>CM050452.1:23662041-24262041 GCA_027563935.2 Costus lasius
CAAGGGGGGTGGCAATGGTGCTAAATGTTGGGAAACCCCGGGGACATTTTACAATTTTTAGAGTCATGGACATACATGTTTGCACAGCGGAAGAATGTCCCCGAAACAGGCCGGTCCCAAAAACCCAGTGAAGATCGCATGCAAGGGAGTCGACACGATGAGTTAGGAAATACCTTAGAGCAAAGAAGAGAGCGATGCCGATGTAGGCGTCCAAGTGTCCGCCCTCTGCAGTCTCACACACACGGATCTCTTGAGTTCTCTTCTTCCTCGCCCGGTGCTAGCCTCGGGAAGAAGATCCAAGCCTTGTGCTCCCTCTTCAATACTTGCGCCACCTCCAAGGTAGAAGCGCCAATTGATGAAGAAGAGAGGAATAAGGAGAATGCCGCCAAGCCTTCAAGTCTCTTGCGCCAAAGGAGGAAGAAAGGATGAAGCTTGCGGCTAGGGTTTGATGGAAGAAGAAGATGCGCCACTTCTTGAAGTTGTCGCCCTTCAAACCTTTGGTTTCGCCCCTCCTCTTGTATTCACGCCTTCAAGAGTCGGTCATCATTATGAGGGGGCGATTAGGGTCTCATTTATAGGGCAAGAGGCGGTTAGGGTATGGGCTAGGATCAAGACAAGTGTAGGGCTAGGATGAGGAGGTTTGAGATAAGGAAAGTCTCCAAGACATTTCCTTAATTCTCATTCAACCTTTCCTCATTAAGCTCCACGCCTTCCTTGTGCGCCAAGGCCTTGCCTTGCGCCCCAAGCAATGCCTTAAAGGCATGCATTCCATCAATGGAAGAGGGCTAGGCGCCAATTGCTTCCTTAATGAAGCAATTTTGCCACCCTAACCCCATTATGCCCCTTAGGCGCCAATTGAAAGGTCCCCACAAGGGGGGCGAAACCCCTAAGTATGGCGCATATTAAAATTTTAAGCAGCGGAAGAGGGTTTCTTGAGATCGGTTTCATGAGATATGATCAACCATAATAACCCGATTGCAAATAGAGAAGGGTTCATACCGTAGCCATTTCAAGATGGCGCCTTGGAAGAAAAAGTTGCAAGCGCCTCTTCTCCAAAGTCTCGCACACAAGATGAACAATGTGCTTCTTCCTTGGTGCTCCTTGTGCTAGCAAGGTTCCAAGGTTGTCTTGCCGAATGGAAAGGAAAAGATGAGATGATGTTCTCTTGGCCGAAACCTCCTCAACCTTCAAGGCCTCGCCACACACGGAAGTCGAGAGGAATGAGAGCGAGAGACGAGAATAGAGAGCACTCTATTCGAACGTGAGTGACTCCAATTGGACCACCATGTGCTATGCTGAGCAACGAGAAGGGATAAATCCCTACTCTGTAACACACAGGTGTAATCCCACACCGTCTGAAGATAGATGGACGTGCCCACTGAGTGGGTACAACACGGCTCCAACGATAATCAGAACAGTGAGGTTTCGCGTCAGAAGGCTTACGAGCTTGATATTTTAGCGTTGGATTTTAACGGTCTTTTATCTTCTTCACTATCATGCAATTCCTATGGTGATAGCAGAAGATAAACTAATCATGCAATTCTAATATTTAAACAATAAATAAAAGAAAGCATGAATCTTATGTGGTAAAAGCCCATAGCCCTAGTAAGACCTTAATTAACTTAAGTCTTCACTTGCTTTTCTTCATGGGGCTTTTGCTACTCATCTGGCCCAAACCAGGGCCCAAGCGCCATCTGCAGGTCTGGTGCGCCCACCAGGAATATGCGCCAGGTCCTAGGGTCGAACCCTAGACCTCCCACCTGGTCAAGCCACTGCTGCATGCGCCTCTGCCAAGTGTGCTCTGTGCTCTTGTCTAATTAAATTACAAATTTAACTATCTAGACAAGATTGACACGCAGGTCAATTACATTTTATAAATTAAAGCAATGTGATGCGCAGATCACAATATAAAATTAATTTACAAAATTAACCAGGCACGCAGGCCCCAGCACAGCACTCATTAAAGACGGGCAGCCCACATAAGATTAAATAAACATACATATGCAACAATCAACATGTGATCCAATCATGAAAATTAAATTTCGAAAACCCCTTGGGATGAATTTTAATTTTCCTTATTTGCCCTACTGCCTTACAATGGTCTATTACTAGGGATCCACTCATCCATCCTAGTCAGATCCACTGCCCTTGCATGCACCAAGTCCTAACTGACTTGAGTCGACCATAAGGTCAACCATGCATGCGCCAGGGCTGAACAACCACAATGAGGTCTGGCAAGCGGGTGTGACCCCGGGCCTAACTCATGTGCGTTCATCAGTTGTCTCAATCAGACATCGCTATACGCCTGTCTGCAGCCGACCTGTAGCCACCACGTGCTTGCGCACAGGTGCTACCTGGTCAACCCATCAAGGCTGTCAGATAGTCTGATCAGACTTTTGGATCTAACCTAAGGAGGGTGACTTCAACCCTAATAACCCATCTAAGGGTTTAAAGTAGGTGCTTTAGATCTAAGATGAATCGCGCAAGTTATTTTTTTTGGAAACACAATAAAACATGCGCCAACAACATGCGCCAGGGAGAAAATAACATCTATAAGAAACATGTATTTTCGCCAACTTACAACTACAGCATAAGCATTCGCATGTGACCTATAGATCTGTTATCTTGCGCAGACATGGATCATAAATCATAACATGGCAATCATAAAACATGAACATTGCCTCTGATACCAATTGAAAGGTCCCCACAAGGGGGGCGAAACCCCTAAGTATGGCGCATATTAAAATTTTAAGCAGCGGAAGAGGGTTTCTTGAGATCGGTTTCATGAGATATGATCAACCATAATAACCCGATTGCAAATAGAGAAGGGTTCATACCGTAGCCATTTCAAGATGGCGCCTTGGAAGAAAAAGTTGCAAGCGCCTCTTCTCCAAAGTCTCGCACACAAGATGAACAATGTGCTTCTTCCTTGGTGCTCCTTGTGCTAGCAAGGTTCCAAGGTTGTCTTGCCGAATGGAAAGGAAAAGATGAGATGATGTTCTCTTGGCCGAAACCTCCTCAACCTTCAAGGCCTCGCCACACACGGAAGTCGAGAGGAATGAGAGCGAGAGACGAGAATAGAGAGCACTCTATTCGAACGTGAGTGACTCCAATTGGAGATCATGGTTACTAAAAATAGCAACCACTCACCGCTCCAACGTTCACGCCAAGTGAACATGTCGCCACACCTTGAACCATGCGCTCATTTCATGAGCCAGTTCAATTTGGTTTGGTTTAAAACAAATCAAGCCAAGTAATCAAGTCCAAATCTCAAATAAACCCTAAGGCTCCAGATCTGACCGTTCATCTCTTGATGCTCTTGATCTCACCGATCTAGCATCTATTCTCTCGATCGAAGCTTACCGATCTCAAGCCCTAATCAATCAAACATGATCAGACTAGATCTCACTTACAATCAGAGACTAAATCCCTTTAAACTGAACCTAAACAATTCAGTCCACACGATCTGACTTAAGTAAGCCATATCATCAAATTGTGCGACCCTGAGGGTTTCCTTTAAATGTCGGTAACGATAACTCACGTTATCACGATCAGTGAGGGGTATCTAGCAACACATCACTGTCTCCCGATATAAAAGAAATGAGTCTTCCAAGACTACACCCAAAAACAGCACAAGTGTGAATCAACTTCACTAGGCATGCATACTTCCTTTGCCACTGGATGTTCTTATTGGACAAGCGTGTCAAGCTTGTAGCTCCAATATGATGAGCATGATTAGATCAGATGAACACTGTCATCTGGGTATGGCCATACACTCTCTCAATCATCTCATCCAGGGGGCCCCTTTAGAACATCACACTCCTTAAACAAGGAGACGGCAATCCTATGTCTATCACTAGTGCCCTAACCTGACTCAAGCTCATTATCCAAGATAGTCTATAATCATTATGTTTCAAATGATATTGAACTACCTCAAAACAATGACAATCATCATTTAGAAAACACAAGTGATCTCAAGTCAGAGGAAATGTGCCACTTGTCATATACAAGGATTATCCACATTGTGACAAACAATTGAATATCCTAGTAGGGTCTGTCCAGCACATCCAATGTACCCATGAGTCTACATCTTATTCCATGCTCGAAGCATCCTATAAGACTAGAACACATATTAGTCTTAACCATATCAAGGCTGTCTCATGTTCACCAAGATACATCGACTAAGGACTTAACTGCATGTCAGCCCAGCTGAACAGCTTTGAGACATTATTCAGAAGAACATATATTGCAGCAGACAATGTAGCTAACTGAATAATAACCATGCCTTTATAAACATAAACGTTTATTACATGATACTGTTACAATCCCAAGGCCTCAAACATTAGGCTTAAGGGCATACCCCAACACCAATGGGGTTGGGTCTCTCCCCATTATACCCTTTTAGCCTCTCATCTCTTCATGAGAACTTGTTATTGGGTCTCATTGGATAATGAGCTAGCCCAAACTCCATTACATGGGTTGATTAAGCACTTGGATCCAATCCAATGCAACCCTAATTCAAATGTGACCAACCATGGTCAAATACGGGTCAACCTGCCAAAAATGAAGTTTGGCTCCAATAATATTCTTCCATCTCATCAGGCCCATTGGTGAAAGATCCCTTAGCAGATGCAAGGGGAGCGAAACCCTAAGATAGGCGCATGTATTTTTCTATTACACAGCGGAAAGGGGGTTTCTAGGATCTTTTGATGCATGCATTATAATCAACTTAAAAACCGATTGCACAAGAGATAGAATCATACCATTGCCATCGGTTTGATGGTGTCTTGGAATCAAAGACGCAAGTGCCTCTTCTCCTTAGATGACACACACAATGAGAAGGCGACTACTTCCTTGGCGACTTTGTGCTAGCAAATCTTCAAGGAGTTCTTCGTATGGAGGGAATGAGAAAAACTTGCTTGCTTAGTCCTCGACTCTTCAGAGCGTGAAGCCGAAGTTCCACACGAGAGGAGGCGACAGGAATAGAAGTGAGGCGACAAGAGATGCGCTCCACACAAGACATGGAGGCGTGGTTGCTAAAAATAGCCAACTTACTCTTTCATGCGATCATGTGTTCATGCATTTCGAACCAATCGCATTTTCCTCTCTATTCTTTAAACCAAGCGCTCATTTATGAGCTGGTTCATTTATGTTTGGTTCAATAACCAAATAAACCAAGCAACCAGTCCAGACCATAATAAACACTTAGGTTCTTGATCTGACCGTCGATCTCTTGATGCTCCTGATCTCACTGATCTAGCATCCATTCTCTCGATCGAAGTGTTGGGGTATGCCCTTAAGCCTAATGTTTGAGGCCTTGGGATTGTAACAGTATCATGTAATAAACGTTTATGTTTATAAAGGCATGGTTATTATTCAGTTAGCTACATTGTCTGCTGCAATATATGTTCTTCTGAATAATGTCTCAAAGCTGTTCAGCTGGGCTGACATGCAGTTAAGTCCTTAGTCGATGTATCTTGGTGAACATGAGACAGCCTTGATATGGTTAAGACTAATATGTGTTCTAGTCTTATAGGATGCTTCGAGCATGGAATAAGATGTAGACTCATGGGTACATTGGATGTGCTGGACAGACCCTACTAGGATATTCAATTGTTTGTCACAATGTGGATAATCCTTGTATATGACAAGTGGCACATTTCCTCTGACTTGAGATCACTTGTGTTTTCTAAATGATGATTGTCATTGTTTTGAGGTAGTTCAATATCATTTGAAACATAATGATTATAGACTATCTTGGATAATGAGCTTGAGTCAGGTTAGGGCACTAGTGATAGACATAGGATTGCCGTCTCCTTGTTTAAGGAGTGTGATGTTCTAAAGGGGCCCCCTGGATGAGATGATTGAGAGAGTGTATGGCCATACCCAGATGACAGTGTTCATCTGATCTAATCATGCTCATCATATTGGAGCTACAAGCTTGACACGCTTGTCCAATAAGAACATCCAGTGGCAAAGGAAGTATGCATGCCTAGTGAAGTTGATTCACACTTGTGCTGTTTTTGGGTGTAGTCTTGGAAGACTCATTTCTTTTATATCGGGAGACAGTGATGTGTTGCTAGATACCCCTCACTGATCGTGATAACGTGAGTTATCATTACCGACATTTAAAGGAAACCCTCAGGGTCGCACAATTTGATGATATGGCTTACTTAAGTCAGATCGTGTGGACTGAATTGTTTAGGTTCAGCTTAAAGGGATTTAGTCTCTGATTGTAAGTGAGATCTAGTCTGATCATGTTTGATTGATTAGGGCTTGAGATCGGTAAGCTTCGATCGAGAGAATAGATGCTAGATCGGTGAGATCAAGAGCATCAAGAGATGAACGGTCAGATCTGGAGCCTTAGGGTTTATTTGAGATCTGGACTTGATTACTTGGCTTGATTGGTTTTAAACCAAACCAAATTGAACCGGCTCATGAAATGAGCGCATGGTTCAAGGTGTGGCGACATGTTCACTTGGCGTGAACGTTGGAGCGGTGAGTGGTTGCTATTTTTAGTAACCATGATCTCCAATTGGAGTCACTCACGTTCGAATAGAGTGCTCTCTATTCTCGCCTCTCGCTCTCATTCCTCTCGACTTCCGTGTGTGGCGACGCCTTGAAGGTTGAGGAGGTTTCGGCCAAGAGAACATCATCTCATCTTTTCCTTTCCATTCGGCAAGACAACCTTGGAACCTTGCTAGCACAAGGAGCACCAAGGAAGAAGCACATTGTTCATCTTGTGTGCGAGACTTTGGAGAAGAGGCGCTTGCAACTTTTTCTTCCAAGGCGCCATCTTGAAATGGCTACGGTATGAACCCTTCTCTATTTGCAATCGGGTTATTATGGTTGATCATATCTCATGAAACCGATCTCAAGAAACCCTCTTCCGCTGCTTAAAATTTTAATATGCGCCATACTTAGGGGTTTCGCCCCCCTTGTGGGGACCTTTCACGAAGCTTACCGATCTCAAGCCCTAATCAATCAAACATGATCAGACCAGATCTCACTTACAATCAGAGACTAAATCCCTTTAAACTGAACCCAAATAATTCAGTCAACACGATCTGACTTAAGTAAGCCATATCATCAAATTGTGCGACCCTAAGGGTTTCCTTTGAACGTCGGTAACGATAACTTACATTATCACGATCAGTGAGGGGTATCTAGCAACACATCACTGTCTCCCGATATAAAGGAAAGAGTCTTCCAAGACTACACCCAAACCACAGCACAAGTGTGAATTTCAACTCACTAAGCATACATATTTCCTTTGCCACTGGATGTTCTTATTGGACAAGCGTGTCAAGCTTGTAACTCCAATATGACAAGCATGATTAGATCAGATGAACATAGTCACCTGGGTATGGCCATACACTTTCTCAATCATCTCATCCAGGGGGCCCTTTAGAACATCGCACTCCTTAAACAAGGAGACGGCAATCCTATGTCTATCACTAGTGCCCTAACATGACTCAAGCTCACCATCCAAGATAGTCTATAATCATTATGTTTCAAATGATATTGAACTACCTCAAAACAATGACAATTATCATTTAGAAAACACAAGTGATCTCAAGTCAGAGGAAATGTGCCACTTGTTACAATCAAGGATTATTCACATTGTGACAAGCAACTGAATATCCTAGTAGGGTCTGTCCAGTACATCCAATGTACCCATGAGTCTACATCTTATTCCATGCTCGAAGCATCCTATAAGATTAGAACACATATTAGTCTTAACCATATCAAGGCTGTCTCATGTTCACCAAGATATCTCGACTAAGGACATAATAGCATGTCAGCCTAGCTGAACAGCTTTGAGACATTATTCAGAAGAACATATATTGCAGCAGACAATGTAGCTAACTGAATAACAACCATGCCTTTATAAACATAAGAGTTTATACAAATGATACTGTTACAATCCCAAGGCCTCAAACATTAGGCTTAAGGGCATACCCCAACAATCTCCCACTTGCACTTAATCTAATGGTTGAGAAATCTCAAACCCATGTTATTACAGTGCTTCTCATGCTTCTGCTGCGCCAGAGGCTTGGTAAGCGGGTCTGCCAGATTGTCATCCGTATGAACCTTGCAAACTTTGATCTCGCCACGATCAATGATCTCCCGGATCAAATGAAACCGTCTCTGTATGTGCTTGGACTTCTGGTGCGACCGTGGTTCCTTTGCTTGTACGATTGCACCAGTGTTATCACAGAAGATAACCAAAGGATCAGCACTCGAAGGAACGACACCAAGTTCTCTCACGAACTTACGAATCCACACTGCCTCCTTGGATGCTTCCGAGGCTGCAACATACTCGGCTTCTATTGTGGAATCAGCAACAGTTGACTGTTTGAAACTTTTCCACACCACTGCTCCTCCATTCAAGCTAAAAACATAGCCTGATTGCAATCGGAAATCATCCTGGTCAGACTGAAACGAAGCGTCAGTATATCCTTCAATACTGAGTTCTTCCTGACCACCATACATCAAGAACATATCTTTGGTCCTCCGCAGATATTTTAAGATGTTCTTGACTGCAATCCAGTGCGCCAAGCCTGGATTACTTTGGAAACGACTGGTTACGCTTAACCCGTAAGCGACGTCTGGGCGAGTACACAACATTGCATACATAATGGAACCAATAGCCGAAGCATAAGGCGTATTGTCCATTTCATCTTTCTCAGTCTGTGTTTGTGGACACTGACTCTTCGAAAGATTCAGACCATGTCTGACTGGAAGATATCCTCTTTTAGAATTCTCTAAATGAAATCTCTCCAGGACTTTATCGATGTAAGTACTCTGGCACAGCCCGAGAAGCCTCTTAGATCTATCCCTGTAGATCTTCACACCTAATACATAGGTTGCTTCTCCTAAATCTTTCATCTGGAAACATTTCCTTAACCATGCCTTAACTGCATGCATTTCAGGAATGTCATTTCCAATGATCAAGATGTCATCGACGTAGAGGACTAGGAAAGTAATCACGCTCCCACTAAACCTCTTATATACACACGGGTCATCTTCGTTCTTGATGAAACCAAATTCAGTGACTGATTCATCAAAATGAATATTCCAGCTTCTTGATGCTTGCTTAAGTCCATAAATGGACTTCTTTAACTTGCATATTTTATGACGATCTGATGGATTAGTGAAACCCTCAGGTTGTGTCATGTACACATCCTCATCCAGATTTCCATTAAGGAAAGCTGTCTTCACATCCATCTGCCAGATCTCATAATCATAATATGCAGCTATCGCGAAAAGAATCCGAATAGACTTAAACATGGCTACAGGTGAGAAAGTTTCATCATAATCTATCCCGTAGATTTGTTTGAAACCTTTCGCAACTAGCCTGCCTTTATAGGTAACCACGTTACCATCCATGTCAATCTTCTTCTTGAAGATCCATTTACAGCCTATAGGGATTACTCCCGGAGGCGGATCAACCAAATCCCAGACTTGGTTATCTGACATGGAGTCCATCTCGGCTCGCATAGCTTCAAGCCATCTTGCTGACTCCGGTCCACTGACCGCATCCGCATAAGTGAGGGGTTCATCATTATCAATGATGTAGACTCCGTCATAGCGCTCAGGCTGTCGATGGATCCTTCCCGATCTTCGCGGTTCCCGTGATATCTGAGCCTCAGGTTGTTCAATAACCTGTTCTACCAGCTCAGGCTCATCCAACTGCGCTTGACTACTTTGTCCTTCCTCTGGATTCTCATCCAGCTTTATTTCTCTCCCACTGGCCTCTTGCAGAAGAAACTCCTTCTCAAGAAATATGGCCGTCCGAGCAACAAAAACCTTGTTCTCTTTGGGATCGTAGAAATAATAACCCTTAGTTTCCTTAGGGTAACCGACAAAGATGCATTTGTCAGATCTGCTCTCTAGTTTCCCAGAGGCGAGCTTTTTAACATAAGCCTCACAGCCCCAGATCCTGATAAATGTTAAGCTCGGCTGTTTCCCATACCATAACTCATATGGAGTCTTAGAAACTGCCTTGGATGGCACTCGGTTTAGTACCTTTGCAGCTGTCTCCAGTGCAAATCCCCAAAAGGAATATGGAAGAGTAGCCTGACTCATCATAGAACGAACCATATCAAGTAACGTTCTATTTCTCCTCTCGGACACACCATTCCATTGCGGTGTTCCTGGTGGAGTGAGCTGTGAGATAATCCCACACTCCTTCAAATAGTCAGTAAACACACGACTTAGGTATTCTCCACCTCGATCAGAACGAAGTGCCTTGATATTTCGGCCTAACTGATTCTGTACTTCATTTTTGAACTCTTTGAACTTGTCAAAAGATTCACTTTTATGTCTCATTAAATAGACATACCCATATCTACTGAAATCATCAGTAAAGGTAATGAAGTACTGATAGCCACCTCTGGCATGTTTACTAAATGGCCCACACACATCACTGTGTATAAGGTCAAGTAAACCTGAAGCCCTTTGACCTTTGTGGGAAAAAGGTGACTTCGTCATTTTACCCATTAAACAAGCCTTGCATGTATCAATCTCCTCATAGGAGAATGATCCCAGTAGTCCATGATCATGCAACCGCTTAATGCGTTTCTCGTTAATATGGCCTAAACGACTATGCCATAGCAAGGTGCTGTCATCAGCATTCTTGGCTTTCTTAATATCAATATTTTGTATAGAACTTTCCATGTCCAACATGAATAACCCATTGTTAATTGAACCAGTTGCATAAACAATATTATCAAGAGAAAGAACACACTTTGAAATATTGCATTCAAAGGAAAATCCCTTCCTGACAAGAGCAGGAATGGAGATAATATTTTTAGTAATACTGGGAACAAAGTAACAACTGTTTAATTCCAATACAATTCCAGATGGTAATGAGATGAAATAGTCTCCTACAGCAACAGCAGCAACCCGTGCCCCGTTTCCAACTCGTAGGTCCACCTCATGCTGTCCCACCTGCCTTCTTCTCTTGAGTTCCTGTACATTTGAACAAATGTGAACTCCACATGCAGTGTCCAACACCCGTGATATAGAAGAAGATGAAACCATGACTTCCGTCACGTATATACCTGAGCCAGAAGCGATGCTTCCCTTCTTGTCTCCTTGGAGCGCTTTACAGTCCTTTTTCCAGTGACCCAGTTGGCCACAGTGGAAACATCTGTATTCCTTTGACCGCTTAACCTTTTGCTTCAGAGCCTTGCTGTAACTCTTAACAGGGGCCTAGCCCTTCTTCCCCTTCTTCTTGTTCCTCGAAGGAACCATTAAGACAGAGGTCGAAGGCTTTCCCTTCAGAGTTTCATCAGTAGTCAAGAGCATATTCAGCAGCTCTGCCGGAGTACAGTCGATTTTGTTCATATTAAAGTTAATAATGAACGCATCGAATGAAGGCGGGAGAGACTGCAGAATAATATCTACAGCGAGCTCCTGATTGATGGTGTGCCCCAGTTTCTCTAGAGCTTCCTTGTGCCCAATCATCTTGAGCACGTGAGCTCCCACTGGGCTCCCTTCAGCCAGTTTGCTCTGAAAGAAAAGCTTTGTCAGATTATAGCGTTCTGTCCTCGCCTGTGCAGCATACAGCATCTTGAGGTTTGCTATCATGTCTATAGCAGACATATCCTCATGCTGACGCTGCAGCGGTGGCGTCATAGACGCTAGCATCAGGCAAGCGACATCAATGCTATCATTGACATGCTTTTCATAGGCTTCCCGAACCGCCCTTGCGGCGTTCGGAGCGAGCTGAGGCGGTATAGCCGTCTCGAGGACATACAGTTTCCTCTCTGCCTTAAGAACAATCTTAAGGTGTCTAAACCAGTCTGAGAAGTTTGGCCCAGCAAACTTCTCCCTTTCCAGTAGGGATCGCACATTGAAGTTCATGGTGTTCGTTGCTGCAGGTATCTACAACAATGCAAGAATAGCAAGGTCAGTATCAATGTTAAGAATCAATCAGGACTTAAGAAAGATTCTTTTTCTCACTATTTTATCTGGCTAAAAATCCAGCAAAAACAGCCCGAAAGAGTAGAACTCTTTTAGTGAGATGGGATCCAGATTTCATACTTGGTCTCCGCGTCCCGCTGAAGCGAGATAAGGTGCACAGAGAGTACAAGCACTAATTTCTGGTAGGCAGTCCCTGCCGATCGCCAACCCGTGCGATTCCCCTTCATCTGGGCAATCCAGCAGACTGTGCCAACTGAGTTGGTACAACACAGTCTCTGACCCCACAGATGGCTGCCTCCATGTGCTACCATATGCGCCACATATGTAGCCTACATGGTCAAGCTGACCCGACCTACTCCCTGGACCACCACGTGCTATGCTGAGCAACGAGAAGCGATAAATCCCTTCTCTGTAACACGCAGGTGTAATCCCGCACCGTCTGAAGATAGATGGACGTGCCCACTGAGTGGGTACAACACGGCTCCAACGATAGTCAGAACAGTGAGGTTTCGCGTCAGAAGGCTTACGAGCTTGATATTTCGCGTTGGATTTTAACGGTCTTTTATCTTCTTCACTATCATGCAATTCCTATGGTGATAGCAGAAGATAAAATAATCATGCAATTCTATTATTTAAACAATAAAAAGCATGGATCTTATGTGGTAAACGCCCATGAAACCTAAGTAAGACCTTAACCTAACTTAAGTCTTCACTTGCTTTTCTTCATGGGACTTTTGCTGCTTATCTGGTGTGAGAACCCCTAATCTAAAGGGGGGTGAAACCCTAAACATGCACATCTAGCCATGTAAAGCGGAAAGAGGGTTTCAAAAGATCGGATATGAAAGCTATATGATCAACTTAACAACTATGAGAAATCATACCGAAGCCATGTTGAGGATGGCGACTTGGAAGCGAGAGATCAAGATAGATCCCCTCCACAAATTCACACACAAGATGAGGGATGGCTACCCTTTAGGATCTTCCTTGTGCTAGCAAGAGATCCCCAAAGTTCCTTGTCGTGTTGATGATGAGATGTGCTTGGCCGAGAGCTCCCTTGTCCTCCAATCCTCTCTTCGTCCAACGAAGATGACAAGTGAATTAAGCTCAAAATGCGTTTAGTTCTTTTCATTCAAGACATGGCGTTACCCTTCCAAAAATGGAAGGTATTCAAGCCATGCGCTCACATGAAGACTAAACCGCCCAAAAACCTTTAAGCCTTGAACCATACGTTCACCCATGTGAACCGGTTCAAGTCAATTAGGTTCCACCCAATTCGGTTCATTAAACCAGCCCAAGCCAAGGTCTAGATCTCCTTGAACCAAATGGTTCAAGATCTAACCGTTCATCTCTTGATGCTCTCGATCTCTATGATCTAGCATCCATACTCTCGATCGAAGCTTACCGATCTCAAGCCCTAATCAATCAAACATGATCAGACCAGATCTCACTTACAATCAGAGTCTAAACCCGTTTAAACTGAGTCTAAACAGTCCAGTCCACACGATCTGACTTAAGTAAGCCATATCATCAAATTGTGCGACCCTGAGGGTTTCCTCTAAATGTCGGTAACGATAACTTACGTTATCACGATCAGTGAGGGGTATCTAGCAACACATCACTGTCTCCCGATATAAAGGAAATAGTCTTCCAAGACTACACCCAAACCATAGCATAAGTGTGAATCAACTCACTTGGCATACATGTATCCTTTGCCACTGGACGTTCTTATTGGACAAGGTCAAGCCTGTAACTCCAATACGATGAGCATGATCAGATCAGATGAACATAGTCATCTGGGTATGGCCATACACTTCCTCAATCATCTCATATAGGGGGGCCCTTTAGAACATCACACTCCTTAAACAAGGAGACGGCAATCCTATGTCTATCACTAGTGTCCTAACCTGATTCAAGCTCACCATCCAAGATAGTCTATAATCATTATGTTTCAAATGATATTGAACTACCTCAAGACAATGACAATCATCATTTAGAAACACAAGTGATCTCAAGTCAAAGGACATGTGCCACTTAGTGCTTACAAGGATCATTCACATTTTGACAAGCAATGGAATATCCTAGTAGGGTCTGTCCAGTACATCCAATGTACCCATGAGTCTACATCTTATTCTATGCTCGAAGCATCCTATAAGATTAGCACTCATATTAGTCTCAATCATATCAAGGCTGTCTCATGTTCACCAAGATATCTCGACTAAGGACTTATACCTGTCAGCCTAGCTGAACAGCTTTGAGACATTATTCAGCAGTACACTTATTACAGCAGACAAGGTAGCAGCCTGAATAATAACCATGCCTTTTATAAACTTAAGAGTTTATTACATGATACTTATACAATCCCAAAGGCCTCAAACATTAGCCTTAAGGGCATACCCCAACAATCTCCCACTTGCACTTAATCTAATGGTTGAGAAATCTCAAACCCATATTATTACAGTGCCTCTCATGCTTCTGCTGCGTCAGAGGCTTGGTAAGCGGGTCTGCCAGAATTGGTCATCTGTATGAACCTTGCATATTTTGATCTCGCCTCGATCAATGATCTCCCGGATCAAGTGAAACCGTCTCTGTATGTGCTTGGACTTCTGGTGCGACCGCGGTTCCTTTGCTTGTGCAATTGCTCCAGTGTTATCACAGAAGATAACCAAAGGATCTGCACTCGAAGGAACGGACACCAAGTTCTCTCACGAACTTACGAATCCACACTGCCTCCTTGGATGCTTCTGAGGCTGCAACATACTCGGCTTCTGTTGTGGAATCAGCAACAGTTGACTGTTTGAAGCTTTTCCACACCACTGCTCCACCGTTCAAGCTAAAAACATAGCCTGATTGCGATCGGAAATCATCCTGGTCCGACTGGAACGAAGCGTCAGTATATCCCTCTATACTGAGTTCTTCCTGACCACCATATATCAAGAACATATCTTTGGTCCTCCGCAGATATTTTAAAATGTTCTTGACTGCAATCCAGTGCGCCAAACCTGGATTACTTTGGAATCGACTGGTCACGCTTAACCCGTAAGCGACGTCTGGGCGAGTACACAACATCGCATACATAATGGACCCTATAGCCGAAGCATAAGGCGTACTGTCCATTTCATCTTTCTCAGTCTGTGTTTGTGGACACTGACTCTTTGAAAGATTCAGACCATGTCTGACTGGAAGATACCCACGTTTAGAATTCTCTAAATGGAATCTCTCCAGGACTTTATCGATGTAAGTACTCTGGCACAGCCCGAGAAGCCTCTTAGATCTATCCCGGTAGATCTTTACACCTAGTACATAGGCTGCTTCTCCTATATCTTTCATCTGGAAACATTTTCCTAACCATGCTTTAACAGCATGAAGTTCAGGAATATCATTTCCAATGATTAAGATATCATCGACGTAGAGGATTAGGAATGTAATTACGCTCCCACTAAACCTCTTATATACACACGGGTCATCCTCGTTCTTGATGAAACCAAACTGAGAGATTGATTCATCAAAACGAATGTTCCAGCTTCTTGATGCTTGTTTAAGTCCATAAATGGACTTCTTTAACTTGCATATTTTATGACGATCTGCTGGATTAGTGAAACCTTCCGGTTGTGTCATATACACATCCTCATCCAGATTTCCATTAAGGAAAGCTGTTTTCACATCCATCTGCCAGATCTCATAATCGTAATATGCTGCTATCGCGAAAAGAATCCGAATAGACTTAAACATGGCTACAGGTGAGAAAGTCTCATCATAATCTATCCCGTAGATTTGTTTGAAACCTTTCGCAACTAGCCTGCCTTTATAGGTAACCACGTTACCATCCATGTCAATCTTCTTCTTGAAGATCCATTTACAGCCTATAGGGATTACTCCCGAAGGCGGATCAACCAAATCCCAGACTTGGTTATCTGACATGGAGTCCATTTCGGCTCGCATAGCTTCAAGCCATCTAGCTGACTCCGGTCCACTGACCGCATCCGCATAAGTTAGGGGTTCATCATTATCAATGATGTAGACTCCGTCATAGCGCTCAGGCTGGCGACGGATCCTACCCGATCTTCGCGGTTCCCGTGTTATTTGAGCCTCAGGTTGTTCAATAACCTGATCTTCTGGCTCAGGCTCATCCAACTGTGCTTGACTACTTTGTCCTTCTTCTGGATTTTCATCCAGCTTTATTTCTCTCCCACTGGCCTCTTGCAGAAGAAACTCCTTCTCAAGAATATGGCCGTCCGAGCAACAAATACCTTGTTCTCTTTGGGATCGTAGAAATAATAACCCTTAGTTTCCTTAGGGTAACCGACAAAAGATGCATTTGTCAGATCTGCTCTCTAGTTTCCCAGAGGCGAGCTTTTTGACATAAGCCTCGCAACCCCAGATCCTGATAAATGTCAAGCTAGGCTGTTTCCCATACCATAATTCATATGGCGTCTTTGAAACTGCCTTGGATGGCACTCGGTTTAGTACCTTTGCAGCTGTTTCCAGTGCAAAACCCCAAAAGGAATATGGAAGAGTAGCCTGACTCATCATAGAACGAACCATATCAAGTAGCGTTCTATTTCTCCTCTCGGACACACCATTCCATTGCGGTGTTCCTGGCGGAGTGAGCTGTGAGATAATCCCACACTCCTTTAGATAGTCAGTAAATGCATGACTCAGGTATTCTCCACCTCGATCAGAACGAAGTGCCTTGATATTTCGGCCTAGCTGATTTTGTACTTCATTCTTGAACTCTTTGAACTTGTCAAAAGATTCACTTTTATGTCTCATCAGATAGACATACCCATACCTACTGAAATCATCAGTAAAGGTAATGAAGTACTGATAGCCACCTCTGGCATGTTTACTAAATGGCCCACACACATCACTGTGTATAAGGTCAAGTAAACCTGAAGTCCTTTGACCTTTGTGAGGAAAAGGAGACTTCGTCATTTTACCCATTAAACAAGCTTTGCATGTATCAATCTCCTCATAGGAGAATGATCCCAGCAGTCCATGATCATGCAACCGCTTAATGCGCTTCTCGTTTATATGGCCTAAACGACTATGCCATAGCAAGGTGCTGTCATCAGCATACTTGGCTTTCTTATTATCAATGTTTTGTATAGAATATTCCATGTCCAACATGTATAACCCATTGTTAATTGAACCAGTTGCATACACAATATTATCACGAGATAAAACACACTTTGAAATCTTGCATTCAAAGGCAAATCCTTTCCTGACAAGAGCAGGAATAGAGATAATATTCTTGGTAATACTTGGTACAAAATAACAATTGTTTAATTCTAATACAATTCCAGATGGTAAAGAAATGAAATAGTCCCCTACAGCAACAGCAGCAACCCGTGCCCCGTTTCCAACGCGTAGGTCTACCTCATGCTGTCCCACCTGCCTTCTTCTCTTGAGTTCCTGCACATTTGAACAAATGTGAACTCCACATGCAGTGTCCAACACCCATGATATAGTAGAAGAAGATAACATGACCTCAGTCACATATATACCTGAGCCAGAAGCGATGCTTCCCCTCTTATCTCCTTGGAGCGCTTTACAGTCCTTTTTCCAGTGACCCAGCTGGCCACAGTGGAAACACCTGTTGTCCTTCGACCGCTTCACCTTCTGTTTCAGAGCCTTGCTGTAATTCTTGACAGGGGCCTTGCCCTTCTTCCCCTTCTTCTTGTTCCTTGAAGGAACCATTAAGACAGAGGTTGAAGGCTTGCCCTTCAGAGTTTCCTCAGTTGTCAAGAGCATATTCAGCAGCTCTGCCGGCGTACAATCGATTTTGTTCATATTAAAATTAATGATGAACGCATCGAAAGAAGGCGGAAGAGACTGTAGAATAATGTCCACAGCAAGCTCCTGGTTGACGGTATGCCCCAGTTTTTCTAGAGCCTCCTTGTGCCCAATCATCTTGAGCACGTGAGCTCCCACTGGGCTCCCCTCAGCCAGTTTGCTCTGAAAGAAGAGCTTCGTCAGATTATAGCGCTCAGTCCTCGCCTGTGCAGCATACAGCATCTTGAGGTTCGCTATAATCTCTATAGCCGACATGTCCTCATGCTGACGCTGCAGCGGTGGCGTCATAGACGCTAGCATCAGGCAAGCGACATCAATGCTATCATTGACGTGCTTTTCGTAGGCATCCCGAACCGCCCTTGCGGCGTTCGGAGCGGGCTGCGGCGGTATCGCCGTCTCGAGGACATACAGTTTCCTCTCTGCCTTAAGAACGATCTTAAGGTGTCCAAACCAGTCAGAGAAGTTCGGCCCAGCAAACTTCTCCCTTTCCAGTAGGGATCGCACATTGAAGCTCATGATGTTCGTTGCTGCAGGAATCTACAACAAGCAAGAACAGCAAGGTCAGTATCAATGTTTTAGAATCAATCCAGGACTTAAGAAAGATTCTTTTCTCACTATTTTGTCTGACTGAAAAATCCAGTAAACAGTCCGAAAGAGTAACACTCTTTTAGTGAGATGGGATCCAGATTTCATACTTGGTCTCCGCGTCCCGCTCAGGCGAGATAAGATGCACAGAGATGACAAGCACTAATTTCTGGTAGGCTGTCCCAGCCAATCGCCAACCCGTGCGATTCCCCTTCATCTTGGCAATCCAGCAGACTGTGCCAACTGAGTTGGTACAACACAGTCTCTGATCCCAGAGATGGCTGCCTCCATGTGCTACCATATGCGCCTCATATGTAGCCTACATGGTCAAGCTGACCCGACCTACTCCCTGGACCACCACGTGCAATGCTGAGCAACGAGAGGGGATAAATCCCAACTCTGTAACACGCAGGTGAAATCCAGCACCGTCTGAAGATAGATGGACGTGCCCACTGAGTGGGTTCAACACGGCTCCAACGATAGTCAGAACGGTGAGGTTTCGCGTCAGAAGGCTTACGAGCTTGATATATTAGCGTTTGGATTTTATCGGTCTTTTATCTTCTTGACTATCATGCAAGTCCTATGGTGATAGCAGAAGATAAACTTAAACATGCAATTCTAATTATTTAAACAATAAATAGAAAGCATGATCTTATGTGGTTAAAAGCCCATGAACCCTAGTAAGACCTTAATTTTACTTAAGTCTTCACTTGAGCTCCTTGGCATATCATCTGGTCCAACCTAGGGCCCTAGCGCCAAGAGCACCTCAGGTGGGCCACCAGGTGAATGCTCCTTTGGGATGTGTGCCTTTGTGCTCTTGTCTAATCAAAATACATTTGATCTATCTAGACAAGGTTGACTCGCAGGTCAACAATACAATTCATAAATTAAAACAATGTGATTCGCAGATCACAATAAAATTAACTTATAATTTACCAGGCTCGCAGGCCCCAGCATAGCACACAAAAGGGCAACCCACATAAGAATAAATAGACAAGCATCATGGCATCAAGCAACATGTGATCCGATCATGAAATTAAAATTATGAAAACCCCATGGCATCAATTTTAATTTCCTTATGTGCCCTACAACCTTACAATGGTCCATTGATAGGGATCCACTCACCATCTGGTCAGATCCTTTGCCCTTGCATGCACCGAGTCCTAACTGACCCGCGTTGACCTAATGGTCAACCATACATGCGCCAAGGGCTGAACAACCCTCATGAGTTCTGGCAAGCGGGTGTGACCCCGGGCCTAACTCAAGAGTGTTCACTTGTTGTCTCAACCAGACCTCGCTACACACCTAAGATGCAATCGACCTATGGCCACCATATGCTTGCGCACAGGTGCCATCTGGTCGATCCATTTAGGCTGTCAGATGGTCTGATCAGACTCATGGATCTACCCCAGAGGTGACTTCAACCCCATCAACCCATCTAAGGGATTATAGGAAGGGCTTAGATCTAAGTATGCGCGCAAGTTCATTGAGTTTTATAAGAAAAACTATAACATGCTTTAAGCGCAACTATGAAGGCTACAAACATGCGCCAACAAACAAAACAACATGCATCACTTCACTTGAGAACATAAGATATATCATGTTGTTAACCCTTAGATCTAAGGGGGGTCCCCTTCAAGGGGGAGCGCAAACTTTAGGGGGTCCCCTTCAAGGGGGAGCGCAAGCTTTATACAACCATGATACAAGCGCCAATAATCTATTAACCATGCATCATGTAAATAAAGCATCAAGTAAGCGCAAACTAGTGTGGATCACATGCACTTCTAAACAATCATATAGAAAAATCGGCTCTGATACCAATTGTGAGAACCCCTAATCTAAAGGGGGGTGAAACCCTAAACATGCACATCTAGCCATGTAAAGCGGAAAGAGGGTTTCAAAAGATCGGATATGAAAGCTATATGATCAACTTAACAACTATGAGAAATCATACCGAAGCCATGTTGAGGATGGCGACTTGGAAGCGAGAGATCAAGATAGATCCCCTCCACAAATTCACACACAAGATGAGGGATGGCTACCCTTTAGGATCTTCCTTGTGCTAGCAAGAGATCCCCAAAGTTCCTTGTCGTGTTGATGATGAGATGTGCTTGGCCGAGAGCTCCCTTGTCCTCCAATCCTCTCTTCGTCCAACGAAGATGACAAGTGAATTAAGCTCAAAATGCGTTTAGTTCTTTTCATTCAAGACATGGCGTTACCCTTCCAAAAATGGAAGGTATTCAAGCCATGCGCTCACATGAAGACTAAACCGCCCAAAAACCTTTAAGCCTTGAACCATACGTTCACCCATGTGAACCGGTTCAAGTCAATTAGGTTCCACCCAATTCGGTTCATTAAACCAGCCCAAGCCAAGGTCTAGATCTCCTTGAACCAAATGGTTCAAGATCTAACCGTTCATCTCTTGATGCTCTCGATCTCTATGATCTAGCATCCATACTCTCGATCGAAGCTTACCGATCTCAAGCCCTAATCAATCAAACATGATCAGACCAGATCTCACTTACAATCAGAGTCTAAACCCGTTTAAACTGAGTCTAAACAGTCCAGTCCACACGATCTGACTTAAGTAAGCCATATCATCAAATTGTGCGACCCTGAGGGTTTCCTCTAAATGTCGGTAACGATAACTTACGTTATCACGATCAGTGAGGGGTATCTAGCAACACATCACTGTCTCCCGATATAAAGGAAATAGTCTTCCAAGACTACACCCAAACCATAGCATAAGTGTGAATCAACTCACTTGGCATACATGTATCCTTTGCCACTGGACGTTCTTATTGGACAAGCATGTCAAGCCTGTAACTCCAATACGATGAGCATGATCAGATCAGATGAACATAGTCATCTGGGTATGGCCATACACTTCCTCAATCATCTCATATAGGGGGGCCCTTTAGAACATCACACTCCTTAAACAAGGAGACGGCAATCCTATGTCTATCACTAGTGTCCTAACCTGATTCAAGCTCACCATCCAAGATAGTCTATAATCATTATGTTTCAAATGATATTGAACTACCTCAAGACAATGACAATCATCATTTAGAAACACAAGTGATCTCAAGTCAAAGGACATGTGCCACTTAGTGCTTACAAGGATCATTCACATTTTGACAAGCAATGGAATATCCTAGTAGGGTCTGTCCAGTACATCCAATGTACCCATGAGTCTACATCTTATTCTATGCTCGAAGCATCCTATAAGATTAGCACTCATATTAGTCTCAATCATATCAAGGCTGTCTCATGTTCACCAAGATATCTCGACTAAGGACTTATACCTGTCAGCCTAGCTGAACAGCTTTGAGACATTATTCAGCAGTACACTTATTACAGCAGACAAGGTAGCAGCCTGAATAATAACCATGCCTTTTATAAACTTAAGAGTTTATTACATGATACTTATACAATCCCAAAGGCCTCAAACATTAGCCTTAAGGGCATACCCCAACATCTGGCCCAAACCTGGGCCCAAGCGCCATCTGCAGCTCTGGTGCGCCCACCAGGAATATGCGCCAGGTCCTAGGGTCGAACCCTAGACCTCCCACCTGGTCTAGCCACTACTGCATGCGCCTCTGCCAAGTGTGCTTTGTGCTCTTGTCTGATTAATTTACAAATTAATCTATCTAGACAAGATTGACTCGCAGGTCAATTACATTTTATAAATTAAATGCAATGTGATGCGCAGATCACAATATAAAAATTAATTTACAAAATTAACCAGGCACGCAGGCCCCAGCACAGCACACATTAAACACGGGCAGCCCACATAAGATTAAATAAACATACATATGCATCAAACAACATGTGATCCATTCATGAAAATTAAATTTCGAAAACCCCTTGGGATCAATTTTAATTTTCCTTATTTGCCCTACTACCTTACAATGGTCCATTACTAGGGATCCACTCATCAGATCTAGTCAGATCCACTGCCCTTTCATGCACCAAGTCCTAACTGACTTGAGTCGACCAAAAGGCCAACTATGCATGCGCCAAGGGCTGAACGACCACACTGAGGTCTGGCTAGCGGGCGTGAGCCCGGGCCTAACTCATGTGCGTTCATAGGTTGTCTCAACCAGACATCGCTACACGCCTGTCTGCAGTCGACTTATAGCCACCTTGTGCTCTCGCACAGGTGCCATCTGGTCGACCCATCAAGGCTGTCAGATAATCTGATCAGACTAATTGGATCTTGACTAGACTGAGATTTCAACCCTAATAACCCATCTAAGGGTTTAAAGTAGGCGCCTTAGATCTAAGGTGAATCGCGCATGTAATATAAGTTTTAAGAAAACATACAAAAATGCGCCAAGAACATGCGCCAACAAAAGAATGTAACATCTAATATGCGCATGTTATAGATCCAAGCATACTCATATATTCACATACATGGATCACAATATTTTAAGCAATCATAGAAACATGCAAACAATGGCTCTGATACCAATTGAAAGATCCCTTAGCAGATGCAAGGGGAGCGAAACCCTAACATAGGCGCATGTATTTTTCTATTACACAGCGGAAAGGGGGTTTCTAGGATCTTTTGATGCATGCATTATAATCAACTTAAAAACCGATTGCACAAGAGATAGAATCATACCATTGCCATCGGTTTGATGGTGTCTTGGAATCAAAGACGCAAGTGCCTCTTCTCCTTAGATGACACACACAATGAGAAGGCGACTACTTCCTTGGCGACTTTGTGCTAGCAAATCTTCAAGGAGTTCTTCGTATGGAGGGAATGAGAAAAACTTGCTTGCTTAGTCCTTGACTCTTCAGAGCGTGAAGCCGAAGTTCCACATGAGAGGAGGCGACAGGAATAGAAGTGAGGCGACAAGAGATGCGCTCCACACAAGACATGGAGGCGTGGTTGCTAAAAATAGCCAACTTACTCTTTCATGCGATCATGTGTTCATGCATTTCGAACCAATCGCATTTTCCTCTCTATTCTTTAAACCAAGCACTCATTTATGAGCTGGTTCATTTATGTTTGGTTCAATAACCAAATAAACCAAGCAACCAGTCCAGACCATAATAAACACTTAGGTTCTTGATCTGACCGTCGATCTCTTGATGCTCCTGATCTCACTGATCTAGCATCCATTCTCTCGATCGAAGCTTACCGATCTCAAGCCCTAATCAATCAAACATGATCAGACCAGATCTCACTTACAATCAGAGATTAAATCCCTTTAAACTGAACCCAAATAATTCAGTCCACACGATCTGACTTAAGTAAGCCATATCATCAAATTGTGCGACCCTAAGGGTTTCCTTTGAACGTCGGTAATGATAACTTACGTTATCACGATCAGTGAGGGGTATCTAGCAACACATCACTGTCTCCCGATATAAAGGAAAGAGTCTTCCAAGACTACACCCAAACCACAGCACAAGTGTGAATTTCAACTCACTAAGCATACATATTTCCTTTGCCACTGGATGTTCTTATTGGACAAGCGTGTCAAGCTTGTAACTCCAATATGACAAGCATGATTAGATCAGATGAACATAGTCACCTGGGTATGGCCATACACTTTCTCAATCATCTCATCCAGGGGGCCCTTTAGAACATCGCACTCCTTAAACAAGGAGACGGCAATCCTATGTCTATCACTAGTGCCCTAACATGACTCAAGCTCACCATCCAAGATAGTCTATAATCATTATGTTTCAAATGATATTGAACTACCTCAAAACAATGACAATTATCATTTAGAAAACACAAGTGATCTCAAGTCAGAGGAAATGTGCCACTTGTTACAATCAAGGATTATTCACATTGTGACAAGCAACTGAATATCCTAGTAGGGTCTGTCCAGTACATCCAATGTACCCATGAGTCTACATCTTATTCCATGCTCGAAGCATCCTATAAGATTAGAACACATATTAGTCTTAACCATATCAAGGCTGTCTCATGTTCACCAAGATATCTCGACTAAGGACATAATAGCATGTCAGCCTAGCTGAACAGCTTTGAGACATTATTCAGAAGAACATATATTGCAGCAGACAATGTAGCTAACTGAATAACAACCATGCCTTTATAAACATAAGAGTTTATACAAATGATACTGTTACAATCCCAAGGCCTCAAACATTAGGCTTAAGGGCATACCCCAACAATTGGCGCTGATGAAATCTCCCAATAAGATCCGAGTTATCCAATAACTCAATCATAAGGCTTCCCGATCAATACGAGAACTCAAGTATCAAGGTGTGCGACCCTGTAGGTTCCTCTGACGCTGGCAGTGCTGACCAAAGGTCACCACAAGCAGTGAGTGGCACCTAGCAGTGCATCGCTGCTACCCAGGTCATTGGAATGGATATCGACATCGACATCCCCATCATCGCAACTAGGTACAGATGCATTACAGTCTCTTTGCCGAACTGATATCCGATTGGACAAGTGTGTCACCACTTGTTTTCACCCAATCACATGGCTATGACTAAATCAGGTTCTTACTTGGGTATGGCCATACACTTTCAGTCATAGAACCATAGAGGAGCTCCATGGATATCAAGCTTCCCAAAGGAAGGGGCAAATCCTATGTCTGTCCATTGACCTTCTCATATGGGTCGTGACACGCTCAATGACAACCTTTATGACCTTCCAACTACGGCAAGGTGTTAGGTTGCATCAAAGCAAGTCTCTAACCATATAGAATGATCAATGACCTCAAGTCAAGGGATCAATGCATCTCCTGTCACTTATGAGGATAACTCATGACACCAAGTCATAGCCTCATAGCGGGTCTATCCAGTATATCCTCCCATAATATACCCATGTGTATGCGTTAGCACCCCGTGCCTAACCAGCCCACATACCAGTTTTACAAGTACCATAGTTGTCCCATATCTACTAAGGTACATTGACTGGGGATGATTATTTGAGCACAGATCCAATCTGTCTCCAGGGACATTATCATGTAAGTACACAATCGCAGGTGTAGACAGACAATGATAACGACAATGCCAGAATGATATATAAATATCAATGTCAAGTAGTACATAAGTTGACCAAAGCTAGGTCCTAGGGCATATACACCAACAATCTCCCACTTGCACTAAGACCTAGAAGTTGAGCAATCTCAACCCCATATCTCTAGCGTGACCATCATGCTTCTGCTGCGCCAAAGCCTTGGTTAATGGGTCTGCTAGATTGTTATCTGTGTCTACTCTGCTAATCTTGACATCACCTCTGTCTATGATCTCTCTGATCAGGTGAAATCTTCTGAGTATGTGTTTGGATCTTTGATGAGACCGTGGTTCCTTAGCTTGTGCAATTGCTCCATTGTTGTCACAGTAGAGTTCAATGGGGTCCATTGCACTAGGTACCACTTGAAGATCACATAAGAACTTTCTTATCCAAACAGCTTCCTTGGCTGCCTCAGAAGCAGCTACATACTCAGCTTCGGTTGTAGAATCTGCTATGGTAGATTGCTTGAAGCTCTTCCAGAATACAGCACCTCCATTTAACTTGAACACATAGCCGACTTGCGATCTAAAGTCGTCAGGGTCAGACTGGAACGAAGCATCAGTGTAGCCCTGTATACTGAGCTCTTCTTGTCCCCCATAGACCAAGAACAGATCCTTAGTTCTTCTCAGATACTTTAGGATGTTCTTTACAGCCACCCAGTGCTGCAGACCAGGATTGGATTGGTATCGGCTGGTTATGCTCACAGCATATGCCACATCTGGTCTAGTACACAACATTGCATACATGATCGATCCTACTGCCGAAGCATAAGGAATTCGACTCATGTCATCCCTCTCAGCCTGTGTTGTAGGACACTGGCTCTTTGAAAGAGTAAGGCCATGTCTCACTGGAAGGTATCCTTTCTTGGATTGCTCCATGTAGAACCTCTCCAGTACCTTATCAATGTAAGTACTCTGACTAAGGGCTAAGAGTCTCTTGGATCTATCCCGGTTTAGTCCCACATTGAAAGTGACAGAAAATATTATATGGTATATAGGGCTTAGTGAGCTTGCTATTGTTAACTTGGGCTTAAGCATTTTAATAAATTGGGCCACATTGCAAATCGGCTCACCAAGTTAATAAATAGTTTGCTTACTAAGTGGGTTGTAATAAATGGTATCAGAGCAAAACTTAGTCCTAAGCATGGTGAGATTCCAATAGGAAAGGGCTACCGAGGATGGTGGAGCCACCTTTGGGCTGACCTCACATGCTGCCGACTAAGGGATGATTCTTGGGCATGTGTTAGGGATGTGGGCTTGACGAGGATGTCAAGTCTTAAGTGGGGGAGATTGTAATACCCCGAGTTTAGTCCCATATTGAAAGTGGGAGAAGAGATTATATGGTATATAAGGCTTAGTGGGCTTGCTATTGTTAACTTGGGCTTAAGCATTTTAATAAATTGGGCCACGTTGCAAATTGGCTCACCAAGTTAACAAATAGTTTGCTTACTAAGCAGGTTGTAACAGCCTCCCCTAAGTCTTTCATCTCGAAACACTTCCCCAACCATGTCTTCACAGCTTGAAGACTAGGGATGTCGTTTCCGATGAGCAGTATGTCATCGACACACAAGACCAGAAAAATTACCAAGCTCCCACTGAATTTTCTGTATACACAGGCGTCATCTTCGCTTTTGATAAAGCCATAATCTCTCACGGCTTCATCAAATTGAAGATTCCAACTTCGAGATGCTTGCTTTAATCCATAAATGGATCTCTTTAGCCTGCAGATTTTACTAGCCTCTGCAGGATGGATGAAACCATCAGGTTGTGACATATACACATCCTCAGTCAGCTTCCCGTTAAGGAACGCTGTTTTCACATCCATCTGCCATATCTCATAGTTATGATATGCAGCTATTGCAAGTAGAATCCGAATGGATTTAATCATGGCAACTGGCGAGAAGGTTTCATCATAGTCCACCCCGTGGACTTGTTTAAATCCTTTAGCCACCAATCTACCTTTATAGGTAACTATGTTGCCATCCATGTCTGTTTTCTTCTTGAAAACCCATTTGCATCCAATGGGTGTTACCCAATCAGGCGGCTCAACCAAATCCCAGACTTGGTTAGCTGACATGGAATCCATCTCGGATCGCATGGCGTCAAGCCATTTCTCGGAGTCCGGTCCACTGACCGCCTCATCGTAGGTCCTGGGTTCATCCTCAATGATGAAGATTCCATCGTGTTGGGTCGGCAGCGACCCATACCTCTCAGGTGCACGACGAATCCTCCCAGATCTACGTGGGACCTGTGTCTGAGCCTCTGGTTGTCCAACAACCGGTGCAGGTGGCTCAGATTCCATCTCTATATCTTGTGGTTGAACTTGGACCTCATCCAAGTCAAATTTCCTCCCACTAACTTCTTTCATGAGAAATTCTTTCTCAAGAAAGACAGCTCCCCGAGCAACAAAAACTTTGTTCTCGGCTGGGACATAGAAGTAGTATCCTCTAGTTTCCTTAGTGTTGGGGTATGCCCTTAAGGCTAATGTTTGAGGCCTTGGGATTGTATAAGTATCATGTAATAAACTCTTATGTTTATAAAGGCATGGTTATTATTCAGGTTGTTACCTTGTCTGCTGTAATAAGTATACTTCTGAATAATGTCTCAAAGCTGTTCAGCTAGGCTGACAGGCTATATGTCCTTAGTCGAGATATCTTGGTGAACATGAGACAGCCTTGATATGATTGAGACTAATATGTGTGCTAATCTTATAGGATGCTTCGAGCATGGAATAAGATGTAGACTCATGGGTACATTGGATGTACTGGACAGACCCTTCTAGGATATTCAATTGTTTGTCACAATGTGAATAATCCTTGATAGCAGCAAGTGGCACATTTTCCTTTGACTTGAGATCACTTGTGTTTCTAAATGATGATTGTCATTGTTTTGAGGTAGTTCAATATCATTTGAAACATAATGATTATAGACTATCTTGGATGATGAGCTTGAGTCAGGTTAGGGCACTAGTGATAGATAAAGGATTGCCGTCTCCTTGTTCAAGGAGTGTGATGTTCTAAAGGGCCCCCCTGTATGAGATGATTGAGATAGTGTATGGCCATACCCAGATGACTATGTTCATCTGAGCTAATCATGCTCATAGTATTGGAGTTACAGGCTTGACATGCTTGTCCAATAAGAACATCCAGTGGCAAAGGAAACATGCATGCCTCGTGAGTTTGATTCACACTTGTGCCATGTTTTGGGTGAAGTCTTGGAAGACTATTTCCTTTATATCGGGAGACAGTGATGTGTTGCTAGATACCCCTCACTGATCGTGATAACGTAAGTTATCGTTACCGACATTTAAAGGAAACCCTCAGGGTCGCACAATTTGTTGATATGGCTTTCTTGAGTCAGATCGTGTGGACTGAATTGTTTTGATTCAGTTTAAAGGGATTTAAACTCTGATTGTAAGTGAGATCTGGTCTGATCATGTTTGATTGATTAGGGCTTGAGATCGGTAAGCTTCGATCGAGAGAGGAGATGCTAGATCGGTGAGATCAAGAGCATCAGGAGATGAACGGTTAGATCTTGAGCCATTAGGTTCATAGAAGGTCTAGACCATGTATTGGCTTGGCTTGGTTTGATTTTGGTCTTTGAGCCAAATCGAATTGAACCATAGATTGAACCGGTTCACTATGTGAACGCATGGTTCATGAAGGGAGGCGTTTTGGCATTGAAGCATGGCTTCATGACTTTCCATTTTGGGAAGTCATGTAACGCCATTTTCATAATATCGCCTAAACGCATTTGCGTCTTGGTCTTGAATCTTGCTTGCTTGCCGTCTCGTGTGGAAGGAAGTGAACGACAAGGAAGAGCGCTCGGCCAAGGAAGCATCTCATCATCCTACCATTCGATCAAGGACATCTTGTAGATCCTTGCTAGCACAAGGAGATCCAAGGAGAAGCCATCTTCACCTTGTGTGCGATTATCTTTGGAGAAGGAGCACTTGCGCCTTTGCTTCCAAGATTCCATCTAACCGTGATGGCTATGGTATGGATCTCAACTTCATCAAAGTTGATCATGTGTTCATGCTAAGATCTTGAAAACCCTTGCTTCCGCTTGCGATTTTTCATGCGCCACCCCCTTTGGGTTTTCGCCCCCCTCTTGAAAGGGGTTTTATCTGCTTGCGCTCCCCCTTGAAGGGGACCCTACAATTGGTATCAGAGCCAGGTTGAAGCATGTTAATATGATTGCTTAATATATGATGTGATCCATGTTTGCGCATCTATATGTTTGCTTATGCTTAGATCTTGTTCACATGCGAAAATTGACATGTTATTTCTTCATGCGAAAGTAAGATGTTTACTTCTCTTAGCGCATGTAGTTTGTTCATGATGTCGCATGTCTTCTATTGGCGCTTTGTTTATGTTGTTTTTCAAAACAAAACCTAACTTGCGCGCCTATAACTAGATCTAAAGTGGCGCCTACTATAAACCCTTAGATGGGTTGATGGGGCTGAAGTCACCTCTAGGTTAGATCCATTAGTCTGATCAGACCATCTGACAGCCTAGATGGATCGACCAGATGGGACCTGTGCGCAAGCACGAGGTGGCCATAGGTCGATTGCATCTTAGGCGTGTAGCGAGGTCTGGTTGAGACAACCAGTGAACACTCTTGAGTTAGGCCCGGGGTCACACCCGCTTGCCAGAACTCTTGAAAGCTGTTCAGCCCTTAGCGCATGCATGGTTGACCATTAGGTCAACTCGGGTCAGTTAGGACTCGGTGCATGCAAGGGCAGGGGATCTAACTAGATGGATGAGTGGATCCCTATCAATGGACCATTGTAAGGTTGTAGGACACATAAGGAAGTTAAAATTGATGCCTATGGGGTTTTCAAAATTTAATTTCTTGATTGGATCACATGATGATTGAGACCATATGCTTGTTTATTTAATCTTATGTGGGTTGCCCTAATGTGTGCTGTGCTGGGGCCTGCGTGCCTGGTTAATTATAAGTTAATATTATTGTGATCTGCGAATCACTTTTTCCATTAATCTATTGTATAATTGACCTGCGAGTCAAAGCTTGTCTAGATAGATCAAAATGTATTTTGATTAGACAAGAGCACAAAGGCACACATCCAAGAGGGGCATTCAGCTGGTGGCGCACCTGAGGTGCTCTTGGCGCTAGGGCCCTGGGTTGGACCAGATGAGATGCGAAAAGAGCTCAAGTGAAGACTTAAGTAAAATTAAGGTCTTACTTAGGGTTCATGGGCATTTACCACATAAGATCAGCATGCTTTCTCTTTATTGTTTTATAATTAGAAATGCATGAGTTTATCTTCTGCTATCACCATAGGAACATGTATGATAATTAAGAAGATAAAAGACCGGTAAAATCCAACGCTAACATATCAAGCTCGGAAAGCCTTCTGACGCGAAACCTCACCGTTCTGACTATCGTTGGAGCCGTGTTGTACCCACTCAGTGGGCACGTCCATCTATCTTCAGACGGTGCTGGATTTCACCTGCGTGTTACAGAGAAGGGATTTATCGCTTCTCGTTGCTCAGCATAGCACGTGGTGGTCCAGGGAGTAGGTCGGGTCAGCTTGACCATGTAGGCTACATATGTGGCGCATATGGTAGCACATGGAGGCAGCCATCTGAGGGATCAGAGACTGTGTTGTACCAACTCAGTTGGCACAGTCTGCTGGATTGCCCAGGTGAAGGGGAATCGCACGGGTTGGCGATTGGCTGAGACAGCCTACCAGAAATTAGTGCTTGTCTTCTCTGTGCATCTTATCTCGCCTGAGCGGGACGCGGAGACCAAGTATGAAATCTGGATCCCATCTCACTAAAAGAGTGTTACTCTTTCGGACTGTTTACTGGATTTTTCAGTCAGACAAAATAGTGAGAAAAGAATCTTTCTTAAGTCCTGGATTGATTCTGAACATTGATACTGACCTTGCTGTTCTTGCTTGTTGTAGATTCCTGCAGCAACGAACACCATGAGCTTCAATGTGCGATCCCTACTGGAAAGGGAGAAGTTTGCTGGGCCAAACTTCTCTGACTGGTTCGGACACCTTAAGATCGTTCTTAAGGCAGAGAGGAAACTGTATGTCCTCGAGACGGCGATACCGCCGCAGCCCACTCCGAACGCCGCAAGGGCGGTTCGGGATGCCTATGAAAAGCACGTCAATGATAGCATTGATGTCGCTTGCCTGATGCTAGCGTCTATGACGCCACCGCTACAGCGTCAGCATGAGGATATGTCGGCTATAGAGATTATAGCGAACCTCAAGATGCTGTATGCTGCACAGGCGAGGACAGAACGCTATAATCTGACGAAGCTCTTCTTTCAGAGCAAACTGGCTGAGGGGAGCCCAGTGGGAGCTCACGTGCTCAAGATGATTGGGCACAAGGAGGCTCTGGAGAAACTGGGGCATACCATCAACCAGGAGCTTGCTGTAGATATTATTCTGCAGTCTCTTCCGCCTTCTTTCGATGCGTTCATCATTAACTTTAATATGAACAAAATCGATTGTACGCCGGCAGAGCTGCTGAATATGCTCTTGACTACTGAGGAAACTCTGAAGGGCAAGCCTTCAACCTCTGTCTTAATGGTTCCTTCTAGGAACAAGAAGAAGGGGAAGAAGGGCAAGGCCCCTGTCAAGAACTACAGTAAGGCGCTGAAACAGAAGGTGAAGCGGTCGAAGGACAACAGGTGTTTCCACTGTGGCCAGCTGGGTCACTGGAAAAAGGACTGTAAAGCGCTCCAAGGAGATAAGAGGGGAAGCATCGCTTCTGGCTCAGGTATATACGTGACGGAAGTCATGGTTTCATCTTCTTCTATATCATGGGTGTTGGACACTGCATGTGGAGTTCACATTTGTTCAAATGTACAGGAACTCAAGAGAAGAAGGCAGGTGGCACAGCATGAGGTAGACCTACGCGTTGGAAACGGGGCACGGGTTGCTGCTGTTGCTGTAGGAGACTATTTCATTTCTTTACCATCTGGCATTGTATTAGAATTAAACAATTGTTATTTTGTACCGAGTATCACCAAGAATATTATCTCTATTCCTGCTCTTGTCAGGAAAGGATTTGCCTTTGAATGCAAGATTTCAAAGTGTGTTTTATCTCTAGATAATATTGTGTATGCAACTGGTTCAATTAACAATGGGTTATTCATGTTGGACATGGAAAATTCTATACAAAACATTGATAATAAGAAAGCCAAGTATGCTGATGACAGCACCTTGCTATGGCATAGTCATTTAGGCCATATTAACAAGAAGCGCATTAAGCGGTTGCATGATTATGGACTGCTGGGATCATTCTCCTACAAGGAGATTGATACATGCAAAGCTTGTTTGATGGGTAAAATGACGAAGTCACCTTTTCCTAACAAAGGTCAAAGGGCTTCAGGTTTACTTGACCTCATACACAGTGATGTGTGTGGGCCATTTAGTAAACATGCTAGAGGTGGCTATCAGTACTTCATTACCTTTACTGATGATTTCAGTAGGTATGGTTATGTCTATCTTATGAGACATAAGAGTGAATCTTTTGACAAGTTCAAAGAGTTCAAGAATGAAGTACAAAATCAGCTAGGCCGAAATATCAAGGCACTTCGTTCTGATCGAGGTGGTGAATACCTAAGTCGAGAATTTACTGACTATCTAAAGGAGTGTGGGATTATCTCACAGCTCACTCCGCCAGGAACACCGCAATGGAATGGTGTGTCCGAGAGGAGAAATAGAACGTTACTTGATATGGTTCGTTCTATGATGAGTCAGGCTACTCTTCCATACTCCTTTTGGGGTTTTGCACTGGAGACAGCTGCAAAGGTACTAAACCGAGTGCCATCCAAGGCAGTTTCAAAGACGCCATATGAGTTATGGTATGGGAAACAGCCTAGCTTGACATTTATCAGGATATGGGGTTGCGAGGCTTATGTCAAAAAGCTCGCCTCTGGGAAACTGGAGAGCAGATCTGAGAAATGTATCTTTGTCGGTTACCCTAAGGAAACTAAGGGTTATTATTTCTACGATCCCAAAGAGAACAAGGTTTTTGTTGCTCGGACGGCCATATTTCTTGAGAAGGAATTTCTTCTGCAAGAGGCCAGTGGGAGAGAAATAAAGCTGGATGAGATTCCAGAAGAAGGACAAAGTAGTCAAGCACAGTTGGATGAGCCTGAGCCGGTGGATCAGGTTATTGAACAACCTGAGGCTCAGATAACACGGGAACCGCGAAGATCGGGAAGGATCCGTCGACAGCCTGAGCGCTATGACGGAGTCTACATCATTGATAATGATGAACCCCTAACTTATGCGGATGCGGTCAGTGGACCAGAGTCAGCGAGATGGCTTGAAGCTATGCGAGCCGAGATGGACTCCATGTCAGATAACCAGGTCTGGGATTTGGTTGATCTGCCTCCGGGAGTAATCCCAATAGGCTGTAAATGGATCTTCAAGAAGAAGATCGACATGGATGGTAACGTAGTTACCTATAAAGGCAGGCTAGTTGCGAAAGGTTTCAAACAAATCTACGGGATAGATTATGATGAAACTTTCTCTCCTGTAGCCATGTTTAAGTCTATTCGGATTCTTTTCGCGATAGCTGCATATTACGATTATGAGATCGGGCAGATGGATGTGAAAACAGCTTTCCTTAATGGAAATCTGGATGAGGATGTGTATATGACACAACCGGAAGGTTTCACTGATCCATCAGATCGTCATAAAATATGCAAGTTAAAGAAGTCCATTTATGGACTTAAGCAAGCATCTAGAAGCTGGAACATTCGTTTTGATGATTCAATCTCTGAGTTTGGTTTCATCAAGAACGAAGATGACCCGTGTGTATATAAGAGGTTTAGTGGGAGCATAATTACATTCCTAATCCTCTACGTCGATGATATCTTAATCATTGGAAATGATATTCCTGAACTGCATGCTGTTAAAGCATGGTTAGGAAAATGTTTCCAGTGTTGGAACCCCTTTCAAGAGGGGGGGCGAAACCCAGCATGGTGCAAAACAAATTTCAAGCAGCGGATAGGGTCTCTAAGAATCGCATGCACCTTATATAATCAACTTAAAGGAAAAACCGATTGTATAAGAGATGATTCGATCCATACCATTGCCATTTCTAGATGGCACCTTGGAAGTAAAGATCAAACGAGATCTTCTCCTTGTCGTCACACACAAGATGATGTCGCTATCTCTCTTGGTGCTCCTTGTGCTAGCAAGGTTCCAAGAGGTCCTTTGACGAGTGAAGGGAAAATGAGATGTCAATCTCTCTTGGCCGAATCCTCCTCAATCCGTCAAGCGTCGCCGCACTCACACAAGAATGTCGAGAGGAATATAGGCGAGAGGAATATGGGAAGTGGCGAAAATAGAGCATACTCTATTCGGACGAGAGCCCCCTCAAGTGGAGATCATGGTTACTAAAAATAGTAACCACTCCTCACCACAACGTTCACGCCAAGTGAACTTGTCGCCTACTCCTCTCCCTATGAACCAAGCGCTCATTTAGTGAGCCGGTTCACTTTGGTTCGGTTTAAGAACCAATCAAGCCAATGATCTAGTCTAGATCTTAAATAAACCCTAAGGTTCACGATCTAACCGTCGATCTCAACGATGCCCCTGATCTGACCGATCTGGCATGCATTCTCTCGATCAAAGCTTACCGATCTCAAGCCCTAATCAATCAAACATGATCAGACCAGATCTCACTTACAATCAGAGATTAAATCCCTTTAAACTGAACCCAAATAATTCAGTCCACACGATCTGACTTAAGTAAGCCATATCATCAAATTGTGCGACCCAAAGGGTTTCCTTTAAATGTCGGTAACGACAACTTACGTTATCACGATCAGTGAGAGGTATCTAGCAACACATCACTGTCTCCCGATATAAAGAAAAGAGTCTTCCAAGACTACACCCAAAAACAGCACAAGTGTGAATCAAATCACAAGGCATGCATTTTTCCTTTGCCACTGGATGTTCTTATTGGACAAGCCTGTCAAGCTTGTAATTCCAATATGATGAGCATGATTAGATCAGATGATCATAGTCACCTGGGTATGGCCATACACTCTCTCAATCATCTCATCCAGGGGGCCCCTTTAGAACATCACACTCCTTAAACAAGGAGACGGCAATCCTATGTCTATCACTAGTGCCCTAACCTGACTCAAGCTCATCATCCAAGATAGTCTATAATCATTATGTTTCAAACGATATTGAACTATCTCAAAACAATGACAATCATCATTTAGAAAACACAAGTGATCTCAAGTCAGAGGAAATGTGCCACTTGTCATAATCAAGGAATATTCACATTGTGACAAACAATTGAACATCCTAGTAGGGTCTGTCCAGTACATCCCATGTACCCATGAGTCTACATCTTATTCCATGCTCGAAGCATCCTATAAGATTAGAACACATATTAGTCTTAACAATATCAAGGCTGTCTCATGTTCACCAAGATACATCGACTAAGGACTTAATAGCATGTCAGCCCAGCTGAACAGCTTTGAGACATTATTCAGAAGAACATATATTGCAGCAGACAATGTAGCTAACTGAATAACAACCATGCCTTTATAAACATAAGAGTTTATTACATGATACAGATACATTCCCATAGGCCTCAAACATTAGCCTTAAGGGCATACCCCAACAATCTCCCACTTGCACTTAATCTAATGGTTGAGAAATCTCAAACCCATATTATTACAGTGCTTCTCATGCTTCTGCTGCGCCAGAGGCTTGGTAAGCGGGTCTGCCAGATTGTCATCTGTATGAACCTTGCAGACTTTGATCTCGCCTCGATCTATGATCTCCCTGATCAAATGAAACCGTCTCTGTATGTGCTTGGACTTCTGGTGCGACCGTGGTTCCTTTGCTTGTGCGATTGCTCCAGTGTTATCACAAAAGATAACCAAAGGATCTGCACTCGAAGGAATGACACCAAGTTCTCTCACGAACTTACGAATCCACACTGCCTCCTTGGATGCTTCCGAGGCTGCAACATACTCGGCTTCTGTTGTGGAATCAGCAACAGTTGACTGTTTGAAACTCTTCCACACCACTGCACCTCCATTCAAGCTAAAAACATAGCCTGATTGCGATCGGAAATCATCCTGGTCAGACTGGAACGAAGCGTCAGTATATCCTTCAATACTGAGTTCTTCCTGACCACCATATATCAAGAACATATCTTTGGTCCTCCGCAGATATTTTAAAATGTTCTTGACTGCAATCCAGTGCGCCACACCTGGATTACTCTGGTAACGACTGGTTACGCTTAACCCGTAAGCAACGTCTGGGCGAGTACACAACATCGCATACATAATGGATCCAATAGCCGAAGCATAAGGCGTATTGTCCATTTCATCTTTCTCAGTCTGTGTTTGTGGACACTGACTCTTCGAAAGATTCAGACCATGTCTGACTGGAAGATATCCACGTTTAGAATTCTCTAAATGAAATCTCTCCAGGACCTTATCGATGTAAGTACTTTGGCACAGCCCGAGAAGCCTCTTAGATCTATCCCTGTAGATCTTCACACCTAACACATAGGCTGCTTCTCCTAAATCTTTCATCTGGAAACATTTCCTTAGCCATGCCTTAACAGCATGCATTTCAGGAATGTCGTTTCCAATGATCAAGATGTCATCGACGTAGAGGACTAGGAAAGTAATCACGCTCCCACTAAACCTCTTATATACACACGGGTCATCCTCGTTCTTGATGAAACCAAATTCAATGACTGATTCATCAAAACGAATGTTCCAGCTTCTTGATGCTTGTTTAAGTCCATAAATAGACTTCTTTAACTTGCATATCTTATGACGATCTGCTGGATTAGTGAAACCTTCTGGTTGTGTCATATACACATCCTCATCCAGATTTCCATTAAGGAAAGCTGTTTTCACATCCATCTGCCAAATCTCATAATCATAATATGCAGCTATCGCGAAAAGAATCCGAATAGACTTAAACATAGCTACAGGTGAGAAAGTTTCATCATAATCTATCCCGTAGATTTGTTTGAAACCTTTCGCAACTAGCCTGCTTTTATAGGTAACCACGTTACCATCCATGTCAATCTTCTTCTTGAAGATCCATTTACAGCCTATAGGGATAATTCCCGGAGGCGGATCAACCAAATCCCAAACTTGGTTATCTGACATGGAGTCCATCTCGGCGCGCATAGCTTCAAGCCATCTCGCTGACTCCGGTCCACTGACCGCATCCGCATAAGTGAGGGGTTCATCATTGTCAATGATGTAGACTCCGTCATAGCGCTCAGGCTGTCGACGGATCCTACCAGATCTTCGCGGTTCCCGTGATATCTGAGCCTCAGGTTGTTCAATAACCTGTTCTACCGGCTCAGGCTCATCCAACTCTGCTTGACTACTTTGTCCTTCGTCTGGATTCTCATCCAGCTTTATTTCTCTCCCACTGGCCTCTTGCAGAAGAAATTCCTTCTCAAGAAATATGGCCGTCCGAGCAACAAAAACCTTGTTCTCCTTGGGATCGAAGAAATAATAACCCTTAGTTTCCTTAGGGTAACCGACAAAGATACATTTGTCAGATCTACTCTCTAGTTTCCCAGAGGCGAGCTTCTTTACATAAGCTTCGCAACCCCAGATCCTGATAAATGTCAAGCTTGGCTGTTTCCCATACCATAACTCATATGGCGTCTTTGAAACTGCCTTGGATGGCACTCGGTTTAGTACCTTTGCAGCTGTTTCCAGTGCAAAACCCCAAAAGGAGTAGGGTAGAGTAGCCTGACTCATCATAGAACGAACCATATCAAGTAGCGTTCTATTTCTCCTCTCGGACACACCATTCCATTGCGGTGTTCCAGGCGGAGTGAGCTGTGAGATAATCCCACACTCCTTTAGATAGTCAGTAAATGCATGACTTAGGTATTCACCACCTCGATCTGAGCGAAGTGCCTTGATATTACGGCCTAGCTGATTCTGTACTTCATTTTTGAACTCTTTGAACTTGTCAAAAGATTCACTCTTATGTCTCATCAGATAGACATACCCGTATCTACTGAAATCATCAGTAAAGGTAATGAAGTACTGATATCCACCTCTGGCATGTTTACTAAAAGGCCCACACACATCACTGTGTATAAGGTCAAGTAAACCTGAAGCCCTTTGACCTTTGTGAGGAAAAGGTGACTTCGTCATTTTACCCATTAAACAAGCTTTGCATGTATCAATCTCCTTGTAGGAGAATGATCCCAGCAGTCCATTTTCATGCAACCGCTTAATGCGTTTCTCGTTTATATGGCCTAAACGACTATGCCATAGCAAGGTGCTGTCATCAGCATACTTGGCTTTCTTAATATCAATTTGTTGTATCAAACATTCCATGTCCAACATGTATAACCCATTATTAATTGAACTAGTTGCATAAACAATATTATCAAAAGACAAAATACACTTTGAAATATTGCATTCAAAGGAAAATCCCTTCCTAACAAGAGCAGGAATGGAGATAATATTTTTAGTTATACTGGGAACAAAGTAACAACTGTTTAGTTCCAATACAAGTCCAGATGGTAAAGAAATAAAGTAGTCTCCTACAGCAACAGCAGCAACCCGTGCCCCGTTTCCAACTCGTAGGTCCACCTCATGCTGTCCCACCTGCCTTCTTCTCTTGAGTTCCTGTACATTTGAACAAATGTGAACTCCACATGCAGTGTCCAACACCCATGATACAGAAGAAGAAAACATGACCTCAGTCACGAATATACCTGAGCCAGAAGCAAAGCTTCCCCTCTTATCTCCTTGGAGCGCTTTACAGTCCTTTTTCCAGTGACCCAGCTGGCCACAGTGGAAACACCTGTATTCCTTAGACCGCTTCACCTTCTGCTTCAGAGCCTTGCTGTAATTCTTGACCGGGGCCTTGCCCTTCTTCCCCTTCTTCTTGTTCCTAGAAGGAACCATCAAGACAGAGGTTGAAGGCTTACCCTTCAGAGTCTCCTCAGTGGTCAAGAGCATATTCAGCAGCTCTGCCGGAGTACAATCGATTTTGTTCATATTAAAATTAATAATGAACGCGTCGAATGAAGGCGGGAGAGACTGCAGAATAATGTCCACAGCAAGCTCCTGGTTAATGGTATGCCCCAGTTTCTCTAGAGCCTCCTTGTGCCCAATCATCTTGAGCACGTGAGCTCCCACTGGGCTCCCTTCAGCCAGTTTGCTCTGAAAGAAGAGCTTTGTCAAATTATAGCGTTCAGTCCTCGCCTGTGCAGCATACAGCATCTTGAGGTTTGCTATCATCTCTATAGCCGACATATCCTCATGCTGACGCTGCAGCGGTGGCGTCATAGACGCTAGCATCAGGCAAGCGACATCAATGCTATCATTGACGTGCTTTTCATAGGCTTCCCGAACCGCCCTTGCGGCGTTCGGAGCGGGCTGCGGCGGTATCGCCGTCTCGAGGACATACAGTTTCCTCTCTGCCTTAAGAACGATCTTAAGGTGTCCAAACCAGTCAGAGAAGTTCGGCCCAGCAAACTTCTCCCTTTCCAGTAGGGATCGCACATTGAAGTTCATGGTGTTCGTTGCTGCAGGTATCTACAACAATGCAAGAACAGCAAGGTCAGTATCAATGTATAAGAATCAATCAGGACTTAAGAAAGATTCTTTTTCTCACTATTTTATCAGGCGTGAAAAATCCAGCAAAACAGCCCGAAAGAGTAAAACTCTTTTAGTGAGATGGGATCCAGATTTCATACTTGGTCTCCGCGTCCCGCTCAGGCGAGATAAGATGCACAGAGAGTACAAGCACTAGTTTCTGGTAGGCAGTCCCTGCCGATCGCCAACCCATGCGATTCCCCTTCATCTGGGCAGTCCAGCAGACTGTGCCAACTGAGTTGGTACAACACAATCTCTGACCCCACAGATGGCTGCCTCCATGTGCTACCATATGCGCCACATATGTAGCCAACACGGTCAAGCTGACCCGACCTACTCCCTGGACCACCACGTGCTATGCTGAGCAACGAGAAGGGATAAATCCCTACTCTGTAACACGCAGGTGTAATCCCGCACCGTCTGAAGATAGATGGACGTGCCCACTGAGTGGGTACAACACGGCTCCAACGATAATCAGAACAGTGAGGTTTCGCGTCAGAAGGCTTACGAGCTTGATATTTAAGCGTTGGATTTTAACGGTCTTTTATCTTCTTGCCTATCATGCAATTCCTATGGTGATAGCAGAAGATAATTTAATCATGCAATTCTAATATTAAGCAATAAAAGAAAGCATGTATCTTATGTGGTAAAAGCCCATAGCCCTAGAAGACCTTAACCTAACTTAAGTCTTCATTTGCTCTTCATGGGTCTTTTGCTGCACATCTGGCCCAAACCTGGGCCCAAGCGCCAATTACAGCACAGGTGCGCCCACCAGGGAAAATGCGCCTGGTCCTAGGGTCGAACCCTAGACCTCCCACCTGGTCCAGCCACTTGCTGCATGCGCCTCTGCCAAGTGTGCTCTGTGCTCTTGTCTAATTAAATTACAAATTTAACTATCTAGACAAGAGTGACACGCAGGTCACTTACATTTATAAATTAAAACACAGTGATGCGCAGATCACAATAATTAATTTACAATTTTAAAACAGGCACGCAGGCCCCAGCACAGCACAGATTTAACATGGGCAGCCCACATAAGACAAAATAGACAGACACATGCATCCATTCAGCAATCAAGTGATCCATTATAAAAATTAAAATTTTCGAAAACCCCTTGGGATTAATTTTAATTTTTCCTTATTTGCCCTACAACCTTACAACGGTACATTACTAGGGATCCACTCATCCAACCTAGTCAGATCCACTGCCCTTGCATGCACCAAGTCCTAACTGACTTGAGTCGACCATGAGGTCAACCATGCATGCGCCAGGGCTGAACAACCACAATGAGGTCTGGCAAGCGGGTGTGACCCCGGGCCTAACTCATGTGTGTTCATAGGTTGTCTCAATCAGACATCGCTACACACCTGTCTGCAGTCGACCTATAGCCACCATAGGCTTGCGCCAAGGTGCTAACAGGTCGACCCATTCAGGCTGTCAGATGGTCTGATCAGACTGTTGGATCTAACTCAGGGGGTGACTTCAACCCTAATAACCCGTCTAAGGGTTTATAGTAGAGCCTTAGATCTAGAGTGACTCGCGCATGTCAATTAGGGTTTTAAGAAAAACACAAAGCATGCGCCAAGAACAACATGCGCCAATGAAAACATACTTCAAGTTTCGCATGTATAAAAACTTAAAGAAAAATCGCATGTTAACTAGATCTAAGCATGTACACGCAAACATGGATCACATAAGCTTAAGCAATCATACAAAGATGCATAGAAAACCTGCTCTGATACCAGTTGTTGGAACCCCTTTCAAGAGGGGGGGCGAAACCCAGCATGGTGCAAAATAAATTTCAAGCAGCGGATAGGGTCTCTAAGAATCGCATGCACCTTATATAATCAACTTAAAGGAAAAACCGATTGTATAAGAGATGATTCGATCCATACCATTGCCATTTCTAGATGGCACCTTGGAAGTAAAGATCAAACGAGATCTTCTCCTTGTCGTCACACACAAGATGATGTCGCTATCTCTCTTGGTGCTCCTTGTGCTAGCAAGGTTCCAAGAGGTCCTTTGACGAGTGAAGGGAAAATGAGATGTCAATCTCTCTTGGCCGAATCCTCCTCAATCCGTCAAGCGTCGCCGCACTCACACAAGAATGTCGAGAGGAATATAGGCGAGAGGAATATGGGAAGTGGCGAAAATAGAGCATACTCTATTCGGACGAGAGCCCCCTCAAGTGGAGATCATGGTTACTAAAAATAGTAACCACTCCTCACCACAACGTTCACGCCAAGTGAACTTGTCGCCTACTCCTCTCCCTATGAACCAAGCGCTCATTTAGTGAGCCGGTTCACTTTGGTTCGGTTTAAGAACCAATCAAGCCAATGATCTAGTCTAGATCTTAAATAAACCCTAAGGTTCACGATCTAACCGTCGATCTCAACGATGCCCCTGATCTGACCGATCTGGCATGCATTCTCTCGATCAAAGCTTACCGATCTCAAGCCCTAATCAATCAAACATGATCAGACCAGATCTCACTTACAATCAGAGATTAAATCCCTTTAAACTGAACCCAAATAATTCAGTCCACACGATCTGACTTAAGTAAGCCATATCATCAAATTGTGCGACCCAAAGGGTTTCCTTTAAATGTCGGTAACGACAACTTACGTTATCACGATCAGTGAGAGGTATCTAGCAACACATCACTGTCTCCCGATATAAAGAAAAGAGTCTTCCAAGACTACACCCAAAAACAGCACAAGTGTGAATCAAATCACAAGGCATGCATTTTTCCTTTGCCACTGGATGTTCTTATTGGACAAGCCTGTCAAGCTTGTAATTCCAATATGATGAGCATGATTAGATCAGATGATCATAGTCACCTGGGTATGGCCATACACTCTCTCAATCATCTCATCCAGGGGGCCCCTTTAGAACATCACACTCCTTAAACAAGGAGACGGCAATCCTATGTCTATCACTAGTGCCCTAACCTGACTCAAGCTCATCATCCAAGATAGTCTATAATCATTATGTTTCAAACGATATTGAACTATCTCAAAACAATGACAATCATCATTTAGAAAACACAAGTGATCTCAAGTCAGAGGAAATGTGCCACTTGTCATAATCAAGGAATATTCACATTGTGACAAACAATTGAACATCCTAGTAGGGTCTGTCCAGTACATCCCATGTACCCATGAGTCTACATCTTATTCCATGCTCGAAGCATCCTATAAGATTAGAACACATATTAGTCTTAACAATATCAAGGCTGTCTCATGTTCACCAAGATACATCGACTAAGGACTTAATAGCATGTCAGCCCAGCTGAACAGCTTTGAGACATTATTCAGAAGAACATATATTGCAGCAGACAATGTAGCTAACTGAATAACAACCATGCCTTTATAAACATAAGAGTTTATTACATGATACAGATACATTCCCATAGGCCTCAAACATTAGACTTAAGGGCATACCCCAACATCCAGATGAAAGATCTAGGAGAAGCAGCCTATGTGTTAGGTGTGAAGATCTACCGGGATAGATCTAAGAGGCTTCTCGGGCTGTGCCAGAGTACTTACATCGATAAAGTCCTGGAGAGATTCCATTTAGAGAATTCTAAACGTGGATATCTTCCAGTCAGACATGGTCTGAATCTTTCGAAGAGTCAGTGTCCACAAACACAGACTGAGAAAGATGAAATGGACAATACGCCTTATGCTTCGGCTATTGGGTCCATAATGTATGCGATGTTGTGTACCTGCCCAGACGTCGCTTACGGGTTAAGCGTGACCAGTCGGTTCCAAAGTAATCCAGGTTTGGCGCACTGGATTGCAGTCAAGAACATTATAAAATATCTGCGGAGGACCAAAGATATGTTCTTGATATATGGTGGTCAGGAAGAACTCAGTATAGAAGGATATACTGACGCTTCGTTCCAGTCGGACCAGGATGATTTCCGATCTCAATCAGGCTATGTTTTTAGCTTGAATGGTGGAGCAGTGGTGTGGAAGAGTTTCAAACAGTCAACTGTTGCTGATTCCACAACAGAAGCCGAGTATGTTGCAGCCTCGGAAGCATCCAAGGAGGCAGTTTGGATTCGCAAGTTCGTGAGAGAACTTGGTGTCGTTCCTTCGAGTGCAGATCCTTTGGTTATCTTCTGTGATAACACTGGAGCAATAGCACAAGCAAAGGAACCACGGTCGCACCAGAAGTCCAAGCACATACAGAGATGGTTTCACTTGATCCGGGAGATCATTGATCGAGGCGAGATCAAGATTTGCAAGGTTCATACAGATGACAATCTGGCAGACCCGCTCACCAAGCCTCTGGCGCAGCAGAAGCATGAGAAGCACTGTAATAATATGGGTTTGAGATTTCTCAACCATTAGATTAAGTGCAAGTGGGAGATTGTTGGGGTATGCCCTTAAGGCTAATGTTTGAGGCCTTGGGATTGTATAAGTATCATGTAATAAACTCTTATGTTTATAAAGGCATGGTTATTATTCAGGTTGTTACCTTGTCTGCTGTAATAAGTATACTTCTGAATAATGTCTCAAAGCTGTTCAGCTAGGCTGACAGGCTATATGTCCTTAGTCGAGATATCTTGGTGAACATGAGACAGCCTTGATATGATTGAGACTAATATGTGTGCTAATCTTATAGGATGCTTCGAGCATGGAATAAGATGTAGACTCATGGGTACATTGGATGTACTGGACAGACCCTTCTAGGATATTCAATTGTTTGTCACAATGTGAATAATCCTTGATAGCAGCAAGTGGCACATTTTCCTTTGACTTGAGATCACTTGTGTTTCTAAATGATGATTGTCATTGTTTTGAGGTAGTTCAATATCATTTGAAACATAATGATTATAGACTATCTTGGATGATGAGCTTGAGTCAGGTTAGGGCACTAGTGATAGATAAAGGATTGCCGTCTCCTTGTTCAAGGAGTGTGATGTTCTAAAGGGCCCCCCTGTATGAGATGATTGAGATAGTGTATGGCCATACCCAGATGACTATGTTCATCTGAGCTAATCATGCTCATAGTATTGGAGTTACAGGCTTGACATGCTTGTCCAATAAGAACATCCAGTGGCAAAGGAAACATGCATGCCTCGTGAGTTTGATTCACACTTGTGCCATGTTTTGGGTGAAGTCTTGGAAGACTATTTCCTTTATATCGGGAGACAGTGATGTGTTGCTAGATACCCCTCACTGATCGTGATAACGTAAGTTATCGTTACCGACATTTAAAGGAAACCCTCAGGGTCGCACAATTTGTTGATATGGCTTTCTTGAGTCAGATCGTGTGGACTGAATTGTTTTGATTCAGTTTAAAGGGATTTAAACTCTGATTGTAAGTGAGATCTGGTCTGATCATGTTTGATTGATTAGGGCTTGAGATCGGTAAGCTTCGATCGAGAGAGGAGATGCTAGATCGGTGAGATCAAGAGCATCAGGAGATGAACGGTTAGATCTTGAGCCATTAGGTTCATAGAAGGTCTAGACCATGTATTGGCTTGGCTTGGTTTGATTTTGGTCTTTGAGCCAAATCGAATTGAACCATAGATTGAACCGGTTCACTATGTGAACGCATGGTTCATGAAGGGAGGCGTTTTGGCATTGAAGCATGGCTTCATGACTTTCCATTTTGGGAAGTCATGTGATGCAGGAGCATATCACATCATATTTGACTTAATTTTGACTTAGTCAATTTTTGTATAATTATCGTAGATCTTGATTGAATGTAGATTTTGATGGGCATGTCATTCTAAATTTAATGTGGCACTAATCCTTATTATTTCATTTGCCATGTACTCAACATGAGATCAAGACAATTGAAGTCAACATCTCAAGAAGATCCAAGCTCAAATCCACAGCAAGTTCCAGTCGACATCCAATTCCAGCTTTCAATCTTCATCCACTCTCAACAATTTGGGAGCTCTTAACCTTCAAAACAAATTGCAATCAACATTTATTCACTCATCCAAAGCTTCAAAGATTACGTGCCAATCAACTTCTCAGCCTGAGCAATACTTGCAATTCTCGCTAATGCCATGCACCAAATCCTGCAAGATCTTCAACAAATGCGGCCACAGATTTTGAGAGTCAAAATTCAACCGTTGCAGCTTACGTGAATAGCAAACAAAGCTGGCGTGAAGATGAAGAAAGGAGCAACGGCATTATTACCAGCCCCTCTATATAAAAGAGTATCTCCTTTTTGTAACAGGTAGTTGTAGCTGAAAATCAATGGAAATAGCGTTTGTCTGATTCGTTCGGATGTCTCCTCCTTCCCCTCCGGCGCTTGAGTCACCACTGCCCTCTCCTCTCCCTTTTCTCCAGCTGAACGCCACTCTTCCCCACCTCTGCATCGTTTAAACAAGCTTCCGCCGCTGTCGCAATCCACGCCTGCCTGCTTGCCGAGTCTAGATCTTGACTCTCCATTCGCCTCACCGCCGGCGACGATCCGGCCGACGGATCGTCCTCAAACTCCAGCCACGCATCCTCCCTTTCAGGTCGAACCCACAACCGGCAGGATCGCCCCATCCGACGTCTGGATCGCCGGAATCGGAAGATTTCCGGTGACGCCTCAGCTCACGCCCCTGTTCCGCACTTCACCACTGATCGCCGTCGATCTCCTCCGATCAGTCACCGATCGATCCCAAACTCCGGCCACCCGTTCGCCTTGGTTAGGAGAACTTCCAGTTGTAGCAGGTCGGAAGACTTTGCCGTCTCCGATGATCTCCGGCTGCCCCTGTTCCGCCCGCGTGCATCCCCTGTTCTGCTGAACAAGCGCGTCTCCGCCTTCCAGCACCGTCCTCCTCCGACAAGCCCCCGTTCGACCCCAAACTCCGGCCACGAGTTCACCGTGACCTGAGGATCTTCCAGTTGTAGCAGGTCGGGCGTACAGGCCGTCTCCGACGAGCGCTGGCAGCCTCTGCCCCATCCCGGGTCCTCCCCTGTTTCCGCCACGAACAAGGCATTGTTGACGCCGCCCGTCTCCTAGCACCCAGACGCCACCGCCGGCCGGTTGTCAGGCCGGAAACACCCCCGCCAGTCTCGAAACCAGCTGGCCACTCTTCCCTCATGTTTCTACAGCTACCACGTCGACCAACTCGCACCCGATTCCCCGCTGCTTCATGAGGACACAGTCCATCCACCTGTTACTGTTTATTTACCTAGTCTTAAACTTGATTAGCATTTTGTAATACAGATAATTAACGTGCTGGGTGATCCTGAAGTACCTGATTTTTCTACGATGGGGAAGAACGCGCTCTGATCATTGGACCCAATAACAAGACCTGATCTTCCTCCATTATTCTGATCAGTTGGACTGAACCCAGATTCCTCAGATCAGCTAAGTATCTGATCATCTTACTGCTTGGAATTATGGCTGCTTATTGTGATTTTAGGATTTAATTACTTTTCTTTCTGGTTTGCACATCACGTGTCTGCCCCCCACACCAGTTTGGTATCAGAGGAGGTTGTGAGCAACTCTTGTCTGCCCACACGATCCTTGCTTTGTTCTTTGCATAAGAAAAAAAAAAAATGTTATCTACTTTGGTCGCAATTTAATTCCATATGAAGCTGTATTTCACTTACCATTGCTGAACATTACTAAACCTGCTGTCGAGTCTTGCACTTAAACTGTTTGCTGAAATTCCTGATATCTGTCTATACTGCTGCTGAACATTGTTACCTGCTAATACTTGATTGAACACTGCTTCTGTAACTGGTTTCACACACTGAAGTTGATCCCTGTTGCACAGTAATACCACACACGGCAGTTCAAATCTGTATTGTTGAATTCCTGCACTTACCATTAGGCACTCCTAAATTGTGCATTTGCCATCTGAATCCGTGAATTTGCATGCTAAGCTGAAACCTATATTGCTAAACACTTGCTGCGTTTAAAATCTGGTTCTGAATGCATACCTAGTATCTTCTGAATTTTCATCTTGCTGGAAGTGTTGGCTTAAAGCCCTTCCTTCATAGGCTTGTTAAAGTGTTGGCTTTGCATTTGCTTACTCTATAGCACCTGTAGAAATCCAACCTTCACAATGCCAGCCGAGACTTGCTACAGTGTGGAAGGCTGGAATTGTCATTAGCTGTATTCCTATTTTACCATCCACACTTTACTTATTTGAACCAAATCGTAAAAGCTGGATTTAACATTTGCTGCAACAAACATTTGCTGGCTTTCACTCTTATCAATAGGTTTTTAGCTGAAATTACAGCATTTGGTTGTAAGTGAACCTAAATTAGGTTCGGTTTGAATTTTGATTAACTGCTAGTTTTGAAACCTGAAAGTCCTGCAACAGAAAATTATCTTGCTTCTCACATTCACATTTAGGGTATCTGGAAACATGCATCAAATCTTGCTGAAAATTCATCTCCTGTTAATTACCATCAGCATATTTCAGTCTGAAGCACCCATAAGGCAGCTACTTATTCATCGATTATGACTCTAAATTCTGCACTTGAATGCTGAAATTTTCCAATCTACTGGCATTATTTTCTGAACATATAAATGCTGCAATTATTTTTTGAATTGGCCCTGCATGCTGAGATAGTATTCCTGCACTGCAACAATAGTCATTTCTAGCATTAATTTTCTTGTTTATCATCATGCGTTATTTTACTCAACAAGAAGTTATAGCTAGAACAGAATTAATAACTATTAGGGAACAATATAGGACTCTTATACATAGGCCTAATAGTTCTATAAAACAAAAATGTAGGGTTCTCACACATGGGCCTAATAGTTTTACAACATATGTTTGGTGCAATGGTTATAAAGGTAAAACTATTATTGATCATTTTGTCAAGTACAATATCATATCTCCTAGATCCCTTGAAAAATTTGGCCTTACCATAGAAAAAAATCCTAACCCTTATTGCATAACTTGGGATGATTTGACTTCAACTTTAGTTGACTTTCAATGCTTAGTTCCTATTCAATTAGGCTATATGAAAACTGAAATTTGGTGTGATGTAATGAGTTTAGAAGGATTTGACATATTATTAGGGAATGAATTCATGCGTGATTATCAAGGACATTATTTTCACAACCCTTGGAGTTATAGTTTTATTCATAAAGGGATGCCACACATAATTCACCCTTATGATGAGTTAAGGGAGCAAACTAAAAAGTTGCAACATGAGTTCAAGGAGCATATGAAAAAGTTGCAACAATCAATGGAGAAATTAAGAAAGCCCCACTTACAAGAGAGTCCTAATCCTCTAGAGTTCAACCAAACCTTAGAGCCTACTTTAGAACCTAAACCATGTCTTGATGAAACCACTAAATTTGAAGAAATAAATCATGAGGTACCATTACCTTCAATTTTAGGGCCCATACCCATAGGTTCTTTAGAAAACATGCCTCAACTTGACTCTAGCACATCTATTCCAACTAAGGAACCCAATATTAACACATGTGAGAATCAATTGCCTATAGAGATTCCATTAGGCATAGGACAACTTAAGTTTGGAACATTTATCATTGATGACTTAGATAGCCAAGTTGAGTCCACATCCATAGATCATGATGAACCACACTTTGAACCAATGTTAGATCCTTTTGCCATTGACCTAGACCCCAAGTCTCAATCATTAAGAGAACCACATCTTGAAGGCTTAGAAGACTTGACCCATGATCCCATGATCCTTGAGTCATGCCTCTTAGATCCAACTACCCACGCTCCTAAGCCACCTGTAAGGTCAATCAAACAAAGTGAAAACATGAGTGCTTTACCTCTTTTGCAAGTTGAACATATTGATTTTATCTTTCCTTCTCTTGGATCCTATAATGGACTACATGAGCTTGCTAATATGTCTTGTTTAAATCTGAATTTTCTTTCACCTAGCATATTGATTGTGAGAAGTACATTAGGGGTTAGAATAAAACAACCCACTAAATCTATGCGTGATCAACTTCTCTTCCTACCTATCCTCAAAGATGAATACACTTATAGGCCTCCACCTAAGCGTGATAAATTGTTTACTTCCATGCTAGTAGTTTAATTGTTGTTAGTTTTTTTTAATTACCCTAAGTTTCTCCAGGAGTAGAAACACTTGAACCAGGGGTGTCTGATGCAGGAGCATATCACATCATATTTGACTTAATTTTGACTTAGTCAATTTTTGTATAATTATCGTAGATCTTGATTGAATGTAGATTTTGATGGGCATGTCATTCTAAATTTAATGTGGCACTAATCCTTATTATTTCATTTGCCATGTACTCAACATGAGATCAAGACAATTGAAGTCAACATCTCAAGAAGATCCAAGCTCAAATCCACAGCAAGTTCCAGTCGACATCCAATTCCAGCTTTCAATCTTCATCCACTCTCAACAATTTGGGAGCTCTTAACCTTCAAAACAAATTGCAATCAACATTTATTCACTCATCCAAAGCTTCAAAGATTACGTGCCAATCAACTTCTCAGCCTGAGCAATACTTGCAATTCTCGCTAATGCCATGCACCAAATCCTGCAAGATCTTCAACAAATGCGGCCACAGATTTTGAGAGTCAAAATTCAACCGTTGCAGCTTACGTGAATAGCAAACAAAGCTGGCGTGAAGATGAAGAAAGGAGCAACGGCATTATTACCAGCCCCTCTATATAAAAGAGTATCTCCTTTTTGTAACAGGTAGTTGTAGCTGAAAATCAATGGAAATAGCGTTTGTCTGATTCGTTCGGATGTCTCCTCCTTCCCCTCCGGCGCTTGAGTCGCCACTACCCTCTCCTCTCCCTTTTCTCCAGCTGAACGCCACTCTTCCCCACCTCTGCATCGTTTAAACAAGCTTCCGCCGCTGTCGCAATCCACGCCTGCCTGCTTGCCGAGTCTAGATCTGGACTCTCCATTCGCCTCACCGCCGGCGACGATCCGGCCGACGGATCGTCCTCAAACTCCAGCCACGCATCCTCCCTTTCAGGTCTAACCCACAACCGGCAGGATCGCCCCATCCGACGTCTGGATCGCCGGAATCGGAAGATTTCCGGTGACGCCTCAGCTCACGCCCCTGTTCCGCACTTCACCACTGATCGCCGTCGATCTCCTCCGATCAGTCACCGATCGATCCCAAACTCCGGCCACCCGTTCGCCTTGGTCAGGAGAACTTCCAGTTGTAGCAGGTCGGAAGACTTTGCCGTCTCCGATGATCTCCGGCTGCCCCTGTTCCGCCCGCGCGCATCCCCTGTTCTGCTGAACAAGCGCGTCTCCGCCTTCCAGCACCGTCCTCCTCCGACAAGCCCCCGTTCGACCCCAAACTCCGGCCACGAGTTCACCGTGACCTGAGGATCTTCCAGTTGTAGCAGGTCGGGCGTACAGGCCGTCTCCGACGAGCGCTGGCAGCCTCTGCCCCATCCCGGGTCCTCCCCTGTTTCGGCCACGAACAAGGCATTGTTGACGCCGCCCGTCTCCTAGCACCCAGACGCCACCGCCGGCCGGTTGTCAGGCCGGAAACACCCCCGCCAGTCTCGAAACCAGCTGGCCACTCTTCCCTCATGTTTCTACAGCTACCACGTAGACCAACTCGCACCCGATTCCCCGCTGCTTCATGAGGACACAGTCCATCCACCTGTTACTGTTTATTTACCTAGTCTTAAACTTGATTAGCATTTTGTAATACAGATAATTAACGTGCTGGGTGATCCTGAAGTACCTGATTTTTCTACGATGGGGAAGAACGCGCTCTGATCATTGGACCCAATAACAAGACCTGATCTTCCTCCATTATTCTGATCAGTTGGACTGAACCCAGATTCCTCAGATCAGCTAAGTATCTGATCATCTTACTGCTTGGAATTATGGCTGCTTATTGTGATTTTAGGATTTAATTACTTTTCTTTCTGGTTTGCACATCACGTGTCTGCCCCCCACACCATCATGTAACGCCATTTTCATAATATCGCCTAAACGCATTTGCGTCTTGGTCTTGAATCTTGCTTGCTTGCCATCTCGTGCGGAAGGAAGTGAACGACAAGGAAGAGCGCTCGGCCAAGGAAGCATCTCATCATCCTACCATTCGATCAAGGACATCTTGTAGATCCTTGCTAGCACAAGGAGATCCAAGGAGAAGCCATCTTCACCTTGTGTGAGATTATCTTTGGAGAAGGAGCACTTGCGCCTTTGCTTCCAAGATTCCATCTAACCGTGATGGCTATGGTATGGATCTCAACTTCATCAAAGTTGATCATGTGTTCATGCTAAGATCTTGAAAACCCTTGCTTCCGCTTGCGATTTTTCATGCGCCACCCCCTTAGGGTTTTCGCCCCCCTCTTGAAAGGGGTTTTATCTGCTTGCGCTCCCCCTTGAAGGGGACCCTACACTTAGGATACCCCACAAACACACACTTATCAAATCTAGGTTCTAGTTTGCTAGAATCCTGACGTTTGACATAAGCCTCACATCCCCAGATTCTGATAAAAGTGAGATTAGGGCGTCTCCCAGTCCATACCTCGTATGGTATTTTGGAGACACTCTTAGATGGAACGTTATTCAGTATCAGAGAAGCTATCTCTAGTGCATGCCCCCAGAATGAGGGAGGTAGAGTTGCATGACTCATCATAGATCGAACCATATCCAATAAAGTTCGATTTCTCCTCTCAGATACACCATTCCATTGAGGTGTTCCAGGAGGAGTGAGTTGGGATACGATCCCACACTCCTTCAGATAGTCAAAGAACACACCGCTCAGGTATTCTCCACCTCGATCTGATCGAAGAGCTTTAATGGATCTTCCAAGCTGGTTCTCTACTTCATTCTTGAACTCCTTGAATTTCTCAAAGGATTCAGACTTATGTCTTATTAGGTAGACATAACCATACCTACTGAAGTCATCAGTGAAGGTAATGAAGTAGTTGTACCCTCCTCTGGCTTGTTTATTGAAAGGCCCACACACATCAGTATGTATGAGATCCAATAAACCTCCTGTCCTCTCACCAATCTTGGTGAAGGGCGCTTTTGTCATTTTCCCTAATAAACAAGGTTCACAAGTATCAAATTCCTCCAAGGAACTTGAATCTAACAATCCATTTGCATGGAGTTGTTGGATGTGATTCTTGTTTATATGGGCCAATCGACAGTGCCATAGGAAAGCACCAACTGAACCACTCAGTTTGGTCCTTTTATTACTTATGTTACAAATAGAACTTTCCATATCCAAGATATACAGACCATTGCATAAAGTACCCTTCCCATAGAACATGTTTGCAAATGAAAAAGAACAGGAGTTCTTATTTATTTCAAATTTAAAGCCCTTCCTTGCTAAGCAAGGAATGGATATAATGTTCTTGGTAAGAGAAGGTACATAGAAGCAATTATCTAGTTCTAAGTGAAGTCCAGAAGGCAAGGAGAGAGTCAAAACGCCTACAGCAACAGCAGCAACCTGTGCCCCATTTCCAACTCGTAGGTCTATCTCTCCAGGCTTCACCGTTCTACTTTTCTTGAGCCCCTGCATATTTGTACAAATATGAGCTCCACATGCGGTATCCAATACCCATGACATAGAAGTAGAAAGATTGACTTCTGTAACATAAATACCTGAGCTAGAAGTTAAGGCCAAGCCTTTCTTCTCCTCATTCTGAAGCTGCCTGCAGTCCCTTCTCCAGTGACCCTGCTCGCCACAGTGGAAACACCTCTGGTCCTTTGACTTCTTCGCCCTTTTTTTCAGTGCCTTGGTAGGACCTTTGGCACTGCCCTTAGCACGTGCCTTACCCTTCTTCTTTATCTTCTTGGTCGCAGGGACCAAAAGAACAGAATTGGGTTTGGTCTTACCCATCTCGCGCTCGGCTGTTTGGAGCAGATTCATCAATTCCTCCCGTGTGCACTTAATCCGGTTCATGTTGAAATTAATGATAAACGGACTGAAGCTAGGGGGCAGGGAATGTAGAATAAGATCCACAACCAGCTCGTTGTCTATGGCATGTCCCAGTTTCCTGAGATGATCCACATTCCCAATGAGTTTGAGAACATGGGGTCTCACTGGTGCACCCTCAGACAACTTGCACCGAAAGACTGCTTTGGCAGTGTCAAATCTCTCAGTTCTAGCCTGAGCCTCGAACATCTGTTTCAGACGAGTGATCATCTGAAAAGCGTTCTGCTCCTCATACTGCACCTGCAATTCAGGTGCCATGCTGGCTAGCATGAGACATGAAACCTCCAAAGAGTCATCCTGATGCTTCCTATAAGCATCTCTTTCTGCCGTTCGGGCATTAGGCAGAGGAGCCGCAGGAAGAGGCTGTTCCAGGACATACAGCTTCTTTTCAAGCTTGAGGACTATCCTCAAATTCCGATGCCAGTCCATAAAGTTAGTTCCAACTAACTTATCCTTGTCCAGGATAGATCGCAGTGACAATCCGCCAGTGTTCGTAGCCATTGTTCTACAACACCCAAGAAACAGTAGATTAGTACTACTTTGAATCATTTAAACTGGACTTGTTTTAAATGATTATGGCTCCCACTATTTTGATTCGAATTGACAACCCACAAAGTCAATCCGGAAGTTTAAGACTTCCTAGTGAGATGGGATCCTTATTTCGCATGAGGCTTCGCGTCCCACGAGGGTGGGATGAGATGCACAAAGTGACCCATGCTTCACAAGGTGGGCGCGCCGGCCGGTTGCTCCAAGCAACTCCCTTTATTGAAACAGTCTAGGCGTTTCATGTCCAGCGAAGGTTGGATACAACATGAAACCCTAACCTTTCAACGATGCCTCTAGAATTTCACCATGTGCCCAGCACATGTGAATTTCTAGTCAAGTCCATTCCTAACCGTTATGCCCAGGGCCAACGAGTTTCCTTGCGAAGGCACGTCCAGGTTAAAACTGGACTGGGGAAATCATTGTCACCATGCACTTTCTAAAGATAAGTGGGTGTGTCCCACGAGGGTGGGAAACAATTCACAACTCCACTGATCGATAGCTTAGTGAGGGCTACGCGTTAGAAGGCTACTAGACTTGATATTTCTTTGAGGGTTTTTAAGTCTCATCATCCTACGTTTTATCTTATGTCTAACAATACAGGCATGCTCTCCTATAGTGATAACATAACGATAAAACATTTCAGGCATGCTTTTATCAGATAGGGAAAGCAGTAAATGATGATGTGATCAAAGCCCTTTCAAGATATTGAATCAACTCATGCCTAAGGAGATTCAACTCTTGACATAGGACTCAAGCCCCTAAAATAGACCTAGCCTAGCCGCCCTCTTTCTTGGTCCTCAAGGTCGGCTCCAAGGTCCTTCCCACATGGTTTAGCTCACAAACCCTAAGGGTAGACCCCAAAGGTTCGGCCAATGCCATGGTCTTTCTTTGTGGAGGATGCGCCACCATGCAAGAAGCCAAGTTAGCTAGCACACAAACCCAAGGGTTCGGCCATGCCCAACTTGCGCCACTATGCAAGCTTGTTGCGCCTCTTCATTCGATGCATGCGCCACCCTAATCTTCTTCTTTGCAAAAGGAAAAGCGGCACGCAGGCCTCACAAGGATACATCACAGGCATGCAAAGGTGGCTTGACTAATGATCACAACATCATGCACAATCAAGGTATTTACTCATGCAATTCTACATGCTCATGAAAAACATAAAATCAGAAATTTTACTTTTTCATAAAACTAGTCTCTTCTTCTCATCTTCTTCTCACAAATCTTTTGGTTAATTGCGATTTATTTTTCAAGATGATTTCAGAGATCCTTTCGGCTGGCAATTTTGTCATATCAAGAGACCTGGCCAGTCCGGAGACACAATGCCCGTCCTACTTGACAAAATTACGTGCGCCTTTGATCTTTAAATCAAACAAGAAAAATAGTCCAAAAATCCAAAAGAGATTGAGAGGATGATAGAAACAAGAAACCCTAATTTTTCTATTTTTAGAAAAATTGATTGCCATGCATCATGCTATTTACGAAAATAGAGATATGGCATGTGAGCATGAAAGAAAAGCATAAAACATCATTCGAGGCTTGCAAGTCGCTCTGATACTACTGTTGGGAAACCCCGGGGACATTTTACAATTTTTAGAGTCATGGACATACATGTTTGCACAGCGGAAGAATGTCCCCGAAACAGGCCGGTCCCAAAAACCCAGTGAAGATCGCATGCAAGGGAGTCGACACGATGAGTTAGGAAATACCTTAGAGCAAAGAAGAGAGCGATGCCGATGTAGGCGTCCAAGTGTCCGCCCTCTGCAGTCTCACACACACGGATCTCTTGAGTTCTCTTCTTCCTCGCCCGGTGCTAGCCTCGGGAAGAAGATCCAAGCCTTGTGCTCCCTCTTCAATACTTGCGCCACCTCCAAGGTAGAAGCGCCAATTGATGAAGAAGAGAGGAATAAGGAGAATGCCGCCAAGCCTTCAAGTCTCTTGCGCCAAAGGAGGAAGAAAGGATGAAGCTTGCGGCTAGGGTTTGATGGAAGAAGAAGATGCGCCACTTCTTGAAGTTGTCGCCCTTCAAACCTTTGCTTTCGCCCCTCCTCTTGTATTCACGCCTTCAAGAGTCGATCATCATTATGAGGGGGCGATTAGGGTCTCATTTATAGGGCAAGAGGCGGTTAGGGTATGGGCTAGGATCAAGACAAGTGTAGGGCTAGGATGAGGAGGTTTGAGATAAGGAAAGTCTCCAAGACATTTCCTTAATTCTCATTCAACCTTTCCTCATTAAGCTCCACGCCTTCCTTGTGCGCCAAGGCCTTGCCTTGCGCCCCAAGCAATGCCTTAAAGGCATGCATTCCATCAATGGAAGAGGGCTAGGCGCCAATTGCTTCCTTAATGAAGCAATTTTGCCACCCTAACCCCATTATGCCCCTTAGGCGCCAATGGGGTTGGGTCTCTCCCCATTATACCCTTTTAGCCTCTCATCTCTTCATGAGAACTTGTTATTGGGTCTCATTGGATAATGAGCTAGCCCAAACTCCATTACATGGGTTGATTAAGCACTTGGATCCAATCCAATGCAACCCTAATTCAAATGTGACAAACCATGGTCAAATACGGGTCAACCTGCCAAAAATGAAGTTTGGCTCCAATAATATTCTTCCATCTCATCAGGCCCATTGGCGCTGATGAAATCTCCCAATAAGATCCGAGTTATCCAATAACTCGATCATAAGGCTTCCCGATCAATACGAGAACTCAAGTATCAAGGTGTGCGACCCTGTAGGTTCCTCTGACGCTGGTAGTGCTGACCAAAGGTCACCACAAGCAGTGAGTGGCACCTAGCAGTGCATCGCTGCTACCCAGGTCATTGGAATGGATATCGACATCGACATCCCCATCATCGCAACTAGGTACAGATGCATTACAGTCTCTTTGCCGAACTGATATCCGATTGGACAAGTGTGTCACCACTTGTTTTCACCCAATCACATGGCTATGACTAAATCAGGTTCTTACCTGGGTATGGCCATACACTTTCAGTCATAGAACCATAGAGGAGCTCCATGGATATCAAGCTTCCCAAAGGAAGGGGCAAATCCTATGTCTGTCCATTGACCTTCTCATATGGGTCGTGACACGCTCAATGACAACCTTTATGACCTTCCAACTACGGCAAGGTGTTAGGTTGCATCAAAGCAAGTCTCTAACCATATAGAATGATCAATGACCTCAAGTCAAGGGATCAATGCATCTCCTGTCACTTATGAGGATAACTCATGACACCAAGTCATAGCCTCATAGCGGGTCTATCCAGTATATCCTCCCATAATATACCCATGTGTCTGCGTTAGCACCCCGTGCCTAACCAGCCCACATACCAGTTTTACAAGTACCATAGTTGTCCCATATCTACTAAGGTACATTGACTGGGGATGATTATTTGAGCACAGATCCAATCTGTCTCCAGGGACATTATCATGTAAGTACACAATCGCAGGTGTAGACAGACAATGATAACGACAATGCCAGAATGATATATAAATATCAATGTCAAGTAGTACATAAGTTGACCAAAGCTAGGTCCTAGGGCATATACACCAACACTAAACCCCCAGATGAACCGACGATAGAAGCCGGCAAGACCCAGGAAGCTACGAATCTCAGTCACGGTGCGAGGCTCGGGCCAATGCCAGATGGCCTCGACTTTCGCGGAGTCAACGGACAGTCCTTGATCGGACATGATGTATCCTATGAAATATACGCAGTTGGATAGAAAGGAACATTTCTTCATGTTAAGGAAGAGCCATTCCATGCGAAGGAGTTCAAACGTGGAGCGAAGGTGCTCCAAGTGTTCAGCGCAGGTCTGACTAAAAATTAGGATATCATCGAAGTAAACAACCAGGAACTTTCCCATATGTGGCTTGAGGACTTGACTCATCAAGCGCATGAACGGGGAGAGGGCATTGGACAGGCCGAATGGCATGACGAGCCACTCGTAGAGACCATCCTTGGTCTTGAAGGTGGTCTTCCACTCATCGCCCTCACGAATGCGGACTTGGTGGTAGCCGCTTCGGAGGTCAAGTTTCGAGAACCACGACGCGCCGAAAATCTGGTCCAACATGTCGTCGAGTCGAGGGATGGGAAACCTATACTTAACAGTGATTCGGTTAATGGCGCGGCTGTCCACACACATGCGCCACGACCCATCCTTCTTGGGTGTGAGGAGCGCGGGGACGGCGCACGGGCTGAGGCTCTCACGTATGTACCCCTTAGTGAGGAGATCATCCACTTGACGTTGTAACTCAGTGTGTTCCGAAGGGTTAAGGAGATTTTGGGGCAAGTTTGGGAGGGGTGCTCCCGGTATGAGGTCAATGGCATGTTGAATTTCCCTGTCCGAGGGAAGGCCATGGGGCAAATCCTCGGGGCTGATATCCCTAAAGGCATGGGATAGAATCTTGCACTTCGCGCACCGTGAGCGTGTAGACAGTCTTGTTCCCATGGGCCTCACGCACCAACGTGGGTGTACGCATGAGGGAAACCATAGGGGGACGCGGAGTGACAGGGGCTGACGGGGTGATCACACCCTTGGAAGTGGACGCGCGTAGCTCCTTGGGCAGAGCCGGGATGAGGTGAATCTTCTGCTCATTGTGGTCGAACATATAAGTGTTCGACCGACCATAATGGACCACGTCCCTATCGTAAAGCCATGGACGGCCAAGGAGGACGTGAGCGACGTCCATAGTCGCAACGTCGCATAACATTTTCTCACGATAGTTCCCAAAGGCAATGGGAACGTGACATTGATGCGTGACGAGGAGGCTTGTGGTGTCGACCCAAGCGATGGAGTAGGGTCGCGGGTGGGGCTCAAGGGGAAGGCCAAAGCGCGTGACCATAGTCCGAGAGACTACGTTCAAGCTACTTCCGCCATCGATGACGATCTTACATGAGTGCCCACTTGATGTAAGTCGTGAAAATGCCCGAGCGCCTCCAATCCTCGGTAGGCGCCGGCTGGACTAGGTTGCAGCGCACCACAAGTGCAGAAGGACCCGACTCCTCCCCACTTGTGTAGCACTCGGGTTCAATGTCGAGTTCTGCGGGGGTCATGGTAGCGACGCGGGCTGGGCCCTTGTCGGCCAGTGGGGGCTTCTTAGGGCACTCTCGCGACATGTGGCCCGGTTGGAGACAATTGTAACAAGTGATCCGGCTAGAGGAGCCAATCGCAGGGGCCTTGGCCTTCTCTTCCAACGTGGGTCAAGAGGGGGAAGCGTCAGTATGGGGGCGACGAAAGGGATGATGGGCCGGGGGTGCGGGTCGTGGGTCGGGACGAGGCTCAGTACGCTAAAAGCGTGGGTGAGGGAGGTTGCCCTGGTGGGGGCTCTATAGGACCCAAGGTCATGACGGTCATTACGCCTTGTAGTGGCGCGAAGATCTTACTCGATGTCCCGAGCACGTTGGAAAGTTTGATCAAAGGTTTCCGACCCATAAGATGGTAAGGCTCGACGGATATCGGAACGCAACCCATTCCAAAATTTGGACAAGGACAACTCGGGGTCCTCCTGGAGGTTACATCGGAGTTGGAGCATCACAAAGGTGAGACGGTACTTGTTACGACCCGCTTAGTAAGCAAACTATTTATTAACTTGGTGAGCCGATTTGCAACGTGGCTCAATCTATTAAAATGCTTAAGCCCAAGTTAACAATAGCAAGCCCACTAAGCCTTATAAACCACATAATAGTTTCTCCCACTTGCAATGTGGGACTATACTCGGGGTATTACAATCTCCCCCACTTAAGACTTGACGTCCTCGTCAAGCCCAAACCTTAACACATGCCCAAGAATCATCCCTTAGTCGGCAGCATGTGAGGTCAGCCCAAAGGTGGCTCCACCATCCTCGGTAGCCCTTTCCTATTGGCCTCTCACCATGCTTTGGACTAAGTTTTGCTCTGTGCTCTTGTCTATTGGTTGCTAATTTATGATAAATTAATTAGAGTTTATTGCTTGTTAATTTAAGTTAATTAATTGTTAATTAATTGGAGTTATTGGACGTTAATCCTTATTGGATGTCAATTAAATCTGATGTAAGATCCAAGGATCTTAAGTCCTGGTAAGCATTATTTTTGATTTAAATAAAATTACTGACTGTGATATTTTTCTATGTATTGGTTGTTAATTTATAGTTAATTAACTAGAGATTTTTGGTTGTTAATTTATAGTTAATTAACTAGAGATTTTTGGATGTTAATGTTAATTAATTAACTAACTTATTGGATGTTAATTTCGGTTAATTAATTAGAGTTTATTGGTTTAATTAATTAGACCTTATTGGTTAATTAACTAGCTTATTGGATATTAATTAAATCCTTATTGGATTTGCGTTTAAGTGAATTAATTAATTGGATGTTAATTTAAATTCTTATTGGATTTTCACTTAAACCATGGGTTATTGGGTTTGCACTAATTGGGTTGTAAAATTCGAATTAGTTAGTTAAATGGATTAAACCCTTTTGACAATTAGTTGGTTAACGGGTTAAAGAGTTAAAAACCGAAAATTCAAATTTATATTTCGGTTAGGGTAGAGTTTTGGCGATTTTTTGGCTTGGAGAAATCTTGGGCGACGGCTTGAAGAGATTGGCGACGGCTTGGAGACTTGGAGGCGAAAATTCTTCTTCCTCTTCCTTCTCCCTTTGGCCGGCGTCTTGGTGTTGGTGGCGTTCCTCTTCCCTTGGTGGCAACATTGGTGGAATTTCAAGGCTTTAGGCGAATTGTTGTGGAGGATTTTCACCCTAATATTCTCGGTTAAGAGGTGAGTGGGGTGTCTTAATTCCTTCCATATGTGTCTTATTCGAACTTCATCAATATAGTTGTGTTAAATAATAAATTTGATTGCATGAAAAATTACCATGTGTAAAACCGAAATCTTGATAGTTGGGATGAAAACCGAAAATTTATAACCTTGATAGTTAATTATGAAAAACCGAATCCTTGATGTTAATTGTGAATTGAATCTTGATATTTTTCATGAAAACCGAATTTAGGGTATGTCTCCATGAAAACCGAAACTAGGGTATTTCTTATATGGAGTTTAGGAAGCATTAAATCATTGATCTTGAGTATGAAATTCATGTTAACTAAGGTTTAAAATTTTAGTAGATAATATGTTATGTTAACCGTGGATTACATGTGTGAATTGTAAAGCAAATTGATGAATACATGCTTTAAGTTTATGTTTGAATTTTATATTGATTTTATGGATACTTGATAAATGCTTATAATATTATAAAACTTATGTTTATTTATCTAAGACCATGTATTCATGTTTGAGAACATTGGGTGATAACATAGCAAGGTTACACTGAACTGACCAGACTGAAACTTAAGGATTACACTATGTTATGTGATTTTTAAATATTATGTGAATTTATGATTTTTGGAATGTTAAGTGATCTTTGAATTTGTGAATATTATGTGGTTATGTGAATTTCGAAAATTATGTTGATATGGGATTTTTGAATATTATCTGTTGTGATCATGTGTTGGTTAGGACTAAGGCTAAGTGCAGCTGTGTACTCAAGGGGATGGTCAATATGTGATATGTTAAGGGTTTGAATTTTCAGCCCTGTATTGTGATATGTGAAGGGGGTTGATGTTCAGCCTGCCTGTTATGATTATTGTGATGGGGGTTGTTGTTCAGCCTGCCCGATGTGATTATTGTGATGACTATCCTAGAGTCTAGTTGACACTTAGGAGTCCACCTTTATGAAATATGATATAAGATGTGTTTGTTGTCCAGTAGGAACCTTTTGGGAGAACGGGTTTTGACGCAAAGTGCCATGTCTTGGTCGGACAGGGGCCACCTCTTGATGTCATCACTCTCTTTTTGTGATATGGGGTTTTGACGCAAAGTGCCATGTCTTGGTCGGACAGGGGCCACCTCTTGATGTCATCACTCTCTTTTTGTGATATGGGGTGTCGTAGAGCAAAGTGCCACGCCGTGACCCGGCGGGGGCCACCTCTTGAATCTACACACAAGCCATCGATGTGTTTATGGGGTGTTTTAGAGCAAAGTGCCACGTCGTGACCTGGCGGGGGCCACCTCTTGATTCTACTCACTGTCCATGTTTATGTGTTGCACGAGATTTTGCAGCTCCCAGTGCTTAGGCCAAAGCCGGGTTAGACCATATTGGTCACTACTGAATATGCTGGACAACTAGGTTAACTAAGTATGGATGTGTTTAGTTGGTTTAGAGTATAACTCTAGAACCTGAGTTTGTTTAGAACCTGAGTTTGTTATATGTTGGTGTGTACATCTGAGTTGGTTTAGAGTATAACTCTAGAACCTGAGTTTGTTATATGTTGGTGTGTACATCTGACTGTTTATATGACTTTTGTTTTCTTTATGTTGTTATATGTTGACATAATGTTCCTGTTAAAGATTTTTAAAATAATCTGTCTATATTTTTGAGTGTATGTTATGGATGGTCGATTTAGACTATCCACTCACTGGGCTGTGTAGCTCACCCCTCACTATTTTCAGTCATAGAGCAGGGGCGCATTTCTTGAGTTAGCATTGGCGTGGACATTATGCTAGTTGCTGTGATTATATTTAAGAACTTTTGTGCTTAAATATGAGGCCGGTTGTGGCCGAACTATATGAGTTATACGAACTATATGAATGATGTGAACTATGTGAATTTGTGTGAACCACGTGAACTATGTGAAATTTGTGTTGCCAGATTGTGGCAGTTAAATGAGTTTGATTTTTGTGTCACCGCGGGCCTCAGCCTGGTTTCGGTGTTTGGTATGAGTTTATAAAATCGACTTTGTGGCTTTGCTTTGAATTTCAAATCGAATTGTATTTATGCCATCGGATTTGATATAACTGTTGCCTTGCATATGTCTAGTGCAAGGATTGCGTGGTGGCAGGTACCCTTATGTGATTTATGAGATTTGTGTTTTGTGGATATTTATGTATGGGTTTGTGGAATTTTCAGATCGTGTTTTCTTGAACTCGGTTTTACCTAGCATATGAATCGATCTTATATGAAACATCCTGTATCATTCATGAACTGTGCCATTTGTTTGGGGTTAAGATAACGGGATGTTACAGAATGGTATCAGAGGAGTTGGCTAGCTAAAACTTAGTTTGGGGGAAAACATGTTTGTGTATTGCTAGACACCTGTTAGGTTTATGATTGTTTTCCTGACTATGATATGTGTGTGTAGGCATTTAAGATGGTGCAAATTTGTCTTTTGTATCTGTTAAGTTTGCTGCATGTTTACCTGTGTTACCTAAGGTGATGAATTATGTTGTGTCTGTGAGTACTCCCTTAGGAAAGTCATTATCTACAGACACTGTGTGTGCCGATTGTGTGGTGCATGTAGAGGGTTATGAGTTTCTAGTGGATTTAATCCTCCTAGACATGCAAGACTATGATGTCATTCTAGGTATGGATTGGTTGTCCTCACATCATGCCTCTGTGGATTGCTTTGAGAAAGTAATCACTTTGAATCTGCTAGATGGGAATCAGATTTTTGTGAAAGGTCTAGTGTCGGACCAAGGACCACATGTGATATCTTTCCTGCAGGCCAGGAAGTTACTTGCTATTGGGTGCAAGGGTTATCTTGCACATGTTAAGGTGCAGGATGATTCTACTTCTGATTTGACTCAGATGGCGGTGGTGAAGGAATTTCCTGATGTGTTCTCTGAGGAATTTTCAGGTTTACCACCAATTAGAGAAGTGGAGTTTGGCATTGAGTTGGCGCCAGGTACGGCACCTATCTCCAGAGCTCCTTATCGCATGGCTACCTCAGAGCTGGCCGAGCTTAAGAAACAACTGGAGGAATTGCTAGAGAAAGGGTATATCCGGCCTAGTGCTTCTCCCTGGGGAGCGCCAGTGCTGTTTGTAAAGAAGAAAGATGGAACCCTGAGGATGTGTATAGACTACAGGCAATTGAACCAAGTGACTATCAAGAATAAGTATCCTCTCCCCAGAATTGATGATCTATTTGATCAATTACAGGGAGCGACAGTGTTCTCTAAGATTGATCTGAGATCAGGGTATTATCAGCTTAGGGTCAAGGATGAGGATATATTTAAGACTGCTTTCAGGACCAGGTATGGGCATTTCGAATTTTTAGTTATGCCTTTTGGACTGACGAATGCACCTGCTGTCTTCATGGATTTGATGAACAGGGTATTCCATGAATTGCTTGACTCTTGTGTGGTAGTCTTTATAGACGATATTTTGGTATACTCACGGACTACTTCAGATCATGTCAGTGACTTGCGCAGAGTGCTGGAGGTTCTGAGGAAGAACCGATTATATGCCAAGGCTAGTAAGTGTGAGTTCTGGCTAGAGAAGATCAGCTTCTTGGGATATGTGATTTCTGGTCAGGGGGTGTCTGTAGATCCAGTTAAAGTGCAAGCCATCCTCAATTGGGGAAGACCGACTAGTGCTACTGAGATCAGAAGTTTCCTGGGTTTGGCAGGTTACTACCGGCGATTTGTTGAGGGATTCTCCAAGCTGGCGGGTCCTTTAACTAAATTAACCAGAAAAGAGGCTAAGTTTATTTGGGATGACAAGTGTGAAGAAAGCTTTCAAGAGCTGAAGAGAAGGTTGACTAGTACACCGATCCTCATTATTCCTAGTGATGGGGAAAGGTTTACTGTCTATACAGATGCTTCAGGCAAGGGGTTGGGTTGTGTCTTGATGCAGAAGGGTTCTGTAGTAGCCTATGCTTCGAGACAGCTGAAGGAGTATGAATTGAACTACCCTACTCATGATTTAGAGTTGGCGGCCGTAGTCTTTGCTTTGAAGATATGGCGCCACTATTTGTTGGGTCAGGAGTTTGATCTGTTCACTGATCACCAGAGTCTCAAGTATATCTTCACTCAGAAGGAGTTGAACATGAGACAGAGAAGATGGATGGAGTTGATCAAAGATTATGACTTCTCCATTCAGAATCAGGCCGGAAAGGCCAATGTAGTGGCGGATGCTCTGAGCAGACATCCAGTTACTTCAGTAGCTGCTTTACGAGTCAGTGAGTGGCGGTTACTGCAGGAGTTCAGCGATCTCAGGATCAGTGTTACTCCTAGAGTTCAGTCTGGATATGTGGCTTTTCTCAGAGTACAGTCTGCTTTGTTGCAGAAGATCAGAGATCAGCAGTCTGTGGATCCGAGATTAGTTCAGATCAGGGATAGTTTGGTTGATGGAGCAGTTCAGGATTTTAGCCTGTCTGATGATGGTATTCTTCGGTTTCGTGGAAGGGTATGTGTCCCTGAGGAACCGAGCTTGAGGAAAGAAATATTGGAGGACAGCCATAACTCCAAATATTCTCTACATCCTGGTGTAACTAAGATGTATCAGGACCTTAAGAAAAATTTTTGGTGGCCGGGTATGAAGAAAGAAGTAACTGATTTTGTCTCTAGGTGTTTAACTTGTCAGACGGTAAAGGCTGAACACCAGAAACCTGGTGGTTTGTTGCAGCCTCTTCCTATTCCTAAGTGGAAGTGGGAATGCATCAGTATGGATTTTGTGTGTGGTTTGCCTAGAACCAGATTGGGTCATGATGCTATTTGGGTGATTGTGGATAGACTCACTAAATCAGCCCATTTTCTCCCGATCAAGATGACTTATCCTTTAGAGAGACTGGCCAGATTGTACATTGATGAGATAGTTAGACTGCATGGAGTGCCTGTTGATATTGTGTCTGATAGGGACTCTCGATTTCTGTCCAGGTTTTGGAAGAGCTTACAGGAGGGTTTGGGTACTAAGTTGAGTTTTAGTACAGCATACCATCCTCAGTCTGATGGCCAGACGGAGCGTACTATACAGACTCTAGAAGACTTGTTGAGAGCTTATGTGGTTGATTGGAGTTCTGAGTGGAATCGGGATCTATCTTTGATAGAGTTCACTTATAATAATAGTTTCCACTCCAGTATTCAGATGGCTCCATATGAGGCTTTGTATGGAAGAAGGTGTAGGACTCCCTTGTGTTGGGAGGAAACTGGTGACAGAATGATTTTGAGATCTGATGTAGTTCAGGAGACTACTGATAAAGTCAGAGAGATTCAGGATAAATTGAAGATTGCTCGGGACAGACAGAAGAGTTATGCTGATGACCGTCGTCGTTCCCTGGAGTTTATGGTAGGGGAGCATGTTTTCTTAAAGGTGTCACCTACTAAAGGTGTTATGAGGTTTGGCAAAAAGGGCAAGTTGAGCCCTAGGTTTGTAGGACCTTTTGACATTATTGAGAGAATTGGTCCAGTGGCTTACCGGTTAGCTTTACCTCCTGCTTTGGATCATGTGCATAATGTGTTCCATGTTTCTGCTTTGAGGAAATATCATCCCGATCCATCTCATGTATTGGAGTTGGAACCTCTTCAGATTCAGAGTGATTTGACCTTTGAGGAAAGACCTCTCCGGATTGTGGATAGAAAGGATAAAGTTCTGAGGAACAAGACTATACCTTTGGTAAAGGTTATCTGGGGAAATCAGTCGGTTGAAGAAGCGACATGGGAGACTGAAGCTGATATGAAGAAGTTTTATGCTTATCTCTTTGATGATATGATTTGAGCTTTAGAGGACTAAAGCTTTATAAGGAGGGAGGGATGTAAGATCCAAGGATCTTAAGTCCTGGTAAGCATTATTTTTTATTTAAATAAAATTACTGACTGTGATATTTTTCTATGTATTGGTTGTTAATTTATAGTTAATTAACTAGAGATTTTTGGTTGTTAATTTATAGTTAATTAACTAGAGATTTTTGGATGTTAATGTTAATTAATTAACTAACTTATTGGATGTTAATTTCGGTTAATTAATTAGAGTTTATTGGTTTAATTAATTAGACCTTATTGGTTAATTAACTAGCTTATTGGATATTAATTAAATCCTTATTGGATTTGCGTTTAAGTGAATTAATTAATTGGATGTTAATTTAAATTCTTATTGGATTTTCACTTAAACCATGGGTTATTGGGTTTGCACTAATTGGGTTGTAAAATTCGAATTAGTTAGTTAAATGGATTAAACCCTTTTGACAATTAGTTGGTTAACGGGTTAAAGAGTTAAAAACCGAAAATTCAAATTTATATTTCGGTTAGGGTAGAGTTTTGGCGATTTTTTGGCTTGGAGAAATCTTGGGCGACGGCTTGAAGAGATTGGCGACGGCTTGGAGACTTGGAGGCGAAAATTCTTCTTCCTCTTCCTTCTCCCTTTGGCCGGCGTCTTGGTGTTGGTGGCGTTCCTCTTCCCTTGGTGGCAACATTGGTGGAATTTCAAGGCTTTAGGCGAATTGTTGTGGAGGATTTTCACCCTAATATTCTCGGTTAAGAGGTGAGTGGGGTGTCTTAATTCCTTCCATATGTGTCTTATTCGAACTTCATCAATATAGTTGTGTTAAATAATAAATTTGATTGCATGAAAAATTACCATGTGTAAAACCGAAATCTTGATAGTTGGGATGAAAACCGAAAATTTATAACCTTGATAGTTAATTATGAAAAACCGAATCCTTGATGTTAATTGTGAATTGAATCTTGATATTTTTCATGAAAACCGAATTTAGGGTATGTCTCCATGAAAACCGAAACTAGGGTATTTCTTATATGGAGTTTAGGAAGCATTAAATCATTGATCTTGAGTATGAAATTCATGTTAACTAAGGTTTAAAATTTTAGTAGATAATATGTTATGTTAACCGTGGATTACATGTGTGAATTGTAAAGCAAATTGATGAATACATGCTTTAAGTTTATGTTTGAATTTTATATTGATTTTATGGATACTTGATAAATGCTTATAATATTATAAAACTTATGTTTATTTATCTAAGACCATGTATTCATGTTTGAGAACATTGGGTGATAACATAGCAAGGTTACACTGAACTGACCAGCCTGAAACTTAAGGATTACACTATGTTATGTGATTTTTAAATATTATGTGAATTTATGATTTTTGGAATGTTAAGTGATCTTTGAATTTGTGAATATTATGTGGTTATGTGAATTTCGAAAATTATGTTGATATGGGATTTTTGAATATTATCTGTTGTGATCATGTGTTGGTTAGGACTAAGGCTAAGTGCAGCTGTGTACTCAAGGGGATGGTCAATATGTGATATGTTAAGGGTTTGAATTTTCAGCCCTGTATTGTGATATGTGAAGGGGGTTGATGTTCAGCCTGCCTGTTATGATTATTGTGATGGGGGGTTGTTGTTCAGCCTGCCCGATGTGATTATTGTGATGACTATCCTAGAGTCTAGTTGACACTTAGGAGTCCACCTTTATGAAATATGATATAAGATGTGTTTGTTGTCCAGTAGGAACCTTTTGGGAGAACGGGTTTTGACGCAAAGTGCCATGTCTTGGTCGGACAGGGGCCACCTCTTGATGTCATCACTCTCTTTTTGTGATATGGGGTTTTGACGCAAAGTGCCATGTCTTGGTCGGACAGGGGCCACCTCTTGATGTCATCACTCTCTTTTTGTGATATGGGGTGTCGTAGAGCAAAGTGCCACGCCGTGACCCGGCGGGGGCCACCTCTTGAATCTACACACAAGCCATCGATGTGTTTATGGGGTGTTTTAGAGCAAAGTGCCACGTCGTGACCTGGCGGGGGCCACCTCTTGATTCTACTCACTGTCCATGTTTATGTGTTGCACGAGATTTTGCAGCTCCCAGTGCTTAGGCCAAAGCCGGGTTAGACCATATTGGTCACTACTGAATATGCTGGACAACTAGGTTAACTAAGTATGGATGTGTTTAGTTGGTTTAGAGTATAACTCTAGAACCTGAGTTTGTTTAGAACCTGAGTTTGTTATATGTTGGTGTGTACATCTGAGTTGGTTTAGAGTATAACTCTAGAACCTGAGTTTGTTATATGTTGGTGTGTACATCTGACTGTTTATATGACTTCTGTTTTCTTTATGTTGTTATATGTTGACATAATGTTCCTGTTAAAGATTTTTAAAATAATCTGTCTATATTTTTGAGTGTATGTTATGGATGGTCGATTTAGACTATCCACTCACTGGGCTGTGTAGCTCACCCCTCACTATTTTCAGGCATAGAGCAGGGGCGCATTTCTTGAGTTAGCATTGGCGTGGACATTATGCTAGTTGCTGTGATTATATTTAAGAACTTTTGTGCTTAAATATGAGGCCGGTTGTGGCCGAACTATATGAGTTATACGAACTATATGAATGATGTGAACTATGTGAATTTGTGTGAACCACGTGAACTATGTGAAATTTGTGTTGCCAGATTGTGGCAGTTAAATGAGTTTGATTTTTGTGTCACCGCGGGCCTCAGCCTGGTTTCGGTGTTTGGTATGAGTTTATAAAATCGACTTTGTGGCTTTGCTTTGAATTTCGAATCGAATTGTATTTATGCCATCGGATTTGATATAACTGTTGCCTTGCATATGTCTAGTGCAAGGATTGCGTGGTGGCAGGTACCCTTATGTGATTTATGAGATTTGTGTTTTGTGGATATTTATGTATGGGTTTGTGGAATTTTCAGATCGTGTTTTCTTGAACTCGGTTTTACCTAGCATATGAATCGATCTTATATGAAACATCCTGTATCATTCATGAACTGTGCCATTTGTTTGGGGTTAAGATAACGGGATGTTACAGTACTCCTCTACGGTACTCGAGCCTTGGTGTAGGCTACTGTACTGATCAAGGAGATGTTGTCTGCACGACGTGGGCACGTAGCACTCACGAAGGCGATAGCGCATCTCTGCCCACTCAGTGAACGGGGGAAGGGCCTGCTGCGCGTTTTGACGCTCCATGTTTTTCCAATGTAAACGTGCAGGGCCTTCAAGTAGGGTGCGCACATACCATACACGGTCATGTTGTGGGAGTCTAGTGAGGTCAAAATGGGCGTCAATGGAGGCCACCCAATCTAGGAACTCAGTGGGGTCTAGGTCACCTTTGAAAGGCGCGGGGGTGTGCCTAACATAACGCAAGATGTCGTTGTCCCCTCGGGGACGTTCAACGCGGGTTTGGTCCGGAGTGCGCGGTACAGCCCAAGCATGGCCGAAACGACCATTAGGCTGAGGGCCCTGGGTGGCCCAAACATCATCTTCATCTAGGGGTTCATCCTCATGGATCGGGTTCCTTGGAGCCTCGTAGGAACGAGGGTTGTTCCAGTCATCCATTTGGGCACGCGGCCGTGTTGGTGCGGCCAATGGAGGCAATTCTCTAGTAGGGGCTGGGTGCACGGACAACGGAGGATTCATCGAGGTTGGGAGCTCACGCTCCGTGGCTCCGGGGCGACTAAGAAGGTTGTGGATTCCAGCCATACCAGCAAGAAGCTGGTCAAACTTGGCATCGGTGCGGGCTTGTTGTGCATCCGCACGCGCGTCCTGGGCGTCCATGCGTGTGGACAACATAGCAAGCTTATCCTCAACTCGTGCCTCAAGCGCGGTTATAGATTCTAGATGGGAGTTAGCCCCTTCCGAAGGCTGGACTGATTCTTGGGTTTCGGGAATGGTGTCGGGGTATTGTGACGACATGATTTGGGATCTAGTAGTCACCATGCACAAACAAGGGGAAACGCGACTAATGCGGAATGCGGAAAAGAGATGCGGAAAGAGTGCAGAAATATGCTATGCAAGGGGATCGTGCGAATGATAAGAATCGATCGTGCAACACCCTCTGATACCAGAATTGATGCACGACTAATGGGAGGGATGTCCTTAGCACCGTACTCTAGGGGAATTACACAATGCTCGGTAAAAACGTGAGAGGGTCGTTAGACGAGGGAAGGAAAAACGTGTCGGAAAGTGCAGGGAAACCGATAGAAGCACGACGAAAGCGACGAAGAAGTCAATCGGGGCAACACTAATGCAACCGAGAACGAACGGCACTCAACTATTGAATAGCACACTGACCTCTTAGCATTTTTTTTTTTTTGCAACTCACTTAGCGCAATAAGCTCAGTGTGTGCCTGGGACTGCGGTTGCAACGGACAGCTCACGCGCCTATGAATCTGAAATCAAACCAAAAGACGAGAATTCCAACCACGCCTCCGACGAACGGATACTCGCGGGGATAAGGGGAAAGGAAACTTGCAGTGAATGAAAGTAAGAGACAACAAGTAACAAACAGGCAAACCTGACCCACCGGAAAGGTGGGATTTACTTTACTCGGAAAGCAGGCAACAACTTGGAATCGAGGCGTTCCTCGACCCAGATGACTACGAAGGCGAGTTTCACTTCGGTTTGCCACCGGGAAGCGTACAACGCATCTTCGGCCATGAAATTTGAAGGGAAGCTTCGTTTGGAGTAGGAGAACATACGCCAGAAGTTTCAGAGTGAAAGGATCTGGATCGGAGGAGAAATCAACCAAACACTCACTACCGACACTGTTTACACGCATAATTACGGCTGTAATTTCCATTACAGCCGTGTGGTTATTTTTTTTTCCCCTCTTTCTTCATTTCCTACACTTTGATACTATGGATTATTGTAATCTTTCATCCATGCTAGCTTAAACCTTTTATGGGATATGGGGGAGTAATTCCCTTTGATTTCTTAATGACTAGATAAATTTTTCATTACTTCGTCACATATAATTTTAGCATGATAATTCTACTTATGTGATAATTGCTCTTTAATTCTCCATAGATTCATGTTATTAATCATGTTTTAGAGTTTTCGCAATAAGGACCGAAAGGTGACTTGCTTGAGAACTTGGAACCCTAGAATTGAATGTTAGGAACTTACTGTAAGAAATTAGGTTAGTTCTTGTTTCTTGATTTTAGAAGAATAATTGCCATGATAATAATATGAATCTAGGATTGGGTTAATTTATCAAACGTAGAGATCTTCTGCGAAAGTGAGGATCGGAACGTTGGAGAACCATAAGTAGAACTTGTGTTGAGACTCGGATGCACGAGAGTGATCCTTGATATTCCACTTGAGATAATCAACTCAAAAATTGGATGCATGAAAGTGATCCTTGAGTTCTTTGATTGATGATTTACTTATTTTCAGCTTGGGATAGATCTTGCACGAAAGCGAAGATCGGTTCGTGCATTTAACTAGGAGATGCCATCTACAATAAGCAAATAAGTAAGATAAGTACAATGATAAAGCATTTAACTAGGACTTTAATTAAATTCTATGCTTCCACTATTTCCAAAACAAGTTGAGAGCTCTCAAACTCAACATGGAAAGAAGTGAGTAGGATCCTAATTTCACATGAGGTCTCCGCGACTCACGAGGGTGATTTGGGATGCACAGAGTAATCTCATGCTTCTTTAGGTAGGCAAGCCAACCAATTGTGCCGTGCACAACTCCTCTTAGTTAAGACAGACTAGGCACCCTGTGTCCAACGAGGGCTGGATACAACACAGAACCCTATCCTCTCAATAGCTGCCTCTAGTGATTCATCATGTCAGTGACATATGAAAAACTAGTCAAGTCTGATCCTAACCGTTATGCCCAGGGTCAACGAGTTTCCTTGCGAGGGCGCGCCCGGTTAAAACGGACTAGGGAAACCATTGCCACCACACACCTCCTAAAGATAAGTGGGTGTGTCCCACGAGGGTGGGAAACAGTTCACAACACCACTAATCGATAGTTTGATGAGGGCAACGCGTTAGAAGGCTATCGACTTGATATTGCATTGAGAGTTTTGCATGTTTATTTTATTCTTTTCTAGCATGCAGTTTTCCTATGGTTATGGCAGCAAAGGAAAAACATCATAGACATGCTATGGACAGAATAATAAACCATCACAGGCATGCAAGTATGGTCGATATGGTCATAGCCCTTTTCATACACATAACTTGTCACGAGCCATGTGACATGTTATCGTGCATCCAAGGGTTGTGAGCCCCTGAAGCAAATCAGCCCATGCCGGAAGGCGAAAGCAAGTGTCCTTCCTTCAACCACAAGCCCATCACCACGCTTCCAAAGCTGGCGCCATTACTGACTTCAGTTGAAGGAGACTCCTTGTTGTCAAGATGAAGCCTTAATCTACCTTCTAATTTTACATCTTTTCTAAAATAAGATGAAAAATCTTTACAACGAGATAGGGAAAGAACCACACGCAGGTGGAAGGAGATTTTACAAGCATTCATCACAAGTGGAAACATGCTTCCACATCACAACACAGGAGGGCACTCGCTATGACCATATCAACCCAATCAAGTGGCGCATGTAGAATTTGAAAAGCCGGGAAAAATCAAATTTTTGCCCCTTATGCGCCATCATCATCCAAAGCACTCTCTTAACCAAATTTATGCTAAAATTTAGATCAAGTTCCATGATGATTTCATAGACCCTATCGGCTGGCAGTTTTGTCAGATCAAGAGACTCGGCCAGTTCGAAGACACAATGCCCGTCCTACTTGACAAAACTACGTGCGCCTTTGGTCTTAAATCAAACATAAAACAAAATCAAATTTCGGCCATAAAATTAAAAAGAGAAGATTGGATGAAAAACGCTTTCTACGTGAAACGCGCATGGATAGAAGAAAAATTTTCCAAAAAATTTTTCACACAAGCAAACGTACATCTTGTGTTTCTCGCAAGTAGCTCTGATACCACTGTTGGGGAATACCGGGTGTAATTTAAAATTTTACAGTCCCAGGACGCAGCAAAAGAATCATTACACCCGAAACATATTTCTTTCCCAAGGATCCATGCGAGAGAGAAGACACAAGTATGTGTTAGAGAAGTACCTCTTTTGCTTGTCCAGTTGTCGAAGCCATGTTGAAGACGCCCAAGTGTTCACCCTTTACAAGTATTCACACATCGACCATCTCAATGTTGCTCCCTTCCACGCTTGGTGCTAGCCTCGGGAAGAGAATCAAGCCTTAGGGTTCCTTCTTCTCTCTTGCGCCACCTCGAAGGATCATGCGCCAAGTGCAAGGAAGATGCCGCTAATTCCTTATCCACTTCACTCCAAGAGAAGAGGGAGAAGAAGAGTTTCGATCCTTAGGAAGAGGAAGAGGATGATGAAAGAACCCCTTTCTAGAGGGGGGCGAAACCCAGCATGGCGCATTATAAACATTTAGGCAGCGGATTAGGGTTTCATGGATCGGCTTCATGTGATATGATCAACCATAAAAATTCGATTGCATAGAAGAGATAAAACTCATACCATAGCCATTTCAAGATGGCGTCTAGGAAGCAAAGATCAAAGCAGATCTTCTCCAGAGGTGACGCACACAGTTGATGTCGCCTACTCCTCTTTGCGATTCTTGTGCTAGCAAGACCCAAAGAAGTCTTTTATCGAAATGGAAAGGGAAGGAGATCTTTTCTCTTTGCCGAATTCTCCTCAAGCTCCAAGGCGCCGTCACCCAAAAAGAACGAGAGGAATATGCGTTCAAGAGGCGAGAATAGAGAACCCTCTCTCTATTCGAACGTGAGAGTCATGGTTGCTAAAAATAGCACCACTCACCGCCGAACATGTTCACGCTAAGTGAACTTGTCGCCTAGTCTTGAACCATTTTGGTTCAATTTAATTTTGGTTCAATAACCAAATAAACCAATCGACATGGCCTAGATCACATTAAAACCCTAAGGTTCCAGATCTAACCGTTGATCTCTTTGATGCTCCTGATCTGACCGATCTAGCATCCATTCTCTCGATCGAAGCTTACCGATCTCAAGCCCTAATCAATCAAACATGATCAGACTAGATCTCACTTACAATCAGAGATTAAATCCCTTTAAACTGAACCTGAACAATTCAGTCCACACGATCTGACTTAAGTAAGCCATATCATCAATTGTGCGACCCTGAGGGTTTCCTTAAAACGTCGGTAACGATAATTCACATTATCACGATCAGTGAGGGGTATCTAGCAACACATCACTGTCTCCCGATATCAAGGAAAGAGTCTTCCAAGACTACACCCAAAAACAGCACAAGTGTGAATCAATTCACAAGGCATGCATATTTCCTTTACCACTGGATGTTCTTATTGGACAAGCCTGTCAAGCTCGTAACTCCAATATGATGAGCATGATTAGAACAGATGAACACTGTCACCTGGGTATGGCCATACACTTTCTCAATCATCTCATCCAGGGGGCCCCTTTAGAACATCACACTCCTTCAACAAGGAGACGGCAATCCTATGTCTATCACTAGTGCTCTAACCTGACTCAAGCTCACCATCCAAGATAGTCTATAATCATTATGTTTCAAATGATATTGAACCATCTCAAAACAATGACAATCATCATTTAGAAAACACAAGTGATCTCAAGTCAGAGGAAATGTGCCACTTGTCTTAATCAAGGAACATTCACATTGTGACAAACAATTGAACATCCTAGTAGGGTCTGTCCAGTACATCCAATGTACCCATGAGTCTACATCTTATTCCATGCTCGAAGCATCCTATAAGATTAGAACACATATTAGTCTTAACCATATCAAGGCTGTCTCATGTTCACCAAGATACATCGACTAAGGACATAATAGCATGTCAGCCCAGCTGAACAGCTTTGAGACATTATTCAGAAGAACATATATTGCAGCAGACAATGTAAACAACCGAATAATAACCATGCCTTTATAAACATAACAGTTTATTACATGATACAGATACATTCCCACAGGCCTCAAACATTAGCCTTAAGGGCATACCCCAACAATCTCCCACTTGCACTTAATCTAATGGTTGAGAAATCTCAAACCCATATTATTACAGTGCTTCTCATGCTTCTGCTGCGCCAGAGGCTTGGTAAGCGGGTCTGCCAGATTGTCATCTGTATGAACCTTGCATACTTTGATCTCGCCACGATCTATGATCTCCCTGATCAAATGAAACCGTCTCTGTATGTGCTTGGACTTCTGGTGCGACCGTGGTTCCTTTGCTTGTGCGATTGCTCCAGTGTTATCACAGAAGATAACCAAAGGATCTGCACTCGAAGGAACAACACCAAGTTCTCTCACGAACTTACGAATCCACACTGCCTCCTTGGATGCTTCCGAGGCTGCAACATACTCGGCTTCTGTTGTGGAATCAGCAACAGTTGACTGTTTGAAACTCTTCCACACCACTGCTCCTCCATTCAAGCTAAAAACATAGCCTGATTGCGATCGGAAATCATCCTGGTCAGACTGGAACGAAGCGTCAGTATATCCTTCAATACTGAGTTCTTCCTGACCACCATATATCAAGAACATATCTTTGGTCCTCCGCAGATATTTTAAGATGTTCTTGACTGCAATCCAGTGCGCCATACCTGGATTACTCTGGTAACGACTGGTTACGCTTAACCCGTAAGCGACGTCTGGGCGAGTACACAACATCGCATACATAATGGAACCAATAGCCGAAGCATAAGGCGTATTGTCCATTTCATCTTTCTCAGTCTGTGTTTGTGGACACTGACTCTTCGAAAGATTCAGACCATGTCTGACTGGAAGATATCCACGTTTAGAATTCTCTAAATGAAATCTCTCCAGGACCTTATCGATGTAAGTACTCTGGCACAGCCCGAGAAGCCTCTTAGATCTATCCCTGTAGATCTTCACACCTAACACATAGGCTGCTTCTCCTAAATCTTTCATCTGGAAACACTTCCTCAGCCATGCTTTAACAGCATGCATTTCAGGAATGTCATTTCCAATGATCAAGATGTCATCGACGTAGAGGACTAGGAAAGTAATCACGCTCCCACTAAACCTCTTATATACACACGGGTCATCCTCGTTCTTGATGAAACCAAATTCAGTGACTGATTCATCAAAACGAATATTCCAGCTTCTCGATGCTTGTTTAAGTCCATAAATGGACTTCTTTAACTTGCATATCTTATGACGATCTGATGGATTAGTGAAACCCTCTGGTTGTGTCATGTACACATCCTCATCCAGATTTCCATTAAGGAAAGCTGTTTTCACATCCATCTGCCAAATCTCATAATCATAATATGCAGCTATCGCGAAAAGAATCCGAATAGACTTAAACATGGCTACAGGTGAGAAAGTTTCATCATAATCTATCCCGTAGATTTGTTTGAAACCTTTCGCAACTAGCCTGCCTTTATAGGTAACCACGTTACCATCCATGTCAATCTTCTTCTTGAAGATCCATTTACAGCCTATAGGGATAACTCCCGAAGGCGGACCAACCAAATTCCAGACTTGGTTATCTGACATGGAGTCCATCTCGGCGCGCATAGCCTCAAGCCATCTCGCTGACTCCGGTCCACTGACCGCATCCGCATAAGTGAGGGGTTCATCATTATTAATGATGTAGACTCCGTCATAGCGCTCAGGCTGTCTACGGATCCTACCCGATCTTCGCGGTTCCCGTGATATCTGAGCCTCAGGTTGTTCAATAACCTGTTCTACCGGCTCAGGCTCATCCAACTGAGCTTGGTCACTTTGTCCTTCTTCTGGATTCTCATCCAGCTTTATTTCTCTCCCACTGGCCTCTCGCAGAAGAAACTCCTTCTCAAGAAATATGGCCGTCCGAGCAACAAAAACCTTGTTCTCCTTGGGATCGTAGAAATAATAACCCTTAGTTTCCTTAGGGTAACCGACAAAGATACATTTGTCAGATCTGCTCTCTAGTTTCCCAGAGGCGAGCTTTTTGACATAAGCCTCGCAGCCCCAGATCCTGATAAATGTCAAGCTCGGCTGTTTCCCATACCATAACTCATATGGCGTCTTTGAAACTGCCTTGGATGGCACTCGGTTTAGTACCTTTGCAGCTGTTTCCAGCGCAAAACCCCAAAAGGAGTATGGAAGAGTAGCCTGACTCATCATAGAACGAACCATATCAAGTAGCGTTCTATTTCTCCTCTCGGACACACCATTCCATTGCGGTGTTCCTGGCGGAGTGAGCTGTGAGATGATCCCACACTCCTTCAGATAGTCAGTAAACGTATGACTTAGGTATTCACCACCTCGATCTGAGCGAAGTGCCTTGATATTTCGGCCTAGCTGATTCTGTACTTCATTCTTGAACTCTTTGAACTTGTCAAAAGATTCACTCTTATGTCTCATCAGATAGACATACCCGTATCTACTGAAATCATCAGTAAAGGTAATGAAGTACTGATAGCCACCTCTGGCATGTTTACCAAATGGCCCACACACATCACTGTGTATAAGGTCAAGTAAACCTGAAGCCCTTTGACCTTTGTGAGGAAAAGGTGACTTCGTCATTTTACCCATCAAACAAGCTTTGCATGTATCAATCTCCTTATAGGAGAATGATCCCAGCAGTCCATGATCATGCAACCGCTTAATGCGTTTCTCGTTAATATGGCCTAAACGACTATGCCATAGCAAGGTGCTGTCATCAGCATACTTGGCTTTCTTAATATCAATTTGCTGTATCGAACATTCCATGTCCAACATGTATAACCCATTGTTAATTGAACCAGTTGCATAAACAATATTATCAAAAGACAAAATACACTTTGAAATATTGCATTCAAAGGAAAATCCCTTCCTGACAAGAGCAGGAATGGAGATAATATTTTTAGTTATACTGGGAACATAGTAACAATTGTCTAGTTCCAATACAAGTCCAGATCGTAAAGAAATGAAATAGTCTCCTACAGCAACAGCAGCAACCCGTGCCCCGTTTCCAACTCGTAGGTCCACCTCATGCTGTCCCACCTGCCTTCTTCTCTTGAGTTCCTGTACATTTGAACAAATGTGAACTCCACATGCAGTGTCCAACACCCAAGATATAGAAGAAGAAAACATGACCTCAGTCACGAATATACCTGAGCCAGAAGCAAAGCTTCCCCTCTTATCTCCTTGGAGCGCTTTACAGTCCTTTTTCCAGTGACCCAGCTGGCCACAGTGGAAACACCTGTATTCCTTGGACCGCTTCACCTTCTGCTTCAGAGCCTTGCTGTAATTCTTGACCGGGGCCTTGCCCTTCTTCCCCTTCTTCTTGTTCCTTGAAGGAACCATCAAGACAGAGGTCGAAGGCTTACCCTTCAGAGTCTCCTCAGTGGTCAAGAGCATATTCAGCAGCTCTGCCGGAGTACAATCGATTTTGTTCATATTAAAATTAATAATGAACGCGTCGAATGATGGCGGGAGAGACTGCAGAATAATGTCCACAGCAAGCTCCTGGTTAATGGTATGCCCCAGTTTCTCTAGAGCCTCCTTGTGCCCAATCATCTTGAGCACGTGAGCTCCCACTGGGCTCCCTTCAGCCAGTTTGCTCTGAAAGAAGAGCTTAGTCAAATTATAGCGTTCAGTCCTCGCCTGTGCAGCATACAGCATCTTGAGGTTTGCTATAATCTGTATAGCTGACATATCCTCATGCTGACGCTGCAGCGGTGGCGTCATAGACGCTAGCATCAGGCAAGCGACATCAATGCTATCATTGACGTGCTTTTCATAGGCTTCCCGAACCGCCCTTGCGGCGTTCGGAGCGGGCTGCAGCGGTATCGCCGTCTCGAGGACATACAGTTTCCTCTCTGCCTTAAGAACGATCTTAAGGTGTCCAAACCAGTCAGAGAAGTTCGGCCCAGCAAACTTCTCCCTTTCCAGTAGGGATCGCACATTGAAGTTCATGGTGTTCGTTGCTGCAGGTATCTACAACAATGCAAGAACAGCAAGGTCAGTATCAATGTATAAGAATCGATCAGGACTTAAGAAAGATTCTTTTTCTCACTATTTTATCAGGCGTGAAAAATCCAGCAAAACAGCCCGAAAGAGTAGAACTCTTTTAGTGAGATGGGATCCAGATTTCATACTTGGTCTCCGCGTCCCGCTCAGGCGAGATAAGATACACAGAGAGTACAAGCACTAGTTTCTGGTAGGCAGTCCCTGCCGATCGCCAACCCGTGCGATTCCCCTTCATCTGGGCAGTCCAGCAGACTGTGCCAACTGAGTTGGTACAACACAATCTCTGACCCCACAGATGGCTGCCTCCATGTGCTACCATATGCGCCACATATGTAGCCTACACGGTCAAGCTTACCCGACCTACTCCCTGGACCACCACGTGCTATGCTGAGCAACGAGAAGGGATAAATCCCTACTCTGTAACACGCAGGTGTAATCCCGCACCGTCTGAAGATAGATGGACGTGCCCACTGAGTGGGTACAACACGGCTCCAACGATAATCAGAACAGTGAGGTTTCGCGTCAGAAGGCTTACGAGCTTGATATTTCAGCGTTGGATTTTAACGGTCTATTATCTTCTTGCCTATCATGCAATTCCTATGGTGATAGCAGAAGATAATTTAATCATGCAATTCTAATATTAAGCAATAAAAGAAAGCATGAAACTTATGTGGTAAAAGCCCATAGCCCTAGAAGACCTTAACCTAACTTAAGTCTTCATTTGCTCTTCATGGGTCTTTAGCTGCCCATCTGGCCCAAACCAGGGCCTAAGCGCCATCTGCAGCTCTGGTGCGCCTACCAGGGAATATGCGCCTGGTCCCAGAGTCGAACCCTGGACCTCCCACCTGGTCAAGCCTCTGCTGCAAGCGCCTTTGCCAAGTGTGCTCTGTGCTCTTGTCTAATTAAATTACAAATTTAACTATCTAGACAAGAGTGACACGCAGGTCACTTACATTTATAAATTAAAACACAGTGATACGCAGATCACAATAATTAATTTACAATTTTTAATACAGGCACGCAGGCCCCAGCACAGCACACATTAATAACGGGCAGCCCACATAAGACTAAATAAACAAACATATGCATCAATCAAGAACCATGTGATCCATAAAAATTAAAATTTTCGAAAACCCCTTGGGATCAATTTTAATTTTTCCTTATTTGCTCTACAACCTTACAATGGTCCATTACTAGGGATCCACTCATCCAACCTAGTCAGATCCACTGCCCTTGCATGCACCAAGTCCTAACTGACTTGAGTCGACCATAAGGTCAACCATGCATGCGCCAAGGCTGAACAACCACACTGAGGTCTGGCAAACGGGCGTGACCCCGGGCCTAACTCAGGTGTGTTCACAAGTTGTCTCAATCAGACATCGCTACACGCCTTTGATGCAGTCGACCTATAGCCACCTTTAGCATGCGCCAAGGTGCTATCTGGTCAACCCATCTAGGCTGTCAGATGGTCTGATCAGACTGTTTGGATCCGACCTAGGGGATGACTTCAACCCTAATAACCCATCTAAGGGTTTAATGTAGGCGCATTAGATCTAGGTGAATCGCGCATGTGATCAAGGTTTTAAGAAAACTTACAAGAACAAGCGCAAACAACAACATGCGCAAAAGAGAAAATAACTTTCGCCATCTTACAACTATCAGCATAAGACATCGCATGTAACCTATAGATCTATCAACTTGCGCATACATGGATCATATGACATATCATGGCAATCATAAACAAGCATGAAACAACCTGCTCTGATACCAATTGAAAGAACCCCTTTCTAGAGGGGGGCGAAACCCAGCATGGCGCATTATAAACATTTAGGCAGCGGATTAGGGTTTCATGGATCGGCTTCATGTGATATGATCAACCATAAAAATTCGATTGCATAGAAGAGATAAAACTCATACCATAGCCATTTCAAGATGGCGTCTAGGAAGCAAAGATCAAAGCAGATCTTCTCCAGAGGTGACGCACACAGTTGATGTCGCCTACTCCTCTTTGCGATTCTTGTGCTAGCAAGACCCAAAGAAGTCTTTTATCGAAATGGAAAGGGAAGGAGATCTTTTCTCTTTGCCGAATTCTCCTCAAGCTCCAAGGCGCCGTCACCCAAAAAGAACGAGAGGAATATGCGTTCAAGAGGCGAGAATAGAGAACCCTCTCTCTATTCGAACGTGAGAGTCATGGTTGCTAAAAATAGCACCACTCACCGCCGAACATGTTCACGCTAAGTGAACTTGTCGCCTAGTCTTGAACCATTTTGGTTCAATTTAATTTTGGTTCAATAACCAAATAAACCAATCGACATGGCCTAGATCACATTAAAACCCTAAGGTTCCAGATCTAACCGTTGATCTCTTTGATGCTCCTGATCTGACCGATCTAGCATCCATTCTCTCGATCGAAGCTTACCGATCTAAAGCCCTAATCAATCAAACATGATCAGACTAGATCTCACTTACAATCAGAGATTAAATCCCTTTAAACTGAACCTGAACAATTCAGTCCACACGATCTGACTTAAGTAAGCCATATCATCAATTGTGCGACCCTGAGGGTTTCCTTAAAACGTCGGTAACGATAATTCACATTATCACGATCAGTGAGGGGTATCTAGCAACACATCACTGTCTCCCGATATCAAGGAAAGAGTCTTCCAAGACTACACCCAAAAACAGCACAAGTGTGAATCAATTCACAAGGCATGCATATTTCCTTTACCACTGGATGTTCTTATTGGACAAGCCTGTCAAGCTCGTAACTCCAATATGATGAGCATGATTAGAACAGATGAACACTGTCACCTGGGTATGGCCATACACTTTCTCAATCATCTCATCCAGGGGGCCCCTTTAGAACATCACACTCCTTCAACAAGGAGACGGCAATCCTATGTCTATCACTAGTGCTCTAACCTGACTCAAGCTCACCATCCAAGATAGTCTATAATCATTATGTTTCAAATGATATTGAACCATCTCAAAACAATGACAATCATCATTTAGAAAACACAAGTGATCTCAAGTCAGAGGAAATGTGCCACTTGTCTTAATCAAGGAACATTCACATTGTGACAAACAATTGAACATCCTAGTAGGGTCTGTCCAGTACATCCAATGTACCCATGAGTCTACATCTTATTCCATGCTCGAAGCATCCTATAAGATTAGAACACATATTAGTCTTAACCATATCAAGGCTGTCTCATGTTCACCAAGATACATCGACTAAGGACATAATAGCATGTCAGCCCAGCTGAACAGCTTTGAGACATTATTCAGAAGAACATATATTGCAGCAGACAATGTAAACAACCGAATAATAACCATGCCTTTATAAACATAACAGTTTATTACATGATACAGATACATTCCCACAGGCCTCAAACATTAGCCTTAAGGGCATACCCCAACAGATGATGCCGCCAAGTTGCTTCCTCCTTCTTCTTTGCGTGCGCCACCTTCAAGGATCATGCGCCTATGGCCAAGGAACGGAGAGGGCTTGTGGCAAGGAGACGCCACCAAGCACTAAGAGTCCTTGCGCCAAGAAGAGAGGGAGATGAAGAACTTGCGGTCACATGGAAGAAGATTGCGCCAAGCCTATGTTGCTCTCGCCACTTGCCCTCCAATTCTCTCCAAGAGATTGTGTCCATGCCTTCAAGGTGTCGAATATTGGGAGGCGGCGGCTAGGGTCCCTTTTATAAGCCAAGAGGCGGTTTGGGCAACGGCTAGGATGATGACAAATGTATGACCAGGATGAGGAGTCATGAGGCAAGGAAAGTCTCCAAGACTTTGTCATATACTTCATTCAGCCTATCCATAATTGTCCAAACACCATATCAGCCCAAGACATGCCACAAATGCATTCTTACCATCATAGGAGAAAGGGCTAGGTGAAAGTCCCCACAAGGGGGGGGGGGGGGGGGCGAAACCCTAAGACATGCGCAGATATGAATTTGCATGGGCGGAATCTAGGGTTTCCTAGGATCGCATAGCATGTATTATATGATCAACTTAGAACAACAATGATCATACCATGGCCATTGTTTGTATGATGTCGAGGAAGAAGAGATCGACAGGGGTCTCCTCCAGAGGATGCGCACACAAGATGAAGAAGCCGCCTACTCCCTTGGTGCTCCTTGTGCTAGCAAGGTTCCAAGAGGTTCTTGTCGTATGAAAAAGGAAGATGATCTCCTTGCTTGGCGAAAAACTTTCTCCTCTTGTCGTCCACTCTTTTTACACGAGAATGCAAAAACTCTCGAAATCACAAGAGGCGACAAAGGCGTGAAGAGGCGAGCAACATGAGGCGTGGTCACGTAAGTGATCATGCTTTCTAAAAATAGAAATCCACTCCCTCACATGCGATCATGGGTTTACCCCCAATCGCAAACTCCTCTCCATTTGAACCACACGCTCACTTGATGAGCTGGTTCATTTCGGTTTGGTCCAAGACCAATTAACCCAAGCAATCCAGTCTAGATCTCAATTAAACCCTAAGGCTCCAGATCTAACCGTTGATCTCTTGATGCTTCTGATCTCACTGATCTAGCATCCAATCTCTCGATCGAAGCTTACCGATCTCAAGCCCTAATCAATCAAACATGATCAGACCATATCTCACTCACAATCAGAGATTAATTCCCTTTAAACTGAACCCAAAACAATTCAGTCCACACGATCTGACTTAAGTAAGCCATATCATCAAATTGTGCGACCCTGAGGGTTTCCTTTAAATGTCGGTAACGATAACTTACGTTATCACGATCAGAGAGGGGTATCTAGCAACACATCACTGTCTCCCGATATAAAGGAAAGAGTCTTCCAAGACTACACCCAAACAACAGCACAAGTGTGAATCAACTCACTAGGCATACATGATTCCTTTGCCACTGGATGTTCTTTATTGGACAAGCCTGCCAAGCTTGTAACTCCAATATGATGAGCATGATTAGATCAGATGAACATAGTCATCTGGGTATGGCCATACACTTTCTCAATCATCTCATCCAGGGGGCCCCTTTAGAACATCACACTCCAATGAAGGAGACGGCAATCCTATATCTATCACTAGTGACCTAACATGACTCAAGCTCACCATCCAAGATAGTCTATAACCATTATGTTTCAAATGATATTGAACTACCTCAAAACAATGACAATCATCATTTAGAAACACAAGTGATCTCAAGTCAGAGGACATGTGCCACTTGTTGCAATCAAGGATTATTCACATTGTGACAAGCAATTGAATAACCTAGTAGGGTCTGTCCAGTACATCCAATGTACCCATGAGTCTACATCTTATTCCATGCTCGAAGCATCCTATAAGATTAGAATACATATTAGTCTCAATCATATCAGGGCTGTCTCATGTTCACCAAGATATCTCGACTAAGGACTTTACTGCATGTCAGCCTAGCTGAACATCATAGAGACATTATTCAGAAGTACGCTCATTGCAGCAGACAATGTAACAACCTGAATAACAACCATTGCCTTTATAAACATAAGAGTTTATACATGATACTGTTACAATCCCAAGGCCTCAAACATTAGCCTTAAGGGCATACCCTAACAATCTCCCACTTGCACTTAATCTAATGGTTGAGAAATCTCAAACCCATATTATTACAGTGCTTCTCATGCTTCTGCTGCGCCAGAGGCTTGGTAAGCGGGTCTGCCAGATTGTCATCTGTATGAACCTTGCAGATTTTGATCTCGCCACGATCAATGATCTCCCGGATCAAATGAAACCGTCTCTGTATGTGCTTGGACTTCTGGTGCGACCGTGGTTCCTTTGCTTGTGCGATTGCTCCAGTGTTATCACAGAAGATAACCAAAGGATCTGCACTCGAAGGAACGACACCAAGTTCTTGAACGAACTTACGAATCCACACTGCCTCCTTAGATGCTTCCGAGGCTGCAACATACTCGGCTTCTGTTGTGGAATCAGCAACTATAGGCTGTTTGAAACTCTTCCACACCACTGCTCCTCCATTCAAGCTAAAAACATAGCTTGATTGCGATCGAAAATCATCCTGGTCAGACTGGAACAAAGCGTCAGTATATCCTTCAATACTGAGTTCTTCCTGACCACCATATATCAAGAATATATCTTTGGTCCTCCGAAGATATTTTAAAATGTTCTTGACTGCAATCCAGTGCGCCTGACCTGGATTACTTTGGAATCGACTGGTCACGCTTAACCCGTAAGCGACGTCTGGGCGAGTACACAACATCGCATACATAATGGACCCAATAGCCGAAGCATAAGGCGTATTGTCCATTTCATCTTTCTCAGTCTGTGTTTGTGGACACTGACTCTTTGAAAGATTCAGACCATGTCTGACTGGAAGATATCCTCTTTTAGAATTCTCTAAATGAAATCTCTCCAGGACTTTATCGATGTAAGTACTCTGGCACAGCCCGAGAAGCCTCTTAGATCTATCCCTGTAGATCTTCACACCTAACACATAGGCTGCTTCTCCTAAATCTTTCATCTGGAAACATTTTCTTAACCATGCTTTCACGGCATGCATTTCGGGAATATCGTTTCCAATGATTAAGATATCATCGACGTAGAGGACTAGGAAAGTAATCACGCTCCCACTAAACCTCTTATATACACACGGGTCATCCTCGTTCTTGATGAAACCAAATTCACTGACTGATTCATCAAAACGAATATTCCAGCTTCTTGATGCTTGTTTAAGTCCATAAATGGACTTCTTTAACTTACATATCTTATGACGATCTGATGGATTAGTGAAACCTTCCGGTTGTGTCATATACACATCCTCATCCAATTTTCCATTAAGGAAAGCGGTCTTCACATCCATTTGCCAGATCTCATAATCATAATATGTTGCTATCGCGAAAAGAATCCGAATAGACTTAAACATGGCTACAGGAGAGAAAGTTTCATCATAATCTATCCCGTAGATTTGCTTGAAACCTTTCGCAACTAGCCTGCCTTTATAGGTAACCACGTTACCATCCATGTCAATCTTCTTCTTGAAGATCCACTTACAGCCTATAGGGATAACTCCCGGAGGCGGATCAACCAAATCCCAAACTTGGTTATCTGACATGGAGTCCATCTCGGCTCGCATAGCTTCAAGCCATCTAGCTGAGTCCGGTCCACTGACCGCATCCGCATAAGTGAGGGGTTCATCATGATCAATGATGTAGACTCCGTCATAGCGCTCAGGCTGTCGACGAATCCTTCCCGATCTTCGCGGTTCCCGTGATATCTGAGCCTCAGGTTGTTCAATAACCTGTTCTACCGGCTCAGGCTCATCCAACTGTGCTTGACTACTTTGTCCTTCCTCTGGATTCTCATCCAGCTTTATTTCTCTCCCACTGGCTTCTTGCAGAAGAAACTCCTTCTCAAGAAAAATGCCCGTCCGAGCAACAAATACCTTGTTCTCTTTGGGATCATAGAAATAATAACCCTTAGTTTCCTTAGGGTAACCGACAAAGATGCATTTGTCAGATCTGCTCTCTAGTTTCCCAGAGGTGAGCTTTTTGACACAAGCCTCGCAACCCCAGATCTTGATAAATGTCAAGCTAGGCTGTTTCCCATACCATAATTCATATGGGGTCTTTGAAACTGCCTTGGATGGCACTCGGTTTAGTATCTTTACAGCTGTCTCCAGTGCAAATCCCCAAAAGGAGTAAGGTAGAGTAGCCTGACTCATCATCGAACGAACCATATCAAGTAACGTTCTATTTCTCCTCTCGGACACACCATTCCATTGCGGTGTTCCTGGCGGAGTGAGCTGTGAGATAATCCCACACTCCTTCAGATAGTCAGTAAACGCATGACTTAGGTATTCTCCACCTCGATCAGAACGAAGTGTCTTGATATTTCGGCCTAGCTGATTTTGTACTTCATTCTTGAACTCTTTGAACTTGTCAAAAGATTCACTTTTATGTCTCATTAAATAGACATACTCATACCTACTGAAATCATCAGAAAAGGTAATGAAGTACTGATAGCCACCTCTGGCATGTTTACTAAATGGCCCACACACATCACTGTGTATAAGGTCAAGTAAACCTGAAGCCCTTTGACCTTTATTAGGAAAAGGTGACTTCGTCATTTTGCCCATTAAACAAGCTTTACATGTATCAATCTCCTCATAGGAGAATGATCCCAGCAGTCCATGATCATGCAACCGCTTAATGCGTTTCTTGTTAATATGGCCTAAACGACTATGCCATAGCAAGGTGCTGTCATCAGCATACTTGGCTTTCTTAATATCAATCTGCTGTATAGAACATTCCATGTCCAACATGAATAACCCATTGCTAATTTATCCAGTGGCATAAACAATATTATCAAAAGATAAAACACACTTTGAAATATTGCATTCAAAGGAAAACCCTTTCCTGACAAGAGCAGGAATAGAGATAATATTTTTAGTAATGCTAGGAACAAAGTAACAATTGTCTAGTTCCAATACAAGCCCAGATGGTAGAGCAATGAAATAAGTGCCTACAGCAACAGCAGCAACCCGTGCCCCGTTTCTAACTCGTAGGTCCACCTCATGCTGTCCCACCTGTCTTCTTCTCTTGAGTTCCTGTACATTTGAACAAATGTGAACTCCACATGCAGTGTCCAACACCCATGATATAGAAGAAGAGAACATGACCTCAGTCACATAAATACCTGAGCCAGAAGCGATGCTTCCCTTCTTGTCTCCTTGGAGCGCTTTACAGTCCTTTTTCCAGTGACCCAGCTGGCCACAGTGGAAACATCTGTATTCCTTCGACCGCTTAACCTTTTGTTTCAGCGCCTTGTTGTAGTTCTTGACTGGGGTTTTTCCCTTCTTCCCCTTCTTCTTGTTCCTAGAAGGAACCATTAAGACAGAGGATGAAGGCTTTCCCTTCAGAGTTTCCTCTGTAGTCAAGAGCATATTCAGCAACTCTGCCGGGGTACAGTCGATTTTGTTCATATTAAAGTTAATAATGAACGCATCGAAAGAAGGCGGTAGAGACTGCAGAATAATGTCTACAGCAAGCTCCTGATTGATGGTGTGTCCCAGTTTCTCTAGAGCCTCCTTGTGCCCAATCATCTTGAGCACATGAGCTCCCACTGGACTCCCTTCAGCCAGTTTGCTCTGAAAGAACAGCTTGGTCAAGTTATAGCGCTCAGTCCTCGCCTGTGCAGCATACAACATCTTGAGGTTTGCTATAATTTCTATAGCAGACATATCCTCTTGCTGACGCTGCAGCGGTGGCGTCATAGACGCTAACATCAGGCAAGCGACATCAATGCTATCATTGACATGCTTTTCATAGGCTTCCCGAACCGCCCTTGCGGCGTTCGGAGCGGGTTGAGGCGGTATCGCCGTCTCGAGGACATACAGTTTCCTCTCTGCCTTAAGAACAATCTTAAGGTGTCCGTACCAGTCTGAGAAGTTTGGCCCAGCAAACTTCTCCCTTTCCAGTAGGGATCGCACATTGAAATTCATGGTGTTCGTTGCTGCAGGAATCTACAACAATGCAAGAACAGCAATGTCAGTATCAATGTTAAGAATCAATCAGGACTTAAGAATGATTCTTTTTCTCACTATTTTATCTGACTGAAAAATCCATTAAACAGTCCGAAAGAGTAAACACTCTTTTAGTGAGATGGGATCCAGATTTCATACTTGGTCTCCGCGTCCCGCTCAGGCGAGATAAGATGCACAGAGAGTACAAGCACTAATTTCTGGTAGGCAATTCCTGCCAATTGCCAACCCGTGCGATTCCCCTTCATCTGGGCAATCCAGCAGACTGTGCCAACTGAGTTGGTACAACACAGTCTCTGATCCCTCAGATGGCTGCCTCCATATAGCTCACATATGCTCAGTATGTAGCCTACATGGTCAAGCTGACCTGACCTACTCCCTGGACCACCACGTGCTATGCTGAGCAACGAGAAGCGATAAATCCCTTCTCTGTAACACGCAGGTGTAATCCCGCACCGTCTGAAGATAGATGGACGTGCCCACTGAGTGGGTACAACACGGCTCCAACGATAGTCAGAACAGTGAGGTTTCGCGTCAGAAGGCTTTACGTGCTTGATATTTAGCGTTGGATTTTAACGGTCTTTTATCTTCTTAACTATCATGCAATTCCTATGGTGATAGCAGAAGATAAACTCATGCATTTCTAATTATATAAGCAATAAATAGAAAGCATGCTGATCTTATGTGGTAAAAGCCCATTAAGCCTAAGTAAGACCTTAACCTAACTTAAGTCTTCACTTGCTTTTCCTCATGGGGCTTTTGCTTCTCATCTGGCCCAACCTAGGGCCCAAGCGCCAATTGCAGCTGAGGTGCGCCCACCAGGGAAAATGCGCCTGTCCCAGAGTCGAACCCTGGACCTCCCACCTGGTTAAGCCTCTGCTGCATGCGCCTCTGCCATGTGTGCTCTGTGCTCTTGTCTGATAAATTTACAAATTAATCTATCTAGACAAAATTGACACGCAGGTCAATTACACTTTATAAATTAAATAAAATGTGATGCGCAGATCACGATAAAAATTAATTTACAACAATTCACCAGGCTCGCAGGCCCCAGCACAGCACACATTAAGGGCAACCCACATAAGATAAAATAAACAAGCACATGGCATCATCCAAAAATCATGTGATCCAACATAAGAAATTAAAATTTCGAAAACCCCATTGGCATCAATTTTAATTTTCCTTATGTGCCCTACTACCTTACAACAGTCCATTGATAGGGATCCACTCATCATGTCTAGTCAGATCCACTGCCCTTGCATGCACCAAGTCCTAACTGACTTGAGTCGACCAAAAGGTCAACCATGCATGCGCCAAGGGCTGAACAGCCACAATGAGGTCTGGCAAGCGGGCGTGACCCCGGGCCTAACTCATCTGCGTTCATTAGTTGTCTCACAATCAGACATCGCTACACGCCTGTGATGCAGTCGACCTATAGCCACCACATGCTCGCGCATGGGTGCCATCTGGTCGACCCATCTAGGCTGTCAGATGGTCTGATCAGACTATTGGATCTAACCTAGAGGATGACTTCAGCCCCATCAACCCGTCTAAGGGTTTATAGCAGGCGCCTCTTAGATCTAGTGAAGGTCGCGCAAGTGATATAGTTTTGAGAAAAACAAACTATGCGCCACACAAACATGCGCCATCAAAACATATTCAAGTTTCGCATATGCAACAACTAAAGATGAAAGTTCGCATGTATAGATCTAAGCATACACGGATCACAAAAAAGGCTAAAGCAATCATAAAATCATGCATCAACCTGCGCTCTGATACCAATTGAAAGTCCCCACAAGGGGGGGGGGGGGGGCGAAACCCTAAGACATGCGCAGATATGAATTTGCATGGGCGGAATCTAGGGTTTCCTAGGATCGCATAGCATGTATTATATGATCAACTTAGAACAACAATGATCATACCATGGCCATTGTTTGTATGATGTCGAGGAAGAAGAGATCGACAGGGGTCTCCTCCAGAGGATGCGCACACAAGATGAAGAAGCCGCCTACTCCCTTGGTGCTCCTTGTGCTAGCAAGGTTCCAAGAGGTTCTTGTCGTATGAAAAAGGAAGATGATCTCCTTGCTTGGCGAAAAACTTTCTCCTCTTGTCGTCCACTCTTTTTACACGAGAATGCAAAAACTCTCGAAATCACAAGAGGCGACAAAGGCGTGAAGAGGCGAGCAACATGAGGCGTGGTCACGTAAGTGATCATGCTTTCTAAAAATAGAAATCCACTCCCTCACATGCGATCATGGGTTTACCCCAATCGCAAACTCCTCTCCATTTGAACCACACGCTCACTTGATGAGCTGGTTCATTTCGGTTTGGTCCAAGACCAATTAACCCAAGCAATCTAGTCTAGATCTCAATTAAACCCTAAGGCTCCAGATCTAACCGTTGATCTCTTGATGCTTCTGATCTCACTGATCTAGCATCCAATCTCTCGATCAAAGCTTACCGATCTCAAGCCCTAATCAATCAAACATGATCAGACCAGATCTCACTCACAATCAGAGATTAATTCCCTTTAAACTGAACCCAAAACAATTCAGTCCACACGATCTGACTTAAGTAAGCCATATCATCAAATTGTGCGACCCTGAGGGTTTCCTTTAAATGTCGGTAACGATAACTTACGTTATCACGATCAGAGAGGGGTATCTAGCAACACATCACTGTCTCCCGATATAAAGGAAAGAGTCTTCCAAGACTACACCCAAACAACAGCACAAGTGTGAATCAACTCACTAGGCATACATGATTCCTTTGCCACTGGATGTTCTTTATTGGACAAGCCTGCCAAGCTTGTAACTCCAATATGATGAGCATGATTAGATCAGATGAACATAGTCATCTGGGTATGGCCATACACTTTCTCAATCATCTCATCCAGGGGGCCCCTTTAGAACATCACACTCCAATGAAGGAGACGGCAATCCTATATCTATCACTAGTGACCTAACATGACTCAAGCTCACCATCCAAGATAGTCTATAACCATTATGTTTCAAATGATATTGAACTACCTCAAAACAATGACAATCATCATTTAGAAACACAAGTGATCTCAAGTCAGAGGACATGTGCCACTTGTTGCAATCAAGGATTATTCACATTGTGACAAGCAATTGAATAACCTAGTAGGGTCTGTCCAGTACATCCAATGTACCCATGAGTCTACATCTTATTCCATGCTCGAAGCATCCTATAAGATTAGAATACATATTAGTCTCAATCATATCAGGGCTGTCTCATGTTCACCAAGATATCTCGACTAAGGACTTTACTGCATGTCAGCCTAGCTGAACATCATAGAGACATTATTCAGAAGTACGCTCATTGCAGCAGACAATGTAACAACCTGAATAACAACCATTGCCTTTATAAACATAAGAGTTTATACATGATACTGTTACAATCCCAAGGCCTCAAACATTAGCCTTAAGGGCATACCCTAACACTGGGCGCAACATGCAAGAGGTATTCGGCTAGGGTAAGGGTTTGGGTGCATCTAGAGTTTATGAGGTAAGGAAAGTCTCCAAGACTTTACCATAAACCTCTTCCCTCACACCATATGCGCCTAAGGACCTTCCATAAGAGTCCTCAAGCCATATCAGCCCCAACCCTTGCCATATAGGCAAGGTTTCCATCCAAGGAACAAAGGGGGAGGCGCCTAATGCTTCCTTATGAAGCAACATGCACCTACTTCACCCCATTATGCCCTTGGCGCCAATGGGGTGAAATTCATCCCCATTATACCCTTATTTGCTTATACCTCTTCATGACAATTGGTTATTGGGCCTCATGTTGGGAAACCTTGGTCACAAGCATCATTCAGAAACTTGTTGTAGCGGAAATACTAGGTCATCATAGAATCGCATGGATTGAGCACATGATCAACCTTATAAAACTTGTATAGAACAAGTTAGAGTATTACCATTGCCATGATGTAAGAGGCGGCTTGGAAGATGAAAGGGGGCGAGTGCCTCTTCTCCAAAGATGTCACACACAAGATGATGTCGACTTCCTTCCTTGTGTTCCTTGTGCTAGCAAAGACACCAAGGAGTCTTTAATCGTGTCTTGGAGAGGAAGATGTGCACTCTTGGCTGGTCGAAGTTCTTCCCTTGCGTGAAAAAGATCCACACGAGAGAGAGCCAAAAAGAGGAAGAAAAACGAGAGCTCTTCTGGAAACCGTGAGAGAGAGAGAGAGACCAAGAAGGAATGTTCGGTTACCACATATGGTAAGAACCAAACATGTAACTCCCTCCTTAACTCCCATTCAACCCATCGAAAACTTCCCTCTTAATTGAACCATGCGTTCACTAATGAACCGGTCCAATTTCGAATTGGTTCAAGCATCAAGTCGAACCAGCCCTGGTTATGATCTTTTTGAACCATATGGCTCAAGATCTAACCACACATCTCATTGAACCCCTGATCTTTACGATCAAGCATCAATCCTCCCGATCGAAGCTTACCGATCATATGCCCTAATCAATTAAACATGATTAGACTAGATCTCACTTCCAATCAGAGCTTAAATTCCTCCAGTTCACACGATCTGACATAAGTAAGCTATATCATCAAATTGTGCGACCCTAAGGGTTTCCTTCAATGTCGGTAACGATAACTTACGTTATCACGATCAGAGAGGGGTATCTAGCAACACATCACTGTCTCCCGTTATGAAGGAAAGAGTCTTCCAAGACTACTCCCAAACCACAGCACAAGTGTGAATCTAATTCACTTGGCATACATGTTTCCCTTTGCCACTAGATGTTCCCATTGGACAAGCATGTCAAGCCTGCGATTCCAACATGATGAAAATGGTTAGATCAGACGAACATAGTCGTCTGGGTATGGCCATACACATTCTCAACCATTTCATCCAGGGGGCCTTTAGAACATCACACTCCAACTAGGAGAGGCAATCCTATATCTATCACAAGTGCCCTAACATGACTCATGCCCACTATCCAAGATAATCCTTAACCATTATCTTTCAAATGATATTGAACTACCTCAAGATAATGCCAATCATCACTTAGAAACACAAGTGATCTCAAGTCAGAGGGAATATACCACTTGCTTGCATACAAGGATTATTCATATTGTGACAAACAATTGAATATCCTAAGTAGGGTCAGTCCAGTACATCCAATGCACCTATGTGTCTAAATCTTATTCTATGCCCGAAGCATCCTATAAGTTTAGAACACATATTAGTCTCAATCATATCAAGGCTGTCTCATGTTCACCGAGATATCTCGACTAAGGACAACACTGAATGTCAGCTAAGCTGAACATCATTGAGACATTACTCAGAAGTATACATACAACAGCAGATAATGTAACAATCTGAATAACAACAATTGCCTTTATAAAAACATATATATATAGTTTATACATGATACTGAAAATAACCCAAGGCCTCAAACATTAGCCTTAAGGGCATACCCTAACACCTCATTGGATAATGAGCAAGCCCAAACTTCATAGCATGGGTTGATTAAGCCATTGGATCCAATCCAATGCAACCCTAATCCAAATGTGACCAATCTAGGTCAATTTTGGGTCAACCTGCCAAAAATGAAGTTTGGCTCCAATAACTTTCTTCCAACTCATCAGGCCCATTGGCGCTGATGAAATCTTCCAAATGGATCCAAGTTATCCAAAAACTTGATCCTAAGGCTTCTAATTAAAGCAACGTCAAGAGTTTATTGCGTGTGACCCCGTAGGATCCATATGACGATGGCAATGATGTAAACATCATAAGTAGTGAGGGATATCTAGCAACACATCACTACTACCCATGTCATAGGACTTAAGTCATATGGCAACAACTCCCTAACAAGCAACGAGGATTCCCATGCATTATATATATCCCTTTGCCTGAACTGATATCCCGCCATTGGATTAGTCTCAAGTTTATTAATCCAATCTATTGGTCATGACTTAATCAGTATGGCCACACATTCCTGTCATGCACCAATGAGGTGGGGCGCCCCTGAGTGGATATCATGCTTCCTCTGAAGGAAGGGGCAAATCCTACTATTGGTCATCCATGTCTCTACATGACTTATGACATACCAAATGACAATCGTTTTGGTCTCCCAATTACGGAGAGATGTAAGACTGCATCAAAGCATGTCCATCATCAAATCTAGACATGAATACCTCAAGTCTAAGGATCATGCAAACCTCTTGCATGTGAGATTGACTTGTTGACTAGACAAGTCAATCCTCACGGTGGATCACTCCAGTGCATCCAATGATCCTGTATGTCTGCGTTACTGTGCCCTGCACCTAACCAACCCATACACCAGTCTCACATGTACCAATGCTATCCCATATCTGCTAAGGTACCTTGACTAGGGATAGCTTATGAGAATGGGTCCAACCAAACTCCTGGGACATTATTTATGCAACTCAATACATCAACGCATGTAGAGATGTCTGCATAATAACGACCATGCCTCTATAAAGGATAATAGTTCTATCAAAGCACATTCAAACAATGTCTGACTATGTCCATACATTGGTCCGTAGGGCATAAACACCAACACCCACAACTTTTAAGTTTTGCTATTTTGTCGCAATGTGTTTGGAGCGCATCTAACCACCTCTGACACCACCCGTACGCTGAAGAATCAAAGGACCTGCACCACTACAAGAGTAGTTGCTAGTTGGTAGTATTATATTCTAGTTTGTTTTATGTGGCAGCTTGACCACTTTTGGTAGTTAGTTGTTAGGATGTTGCCCCCTTTGTCTTGTTCCCCTCCTTATCTTATAAAAGAGAGGGGCTGGCCAGCATTCATTCTCAGTTCTCTACAGTGGTAGAGTGCTCCAGCTTGTGGAGATCGTGGAGCATGCCTCGATTACAAGGTTATAAGAGTCGTAGCCAGCGCTTCGACTCGAAGACGGTAGCGTGTGTTTCCTGCATTCCAAGAAGTAAATCCCACCTTCTGTTGGGTCAGGTTCGCCTGTTTGTTTACATTCTGCGCTAAACCCCGCGAACCCTTCACCCCATAACGTGCTGCGCTTAAAGTTGCTTGAGAGGTTAGTGAGTAATTTTTGTATAGTTGGGTGCCGTCGGTTTCTGTCTAGCATTTGTATTGCCCCGGAATGGATTTGCGCTGATTTCTCGTGTTTCCTGCTATTTTTCGAGCGCTTTTTACTTCCCTTGTCTCAAGACCCTCTCACGATTTCCGCGCATTGTGTAAACACCATAGAGTATGGCTTTAAGGACCACCCACCTACTGTAGCTCCATCAAATCTGGTATCAGAGGGAGGTTGCATGTTCGATTCTTATCGATCGCATGATCTACTTCCTCACATTGCATATTTCCGCATCGTTTCTGCATCTTTCCGCATCTCATAGTCAAGTCCCCTTGTTTGTGCACGGTGACCACAAGGTCACAAGTCATGTCTTCCCAATTTCCGGATGCCATCCCCGAAACCCAAGGGTCGGTCCAGCCTTCGGAAGGGGCTAACACCCGTTTAGATTTTATTGCTGCGCTTGAAGTGCGAATTGACGCGAAGCTTGAGGCGCTGTCCACCCACGTGGACGCCCACCAAGCGAGCACGAACACCATGATCCAACAGATTTTGGCTGGGATCCAACACCTCACGGGTCACCTTGGGTCCACGGAGCATAGTCGCTTGAACCCAGCTAACTGTAGTTTTCCGTAAGTGCACGGATACTCAAAGTAATAAAGAAAGATATCGAATCATAGAGACCTTACTGTTAAGTACCAAATAGTTGTATTCTTACTAGCTAAGCAACCGAATAATAGCAAATCAATGATGGAAAACACACGAAATCAGATAATCAGAGAGAAACATTGGGACTAGGGTTTCATCCTCCTTAATTCTAATGACTAGATTTAAATAAAAGGTCGTCAGACTAATCTTATCATGATAAAGACTTAATTTACTTCATAAAGGGATCATCTCACTTTCGTGCAGACAATCATGCAGGGATCAATCCTCGCTTTCGCGCAAGATCTATCTCAACGCTAAAGATAAGTAAATCATCAATCAAAGAATTCAAAGATCACTTTCGTGCATCCAAATTCTAAGTTGATTGTCTCGAGTGGAATCTCAAGGATCACTTTCGTGCATCTGGGACTCAACACAAGTTCTACTTATGGTTTTCCGACGACTCGATCCTCACATTCGTGCAAGATCAAATCAAGTCTAACACAATAAATCAACCTTAGATTCAAATTATCAACATGGCAATAAGATCTCTAAAATCAAATAATTAAGAACTAACCTAATTTCTTACGGAAAGTTCCTAACATGCAATTCTAGGGTTCCAAGTTCTCAAGTAAGTCACCTTTCGGTCCTTATTGTGAGAACTCTAAAACATGAATAATAACATCAATCTATGGAGAATCAAAGTACAATTATTAACATAAGTAAAATTATCATCATAAAACCATTTTGACGAAGGTAAAAGGTTATCTAATCATTAAGAAATCAAAGGGATTACACCCCATGTCCCAAATATGTTTAAGCTTGCATGGAAGAAGAAATACAACAAGCCATTGTTTAGAACAATCAGAAAATGAAAAGAAGGAGAAATAACGTTACAACACGGCTATAATAGAAATTACAGCTATAATTATGCGAGTGAACAGTGCCGATGCTGCTCTTTCGTTGATTTCTCCTCCAATCAAACTCCTCTTGCTGTGAAACTTCTGGGCTATTGTCCCTTCCTCCAAATGAAGCTTCTATGTAAAAATCATGGCCTAAGGTGCCCTCTATTCCTCTCGGCATGAGGCCGAACCCTAAGTGCCTCTCTGTTGATTGCTCCCTCGATACTCGATAAAAATTTGTGCTTTCACTTTGTGTGTCTCTTCCTCTTTAAGACGCGTCCGCCACAACTTTCGGATTTCAATTTGAATGTCTGGATTAAAAGATATGGTTTGCGCAAGATTCAGGCTTCAAACAGTCCGCGAAAATCGTGAATTTGGGATGAAATTACGGCCGTAAAATAAATTACGGCAATGCCCTATTTCAGTTCTGTGATCCCTGAGTCAAAATTACGGCCCATGAAACATATTATGGCCGTGCCATAAAATCGGATGAGTTCTCTGGTCTGAAATCTCTAGAAAATACAGCCCATAAAATGGTTTACAGTAGTGCCGTAAAATCAGGAAAAATTTTTGATCTAAAAATCCACCAAATTACGGTAGTGCTCCGATATTACGGTATCATACGGAAATACGGTACCGTAATATAGAATTACGGCAGTGACAAGTAAAGGAGTCTTATTCTTCTTTTCACTCTCATTATCTTTTGACATAGACTTCAACCCATGTCTTAGGTACTACTATCAATTTTACATAGTTCCAAGTAGGGGAGTCTCTTACTATTTTTATGGATCTTGGATTCTTCCTTCCCAATAAATAGCAAAAATAGACTAAACATCTACTAGGTTGATCAATTGATCTCAATTCTCAAATCATACTCATATGCTCATTTTATTTAAAGGAGTAGTTTCACCTTTGGATCTTATTCCTCAAATAACACATCTACCTAAAATTTCATGCATCAACCAATGTCAAATTTCAAAAGATAGATATGCATTGAAGAAATAAATCTAACATGATAGGGTTTGTCTCTAATCATGAATTTGAATTTATTCATCATCAATCAATTAAGTCATGAACAATATAAATCAAGAGTATACTCATCATCATCATCAAATATCACAATATCATATCATCAAAAAATATAAAAATATATCATCATGTATACTACAACCATATCGATGATAAATCATCAGAATATCGAAATATCATAATACAACCCCATCAAGAAGAAAGATAAGCATGTCAAATAGAATAGCAGTGGCGACGGTCATAGAGGTGTATAAGCATCACCCTTCCCTTCATCACATGAAACATCAATAAGATATAGAAAATAAAGTATAGCAAAGAAGTAAGGGAAGATGATACTCACAAAACTATATAGCAAGCTCTGACCAAAAATACATAAGGCTTAGACCAAAAATAGTGTTAGGGCAGATGCTGCTAGGTCCAAAGGTGTGCCTTTTGAAAATTTTTCCTGCACAATTTAAGATGCATAAGGCTCAGTCTAAAAATAATCTCAAAAAATAATAATGATAAAAATAATTTTCTCAAGGGAGAATTAGAGATGTCGCCGGAGGTCTGAAGAGGATGCCGGTGGAAAGAGTTGATGCAGCTGAGAAGCAGAGGGTGAACATAGGCTAGCTGAAAAGCTGCTAGCAATGATGATGGTGGTGCCGACAGTAGAGTGAGTAATTTCTAGTGGCCTACTAGAAAATACAGTCTTGGAGGTGAGGCCGATGGGTGTGAGAGATAACACTGCATAGATAAAAAAAATCAGTCACTAATGAAGAGTCTACTGCAAATAAATAAAATAAATGGAAATAGAGGCAGTAGAAGAGGTAAGAATCTGCAGATGGTATAATCCAGTGTCGACGGCTGGAAATAGTGATGTTAGAGGCAGATGCAGTGGTAGCTAGAGGTGGAAGACAGTTGCTCTTGAAGATTTCTGGATCTGGAGCCAAAAGAAGCTATAACATGTAGAAAGCAAGTAGAGCAGCCACTTAATTTTTTATGAAAAGTAGCTATACCCAAAAATAAAATTTAATGATCCATAAGGAAAATGGACAGAACCATGTAATAGAATAAAAGTCATTCTTTTCAAATGTATGAAAATCAAAAGATCAAAATCTATCAGGAATTTAGGGTATCAATAGAAAGAAGGCTAATCAGATTACAAAACTGCAAAAACTACACAAAAGTTAATCAAATTCAAAAAGTTGTCATGTGTCCTAGAATGATCAGAAAATATTTTCATGAAATCAACTAATCCACAAGATAGAACGACACATGTTCTTCAGATTCCAAGTGAAAAATCAGGGTTTCAAGTCATTAAAGCATCTTAAAAACTTGCTGCAAAAACGCTAATCAAAATAGTCAAAAGAAAACTGCTACAGAAATTAAATAGAATCAAAAAGTTGCTATGTGTTTCAGAATGATCCATGGACTTTAAAATTCAGCAAAATACCCGAATGAAAGACAAAGATGAATACTTCGTGATGGTGCCAAAGATCAAAAATTTTCCCAACCCAGTTTCTTAAAATCACAGCGAGAAAACACCTAATCAGATAAGCAGAATGCAGTTTTAAAATATGGTACCGTGAAAAAAGTTACGGTAGTGTCGTATAGTTCAAAGAACTCTCGGGTCAAAAATAGCTCAAAAATACGGTACCGTGAAATAGATTACGGTAGTACCGTAAAAGACAAAAAACTGTCGGGTAAGAAATTGCCAAAAATACGGCACTGTGAAACAGATTACGGCAGAGCCGTATTTTGCGCAAAATTTTATTTTCCTTACAAAAAGAAAAGAAAAATTAATTCTAAAAGTAAACTAAAATAAAAGAAACTAAGCTAAGTGATAATGCTTGGGTTGCCTCCCAAGAAGCGCTAATTTTAGGTCTATAGCTTGACCAAAACTCAAAAATCATGGTGAAGCAGTGATGACACCGAAATTTATCATAATTTCTATGCCATTTTGTTGATGGTTTTGTGTCATATTCATAGACTTTGCTTATTTTTATGTCCTTTTTATCAATATTTGCGGAATCTACACTCTTTTCTGTTTTTAATGATTTTCAGGGAAAAAGGCAAGAGTCGATTTCAAGCAATCCAAGTGCATAATTGAATTCACAATATCAAAAGGAGATTACACGTCAAATTTCAGCAGATTTGGAGCTTCAGAGGAAATTACGGCACACACAATATATGCTTTACGGTATCGTAATTTGGAGGTTTTCCGGGTAGAGAATCTCATACGATTACGACACTACCGTAAACATCTTTACGGTGCCATATTTTGGAGCATTTTTTATCAGAGGATCGATGGAGATTACGGTACTGCCGTAAGAACCGTTACGGTACCGTATTTTGGGTCGATTCTCAACCCGAAAGATTTTGACATTATGGCACTACCATAAAGAACGTTACGGTACCATAATTCCAGAATATTTCAAGCCAAGACCTCACTGTCCAGATTACAGCACTACCGTAAAAACCATTACGGCCGTAATTACGACGCTACGCGCGACTTTCCCGGTCAACTCCGAAGCCTGATTTTTGTGCGGTTGATTGCAGATGATCCAGGCCCTAATATTCAAACCTGTAAGAAGGCGAAAGAGAGTCATTGATGAGAGGAAGCCAAGCACACCAAAAGCCCTAATTTTTGTTCACCACAGAGAGAGAAATTGCCTCACACACCGCCGCCCTAGGTTTCACCGCCGGGAAGCGTACAGTGCATCTTCGGCTGTCAAATTTGAGTGGAAGCTACGCATAGAGGGGGAGAAGGAGCACCTAAAGTTTCAACATGATCGGAGATCAGACGGAGGAGAAATCACTAGAAAACTGAGCGCCGCCGCTGTTCGCCCAGATCATGGCCGTAAACTTCTTTACAGCCGTACCGTAATTTTCATTCTTCTTCTGTTTTGATTTTCTTCACCATGAATCATTGTAATCTTCCTTCTATGATAGCTTAAACCTCTTTTGGGACATGGGGGAGTAATTCACTTGAGTTTTAATGACTAGATGACTATCTTTTCTATTATTTCATCTTGTTTAATCTTAGCATGATGATTTTACTCATGTGATGTTTTGTTCTTAGACTCTCCTTAGATCTATATTATTATTTATGTTTTAAAATTTTTGCTATTGACTGAAAAGTAATTGCTTGAGAATTTGGAACCCTAGAATTGCATGATAGGAACCTTTTTAGGTTAGTTCTTGTTTGTTTGATTCTAGTAAGCTAACTGCCATGATAATAATATAAATCTATGATTGAGTCCAAGCTTTCAAACGTGGAGATCTTGTGCAAAAGCTAAGATCGGAACATTAGAGAACCTTGAGTAAAACTAGTGTCAAGATTCGGATGCACGAAAGTGATCCTTGAAATTCCATTAGAGATTATTAGAACTCGGATGCACAAAAGTGATCCTTGAGTTCTCAGTTTGATGATTTACTTATCATTAGTGTTGGGACGACTCTTATGCGACAGCGAAGATTTATCCCTGCATGGTTGTCTGCATGAAAGTGAGATAATCCTTTTATTCAAGTAAATTGCATCTTTGTCATGATGAAATTAAACTGATGAAATCTCTATTCATGTCTAGTCATAAAAATTAAAGTGAACGAAACCCTAGTCCTAGCTTCTCTCTCTAATAATTCCGTTTCTGCGCTTTGGTCTTCGTTTGCTAGTTTGCACTCTTTCGATTGCCTAGATAGTGAAAAATCAATTATTCGGTACTCAGCAACATAGGTCCCTGTGGATTCGATACTTTCTTTATTACTTTGAGTATCCATACACTTGTGGACACAACAAGTTTTTGGCGCCGTTGCCGGGGACCTTAGTTCTTGTCGATATTGAAGATATTGAGAATTTTGCTAGACTAGGTTTTATTTATGTTTTACCTTTCTATCATTTTATGTTTATTTGAGTTGTTTGATCCATCTACTTTAGTGTGCACAGAAAATATAGATCGGATGATAGATTAGAGATTACTAAGGGACTATGCAGCCCCTAAGCCACGAGAAATACACTTCAGCATTGTCAAACCAACTATTGAAGTAGATAATTTTGAGATCAATCCTGCCTTCTTGAACATAATTCAGCAGAACCAATTTGGAGGAGAACCAATTGAAGGTCCATATCAGCATTTATATCTTTTTATTCAATATTGTGATACTATTAAAATTTATGGAGTTTCTAATGATGCACTAAAACTAAGATTGTTTCCTTTTTCTCTCAGGGACCGAGCGCGATATTGGCTACATTCTAGACCAGCTGGTGTTTTCACTACATGGGAACAACTGTCTAATACTTTCCTGATGAAGTACTTTCCACTGATTAAAACCATCCAATTGAGAAATCAAATAACAAGCTTTAAATAGAAGGATGAAGAATCATTCAGCAAGGCATGGGAGCGATTCAATGATTTACAACGGAAGTGCCCTCACCATAGCCTTGAAAATTGGGTTTTAATTCATACCTTTTATTATGGACTACTTTATAACACCCGTCTAATCGTTGATGGTGCTGCAGGAGGAGCCCTCATGGGCAAGACTATTGAAGAAGCTTTCACCCTATTTGAAGAAATTTCCTTGAACCATAACCAATGGAACCCTGAAGAAGAACTACTATATTGTGATGGTAAGGATGAAAGCGAGGAATGCCAACCCCTAACTGAAAAGGTAAGTTCTCTTAGTATAGAATCTTTTCTTGATAAGTTTATGACAAATCAAAGTCTACTCATGCAAAATCAAAATAAAGAAATTGAAGATCTGAAGGAAATGATTAGTCGACTTGCCTCTCAAGTGGAATTCTTAGCTATTCGCAATAAAACTTTAGAAGATCAAATTCCTGATGAATATTGCAATAATATCATGAGGAGTTGGGAAACAATTAGAAGAACCAAGAAGGAAAGTTGCGAACAATGAAAAAGAGCTTGATGATAACCACGAAAGGAAACTAGAGTTAGGAAAATCTTCTTCACATGAGGAGTTCCAAACTTGTTTACAACCTCAAAAAGGTGATGAACCATGTGGTGATGAACCATGTGAGAGAGATAATCCTATACCTAATTTGCCTCCTCTTTACAAGCCACCTATACCCTTTCCTCAAAGGTTAATGCAAGAAAAGTTAGACAAACAATTTGGGAGATTTCTAGATGTTTTGAAAAAGCTTTATATTAACATTCCATTTACTGAAGCTTTATCTTAAATGCCCACATATGCTAAATTCTTGAAAGAAATACTGTCTAATAAGAGAAAAATAGAGGACTATAGCACTGTGGCCTTAACCGAGGAATGTAGTGCTGTTATCCAAGACAAAACACCACCCAAATTGAAGGATCTAGGTAGTTTTTCTATCCCTTGTTTTATTGGCAGTATGGCTTTTGACCGAGCCTTATGTGATTTGGGGGCTAGTGTGAGCCTAATGCCATTATCTGTCTGTAGGAGATTGGACGTGGGAGAGCTCAAGCCGACTTCTATATCTTTGCAGCTCGCTGATCGCTCAGTGAAGTATCCAGTAGGTATTCTTGAGGATATTCCTATCCAAGTTGGTAAGTATTTTGTGCCTACTGATTTTGTGGTTCTTGAAATAGAGGAAGATGCGAAAATTTCTATTATCCTTGGTAGACCATTCTTAGCCACTGTTGGAGCACTTATTGATGTAAAGAATGGTAAACTCACTCTAAATATTGGTGATAATAAAATTGAGTTTAATTTGAACAATTCACTAAAAAAACCTGCATATGCTAGTTCTTGCTGTAGCGTTCGTGGTGTTGACGATATAGTTTATGATTTTGGTCTTTTGTTTGATTCTTGTTCTACTTCTGTGAAAATTCAAATGCTGAAGTTGATGATTCTGAATTTAATGATGATTCTTGTAATGAAACTCGTGATATTCTAGACTGTGCCGCATTGGATGATGAAAAAGAAAAAATTCCAATAGTTGAATTGAAAGCTTTACCTGATAACCTTAGATATGAATTTCTTGGTCCTAACTCCACTTACCCTGTGATTGTTGATGCACAACTAAATGAAAGGGAAACTGATCTGCTCTTAAAGGAGCTGAGGATTCATAGAAAGGTAATTGGGTATACCATTGATGACCTGAAAGGAATTAATCCTTCTTTTTGTATGCATAGGATCTTGATGGAAGAGGAACACAGGCCACATGTAGATTTCCAAAGAAGACTGAACCCCTCCATGAAAGAAGTTGTAAAGAAAGAGGTTCTGAAATTACTTGATGCCGGTATTATCTATCCTATATCTGATAGCAAATGGGTAAGTCCTATACATTGTGTTCCTAAAAAGAGAGGTGTCACTGTAATGAAAAATAAGGATAATGTGTTGATACCTGTTAGAACAGTCACTAGTTGGCATATGTGTAATGATTATAGAAAATTAAATACTGTCACTAGGAAAGATCATTTTCCCTTGCCTTTTATTGATCAAATGGTTGAGAGGCTTGCTAAACACTCTTACTTTTGTTTTCTTGATGGATATTCTGGATTCTTTAAGATTCCCATTCATCCTGATGATCAGGATAAGACCACCTTTACATGTCCATATGGTACTTTTGCTTATAGAAGAATGCCCTTTGGTTTGTGCAATGCACCTGCTGCTTTTCAGAGATGCATGATGGCAATCTTTTCTGATTTTATTGAAGATTTTATGGATGTAATTATGGATGATTTCTTAGCATATGGTTCCTCTTTTGATGTTTGTTTGGCTAATCTATCTCGGGTTTTACAGAGATGCGAAGAGACTAACCTTGTCTTGAATTGGGAAAAGTGTCACTTTATGGTTAGATAGGGAATAGTTTTGGGTCATCTTATTTCAGAGAGAGGGATTGAAGTGGACAAAGCCAAGATAGAAGTAATTGAGAAGTTGGCTCCACCCACCACTATTAAGGAGATCAGGAGTTTTTTGGGACATGCAGGGTTTTATAGGAGATTCATCAGGGACTTCTCTAAACTTGCTAAACCCCTGACTGATTTACTTTGTAAAGATGCCAAATTCTGCTTTGATGAGAAATGTCTGTTTGCTTTTCAGGACCTAAAGAAAGCCCTGACATCAGCACCCATCATGCAACCACCTGACTGGGAGTTACCTTTTGAGCTTATGTGTGATGCCAACGACTATGCAGTGGGAGCAGTTCTAGGGCAAAGGAAGGAAAAGAAGCCTTATGTGATCTCTTATGCCAGTAAAACTTTAGATGAAAGACAAAGGAATTACACCACTACTGAGAACGAGTTGTTGGCTATAGTTTTTGCATTTGACAAATTCAGATCTTACTTAATAAATTCGAAAGTTGTAGTATATACTGATCATGCTGCAGTTAAATATTTGATACAGAAGAAAGACAGTAAGCCACGGTTGTTGAGATGGATTTTGCTTCTACAAGAATTTGACCTGTAAATCAAAGATAAGAAAGGAACCGAGAACCTTGTTGTAGATCATCTTTCAAGAATAATGGTAGATACTGAAAAGAATGATGAGATCAATGATTCCTTCCCTGATGAACAACTCTTAGCCATTGAACAACTCAAAGCCCCCTAGTATGCTGACATAGTGAATTATCTTGTAGCTGATATTTTTCCTCCTGATTTGAGCTACCAAAAAAGAAAAAGATTTTTGGCTAAAGTGAAACATTATTTTTTGGATGAGCCTTATTTGTTTAGAAGATGTGCATATAGCATTTTTAGAAAATGTGTACCTGAAGAAGAAATTGCAGATATTTTGCTTCAATGCCACGGATCCTCCTATGGTGGACATGCTAGTACTGAAAAGACTGCTTTCAAAGTGTTACAATCAGGATTTTATTGGCCCACAATTTTCAAAGATGCTAGAAACTTTGTGTTATCTTGTGATAAATGTCAAAAGACTGGGAACATTAACAGAAGACATGAGATGCCACTGTCCAATATTCTTGAAGTTGAGATATTTGATGTTGGGGGATTGACTTCATGGGACCTTTCCCATCTTCAGGAGGTAACAAGTACATTCTTGTAGCAGTTGATTATGTCTCAAAATGGGTTGAAGCCCTCGCTTCACCAACCAATGATTCGAGAGTTGTTACTAAACTATTTAAAAGAATTATCTTTCCACGATATGGGACACCACGAGTAGTCATTAGTGATGGAGGATCACATTTCATAGAACACAAATTTTCAGCCTTACTCAGAAAATATGGAGTAAATCATAGAGTTGCAACACCTTATCACCCCCAAACAAGTGGACAGGTTGAGATATCAAACAAAGAGATCAAAGGAATTCTAGAAAAAATAGTGTCACGCACTAGGAAAGTCTGAGCATTCAAACTTGATGATGCATTATGGGCTTACCGAACTGCTTTCAAAACACCCATAGGTATGTCTCCTTTTCAATTGGTCTATGGAAAATCATGTCACCTTCCTGTAGAGCTCGAGCATAAATCATACTAGGCAATCAAGATGCGGAATTTCAATTTGAAGAACGCGGATGAAAAATGGATATTGCAATTAAATAAGCTAGATGAGATTAGACTTTCTGCATATGAAAATGCAAGAATTTACAAAGAAAGAACTAAAAGATGGCATGATCGACATATTCTCAGAAGAAATTTCCAACCAAGTGACTTTGTTCTTTTGTTCAATTCTAGATTGAGACTTTTTCCTGGAAAAGTTAAGTCTCGATGGTCTGGGCCTTTTCAGGTAAAAAAGGCTTACCCTTATGGAGCCGTAGACATATGGAGTGAAGAAATAGGAGAATTCAAAGTTAATGGTCAGAGGCTGAAACATTATTATCAAGAGGAGCGAATTGAAGAAAAAGAGAGTTTATAGTTAGATGAACCACGATCAAATCCGAGTGCAAAAGGGTCAAGCTAACGACCTTAAATTAGCAATTCTTGGGAGGCAACCCAAGCTTTCTAACTTTATTTTTACTTTCTTTTATTTACTTTTATCTAGGTTTTCTTTTCAGAACTAATTTTTAATGTTTGTAGGTAAACAAACTTTAGTGGAAGAAACCCAAAGGCGTGAGTGGGTAGAGTCTTGTGAGTATCACTTTCCCCTTTTATCTTTTGTTTTTCATTTTCTACCTCTTATTGATATTTCATGTGTTGAAGGGAAGGATGCTTCTTCTGCATATCTGTGTTCGCCGTCACTACTACTCTATTTTTCATACTTATCTTTTTTATCTTCGATGGGGTTGTATAATGATATTGATGATTCATCTTCAATATGGTTGAATAATACTCAATGATATTTTGATGATGATATTCTTTTCAATATGGTTGTATTCACTTGATAATATTTTGATGACATGACACGTTAATGTTTGATGATGATGAGATGATTTGTGGCTTTGAATCACTTTTGAAATTATTGATGATTGATGTTGTTGAATGAATCCAAAATTGAGACTAGAATAAGGCCTATCATGTCAAATTTATTTCTCTTATACATATCTACTTTTGAAATTCTTCATTGGTTGAGGAGTAGGATTTTAGGGAGATATGTTGTTTGAAAATTTTGATTTAAAAGTGAAACTACTTCTTCAATAAAATCAGCATATAAGTATGAATATTTGAATTGATATTGATTGATTAGTCTAATTGAGGTTTTGTTTATTTTACTATTTGTTGGAAAAAAGAATCCAAGATCCACAAATATAGTGAGAGACTCCCCTACTTGGCACTGTGTAAAATTGGCAGTGGTACCAAACGACATGGGTTGAAGTCTGAAAAAAAATAAATAGATGAGAGGAATCTATTCACATTAACTCCGCTGTCTTTGGTGAAAATTCCCAATACTAAAAAGACAGGAGTTCTATTACACTGACTATGTGGTCAGTGTACTTCGATTTCGTCACCAGAAAAAAGGTGGTAATCGAATTAGAGAATGTGATTGATGCAAAAAGAAACAAAAAAGTATGTATCTATGTGGGTACATGCCATCCAAAAATAAAAAAAAAAGAAAAATATGAGTGGAAAAAGATTTTGGATATCCTATTCCTGTAAGCAAAAGTATGATAAACCTAAACTGAAAATTGGATAAAGTCTTGAGATTGAAATTCTTTCTTTTGTGCAAGTTGCGAAGTTTTATTTGATTAAGTTGTGGATCTTGAGAATTAGATTTAGAAGATGATATATCTGTTTTAAAATTTTATAATGCAATTAATGAAGATTTTTCATTGGTGATTGTATGTTAGAAATTTATTTTCCATGAGAAAGTCTATGCCTATGACCAATTTTTGAATTTTCTTAGTTTTTGCTTGAGGACAAGCAAAGCTTGAGCCTTATGTGTTTGATGACACCGAAATTTATCATAATTTATATGCCATTTTGTTGATGCTTTTGTGTCATATTCATAGACTTTGCTTATTTTTATGCCCTTTTTATCAATATTTGCGGAATCTACACTCTTTTCTATTTTTAATGATTTTCAGGCAAAAAGGCATGTTTTTCAGTCGATTTCGAGCAATCCAAGTGCATAATTGAATTCACAACATCAAAAGGAGATCACACGTCAAATTTCAACAGATTTGGAGCTTCAGAGGAAATTACGGCACCCACAATATATGCTTTACGGTACCGTAATTTGGAGGTTTTCCGAGTAGAGAATCTCATATGATTACGGCACTACCATAAACATCTTTACGGTGCCATATTTTGGAGCATTTTTGATCAGAGGATCGATGGAGATTACGGTACCACCGTAAGAAACGTTACGGTACTGTATTTCGGGTCGATTCTCAACCCGAAAGATTTTGACATTACGGCACTACTGTAAAGAATGTTACGGTACCGTAATTCCAGAATATTTCAAGCGAAGAGCTCACTGTCCAGATTACGGCACTGCCATAAAAACCATTACAGCCGTAATTACGACGCTACGCGCGACTTTCCCGGTCAACTCTGAAGCCCAATTTTTGCGCAGTTGATTGCGGATGATCCAGGCCCTAATATTTGAAGCTATAAGAAGCCGAAAGAGAGTCATTGACGAGAGGAAGCTAAGCACACCAAAATCCCTAATTTTCGTTCACCACAGAGAGAGAAATTGCCTCACACGCCGCCGCCATAGGTTTCACCGCCGGGAAGTGTACAATGCATCTCCTGCCGTGAAATTTGAGTGGAAGCTACGCATAGAGGGGGAGAAGGAGCACCTAAAGTTTCAATGTGATCGGAGATCAAACGGAGGAGAAATCACCAGAAAATCGAGCGCCGCCGCTGTTCGCCCAGATTACGGCCGTAAACTTCTTTACGGCCGTACCGTAATTTTCACTCTTCCTCTGTTTCGATTTCCTTCATCATGAATCATTGTAATCTTCCTTCTATGATAGCTTAAACCACTTTCGGGACATGGGGGAGTAATTCACTTGAGTTTTAATGACTAGATGACTATCTTTTCTATTATTTCATCTTGTTTAATCTTAGCATAATGATTTTACTCATGTGATGTTTTGTTCTTAGACTCTCCTTAGATCTATATTATTATTTATGTTTTAGAATTTTCACTATTGACTGAAAAGTAATTGCTTGAGAATTTGGAAACCTAGAATTGCATGATAGGAACCCTTTTTAGGTTAGTTCTTGTTTGTTTGATTCTAGTAAGCTAACTGCCATGATAATAATATAAATCTAGGATTGAGTCCAAGCTTTCAAACGTGGAGATCTTGTACGAAAGCAAAGATTGGAACGTTAGAGAACCTTGAGTTAAACTAGTGTCGAGATTCGGATGCACGAAAGTGATCCTTGAAATTCCACTAGAGATTATCGACTTAGAACTCGAATGCACAAAAGTGATCCTTGAGTTCTCAGTTTGATGATTTACTTATCATTAGCGTTGGGATGACTCTTGCTTGAGAGCGAAGATTTATCCCTGCATGGTTGTCTGCACGAATGTGAGATAATCCTTTTATTCAAGTAAATTGCATCTTTGTCATGATGAAATTAAACTGATGAAATCTCTATTCATGTCTAGTCATAAAAATTAAAGTGAACGAAACCCTAGTCCCAGCTTCTCTCTCTAATAATTCTGTTTCAGCGCTTTGGTCTTCTTTTGCTAGTTTGCACTCTTTCGATTGCTTAGATAGTGAAAAATCAATTATTTGGTACTCCGCAACATAAGTCCCTGTGGATTCGATACTTTCTTTATTACTTTGAGTATCCGTACACTTGCGGACACAATAAGCAAGTGAATCAGTACCAAAGTAAATAGCATGTAATTTCTTTCTTTTCCGTTGTCCAAAAAGTTTAGCCACTAATTCAAATATCCAAACTTTTAAATAAATCACAATCAATGTGGCTTTCTTAAATATGCGGAAATCAAAATCAAAATTTTCAATTTCAATCAAAGGATATTCAATGATCTTCCTAAATTTATCAGAGAGCAAAATCATAAGTCCTTTCTTCAAAGTTATATTTTCAATTGTCATAGGACTTTGATTAAAAGATATAAGCATTGGAATATCAAATTAATTTTTATGCCTCAAATTAGATTCCTCAATAAAACATAAATTTTTAATGAAATCAGAAGATTCAACAGTAGATATGGGCAAAACATCAAAGTGAGATACATCAATGTTTGAAATATTCAAATCCTTTTCAAGTTCCTCATGTTCATCATCAATTAATTTAATAATTTCAAAGTTATCAACAAAATCAGAGTAAGATTTTTCTAAATCAGTACCCTCATATCCTTCATCAGAATTAACCATAGATAACATATCATCAAAAAAATCAATATCATCAAAAGAGGGTTTTTCAATTTCAATTTCCTCAACGTTTTCCAATAATACATTATCAAATGAATCAATTTCACAATTATCAAAATTAGAGTGAGATTCATTAATATTCACATAAGGCTCAATCTCAAAACAATCATAATCAGTGGGGGAATTTTCTAAATCAATTTTCTCAGTTTCAAACTCAAATAAACAAGCTTGTTGTGCTAACTAGGTTTCTAAAAATTCAGTATTAGCAGTTAAGGACTCTACTTGAGAAGCAAGTTGACTAATTATTCCCTCAAGATCTTCAATTTCCTTACTTCTATTTGTCATGATTTGATTTTGATTTGACATGAATTTTTTAAGCATTATCTCTAAGCTAGATTTTTCAGTTTTCTCAAAGTATGGTTCAGAAATATTGTTTGAGCAATCATCATCAAAAGAATATTGATCATCTTGGTACCATGGTCCATTGGAATTTAAAAATTGGCAATTAGAAGTGTAATGTTCAATACGTCAACAAATATCACATCTATTAGAAGAAAGAGAGTGCATATAAGAGTTAGACATATCTTCAAGTGTGCTGAATGAATTATTTTCATACCTACCATGTGGCATGTATACCTCACCTCTTTTAGTTGCCCACTAGTTGAAATTAAAAGACATATCTTCATATCTATCAAGAATAGAAAGATTATCCAACACCAATCAATCAAATTATTTTTTTTTTCAGAATATATAACAAAAACAGAAAATATAAAACACAAGCAAATTCACAAATTTTAAAAATCACAGCTCTGTCACAACTTGTGAAAATCCAAAACCAGCAAAAACAGAAAAACAAAGTTAATTCTAAAGCAAATAAAACTTAGTCTAGCAATACTAACAACTATTTTGATACTAACAAAACTAAGGTCCCCAGCAACGGCGCAAAAAACTTGTTGTATTTCACAAGTGCACGGATACTCGAAGTAATAAAGAAAGATATCGAACTAGAGAGACCTTATTGTTAAGTACCAAATAGTTGTATTCTTACTAGCTAAGCAACCGAATAATAGCAAATCAATGATGGAAAACACACGAAATCAGATAATCAGAGAGAAACATTGGGACTAGGGTTTCATCCTTCTTAATTCTAATGACTAGATTTAAATAAAAGGTCGTCAGACTAATCTTATCATGATAAAGACTTAATTAACTTCATAAAGGGATCATCTCACTTTCATGCAGACAATCATGCAGGGATCAATCCTCGCTTTCGCGCAATATCTATCCCAACGCTAAAGATAAGTAAATCATCAATCAAAGAATTCAAAGATCACTTTTGTGCATCTGAATTCTAAGTTGATTGTCTCGAGTGGAATCTCAAGGATCACTTTTGTGTATCCGGGACTCAACACAAGTTCTACTTATAGTTTTCCGACGACTCGATCCTCACTTTCGTGCAAGATCAAATCAAGTCTAACACAATAACTCAACCTTAGATTCAAATTATCAACATGGCAATAAGATCACTAACATCAAATGATTAAGAACTAACCTAATTTCTTACGAAAAGTTCCTAACATGCAATTCTAGGGTTCCAACACAAATTCTAGAAATTGTTGGTGTATATGCCCTAGAACCTAGTTTTGGTCAACTTATGTACTACTTGACATTGATATTTATATATCATTCTGGCATTGTCGTTATCATTGTTTGTCTACACCTGCGATTGTGTACTTACATGATAATGTCCCTGGAGACAGATTGGATCTGTGCTCAAATAATTGTCCCCAGTCGATGTACCTGAGTGGATATGGGACAGCTCTGGTACTTGTGAGACTGGTATGTGGGCTGGTTAGGCACGTGGTGCTAACGCAGACACATGGGTATATCATTGGAGGATATACTGGATAGACCCGCTATGAGGCTATGACTTGGTGTCATGAGTTATCCTCATAAGTGACAGGAGATGCATTGATCCCTTGACTTGAGGTCATTGATCATTCTATATGGTTAGGGACTTGCTTTGATACAACCTAACACCTTGCCGTAGTTGGGAGGTCATAACGGTTGTCATTGAGCATGTCACGACCCATATGAGAAGGTCAATGGACAGACATAGGATTTGCCCCTTCCTTAGGGAAGTATGATATCCATGGAGCTCCTTTATGGTTCTATGACTGAGAGTGTATGGCCATACCCAAGTGAGAACCTGTTTTAGTCATAGCCATGTGATTGGATGAAAACAAGTGGTGACACACTTGTCCAATCAGATATTAGTTCGGCAAAGAGACTATAATGCATCTGTACCTAGTTGCGATGATGGGGATGTCGATGTCGATATCCATTCCAATGACCTGGGTAGCAGCGATGCACTGCTAGGTGTCACTCACTGCTTGTGATGACCTTTGGTCAACACTGCCAGCGTCAGAGGAACCTACAGGGTCGCACACCTTGATACTTGAGTTCTCGTATTGATCGGGAAGCCTTATGATCGAGTTATTGGATAACTCGGATCTAATTGGGAGATTTCATCAGCACCAATGGGCCTGATGAGATGGAAGAATATTATTGGAGCCAAACTTCATTTTTGGCAGGTTGGCCCGTATTTGACCATGGTTGGTCACATTTGAATTAGGGTTGTATTGGATTGGATCCAAGTGCTTAATCAACCCATGTAATGAAGTTTGGGCTAGCTCATTATCCAATGAGGCCCAATAATAAGTTGTCATGAAGAGAAGAAAGGCTAAAAGGGTATAATGGGGACAAATCTTCTCCCCTAGGCGCCTATGGGCATAATGGGGAGAAGTGGCGCAATTTGCTTCATAAGGAAGCAATTGGCGCCTCCCCCTTAATCCCTTATGGTATGAATGCCAATATGGCATTGCTTGGGGTGCAAGGCAAGGCCTTGGTGCACAAAGAAAGACATGGGCTCTAAAAGGAATGGTTGAATGAGAATTATGGAAATGTCTTGGAGACTTTCCTTGTCTCAAACCTTCTCATCCTAACCGCCCACTTGTCTTTATCCTAGCCTTTCATAAACCGCCTCTTGCCCTATAAAAGAGCACCTTGCCGAGCCCTCTTGTGAGTGATCAATCCTTGAAGGCGTGAACACAAGAAGAGGGGCGAGTGCTAGGAGCAAGGGCGCATCTTCCTTCTTCCATAACTGCAAGCCTCTCCCTCCATTCCTCTTGGCGCAAGGAGCTTTAGTGCTTGGCGGCTTGGGTAGTTTCCTTCTTCCCTTGGCGCATCTTTTCTCTTGGTGGCACAAGTGAAGTAGGGCATCTCCCTAAGGCTTGGATCTTCTTCCCGAGGCTAGCACCGGGCGTGGAAGAAGAGAACTCAAGAGATCCGTGTGTGTGAGACTGCAGAGGGCGCACACTTGGGCGCCTACATCGGCATCACTCCAAATTGCTCTTAAGGTATTTCCTAACCATCGTGTCGACTCCCTTGCTTGCGATCTTCACTGGGTTTTTGGGACCAGCCTGTTTCGGGGACATTCTTCTACTGCGTAAAATGTATGTCTATGACTCTGAAAAATTGTAAAATGTCCCGGGGATTTCCCAACAGTGGTATCAGAGCGACATGCAAGACTCGAACGATGTTTTATGCTTTTCTTTCATGATCACATGCCATATCTCTATTTTCGTAAATAGCATGATGCATGGCAAATGATTTTTCTAAGTAGGAAAAATTAGGGTTTCTTGTTTCTATCATCCTCTCAATCTCTTTTGGATTTTTGGACTATTTTTCTTGTTTGATTTAAAGATCAAAGGTGCACGTAATTTTGTCAAGTAGGACGGGCATTGTGTCTTCGGACTGGCCAAGTCTCTTGATCTGACAAAATTGCCAGCCGAAAGGATCTCTGAAATCATCATGAAAAATAAATCGCAATAAACCAAAAGATTTGTGAGAAGAAGATGAGAAAAAAAGACTAGTTTTATGAAAAAGTAAAATTTCTGATTTTATGTTTTTCATGAGCATGTAGAATTGCATGAGTAAATGCCTTGACTGTGCATAATGTTGTGATCATTAGTCAAGCCCCCCCTTAGCATGCCTGCGATGTATCCTCGTGAGGCCTGTGTGCCGCTTTTCTTTTTGCTTTTGACTAAGAAGAAGATTAGGGTGGCGCATGTACTTGGAACTTGGCGCAAGCCTGCTTAGTGGCGCAAGTTAGGCATGGCCGAACCCTTGGGTTTGAGAGCTAGCTAACTTGGCTTCTTGCATTGTGGCGCATCCTCATTTGAGGAAGACCATGGCATGGGCTGAACCTATGGGGAACTTTAAAAGTGTACCTCTAGGGTTTGAGAGCTAAACCATGAGAGAAGGACCTTCGAGCCAACCTTGAAGTTCAAGCTAGAGGTCGGCTAGGCTAGGTCTAGTTTTTGGGGCTTGAGTTCTAGGACAAGAGTTGAACCTATTTCATGGCATGGATTGGTTCAATGTCTTGAATAGGATATGATCACATCATTCTTTACTGCTTTTATTATTATCTGCAGAAGCATGCGTGAAATGTTTTATCATTATGTTATCACCATAGGATTGCATGCCTGTAATGATAGACATAAGATAAATCTGAGATGATGAGACCTTAAACAAAAACCCTCAATTAAAATATCAAGTCTGGTAGCCTTCTAACGCGTAGCCCTCACTAAGCTATCGATCAGTGGAGTTGTGAATTGCTTCCCACCCTCGTTGGACACACCCACTTATCTTTAGAAAGTGCGTGGTGGCAATGGTTTCCCTAGTCCAGTTTTAACCTGGGCGTGCCTTCGCAAGGAAACTCGTTGGCCCTGGGCATAACGGTTAGGAATGGACTTGACTAGAAGTTCACATGTGCTGGGCACATGGTGAAAGTCTAGAGGCATCGTTGAGAGGTAAAGGTTTCATGTTGTATCCAGCCCTCACTGGACATGAAATGCCCAGACTGTCTCGACAAGGGGAGTTGCTTGGAGCAACCGGCCGGCGCGCCCACCTTAGAAAACATGGGTTACTTTGTGCATCTCATCCCACCCTCGTGGGACGCGAAGCCTCATGTGAAATAAGGATCCCATCTCACTAGGAAGTCTTAAACTTCCCGATTGACTTTGTGGGTTGTCAATTCGAACTGAAAATAGTGAGAGCAGTAATCATTTAAAACAAGTCCAGTTTAAATGATTCGAAGTAGTACTAATCTGTTCTTCTTGGGTGTTGTAGAACAATGGCTACGAACACTAGCGGATTATCACTGCGATCACTCCTTGATAAGGATAAGTTAGTTGGAACTAACTTTATGGACTGGCATCGGAACTTGAGGATAGTCCTCAAGCTCGAGAAGAAGCTGTATGTCCTTGAACAGCCTCTTCCTGCGGCTCCTCCGCCTAATGCCCGAATGGCAGACAGAGATACTTATAGAAAGCATCAGGATGACTCTTTGGAGGTTGCATGTCTTATGCTAGCCAGCATGGCACCTGAACTGCAGGTGCAATATGAGGAGCAGAACGCTTTTCAAATGATCACTCGTCTGAAAAAGATGTTCGAGGCTCAGGCTAGAACTGAGAGATTTGACACCGCCAAAGCAGTCTTTCGGTGCAAGTTGTCTGAGGGTGCACCAGTGAGACCCCATGTTCTCAAACTCATTGGGAACGTGGATCATCTCAGGATACTGGGACATACCATAGACAACGAGCTAGTCGTGGATCTTATTCTGCATTCCCTGCCCCCTAGCTTCAGTCCGTTTATCATTAACTTCAACATGAACCGGATTGAGTGCACACGGGAGGAATTGATGAATATGCTCCAAACAGCCGAGCGAGAGATGGGTAAGACCAAACCCAATTCTATTCTTTTGGTCCCTGCGACCAAGAAGATAAAGAAGAAGGGTAAGGCACGTGCTAAGAGCAGTACCAGAGGTCCTACCAAAGCACTGAAGAAAAGGGCGAGGAAGTCAAAGGACCAGAGGTGTTTTCACTATGGCGAGCAGGGTCACTGGAGAAGGGACTGCAAGCAGCTTCAGAATGAGGAGAAGAAAGGCTTGGCCTTAACTTCTAGCTCAGGTATCTATGTTACAGAAGTCAATCTTTCTACTTCTATGTCATGGGTATTGGATACCGCATGTGGAGCTCATATTTGTACAAATATGCAGGGGCTCAAGAAAAGTAGATCGGTGCGGCTTGGAGAGATTGACCTACGCGTTGGAAACGGGGCACAGGTTGCTACTGTTGCTGTAGGCGTTTTGACTCTCTCCTTGCCTTCTGGACTTCAATTAGAACTAGATAATTGCTTTTGTGTACCTTCACTTACTAAGAACATTGTATCCATTCCTTGCTTAGCAAGAAAAGGATTTAAATTTGAAATAAATAAGAACTCTTGTTCTTTTTCATTTGCAAATATGTTCTATGGGAAGTGTACTTTGTGCAATGGTCTATATATCTTGGATATAGAAAGTTCTATTTGTAACATAAGTAATAAAAGGACCAAACTGAGTGGTTCAGTTGGTGCTTTCCTGTGGCACTGTCGATTAGCCCATATAAACAAGAATCGCATCCAACAACTCCATGCAAATGGATTGTTAGATTCAAGTTCCTTGGAGGAATTTGATACTTGTGAACCTTGTTTATTAGGGAAAATGACAAAGGCGCCCTTCACCAAGATTGGTGAGAGGGCAGAAGGTTTATTAGATCTCATACATACTGATGTGTGTGGGCCCTTCAATAAACAAGCCAGAGGAGGGTACAACTACTTCATTACCTTCACTGATGACTTCAGTAGGTATGGCTATGTCTACTTAATGAGACATTGTAAGATCCAAGGATCTTAAGTTCTGGTAAGCATTAATTTTGATTTAAATAAAATTATTGACTGAGTTATTATTCCTGAGTATTGATTGTTAATTTATGATAAATTAATTAGAGATTTTGGTTATCAATTTATAGTTAATTAACTGGTTTATTGATTGTTAATTGTAAATTAATTAGAGATTAATGGTGGTTAATCTATTTGATTATTGATTGATAATTTAGAATAAATTAATTAGACCTTATTGGTTAATTAATTATACTCTATTGGATAATTAAATCCTTATTGGATGTTAGTTAAATCCTTAATGGATTTTCGTTAAGTGATTGGTTAATGGTTAAGTTAATTAAATAATTAGTTAATTATGAGATATTGGGTTATTGGGTTTAAATTTGAATTAGTGGAATATAAGAGGTAATTAAGTTCTAATCGGATTAACCATAATTTGAATTATGGTTAACGGGTTAAAGAACTTGAAAACCGAAATTGTAAAAGGGAATTTCGGCTAGGGAAGTTTGTTTTGGCGAAATTCTAGCTTGGAAGAACCCTAGGCGACGGCTTGAAGGGAGAAGGCGATTCTTGGAAGCTTGGAGGCGATTTTTTTTTCTTCCTTTTGGCGAAATTCTTTGAGGTGAAACTTCCTTGGTGAATTCTTGAAGATTCCTTGGGTGACTTAGGGGCTTTAGGCGATTTTGTTGTGGAGTTTTCTTCCTTGAATTCTCGGTTTTAGAGGTGAGTGGAATGTCTTGTTTGATCTATCCATTTAGTTGTGCTTATGTTAAATAATACACTTGAATTCTTGGAAAATTTCCATGTTAAAACCGAAATTATGCAAAGTATATTTAAGGTATGAAAACCGAATTTAGAATATTTGTTCATAAGATTCTTGTTTACTAAGGTTTAATTTAAGTTGGAAATTTAGAGTATTTTCCTTGAAACCGAATTCAAAATATTCTTGTTCTTCATGAAAACCGAAATTTTTGTAAAGGTGTATATCTCATGAAAACCAAAAATTGTGGCATGAAATTTAAGGTATTTTTATAGGGATTTTTGGTAGCTTTAGATCATTGAATTTTGAGCATGAATTTCTTGTTAATTAGGTATTTTATAAAGAATTTTAGTAATATTAAACCAATGATTTTTTGTAGCCGAAACATTGTTAATTGTAGTTAAACCGAAATTTGATAATTGTATTTAACATGTTTACATATGGTAATTTGTGGTAATTGTGGTAATTTGTAAAGTAAATTATAAGAATATATGTTTTACATTTTATGCTGATTTTATGAATGCCTGTTTTAATTTTATGTTCTTTGTGGGTGTAACTTGTATTTTTGTCTGAGACAAATCTGGGTGATAACATAGAAAAATTTGATTAAACTAACCAGCATGAAATATAAGGACTACACTATATGATCTTCATTATGTGACCTTTGGAATTTTATGTTGATCATTATGTGATTATGTGAAATATGAATATTATGTGATTATGTGAATTTCGAAAATTATGTTGATATGGGGTTTTCGAATATTATCTGTGATGATCATGTGATGGTTAGGACTAAGGCTAGGTGTAACTATGAACTCAAGGGGATAGTCCTTATGTGATATGTTAAGGGTCTGAATTTCAGCCCTGTATTGTGATATGTGAGGGGGTTGATGATCAGCCTGCCTATTATGATTATTGTGATGGGGGTTGATGCTCAGCCTGCCCGATGTGATTTTTTTGTGATGACTATCCTAGAGTCTAGTTGACACTTAGGAGTCCGTTTATGTGACCTTTGTGAAATATGTCCACCCTTGTGAAATATGAAATAAGATGTGTCTGTTGTCCAGTAGGAACCTTTTGGGAGAACGGGTTTTGACGCAAAGTGCCATGTCTTGGTCAGACAGGGGCCACCTCTTGATGTCACTACTCTTTTATGTGTTGGGAATGATATAAGACCCAAAGTGCCATGTCTTGGTCAGACAGGGGCCACCTCTTGATGTCATCATTCTCGTTTTATGTTATGGCGTGATAGACCAGCGTGCCACGTCGTGACCTGACGGGGGCCACCTCCTGATTCTATTCTCGTTTTATGTTATGGCGTGATAGACCAGCGTGCCACGTCGTGACCTGACGGGGGCCACCTCCTGATTCTATTCTCGTTTTATGTTATGGCGTGATAGACCAGCGTGCCACGTCGTGACCTGACGGGGGCCACCTCCTAATTCTATTCACTGTCCATGTTATGTGTTGCACGAGATTTTGCAGCTCCCAGTGCTTTGGCCAAGCCGGGTTAGACCATATTGGTCACTACTGAATATGCTGGACAACTAGGTTAAATATGTGTTGGTGTGTTTAGTTGGTTTAGAATATGTGTGTTCGGTTGGTTTAGAGTATAACTCTAGAACCTGAGGTTATTATATGTTGATGTGTATATTTTTGACTGTTTATATGACTTTTGCATTGAATTTGTTATTATGTGTTGACATGATATCCTGTTAAAGATTTTTAAAATAATCTGCATATGTTTTTGAGAGTATGTTATGGATGGTCAATTAGACTATCCACTCACTGGGCTGTGTAGCTCACCCCTCATTATTTTCAGGTGTAGAGCAGGGGCGCAGTTAGCATTATATGGATGCTGTGAATTATGCTTAATGTGTTTATGCTTATGATGCCGGTTGTGGCTAAACCTTATGATTTACATGAACTATGTGAAACATGTGATGTGAACAGTGTGAACTATGTGAATTTGTGTTGCCAGACTGTGGCAGTTAAATGATTTTGACTTTAGTGTCACCGCGGGCTTCAGCCTGGTTTCGGTGTTTGGTATTAGTTTATAAAATCGATTTTGTGGATTTGTTTTGAAATTGGAGTTGATGTGTATTTTTGGCAATCGGTTTTGATACAACTGTAACGTGCATATGTCTAGTGCACGTATTGCGTGGTGGCAGGTACCTTTATGTGATTTATGAGATTTGTGATTCGAAGATTTTATGTGTTTGGAGTTTTGAAAATTTTCAGATCGTGTTTTTCTTGAACTCGGTTTTACCTAGCATTTGATCGATCTTATAAGAAACATCCTATTACTTTTGCGTTTGTGTTATTTGCTTGGGGTTAAGTATGTGGGATGTTACAGACATAAATCTGAATCCTTTGAGAAATTCAAGGAGTTCAAGAATGAAGTAGAGAACCAGCTTGGAAGATCCATTAAAGCTCTTCGATCAGATCGAGGTGGAGAATACCTGAGCGGTGAGTTCTTTGACTATCTGAGAGAGTGTGGGATCATATCCCAACTCACTCCTCCTAGAACACCTCAATGGAATGGTGTGTCTGAAAGGAGAAATCGAACTTTATTGGATATGGTTCGATCTATGATGAGTCATGCAACTCTACCTTCATCATTCTGGGGGCATGCACTAGAAACAGCTTCTCTGATACTGAATAATGTTCCATCTAAGAGTGTCTCCAAAATACCATACGAGATGTGGAGTGGAAGACGCCCTAATCTCACTTTTATCAAGATCTGGGGATGTGAGGCTTATGTCAAACGTCAGGATTCTAGTAAGCTAGAACCTAGATCTAATAAGTGTGTGTTTGTGGGGTATCCTAAGGAAACTAAAGGATACTACTTCTATGTCCCAACCGAGAATAAAGTTTTTGTTGCTCGGGGTGCTGTCTTTCTAAAGAAAGAATTTCTTATGAAAGAAGTTAGTGGGAGGAAGTTTGACTTGGATGAGGTCCAAGTGCAAGCACAAGACAAGGAGATGGAATCTGAGCCACCTGCACCGGTTGCTAGGCAACCTGAGGCTCAGACACAGGTCCCGCGTAGGTCTGGGAGAATTCGTCGTGCACCTGAAAGGTATGGGTCGCTACCGACCTAACACGATGGGATCTTCATCATTGAGGATGAACCCAGAACCTAAGATGAGGCGGTCAGTGGACCGGACTCCGAGAAATGGCTTGACGCCATGCGATCCGAGATGGATTCCATGTCGGCTAACCAAGTCTGGGATTTGGTTGAGCTGCCTGATGGGGTAAAACCCATAGGGTGTAAATGGGTCTTCAAGAGGAAGACAGACATGGATGGCAAAATAGTTACCTATAAGGGTAGACTAGTGGCTAAAGGATTTAAACAAGTCCACGGGGTGGACTATGATGAAACCTTTTCGCCAGTTGCCATGATTAAATCCATTCGGATTCTGCTTGCTATAGCTGCATATCATGACTATGAGATATGGCAGATGGATGTGAAGACAGCGTTCCTTAACAGGAAGCTGACTGAGGATGTGTATATGTCACAACCTGATGGCTTCATCCATCCTGCAGAGGCTAATAAGGTCTGCAGGCTGAAGAGATCCATTTATGGATTAAAACAAGCATCTCGAAGTTGGAATCTTCGATTTGATGAAGCCGTGAGAGATTATGGCTTTATTAAAAGCGAAGATGACGCATGTGTATACAGAAAATTCAGTGGGAGCTTGGTGATTTTTCTGGTCTTGTATGTTGATGACATACTGCTCATCAGAAACGACATCCCTAGTCTTCAAGCTGTGAAGACATGGTTGGGGAAATGTTTCGAGATGAAAGACTTAGGGGAGGCCGCCTATATTCTAGGCGTAAGGATCTACCGGGATAGATCCAAGAGGCTTCTGGCCCTTAGTCAGAGTACCTACATTGATAAGGTACTGGAGAGGTTCTACATGGAGCAATCCAAGAAAGGATACCTTCTAGTGAGACATGGCCTTACTCTCTCAAAGAGCCAGTGTCCTACAACACAGGCTGAGAGGGATGACATGAGTCGAATTCCTTATGCTTCGGCAGTAGTATCGATCATGTATGCAATATTGTGTACTAGACTAGATGTGGCATATGCTGTGAGCATAACCAGCCGATACCAATCCAATCCAGGTCTGCAGCACTGGGTGGCTGTAAAGAACATCCTGAAGTATCTGAGACGAACTAAGGATCTGTTCTTAGTCTATGGGGGACAGGAAGAGCTCAGTATGCAGGGCTATACTGACGCATCGTTCCAGTCTGACCCTGACGACTTTAAATCGCAGGCCGGCTATGTGTTCAAGATAAATGGAGGCGCTGTATGTTGGAAGAGCTTCAAGCAATCCACCATAGCAGATTCTACAATCGAAGCTGAGTATGTGGCTGCTTCTGAGGCAGCCAAGGAAGCTGTTTGGATAAGGAAGTTCTTATGTGATCTTCAGGTGGTACCTAGTGCAATGGATCCCATTGAACTCTACTGTGACAACAATGGAGCAATTGCACAAGCCAAGGAACCACGATCTCATCAAAGATCCAAACACATACTCAGAAGATTTCACCTGATCAGAGAGATCATTGACAGAGGTGATGTCAAGATTTGCAGAGTAGACACAGAGAACAATCTGGCAGACCCATTGACCAAGGCTTTGGCGCAGCAGAAGCATGATGGTCACGCTAGAGATATGGGGTTGAGATTCCTCAACTTCTAGGTCTTAGTGCAAGTGGGAGATTGTTGGTGTATATGCCCTAGGACCTAGTTTTGGTCAACTTATGTACTACTTGACATTGATATTTATATATATCATTCTGGCATTGTCGTTATCATTGTTTGTCTACACCTGCGATTGTGTACTTACATGATAATGTCCCTGGAGACAGATTGGATCTGTGCTCAAATAATTGTCCCCAGTCGATGTACCTGAGTGGATATGGGACAGCACTGGTACTTGTGAGACTGGTATGTGGGCTGGTTAGGCACGTGGTGCTAACGCAGACACATGGGTATATCATTGGAGGATATACTGGATAGACCCGCTATGAGGCTATGACTTGGTGTCATGAGTTATCCTCATAAGTGACAGGAGATGCATTGATCCCTTGACTTGAGGTCATTGATCATTCTATATGATTAGGGACTTGCTTTGATACAACCTAACACCTTGCCGTAGTTGGGAGGTCATAACGGTTTGTCATTGAGCATGTCACGACCCATATGAGAAGGTCAATGGACAGACATAGGATTTGCCCCTTCCTTAGGGAAGTATGATATCCATGGAGCTCCTTTATGGTTCTATGACTGAGAGTGTATGGCCATACCCAGGTGAGAACCTGTTTTAGTCATAGCCATGTGATTGGATGAAAACAAGTGGTGACACACTTGTCCAATCGGATATCAGTTCGGCAAAGAGACTGTAATGCATCTGTACCTAGTTGCGATCATGGGGATGTTGATGTCGATATCCATTCCAATGACTTGGGTAGCAGCGATGCACTGCTAGGTGCCACTCACTGCTTGTGATGACCTTTGGTCAGCACTGCCAGCGTCAGAGGAACCTACAGGGTCGCACACCTTGATACTCAAGTTCTCGTATTGATCGGGAAGCCTTATGATCGAGTTATTGGATAACTCGGATCTAATTGGGAGATTTCATCAGCGCCAATGGGCCTGATGAGATGGAAGAATATTATTGGAGCCAAACTTCATTTTTGGCAAGTTGACCCGTATTTGACCATGGTTGGTCACATTTGAATTAGGGTTGCATTGGATTGGATCCAAGTGCTTAATCAACCCATGTAATGAAGTTTGGGCTAGCTCATTATCCAATGAGGCCCAATAATAAGTTGTCATGAAGAGAAGAAAGGCTAAAAGGGTATAATGGGGACAAATCTTCTCCCCTAGGCGCCTATGGGCATAATGGGGAGAAGTGGCGCAATTTGCTTCATAAGGAAGCAATTGGCGCCTCCCCCTTAATCCCTTATGGTATGAATGCCAATATGGCATTGCTTGGGGCGCAAGGCAAGGCCTTGGCGCACAAAGAAAGACATGGGCTCTAAAAGGAATGGTTAAATGAGAATTATGGAAATGTCTTGGAGACTTTCCTTGTCTCAAACCTTCTCATCCTAGCCGCCCACTTGTCTTGATCCTAGCCTTTCATAAACCGCCTCTTGCCCTATAAAAGAGCACCTAGCCGAGCCCTCTTGTGATTGATCAATCCTTGAAGGCGTGAACACAAGAAGAGGGGCGAGTGCTAGGAGCAAGGGTGCATCTTCCTTCTTCCATAACCGCAAGCCTCTCCCTCCTTTCCTCTTGGCGCAAGGAGCTTTAGTGCTTGGCGGCTTGGGTAGTTTCCTTCTTCCCTTGGCGCATCTTTTCTCTTGGTGGCGCAAGTGAAGTAGGGCATCTCCCTAAGGCTTGGATCTTCTTCCCGAGGCTAGCACCGGGCGTGGAAGAAGAGAACTCAAGAGATCCGTGTGTGTGAGACTGCAGAGGGCGCACACTTGGGCGCCTACATCGGCATCACTCCAAATTGCTCTTAAGGTATTTCCTAACTCATCGTGTCGACTCCCTTGCTTGCGATCTTCACTGGGTTTTTGGGACCAGCCTGTTTCGGGGACATTCTTCCACTGCGTAAAATGTATGTCTATGACTCTGAAAAATTATAAAATGTCCCCGGGGTTTCCCAACAGAAATAATGTTACAACACGGCTATAATAGAAATTATAGCCATAATTATGCGAGTGAACAGTGCCGGCACCGCTCTTTCGTTGATTTCTCCTCCAATCAAACTCCTCTTGCTCTGAAACTTTTGAGCTGTTGTCCCCTCCTCTAAATGAAGCTTCTGTGTAAAAATCACGGCCTGACGTGCCCTCTGCGCCTCTCGACATGAGGCCGAACCCTAAGCATCTCTCTGTTGATTGCTCCCTCGATACTCAATAAACATTGCTGCTTTCACTTCGTGTGTCTTCTCCTCTTTAAGACAAGTCTGCCACAACTTTCAGATTTCAATTTGGATGTCTGGATCAAAAGATATGGTCCGCGCAAAATTCGGGCTTCAAATAGTCCGCGAAAATCATAAATTTGGGATGAAATTACGGCCGTAAAATAAATTATGGTAATACCGTATTTTAGTTCTGTGAACCCTGCGTAAAAATTACGGCCCATGAAATATATTACGGCTGTGCCGTAAAATCGGATCAGTTCTCTGGTCTGAAATCTCTGGAAAATACGGCCCGTAAAATGGTTTATGGCAGTGCCATAAAATCAGGAAAGCTTTCTGATATGAAAATCCACCAAATTACAGCAGTGCTCCGATATTACGGTATCGTGCGTAAATATGGTACCGTAATATAGAATGAGGCACTGCCGTATTTGGTCTTTTGCTCTGATTTGCGTGAAATTTGTTATGTGGACTCCTCTTGATGATGGTAACTCTTCCATGTATTTGATTTTGCTCAAAAATGCCTCAAAATAGTGCCTTTTTACCTGAAAATCATGAAAAATCAAAATAGAAGTAGATTTTGTAATATTTGATAATTTTGGCATAAAAATAAGCAAAAAATCTTCAATTGAGCATGAAAAGACATATAAAATGAAACAAAATATACTGTATATTTTGGTGTCATCACTCACCCTCCGGCATCCGCAAACCCAGCCCCCACTAGAGAGTTGCCTCCGTTGGCTGCGCCCACCCAGCAGCATATCCACGAGGATGAATGGGGTCGCCCACGGCCTTACGAGGCCCGTAGGGACCCAAGTCACCGTGACGACCCGCTTGATGAGGACGATGTATGGGCCACACAAGGGCCCCAACCCAATGGTCCCTTTGGTCACGATTGGGCCGCACCTAGAACCCCAGCCCACACTCGTGTTGAGTGCCCCCGAGTGGATGACGATTTTCGCCGCTTCATTTGGAACACTCCCGTGGCTTTTGTGGGTGGCCTCGACCCCACACAGTTCCTTGATGGGGTCGCATCCGTTGACGCATATTTTGACCTTAGCGAGTGCCCGCAGCACTCACATGTTAGGTATGTGTGGACCTTGCTTGAGGGGCCTGCACGTTTACATTGGGAAAACGTGGAGCGCCAAAAACGCGCAGCAAGCCCTTCCCCCGATCATCGAGTGGGAAGAAAGTCGGTATCGCCTTCGGGAGCAATATGTACCCCCATCGTATAGGCAGCGCCCCCTTGACCAATATAGTAGCCTTCACCAAGGTTCGGGTACCGTCGAGGAGCATCGTCTCACCTTCGAGACGCTTCAACTCCGCTGCAACTTGCAGGAGGACCCCGAGTTAGTATTGTTAAATTTAAGAATGGGCTCCGCGTGAACATCCACCAAGCCTTGCCTACGTATGGTTTGGAGACCTTTGACCAAACCTTTCAGCGCGCTCGAGATACTGAGCAAGACCTTCGCGACGTGGCCAGGCGCAGCGAATTTGGCCCCCATAGGCGTCCTCTTGCGGGTGGTCCCCCGCAACCTCACCCGCGACTTGAGTGTCTGGAGCCTTGTCCGGACCCGTGACCCGCACCCCCGACCCATCCGTCCCCTAGACACACACACCTCGAGGCTGCGTCTTCTCGGCCCACTTGGGAGGAGAAGGGCAAGGCCCCCGCGGTTGGGTCCTCTAGCCGCATCACCTGTTACAACTGTATGCAGCCGGGTCACTTGTCGCGTGAGTGTCCCAAGAAACCTGCCCGAGCCGACGCGGGTCCGGCCCGCGTCGCTACCATAAACCCCGCTGAGCACGACGTCGAGGCCGAGTGCTATACTAGTGGTGAGGAGTCGGGTCCGTCCACACTTGTAGTGCGCTGCAACCTTGTCCAGCCCGCGCCTTCCAAGGATTGGAGACGCTCGGGCATTTTCACCACTTACATCAAGTGCAATGGGCACTCGTGTAAGATCGTCATAGATGGAGGTAGCAGCTTGAACGTGGTCTCTCAGATCGCGGTAACATGCTTCGGTCTCCCTCTCGAGCCCCACCCGAGGCCCTACTCTATTGCATGGGTCGATACCACGAGTCTTCCGGTCACACACCAATGTCAGGTTCCCATCACTTTTGGGAACTATCGTGAGAAGGTATTGTGCGACGTCGCGACTATGGATGTCGCCCACGTCCTCCTCGGCCGCCCATGGCTGTACGATAGGGATGTGGTCCACTATGCCTGTTTAAACACTTATGTGTACGACCATGATGAGCAGAAGATTCGCTTGATCCCGACTCCGCCCAGGGAGCTTCGCGCGTCCACCTCCAAGGGCCTGATCACCCCCTCGGCACCTACCCCTCCATGTTGCCCCATGGTCTCTCTCATGCGCACCCCCGCGCTAGTTCGCAAGGCCCATAATACCTCGACCGTCTATGCGCTCATCCTGCGCGAAGTGCGGGATTCTATCCCTTGCCCTGACCCCGCGCCTCCCGTTGAGGTGTCCGCCCTCCTTGCCGAGTTTGCTGATATCAGCCCTAAGGATTTGCCTCAAGGCCTTCCCCCGGAAAGGGAAATCCAGCACGCGATTGACCTCGTCCCAGGAGCACCCCTCCCTAACTTGCCCCATCATCGTCTCAACCCCACGGAGCATGCTGAACTGCAGCATCAAGTGGATGATCTCCTCACTAAGGGGTACATCTGTGAGAGTCTTAGCCCTTGCGCCGTTCCTGCGCTTCTCACTCCCAAAAAGGACGGGTCGTGGCGCATGTGCATAGATAGCTGCGCTATTAACCGAATCACTGTCAAGTATAGGTTCTCCATTCCTCGACTTGACGACATGTTGGATTTGATTTCCAGCACGTCATGGTTTTCCAAGGTCAACCTCCGTAGCGGCTATCATCAAGTCCGCATTCATGAGGGCGACGAATGGAAGACCGCCTTCAAGACCAAGGACGGTCTCTATGAATGGCTTGTCATGCCATTCAGTTTGTCCAATGCCACGTCCACCTTCATGTGCTTGATGAGTCAAGTCCTCAAGACATATATGGGAAAGTTTTTGGCCGTCTACTTTGACGACATCCTAATCTAAAGTTGGACCCGCGATGAACACTTAGAGCACCTTCGCTCCACTTTCGCACTCCTACGCAAAGAGCACCTCTTCCTTAACACAAAGAAGTGCGCTTTTCTGACCAGCAGTGTGTATTTCCTTGGGTATATTGTGTCCGACCAAGGTCTGTCCGTTGATCCTGCTAAGGTTGAGGCCATCCGACATTGGCCTAAGTCTCACTCCGTCACCGAGGTCTGCAGTTTCTTGGGTCTTGCGAGTTTCTACCGTCGGTTTATCCGTGGGTTCAGCACGATTGCAACCCCCCTAACCCAGCGTCTCTCTAAGGACGAGTTTGAGTGGACCCCTGCCACTCAACAAGCTTTCGATGCACTTAAGGACGCCTTGACCACCGCCCCCGTCTTGTGCGTCCCTAACTTTTTGAAAGTCTTCAAGGTCGGGTGCGATGCCTCCGGTTCTGGCATAGGTGGTTCCCTTAGTCAGGAGGGCCATCCCATGGCCTTCTTCAGTGAGAAACTGAACGTTGTGCGCCAGCGCTACTCGACTTATGATAAGGAATTTTACGCGATAGTCCAATCATTGCGCCAATGGCGGAACTATCTGCTTCACAGCGAGTTCGTTTCATAAAGTGACCACCAAGCCTTGTCCTTCTTAAACGCCCAAAAGAAATTGGGCGCCAGCCATGCCAAGTGGATTGAGCACTTGTAGCAATACTCTTTCGTGATCAACCACAAAGTGGGCAAAGAAAACATTGTTGCGGATGCCTTGAGTCGCGTCCGCACCCTCTTGTGTGTGATGCATACTCGTGTCAACACATTCGACCATGTTAAGGAGAAATACCCCTCTTGTCCTGACTTTGGGGCCGCCTACGCTGCCCTCTCCGAGCCTTCCAACCCCGAGTCGCCGTTTCAGCTTTGTGAGGGTTACCCCTTCATCGGAAACCGCTTGTGCATCCCCCGGTCATCCCTTCGTGACCATTTGCTCCTCAAATTACACGTAGGAGGAGTCACCGGCCACCATGGCCGCGACAAGACCCTTGAAATGGCGGAGGAATGTCTATTTTGGCCTTCCCTTCGTAAGGATGTCGAGCGCATTGTGCGCCATTGCGGCACGTATTAGTTAGCCAAACCCCGCCCTCCGAACACGGGTCTCTATACCCCATTGCCTATGGACTCCGGCCCGTGGCGCGACCTGAGCATGGACTTTGTCCTTGGGTTGCCGCGGACGGCTTCCCGCTTCGATTCCATCTATGTGGTTGTAAATCGGTTTTCGAAGATGGCCCACTTTATCCCTTGTTCGCGTACTGCGGATGCCTCCCATGTCGCCCACCTTTTTGTCCGGGAGATCGTGCGTCTCCATGGTCTTCCCTCCACAATCGTGTCCGACCGTGACACGCGCTTTGTGAGCCATTTCTGGCGCTCACTTTGGGCCGTCTTGGGCACCACTCTGAAATTCTCCACGGCCTATCACCCCCAAACCGATGGCCAAATCGAAGTCATTAACCGTAGTCTGGGTAACCTGCTCCGTTGCCTCATCGGCGACCACACGATGTCTTGGTATACCATTCTCCCCATGGTCGAATTTGCGTACAACAGTGCTTCTAATAGGTCTACGGGTCTTAGTCCCTTCCAGATTGTCACGGGCCATCAGCCTCATAAACCCATTGACCTACATAACCTACCCATGGAGTCCCATCTCTCCGCGCTTGCATACTTGATGTGTGCCATACTAACGTACAACTAACCGTGAGCATGACGGTTTTGTTGTGATAGTACTTAAGATATTGATCCCATAGGGACAATGATCAAGTACCAAGAGATTGTGAATTTATAGCTAGACAAACGATTAAAGAGATTTGGAATTGCAGAAAGTAAAGCAAATATGACTTAAACAAACCGAATTCGCCAGGAGAAAACTTCTGGTGGAAAACAGGGGTTAGAGAAATCGGAACGTCGGGTTCATCTCGTTGATGGATCTCAAATTCAAACAAGTCAAAATTGTAGCAAAGCAAACTTTAAAAGTGCTCAAGGAAGTATCAAAAGGTACAGATTACCCTCTTTCGACGGCGTAATCCGGTATCAATCTAAATCGGTGTCCTACTTTCGTGGCTCACCGTACTTAGATGGACCCAATGGGTTTAGAGATACTATGAAATTCCTCATACAAATCCTACCCAATTTCTTGATAGGTCAAAGTATGTTCGAACTAGCAGATCTAGCGTCGCAATTCACCTTTCGGTCCTTCTTGTGATGCCCGAGAAAAGATATTACGTGATCAAGGTAATTCTAGCGATAAAACGGCATAGAACGAATAAATACAAAGTAAAATTTGCATTTGATTTCAAATAACAAGTTTGAGAATGAGATACAAACAACGAGACTACACCCTTAGTTCCGACAAAAGATTTACGTTATCATAGCGTCGTTTAGGTACAAAACTCTAGAAGAAGAACGAAATAAAGGAAAGAATTGAAGATAGGAGAACACAAACTCTTCAAAAGGGATTGAAATCTTCTTCCTCCAAGCCTCCACAAATTGAAGCACAAGAGAACTCCTTCTCCCAAAACTTTCTCCAAAAACTTCACACCAAGCCAAGACCCGTCCCCCTTCCAAGGGGCATTTCGCCCTTTTTATAGAATCTGATCAACACACTATTGATGGAGCTTTAAATTAGCTACGTTTTTACACCTTAAACGTCAAAAACGGAGCTATAATGACAAAGTTATGGCTCTTTAAAGTTTAGAGTACGCAAGTGAGATTATGGGTGTAATGGAGATCACGGGCCTGGTTGTAATGTTGGTGTCGATTCTCTTCAGCTCCTGAAACGTCCATGCACTTTTGGGCCATTAAAAGCTCTTCGTAATGACATAAAAAACGCCCAAATCGGAGTTGTAACGGAAAAGTTACGACCTATTTATTGCAGCCCTCCAATACACTTAATGCTACCATTATGGGTGTAATGAGAATTATGGGGTAGCGAACTCCGTTTCGTCTGAAATTTTGCATATGAGTTGACCTTTGACTTGACTTGAATTCCGACCATAGTATGACATCAAAAGTCATCGGTGTGAAGATTACGAGCAGGGTGAATTTACGGCTATAACCGTAACGTATTCTATCAAAGTTTTCGTCTTCCAAAAGGCTTCTTTTGAGAAAGTTGAGAGCACGCGTTTGGAATATGATTATGCTTGAATGAAAACGGGCTTCTTGAGAATTCAAACTGGAAATTACGACCATAATGCTGATTAGGGCCTCGACCGTAATTCTGGAAATTAGCTCCGTTTGAAGCAAAACTTCTCGTCAAGATTCCTGATTCACTCGGGGACATAAATATACTTCCAAATAGTTCCAAAAGTGAGTGAATTGTCCTGTATTCATCAACATGACATGAAGTGAAGCTTTTGAAATAAATCAATGAAATAAGATGCAAAGAGATGTAAAAATACGAAAATATGTCTCGATTCACTGGTAAATGTAAGTCTAAAATGAAGGTAAACCTAGGTCACATGCGCATCTAGAATGTGCAGCGGCGGAAATGCTAGGTTTCAAAAATTCGCTTGACTTAAACATATGATCAACCTTGAAAAGATAGGTTAGAACATTACCATTGCCATGCTTTGAGTGGCGGCTTGGAGGAAGAAAGAGGCGAATGCTTCTTCTCCAAAGGAATCACACACAAGATGAAGTTTGCTTCTTCCTTGTGCTCCTTGTGCTAGCAAAGACACTAAGGAGTCTTTGATCGTGTGATGAGATGTTTTTCTTCTTGCTGGCCGAACTCCCTGGTGCTGATCATGTAGACGAACCACACACACACACGAGAGAAGAAAGGGGCGAGAGGCATTCACCGTTCGAAAACGTGGGGCGTTCCAAAAGAAAAATCGACTTCCAAATATAGTAAGTACATAACTCCTTCTTTAAGTCCCCATGAAGCCATCGAAAACTCCTCTCCCCTTTGAACCATGCGTTCACATAAGTGAACCGGTTCAATTTCATTTGGTTCAAGAACCAAATCGAACCAGCCATGGTCTTGATCTCTCTGAACTTCATGGTTCAAGATCTAACCACACATCTCAATGAACCTCTTGATCTTTACGATCAAGCATCAATTCTGCCGATCGAAGCTTACCGATCATATGCCCTAATCAATCAAACATGATCAGACTAGATCTCACTTCCAATCAGAGTTTAAATTGCTTTAAACTGAACTAGAATAATTCCAGTCCACACGATCTGACAAAAGTAAGCCATATCATCAAATTGTGCGACCCTAAGGGTTTCCTTCATTGTCGGTAACGATAACTTATGTTATCACGATCAGAGAGGGGTATCTAGCAACACATCACTGTCTCCCGATATGAAGGAAAGAGTCTTCCAAGACTACTCCCAAACCATAGCACAAGTGTGAATCCAATTCACCCAGCATACTTGTTCCCTTTGCCACTGGATGTTCTCGTTGGATAAGCCTGTCAAGCCTGTAATTCCAACACGATGAGAATGGTTAGATCAGATGAACATAGTCATCTGGGTATGGCCATACACTTTCTCAACCATCTCATCCAGAGGGGCCCCTTTAGAACATCACACTCCAACTAGGAGAGGCAATCCTATATCTATCACTAGTGTCCTAACATGACTCATGCCCACTATCCAAGATAATCCTTAACCATTATCTTTCAAATGATATTGAACTACCTCAAGACAATGCCAATCATCACTTAGAAACACAAGTGATCTCAAGTCAGAGGGAATATGCCACTTGCTTGCTTATAAGGATTTATTCACATTGTGACAAACAATTGAATATCCTAAATAGGGTCAGTCCAGTACATCCAATGCACCTATGTGTCTAAATCTTATTCCATACTCGAAGCATCCTATAAGATTAGAACACATATTAGTCTCCATCATATCAAGGCTATCTCATGTTCACCAAGATATCTCGACTAAGGACAACTCTGAATGTCAGCACAGCTGAACATCATTGAGACATTACTCAGAAGTATACATATAGCAGCAGATAATGCAACAATCTGAATAACAACAATTGCCTTTAGAAAACATATACATAGTTTATACATGATACTGATAATAACCCAAGGCCTCAAACATTAGCCTTAAGGGCATACCCCAACAATCTCCCACTTGCACTTAAACTAATGGTTGAGTAATCTCAAACCCATATTATTACAGTGCTTTTCATGCTTCTGCTGCGCCAGAGGCTTTGTAAGCTGGTCAGCTAGATTGTCATCTGTATGAATCTTGCAGATCTTGATCTCTCCTCGATCTATGATCTCACGGATCAAATGAAACCTTCTCTGTATGTGCTTGGACTTCTGGTGTGACCGTGGTTCCTTTGCTTGTGCAATCGCTCCAGTGTTATCACAGAAGATAACCAATGGATCTGCACTTGAAGGAACAACACCAAGTTCTTGAACGAACTTACGAATCCATACTGCCTCCTTTGATGCTTCTGAGGCTGCAACATACTCGGCTTCTGTTGTGGAATCAGCAACAATTGATTGTTTGAAACTCTTTCACACCACTGCTCCTCCATTCAAGCTAAAAACATAGCCTGATTGCGATCGGAAATCGTCTTGGTCAGATTGGAACGAAGTGTCACTATATCCTTCAATACTGAGTTCTTCCTGACCTCCATAAATCAAGAACATATCTTTGGTTCTCCGAAGATATTTCAAAATATTCTTGACTGCAATCCAGTGTGCCTTCCCTGGATTACTTTGGAACCGACTGGTAACGCTTAACCCATAAGCGACGTCTGGGCGAGTACATAACATTGCATACATGATGGACCCAATAGCCGAAGCATAAGGCATATTGTCCATCTCATCTTTCTCAGACTGTGTTTGAGGACACTAGCTCTTCGAAAGATTCAGACCATGTCTGACTGGAAGATATCCTCTTTTAGAATTTTCTAAATGGAATCTCTCCAGGACCTTATCGATGTAAGTACTCTGGCACAGCCCGAGAAGCCTATTAGATCTATCTCTATAGATCTCCACACCTAATACATAGGCTGCTTCTCCTAAATCTTTCATCTGGAAACATTTTCTTAACCATGCCTTAACTGCATGTAGTTCAGGAATATCGTTTCCAATGATTAAAATATCATCAACGTAGAGGACTAGGAAAGTAATTACGCTCCCACTAAACCTCTTATATACACATGGGTCATCTTCATTTTTGATGAAACCAAATTTAGAAACTGATTCATCAAAACGAATATTCCAGCTTCTCGATGCTTGTTTGAGTCCATAAATGGACTTCTTTAATTTGCATATCTTATGACGTTCTGATGGATTTGTGAAACCTTCAGGCTGTGTCATATACACATCCTCTTCCAGATTTCCATTAAGGAAAGCGGTATTCACATCCATTTGCCAGATCTCATAATCATAATATGCTGCTATCACGAGAATAATTTGAATGGACTTGAACATTGCTACAGGAGAGAAAGTTTCATCATAATTTATCCCATAGATTTGTTTGAAACCTTTCGCAACTAGCCTGCCCTTATAGGTAACCACGTTACCATCCATGTCTTTCTTCTTCTTGAAGATCCACTTACAGCCTATAGGGATTATTCCCGGAGGCGGATCAACCAAATCCCAGACTTGGTTGTCTGACATGGAGTCCATATCGGCTCGCATAGCTTCAAGCCATCTTGCTGAATCCGGTCCACTGACCGCATCCGCATAAGTGAGGGGTTCATCATTAATGATGTAGACTCCGTCATAGCGCTCAGGCTGACGACGGATCCTTCCCGATCTACGCGGTTCCCGTGACATCTGAGCCTCAGGTTGAACATTAACCTGATCTATTTGCTCAAGCTCATCCAACTGAGCTTGACTACTTTGTCCCTCTTCTGGAATTTCATCCAGCTTTATTTCTTTCCCACTGGTCTATTGCAGAAGAAATTCCTTCTCAAGAAAAATAGCCGTTCGAGCAACAAATACTTTGTTCTCTTTGGGATCATAGAAATAATAACCCTTAGTTTCTTTAGGGTAACCGACAAATATACATTTATTTGATCTGCTTTCCAGTTTCCCAGAGGCGAGCTTTTTGACATAAGCCTCGCAACCCCAGATTTTAATAAATGTCAAGCTCGGCTGTTTCCCATACCATAACTCATATGGCGTCTTTGAAACGGCCTTGGATGGCACTCGGTTTAGCACCATTGCAGCTGTTTCCAGTGCAAATCCCCAAAAGGAGTAAGGTAGAGTAGCCTGACTTATCATAGAACGAACCATATCCAATAAGGTTCTATTTCTCCTTTCGGACACACCATTCCATTGCGGTGTTCCTGGTGGAGTGAGCTGTGAGATAATCCCACACTCCTTCAGATAGTCAGTAAACTCACGACTCAAGTATTCTCCACCTCGATCTGAACGAAGTGCCTTGATATTTCGGCCTAACTGATTCTGTACTTCATTTTTGAATTCTTTGAACTTGTCAAAAGATTCACTCTTATGTCTCATTAGATAGACATAACCATACCTACTGAAATCATTAGTGAAAGTAATGAAGTGTGAATAGCCACCTCGGGCATGTTTACTAAACGGCCCACACACATCACTGTGAATTAGGTCAAGTAAACCTGAAGCCCTTTCACCTTTATTAGATAAAGGAGTCTTCGTCATTTTACCCATTAAACAAGCTTTGCATGTATCAAACTCCTCATAGGAGAATGATCCCAGCAGTCCATGATCATGCAACCGCTTAATGCGCTTCTTGTTAATGTGGCCTAAACGACTATGCCATAATAAGGTGCTATCATCAGCATGCTTGGCTTTCTTGTTATCAATTTGTTGTACAGAACATTCCATGTCCAACATGTATAACCCATTGTTAATCGACCCAGTTGCATAAACAATATTATCATATGAAATACAACACTGTGAAGTTTTGCATTCAAAAGAAAAACCTTTCCTGACAAGAGCAGGAATAGAGATAATATTCTTAGTTATGCTTGGTACAAAATAACAATTGTCAAGTTCTAATACAAGTCCAGATGGTAAAGAGATGTTATATTCTCCTACAGCAACAGCAGCAACCCGTGCCCCGTTTCCAACTCGTAGGTCCACCTCATGCTGTCCCACCTGTCTTCTTCTCTTGAGTTCCTGCACATTTGAACAAATGTGAACTCCACATGCAGTGTCCAACACCCATGATATAGAAGAAGCAACCATGACTTCAGTCACGTAAATACCTGAGCCAGAAGTGAAAGGCTTGCTTCCCTTCTTCTCTCCTTGGAGCGCTCTACAGTCCTTCTTCCAGTGACCCAGCTGGCCACAATGGAAACATCTGTTGTCCTTTGACCGCTTCACCTTTTGTTTCAAAGCCTTGTTGTAGCTCTTGATAGGGGTCTTGCCCTTCTTCCCCTTCTTCTTATTCCTTGAAGGAACCATTAAGACAGAGGATGAAGGCTTTCCCTTCTCAAGAGTCTGCTCTGTGGTACATAGCATGTTCAGTAACTCTGCCGGAGTACAGTCGATTTTGTTCATATTAAAATTAATGATGAACGGATCGAAAGAGGCCGGGAGAGACTGCAGGATTATATCTACAACAAGTTCTTGATTGATGGTATGTCCTAGTTTTTCTAGAGCCTCCTTGTACCCAATCATCTTGAGTACGTGAGCTCCCACTGGACTCCCTTCAGTCAGTTTGCTATGAAAGAAAAGTTTTGTCAAGTTATAGCGTTCTGTCCTTGCCTGTGCAGCATACAGCATTTTGAGATTTGCTATAATATCAATAGCTAACAAATCCTCATGCTGACGCTGGAGCTCGGGCGTCATTGACGCGAGCATAAGGCAAGTGACATCAGTGTTGGGGTATGCCCTTAAGCCTAATGTTTGAGGCATTGGGATTGTAACAGTATCATGTAATAAACTCTTGTGTTTATAAAGGCATGGTTATTATTCAGTTTGTTACCTTGTCTGCTGCAATAAGTATACTTCTGAATAATGTCTCAAAGCTGTTCAGCTGGGCTGACATGCTATTATGTCCTTAGTCGATGTGTCTTGGTGAACATGAGACAGCCTTGATATGGTTAAGACTAATATGTGTTCTAATCTTATAGGATGCTTCGAGCATGGAATAAGATATAGACTCATGAGTACATTGGATGTACTGGACAGACCCTACTAGGATATTCAGTTGCTTGTCACAATGTGAATAATCCTTGAGTGCAACAAGCGGCACATTTCCTCTGACTTGAGATCACTTGTGTTTTCTAAATGATGATTGTCATTGTTTTGAGGTAGTTCAATATCATTTGAGAAATAATGATTATAGACTATCTTGGATAATGAGCTTGAGTCATATTAGGGCACTAGTGATAGACATAGGATTGCCGTCTCCTTGTTTAAGGAGTGTGATTGTAACATCCCTTAGAATCACACCCCACATGCATACAAGTAAAATACGGGGTTTCAAAAATTTTTTTTACTCTTCCATTAAAACACAAGAAGAAAGCGGCATCGAAGGACATTACTACGGAACTGAAAACCGCACAGAACTGAATAGGATCGATTTACTAGGAAATAGAAATCCGGAAGTTCAGAAAAAATCCGGCAGCAAGTATACTAAACTACTGCTGCACAGACACACATGTAACAACAACAAATGTCCACACTACACATATGTGGAATTTCAGAAATATGCAGAACTGATTATTCAGATACTAAAACAACACAAATTCGGTTACACATCTCAAATCGGACATTTCAAAATAAGAACCAATTCACTAAAAGAATCCAAGACTCGTATCCAATAATTTAAACGAGACAACTATAATATAATATCCTGAAAACAGGCATAAGCCCTCAGGAGATAAAATGTGTCACATAAGTCATAACAAATTAGGCACGCAGGCCTGATAAATTTTTAGAAGAAAATTCTTAGAAATTACATCAAACATTAGCATCATAACAATTAGCTGTAGCGGTTACTGTCTTGATGTCTCACCTGAAAACATTTAAACAACGGAGGTGAGCTAAAAAGCTCAGTGAGTAAAAGACACTAAAAGTCATCCATAGTACACATCAAAAATATCATGCTTAAGTTGAAATTCTTTTATTTAACAGATAAAATAAATCAGCTTAACATGCACACTCATATCAGAAACAAAACACAATCAAATACAGATACTTGTAACAATAGGCTTCAAGCAGGTAGGATATGAATATACCAACCCATACCAACTAACTGTTGGGGTATGCCCTTAAGGCTAATGTTTGAGGCCTTGGGATTGTATAAGTATCATGTAATAAACTCTTAAGTTTATAATAAGGCATGGTTGTTATTCAGGTTGTTACCTTGTCTGCTGTAATAAGTGTACTTCTGAATAATGTCTCAAAGCTGTTCAGCTAGGCTGACAGGCTATAAGTCCTTAGTCGAGATATCTTGGTGAACATGAGACAGCCTTGATATGATTGAGACTAATATAAGTGCTAATCTTATAGGATGCTTCGAGCATGGAATAAGATGTAGACTCATGGGTACATTGGATGTACTGGACAGACCCTACTGGGATATTCCATTGCTTGTCACAATGTGAATGATCCTTGTAAGCAGCAAGTGGCACATGTCCTCTGACTTGAGATCACTTGTGTTTCTAAATGATGATTGTCATTGTTTTGAGGTAGTTCAATATCATTTGAAATATAATGATTATAGACTATCTTGGATGGTGAGCTTGAATCAGGTTAGGGCACTAGTGATAGACATAGGATTGCCGTCTCCTTGTTTAAGGAGTGTGGTGTTCTAAGGGCCCCCCTATATGAGATGATTGAGATAGTGTATGGCCATACCCAGATGACTATGTGCATCTGATCTAATCATGCTCATCGTATTGGAGTTACAAGCTTGACCCGCTTGTCCAATAAGAACATCCAGTGGCAAAGGACACATGTATGCCTTGTGAATTGAGTCACACTTGTGCTATGGTTTGGGAGTAGTCTTGGAAGACTCTTTCCTTTATATCGGGAGACAGTGATGTGTTGCTAGATACCCCTCACTGATCGTGATAACGTAAGTTATCGTTACCGACATTTAGAGGAAACCCTCAGGGTCGCACAATTTGGTGATATGGCTTACTTGAGTCAGATCGTATGGACTGGATTCTTTGAGTTCAGATTAAAGGGATTTAATCTCTGATTGTAAGTGAGATCTGGTCTGATCATGTTTGATTGATTAGGACTTGAGATCGGTAAGCTTCGATCGAGAGAGGTGATGCTAGATCGGAGAGATCAAGGGCATCAGATGATGAATGGTTAGATCATGAGCCTTGGGGGTTCAATTTGGTCTAGACCAAGTGGCTAGAGCTATTTCGGTTTGGTTTGTTGAACCAAAGCCGATTTGACATTTTGGCTTGAACCGGTTCACAATGGTGAACGCATGGTTCAATCCTAAAATGCGTTTGGGTTGAGTTGAGCGCATGGACTTGATGAGCTTCCATTTATGGAAAGTCATCAAGGGCCGGTTTCACTCACTTCAATGCCAAAAACGCATATGCGTTTGCGCTCTTCTCTTCAACGCATTCGACTTTGGTTGGGTGGTGATTGACGAAGAGAAGGAGAGGTTGAGCAAGAGGAGCTCTCGGCCAAGAGGTTCATCATCCCCTTCCATTCGACACTTGAAGGCTTGGGTGTCTTGCTAGCACAAGAGACCGCAAGGAGTAAGCATCTTCACCTTGTGTGTGAACTTGTGGAGGAGATCTACTTTGTTCTCTTTATCCAAGCCGACTTCCAAGCATATGGCGTTGGTATGATTTTTATCTCAATCTATTCAATCGATTATAGTTGAACATATGGCATGCAAATGATCTTGAACCCTTGCTTCCGCTTGCATATTTTACATTAGCGCCATGCTTAGGGTTTTGCCCCCTTATGATTAGGGGTTCCTACAATTGGTATCAGAGCTAGGCTCTATGCATGCTATTATGTTTGCTGATGTGATCCTCATGTTGCGCTTACTTTTACTTGAGGCATGCTTTGCTTACATGAAGTTGCGCTTGTATCATGCTTTGCTTACATGAAGTTGCGCTTGTATCATGCTTTGCTTACATGAAGTTGCGCTTGTATCATGCTTTGCTTATATGAAGTATGCGCTCCCCCTTGAAGGGGACCCCCTAAAGTTTGCGCTCCCCCTTGAAGGGGACCCCCTTAGATCTAAGGGTTATATGCAAGCATGTTGTTTGTTTGTATGATTGCGCATGTTCTAAGGTTTTTCTAAAAACTTACATCTTGCGCGCTTGATTAGATCTAAGGTGCCACTACATTAAACCCTTAGATGGGTTGATGGGGTTGAAGTCACCACTAGGTTAGATCCAAGTCTGATCAGACCATCTGACAGCTCAGATGGGTTAACCTGATAGCACCTATGCGCAAGCACAAGGTGGCTATAGGTTGACTGCATCTAGGGCGTGTAGCGAGGTCTGGTTGAGACACTACTGAACACACTTGAGTTAGGCCCGGGGTCACACCCGCTTGCCAAAACTCATGGGGGTAGTTCAGCCCTTGGCGCATGCATGGTTGACCATTAGGTCAACTCGGGTCAGTTAGGACTCGGTGCATGCAAGGGCAAAGGATCTAACTAGATGGATGAGTGGATCCCCATCAATGGACCATTGTAAGGTTGTAGGGCTCATAAGGAAATTAAAATTGATGCCATGGGGTTTTCAAAACTTTTAATTTCAAGATGATTGGATCACATGTTGATTGAACCATATGCTTGTTTATTTAGTCTTATGTGGGTTGCCCAATTGTGTGCTGTGCTGGGGCCTGCGTGCCTGGACTTAAAAATTGTAAATTAATTTGTGATCTGCGAATCACATTGTACTTAATTTATAATATGTTGTTGACCTGCGAGTCAACCTTGTCTAGATAGATCAAATGTACTTTGATTAGACAAGAACAAAGGCACACATCCAAGAGGGGCATTCACCTGGTGGTGCACCTGAGGTGCTCTTGGCGCTAGGGCACTGGGTTGGACCAGATGAGATGCAATGAAGCTCAAGTGAAGACTTAAGTTATATTAAGGTCTTACTAGGGTTCATGGGCTTTTACCACATAAGATCATGCTTTCTACTTATTGCTAATAATTAGAATTGCATATTTATGTTTATCTTCTGCTATAGCCATAGGACATGCCTGATAGTAAGAAGATAAAAGACCGTTAAAATCCAACGCTAACATATCAAGCTCGTAAGCCTTCTGACGCGAAACCTCACCTTTCTGACTATCGTTGGAGCCGTGTTGAACCCACTCAGTGGGCACGTCCATCTATCTTTAGACGGTGCTGGATTTCACCTGCGTGTTACAGAGTTGGGATTTATCCCCTCTCGTTGCTCAGCATAGCACGTGGTGGTCCAGGGAGTAGGTCAGGTCAGCTTGACCATGTAGACTACATATGTGGCGCATATGGTAGCACATGGAGGCAGCCATCTCTGGGATCAGAGACTGTGTTGCACCAACTCAGTTGGCACAGTCTGCTGGATTGCCAAGATGAAGGGGAATCGCACGGGTTGGCGATTGGCTGGGACAGCCTACCAGAAACTAGTGCTTGTCATCTCTGTGCATCTTATCTCGCCTGAGCGGGACGCGGAGACCAAGTATGAAATCTGGATCCCATCTCACTAAAAGAGTGTTTACTCTTTCGGACTGTTTACTGGATTTTTCAGTCAGACAAAATAGTGAGAAAAGAATCTTTCTTAAGTCCTGGATTGATTCTGAAACATTGATACTGACCTTGCTGTTCTTGCTTGTTGTAGATTCCTGCAGCAACGAACACCATGAGCTTCAATGTGCGATCCCTACTGGAAAGGGAGAAGTTTGCTGGGCCGAACTTCTCTGACTGGTTCGGACACCTTAAGATTGTTCTTAAGGCAGAGAGGAAACTGTATGTCCTCGAGACGGCGATACCGCCGCAGCCCGCTCCGAACGCCGCAAGGGCGGTTCGGGAAGCCTACGAAAAGCACGTCAATGATAGCATTGATGTCGCTTGCCTGATGCTAGCGTCTATGACGCCACCGCTGCAGCGTCAGCATGAGGATATGTCGGCTATAGAAATTATAGCGAACCTCAAGATGCTGTATGCTGCACAGGCGAGGACTGAGCGCTATAATCTGACGAAGCTCTTCTTTCAGAGCAAACTGGCTGAGGGGAGCCCAGTGGGAGCTCATGTGCTCAAGATGATTGGGCACAAGGAGGCTCTAGAGAAACTGGGGCATACCATCAACCAGGAGCTTGCTGTGGACATTATTCTGCAGTCTCTTCCGCCCTCTTTCGATGCGTTCATTATTAACTTTAATATGAACAAGATCGATTGTACGCCGGCAGAGCTGCTGAATATGCTCTTGACCACTGAGGAAACTCTGAAGGGTAAGCCTTCAACCTCTGTCTTGATGGTTCCTTCTAGGAACAAGAAGAAGGGGAAGAAGGGCAAGGCCCCTGTCAAGAATTACAGCAAGGCCCTGAAACAGAAGGTGAAGCGGTCGAAGGACAACAGGTGTTTCCACTGTGGCCAGCTGGGTCACTGGAAAAAGGACTGTAAAGCGCTCCAAGGAGATAAGAGGGGAAGCATCGCTTCTGGCTCAGGTATATATGTGACTGAGGTCATGTTATCTTCTTCTATATCATGGGTGTTGGACACTGCATGTGGAGTTCACATTTGTTCAAATGTGCAGGAACTCAAGAGAAGAAGGCAGGTGGGACAGCATGAGGTAGACCTACGAGTTGGAAACGGGGCACGGGTTGCTGCTGTTGCTGTAGGAGACTATTTCATTTCTTTACCATCTGGCGTTGTATTAGAATTAAACAATTGTTATTTTGTACCGAGTATTACCAAGAATATTATCTCTATTCCTGCTCTTGTCAGGAAAGGATTTGCCTTTGAATGCAATATTTCAAAGTGTGTTTTATCTCATGATAATATTGTGTATGCAACTGGTTCAATTAACAATGGGTTATACATGTTGGACATGGAAAATTCTATACAAAACATTGATAATAAGAAAGCCAAGTATGCTGATGACAGCACCTTGTTATGGCATAGTCGTTTAGGCCATATAAACGAGAAGCGCATTAAGCGGTTGCATGAACATGGACTGCTGGGATCATTCTCCTATGAGGAGATTGATACATGCAAAGCTTGTTTGATGGGTAAAATGACGAAGTCTCCTTTTCCTCACAAAGGTCAAAGGGCTTCGGGTTTACTTGACCTTATACACAGTGATGTGTGTGGGCCTTTTAGTAAACATGCCAGAGGTGGCTATCAGTACTTCATTACCTTTACTGATGATTTCAGTAGGTATGGGTATGTCTATTTAATGAGACATAAAAGTGAATCTTTTGACAAGTTCAAAGAGTTCAAAAATGAAGTACAAAATCAGCTAGGCCGAAATATCAAGGCACTTCGTTCTGATCGAGGTGGTGAATACCTGAGTCATGGATTTACTGACTATCTGAAGGAGTGTGGGATTATCTCACAGCTCACTCCGCCAGGAACACCGCAATGGAATGGTGTGTCCGAGAGGAGAAATAGAACGTTACTAGACATGGTTCGTTCTATGATGAGTCAGGCCACTCTTCCATATTCCTTTTGGGGTTTTGCACTGGAAACAGCTGCAAAGGTACTAAACCGAGTGCCATCCAAGGCAGTTTTAAAGACGCCATATGAGTTATGGTATGGAAAACAGCCTAGCTTGACATTTATCAGGATCTGGGGTTGCGAGGCTTATGTCAAAAAGCTCGCCTCTGGGAAACTGGAGAGCAGATCTGAGAAATGTATCTTTGTCGGTTACCCTAAGGAAACTAAGGGTTATTATTTCTACGATCCCAAAGAGAACAAGGTTTTTGTTGCTCGGACGGCCATATTTCTTGAGAAGGAGTTTCTTCTGCAAGAGGCCAGTGGGAGAGAAATAAAGCTGGATGAGAATTCAGAGGAAGGACAAAGTAGTCAAGCAGAGTTGGATGAGCCTGAGCCGGTAGATCAGGTTATTGAACAACCTGAGGCTCAGATATCACGGGAACCGCGAAGATCGGGTAGGATCCGTCGACAGCCTGAGCGCTATGACGGAGTCTACATCATTGATAATGATGAACCCCTAACTTATGCGGATGCGGTCAGTGGACCGGAATCAGCTAGATGGCTTGAAGCTATGCGAGCCGAGATGGACTCCATGTCAGATAACCAAGTCTGGGATTTGGTTGATCCGCCTCCGGGAGTAATCCCTATAGGCTGTAAATGGATCTTCAAGAAGAAGATTGACATGGACGGTAACGTGGTTACCTATAAAGGCAGGCTAGTTGCGAAAGGTTTCAAACAAATCTACGGGATAGATTATGATGAAACTTTCTCTCCTGTAGCCATGTTTAAGTCTATTCGGATTCTTTTCGCGATAGCAGCATATTACGACTATGAGATCTGGCAAATGGATGTGAAGACAGCTTTCCTTAATGGAAATCTGGATGAGGATGTGTATATGACACAACCGGAAGGTTTCACTAATCCAGCAGATCGTCATAAAATATGCAAGTTAAAGAAGTCCATTTATGGACTTAAACAAGCATCAAGAAGCTGGAATATTCGTTTTGATGAATCAATCTCTGAGTTTGGTTTCATCAAGAACGAAGATGACCCGTGTGTATATAAGAGGTTTAGTGGGAGCGTGATTACATTCCTAATCCTCTACGTCGATGATATCTTGATCATTGGAAATGATATTCCTGAACTGCATGCTGTTAAGGCATGGTTAGGAAAATGTTTCCAGATGAAAGATCTAGGAGAAGCAGCCTATGTATTAGGTGTCAAGATCTACCGGGATAGATCTAAGAGGCTTCTCGGGCTGTGCCAGAGTACTTACATCGATAAAGTCCTGGAGAGATTCCATTTAGAGAATTCTAAACGTGGATATCTTCCAGTCAGACATGGTCTGAATCTTTCAAAGAGTCAGTGTCCACAAACACAGACTGAGAAAGATGAAATGGACAATACGCCTTATGCTTCGGCTATTGGGTCCATTATGTATGCGATGTTGTGTACTCGCCCAGACGTCGCTTACGGGTTAAGCGTGACCAGTCGATTCCAAAGTAATCCAGGATTGGCGCACTGGATTGCAGTCAAGAACATCTTAAAATATCTGCGGAGGACCAAAGATATGTTCTTGATATATGGTGGTCAGGAAGAACTCAGTATAGAGGGATATACTGACGCTTCGTTCCAGTCGGACCAGGATGATTTCCGATCGCAATCAGGCTATGTTTTTAGCTTGAATGGTGGAGCAGTGGTGTGGAAGAGTTTCAAACAGTCAACTGTTGCTGATTCCACAACAGAAGCCGAGTATGTTGCAGCCTCGGAAGCATCCAAGGAGGCAGTGTGGATTCGTAAGTTCGTGAGAGAACTTGGTGTCGTTCCTTCGAGTGCAGATCCTTTGGTAATCTTCTGTGATAACACTGGTGCTATAGCACAAGCAAAGGAACCACGGTCGCACCAGAAGTCCAAGCACATACAGAGACGGTTTCACTTGATCCGGGAGATCATTGATCGAGGCGAGATCAAAATATGCAAGGTTCATACAGATGACAATCTGGCAGACCCGCTTACCAAGCCTCTGGCGCAGCAGAAGCATGAGAAGCACTGTAATAATATGGGTTTGAGATTTCTCAACCATTAGATTAAGTGCAAGTGGGAGATTGTTGGGGTATGCCCTTAAGGCTAATGTTTGAGGCCTTGGGATTGTATAAGTATCATGTAATAAACTCTTAAGTTTATAATAAGGCATGGTTGTTATTCAGGTTGTTACCTTGTCTGCTGTAATAAGTGTACTTCTGAATAATGTCTCAAAGCTGTTCAGCTAGGCTGACAGGCTATAAGTCCTTAGTCGAGATATCTTGGTGAACATGAGACAGCCTTGATATGATTGAGACTAATATAAGTGCTAATCTTATAGGATGCTTCGAGCATGGAATAAGATGTAGACTCATGGGTACATTGGATGTACTGGACAGACCCTACTGGGATATTCCATTGCTTGTCACAATGTGAATGATCCTTGTAAGCAGCAAGTGGCACATGTCCTCTGACTTGAGATCACTTGTGTTTCTAAATGATGATTGTCATTGTTTTGAGGTAGTTCAATATCATTTGAAATATAATGATTATAGACTATCTTGGATGGTGAGCTTGAATCAGGTTAGGGCACTAGTGATAGACATAGGATTGCCGTCTCCTTGTTTAAGGAGTGTGGTGTTCTAAGGGCCCCCCTATATGAGATGATTGAGATAGTGTATGGCCATACCCAGATGACTATGTGCATCTGATCTAATCATGCTCATCGTATTGGAGTTACAAGCTTGACCCGCTTGTCCAATAAGAACATCCAGTGGCAAAGGACACATGTATGCCTTGTGAATTGAGTCACACTTGTGCTATGGTTTGGGAGTAGTCTTGGAAGACTCTTTCCTTTATATCGGGAGACAGTGATGTGTTGCTAGATACCCCTCACTGATCGTGATAACGTAAGTTATCGTTACCGACATTTAGAGGAAACCCTCAGGGTCGCACAATTTGGTGATATGGCTTACTTGAGTCAGATCGTATGGACTGGATTCTTTGAGTTCAGATTAAAGGGATTTAATCTCTGATTGTAAGTGAGATCTGGTCTGATCATGTTTGATTGATTAGGACTTGAGATCGGTAAGCTTCGATCGAGAGAGGTGATGCTAGATCGGAGAGATCAAGGGCATCAGATGATGAATGGTTAGATCATGAGCCTTGGGGGTTCAATTTGGTCTAGACCAAGTGGCTAGAGCTATTTCGGTTTGGTTTGTTGAACCAAAGCCGATTTGACATTTTGGCTTGAACCGGTTCACAATGGTGAACGCATGGTTCAATCCTAAAATGCGTTTGGGTTGAGTTGAGCGCATGGACTTGATGAGCTTCCATTTATGGAAAGTCATCAAGGGCCGGTTTCACTCACTTCAATGCCAAAAACGCATATGCGTTTGCGCTCTTCTCTTCAACGCATTCGACTTTGGTTGGGTGGTGATTGACGAAGAGAAGGAGAGGTTGAGCAAGAGGAGCTCTCGGCCAAGAGGTTCATCATCCCCTTCCATTCGACACTTGAAGGCTTGGGTGTCTTGCTAGCACAAGAGACCGCAAGGAGTAAGCATCTTCACCTTGTGTGTGAACTTGTGGAGGAGATCTACTTTGTTCTCTTTATCCAAGCCGACTTCCAAGCATATGGCGTTGGTATGATTTTTATCTCAATCTATTCAATCGATTATAGTTGAACATATGGCATGCAAATGATCTTGAACCCTTGCTTCCGCTTGCATATTTTACATTAGCGCCATGCTTAGGGTTTTGCCCCCTTATGATTAGGGGTTCCTACACTAACCACACCGCCTAATACATCTAAATACAGATCGAAACAGAACTACAGAAATCAGAACTGACAGACAGAAAATCAGAATTTTCAGAGTCCAAACGGATAGTCTACATCGGAAACAGAAAGGCCACAGAAGGCCTGATGACCACAGAAGGTCTGACCCCACCTCTGCCGAGGACGAGACAATGCATGCATATCAGAAACAGAATGGTAGAGGAGATATCAGTGGGTGGCCCCCGTCTTGTCAGGACGTGGCACTCTGGTCTCCAATACCCAGAACAGAATGGTAGAGGAGGTATCAGTGGGTGGCCCCCGTCTTGTTAGGACGTGGCACTCTGGCCTCCAATACCCAGAACTGAATGGTAGAGGAGGTATCAGTGGGTGGCCCCCGTCTTGTTAGGACGTGGCACTCTGGCCTCCAATACCCAGAACTGAATGGTAGAGGAGGTATCAGTGGGTGGCCCCCGTCTTGTCAGGACGTGGCACTCTGGCCTCCAATACCCAGAACTGAATGGTAGAGGAGGTATCAGTGGGTGGCCCCCGTCTTGTTAGGACGTGGCACTCTGGCCTCCAATACCTATAACGGAACAGAAATAGTGTCTCAAGGGTCGTAGTAGACTATCAGCACCATTACAGCGCCACAGAAGGAGGGTAAGGACACGGAAGAGTGCTACACTAGAGCATAATTTTACAGAACAGATTATACTGAAACAGAGAAGTAGGATCAACCACTACTTAATTCTTACATTATGCCCAAAGTCTAACAAACCAGAAAATGACACACCCCAATATCCAGTCCTTAAACACAGAACAGAAATTATATGAGTGAATTCCTTACAACTAACCTTAATTCATGTCAAACCATTCTATGTTCTCACAAATGTTTTAACACATTCAAGGTTTTCAGAAACTTCACAACATATAAACAGAACAGGAAATATCCACATAACAAACAATTAAATACAGAACAGAAATTATTCATATAACAAACATTTAAATACAGAACAGAAATTATTCATGAAATAATCTCCTCAAAATTCCTAAAACCGTGAGCTATAAAATTACTGTAAGGGGCGCCACTTTCAGAACCTTAATAGAACGTACAAATTTCATGTAATTAATTTCAGTCCCCCACTACAGATAATTTTAATTACACGTTTGTGAAGAAAATTGACAAAAGCCCCAAAATTGGCTCGAACCATGATTTTCAAAAATTCCTAAGTTCTTAGTTAAATCCCCAATTTTGTTTTCTCTAAAATTTCTCATCAAGCAAATAAATTTTAGAAGAACTACAGACCAAAATTTAAGAGATTAAACCATACAGGATAAATTTTTCTCACAAGGGAATTTTCGTCTAACCAAAACATAGCAGATTTATATTGTCAGATTGCAACATATATTTTTTGTCCAATTTCGAACCAAAGCTAGTCAATATTGTATTCAAAATGAAGCTCTCTGAATCTAGTTTCCAATAAAACTAGTTTCACAAGATTTTGAATTGTAGGCAGGAAGATATAAGGGTTCGAACATGGGATGGTCAGAATTTCAGATTTCAAGAAAACAGATTCATATATCAGAATTGCGACATATATTTCAGATCCAATAACTAATCGAAAATAGGCGTTATGGGAGTCAAAATGAATCTCTTCAAGCCTACGGTCTAATAAAACTGGTTTCACAGGATTTCGAGCTATACCTAGGGAGATATGATGGTTCGAACACATAAAGGTCGAAATCCAGATTTCCAGAAAACTGATTTTGTACAGCTAGATTGCAATACAGATTGAAATACAAATACAGCTCTGATATGGTCGATATCATATTCAAATTAAAGCCGAATGTGTCTAGTTTCATACAAAATTTGTTTCATACGATTTGGATCTATAGGCCATGAGATATTAGGGTTATAGTACACAAAGGTCAGATTAGAGAATGCAGATTTCAGCAGAACAGGATTTTAAAACCCTATAATTATTTGAATTCGACCATAACGAATTTTAATTGAATGATAATCTAAAATTTAGCGGATTAGACTCCTTAGGATCGAATTACTCACCAGAAAAAATCGCCCACAGAGAAAACGCCAAAACAGAGGATCAGGGATCTCCAGAAAGTTCGTCCACCACCAGTCTGCCACCACCAGCGTCAGAAATTTGCAGGAGGCGCCAAGCATAATGAGGGGCGACAACACAGGCGGCTAGGGCAAGAAACAAACCAAAAATCGTGAGGGAGAGGAGCTCTCACGAATTTCCCCCCCTTTTTTTTTTTCCACCCCAAACGGATCCAAGATCCAATAACCCAATTAACTTAAGTGGAAATCGGCTTTAATGGGCTTACCTGGGTTTAACCACCATGCGCCACTCCAATAACACAGAAATATGCGCCACCATGGTGGAAGAATTCCAGGAGCAAATAGTCAAGGTTGAGGGTTCGAAGCCCCAACGAAAATAATTATTTTTGCCCTGTAGGAAAAAGTCCTACAATTAGGCAAAAATCCCAAAATTTTAACAGATAAAAATACAGAAACAGAATTTCTAACCTTAAATCGTAATTCAGAAAATCGAGGGCGTTACATCCTCCCCCCCTTATAGAGCTTTAGTCCTCTAAAGCTGACCAAGCCCGTCACTGAACAGGTGAGGATGCTCCTTTCTCATATCTGCTTCAACCTCCCAAGAGGCTTCTTCAACAGACTGATTTCCCCAGATGACTTTCACAAGTGGAATAACCTTATTTCTCAGCACTTTCTCTTTTCTATCTTCAATTCTGAGAGGTTTCACTACCAAAGTCATGTTCTCTTCAAGCTGAAGAGGTTCCAACTCCAGAACATGAGAAGGATCAGAACAATATTTTCTGAGTGCAGAAACATGGAACACATTATGGAGGTGTTCCAGTGATGGGGGCAAAGCAAGTCGGTATGCCACAGGTCCAACCCTCTCAATGATATCAAAGGGACCAATGTACCTGGGACTCAATTTTCCCTTCTTCCCAAATCTCATCACCCCTTTCATAGGTGAGACCTTTAGGAAAACATGCTCTCCCACCAAAAACTCAAGAGGACGCCGCCTCACATCAGCATAACTCTTCTGTCTATCCTGAGCAATCTTCATCTTTTTCTGAATTTCTCTGATCTTCTCAGTGGCTTCCTGCACAGCATCAGACCTTAGCACTGTTCTGTCCCTAGTTTCCTCCCAGCATATAGGTGTTCTACATTTCCTCCCATATAGGGCCTCATACGGAGCCATCTGTATGCTAGAGTGAAAGCTATTGTTGTAGGTGAACTCTATCAGTGATAAGTCCAGATCCCACTCAACAGACCAGTCAATCACATAAGATCTCAGAAGATCCTCAAGTGTCTGAATAGTTCTCTCTGTCTGACCATCAGATTGAGGATGATATGCAGTGCTAAAACTCAGATTAGTTCCCAAATCTTCCTGTAATTTCTTCCAAAACCTGGACAGAAATCGAGGATCACGATCAGAGACAATGTCCAAAGGAACTCCATGTAATCTGACTATCTCATCAATGTACAGTTTTGCTAACCGATCCAAACTGTAAGTCATTTTAATCGGTAAGAAGTGAGCTGACTTCGTGAGTCTGTCCACAATCACCCATACGGCATCATGACTCCTTCTGGTATTAGGCAGTCCACACACAAAGTCCATACTGATATGCTCCCACTTCCACTGAGGAATAGGGAGAGACTGCATCAAACCGCCCGGCCTCTGATGCTCAGCCTTCACGGTTTGGCAAGTCAAACATCTGGACACAAACAAATGCACATCCTTCTTCATACCATGCCACCAGAAAGTCTTTTTCAGATCCTGATACATCTTGGTACTACCAGGATGAACGGTATACTTAGTGCAATGACTTTCCTTAAGAATGTCATTTCTCAACTCAGGGTCCTCAGGGACACAGACCCTTCTACGGAATCTGAGGAGACCATCATCCGACATACTGAAATTCTCATCCCAGCCTTGCTCAGACCTCTCTTTCCACCGTAGAATATCCTGATCTGACTGCTGCCCTGATCTCAGTCTCTGCAGTAAGTCTGACTGAACCCTGAGAGAAGCCAGAAGACCGCCTCTCTCACCCGGAGTCACTCTCAGATGCATGTCACTGAACTCCTGCAATAGTCGCCACTCCTGGACTCGTAGTGCAGCTATCTGAGTCACAGGATACCGACTAAGAGCATCAGCCACCACATTGGCTTTACCAGACTGATATTGGATGGTGAAGTCATAATCCTTTATCAATTCAAGCCATCGCCTCTGTCTCATATTCAGCTCTTTCTGAGTGAAGATATACTTCAAGATCTGGTGATCTGTAAACAATTCAAATGTCTGTCCAAACAGATAGTGCCTCCAGATTTTCAAGGCAAAAACTACAGCTGCCAACTCCAGATCATGAGTGGGGTAGTTTACTTCATAGTCCTTGAGTTGCCTTGAAGCATAAGCGACTACCTTTCCTTGCTGCATCAGTACAGCACCCAGACCCTTACCAGAGGCATCAGTGTAAACAGTGAACTTCTCTCCATCACAGGGAATGATGAGGATAGGAGCACTGGTCAGTCTCTTTTTCAGTTCCTGAAAACTAGACTCACAATCATCAGACCACTCAAACTTTAAATTTTTTCTAGTTAGCTTAGTCAGAGGACCTGCCAGCTTGGAAAAGCCTTCCACAAAGCGGCGGTAATATCCAGCTAAGCCCAGAAAACTTCTGACCTCAGTCGCTGTAGTTGGTCTTCCCCAGTGAAGAATGGCCTCCACCTTCACTGGATCCACAGACACACCCTGATCAGAAATAATGTGCCCCAGAAAGCCAATCTGATGTAACCAGAACTCACATTTGCTGGCCTTAGCATACAGCTGCTTCAGCCGCAGAATCTCCAGCACCTTGCGCAAATCCTGAGTGTGATCTTGCGCATTCTTGGAGTAGATCAGAATATCATCTATGAAGACGACCACACATTTGTCCAGAAGTTCATGAAATACTCTGTTCATCAGATCCATAAACACTGCAGGGGCATTTGTCAGTCCAAAAGGCATAACAAGAAACTCATAGTGCCCATACCTGGTCCTGAATGCAGTTTTAGGTACATCCTCCTCCTGAACTCTCAACTGATGATAGCCAGACCTCAGGTCAATTTTAGAGAATACAGTAGCACCCTGCAACTGATCAAAGAGATCATCAATACGGGGTAATGGGTACTTATTCCTAACAGTCACTTGATTGAGTTGACGGTAATCGATGCACATGCGCAAAGTACCATCCTTCTTCTTCACAAATAACACAGGTGCTCCCCATGGAGAAACACTGGGTCGAATATACCCCTTCTCTAATAATTCTTCCAGTTGCTTTTTCAGCTCTGTCAGTTCTGAAGTTGCCATCCTGTAAGGAGCTTTAGATATCGGTGCCGTGCCTGGCAACAACTCGATACCAAACTCAACTTCTCTGCTGGGTGGTAACCCAGATAAATCATCAGAGAAGACGTCAGTAAACTCTCTTACCACAGGAATTTTAGCCAGATCCAAATCAGGCTCAGTCTGCACCTTGACATGCGCCAGATACCCCTTGCAGCCCTGGGCTAAAAGCTTCCTGGCCTGCAGATGAGATATCACCAAAGGCTCCTGTTCTGATATCCGGCCTTGGATAACCAGTTGCTGTCCATCACTTAGATGCAGAGTAATTAACTTTTCAAAACAATCTAAAGTAGCATGATAGGCAGACAGCCAATCCATGCCCAGAATGATGTCATAGTCTTTCATAGGAAGACTAATCAAATCAATAGGTAAATCATATCCTTCAACCTTAATCAAACAGTCAGGATATGTTATATCTGCAGATACGGCCTCACCCATAGGTGTATGAACAGAAATACAGAAATCAAGTATCCTAGGCAACACAGGCAGACATGGTGCAAAACATGCAGACACAAAAGATAAATTGGCACCAGGATCAAAAAGAATGCGTGCCAAATAACTAAACACATAAAGTGTACCTTCCACCACGGACTTCGAAGCCGAAGCATCCCTCTCCGCGATGGCATACACGCGAGTCTGCACAGTAGGCTTCTCACCCTGTCCTCTAGCATCCGGCATAGGACAGTCCTTGATCATATGTCCCACCTTACCACATCTGAAGCAAGCGTCAGTCTTCCTGTAGCAGTCATTATCCTGATGTTTAGTGCTCCCGCAGTAGAGACACTTCCTGCCATTCTGAGAAACTGTTCTGACTGGCTTCTGATAAGGTTGGTATCTGCCCTTACTGTCTTTCTTCTTATTCTTGAAATTCTTCTTATCCTTACCACCCAGAGTGGGTGCGTAAGTCACAGAAGTAGGGGCGGGTGCATTGACTGGAATAGTATCTGCAGCCATCTCAGCAATGCACCTCTCAGCAGTGCGAGCCCTGTCTACCACTTCAGCATAAGATTCCAAGTGTAGCATAGCTACCCTTGTCCTGATATCTTTCCTCAAACCCCGCTGAAACTTCTTGGCTCTTCTTTCCTCGGTGTTGACTAAGTGAGGAGCATACCCCGACAACCGAGCGAATGTGGTCTCATACTGATCCACCGTCAGGTCACCCTGCTCAAGATGAATAAACTCCACCTCGCGCTCCTCAGATAAACTAGAGGGGAAAAACTTGGCATTGAACTTCATCATGAAGTACTGCCAATCAACAACTCCGGATTCAGTTGCCGCCAGTCTGACGACTCCCTTCCACCAGTCTTCGGCACCTCCACGCAACATGAAGACAGACAAACATAGCTTGTTTGCATCATCACAGCGCAAAACCTGGAAAATCTTTTCCAGTGTCAAAAGCCAATCCTCAGCTGCTCTGGGCCCCGGACTACCATAAAATGCAGTCGGGTTCAGGTGCTGAAACTCTCGAACCAACCAAGCATATCGTTGATGTGCGCCATCACCCAGAGAAGAACCAGCCGGTTGTGCCTGTGACTGAGACTGTGTCTGCGACAGCCGCTGCAATAACTGTTGCTGAACCTCCATGTGCTGCGCCTGCTGCTGCTGCATCATCTGAGTTTGCTGCTGGATGAATGCGTTTTGTTGTTGCATCATAGCAGTCATAGCCTCCATGGTCTGCCTCAGGTCAGACTGTTGATCACCGTTGCTACTGCTAGCTCTTGGTCGCACCATTTTTACCTGCATCACATAACACAGTAGAATAACAACCAATATTCAATCACAAATCAGATCCTAACTTGGTTTCTAGCAATACACAAACAAAGTTTTCCTTCCCCGGAGTTTCTAATTGCTAGTAATATTGCTCTGATACCATCTGTAACATCCCTCAGAATCACACCCCACATGCATACAAGTAAAATACGGGGTTTCAAAAAATTTTTTTACTCTTCCATTAAAACACAAGAAGAAAGCGGCATCGAAGGACATTACTACGGAACTGAAAACCGCACAGAACTGAATAGGATCGATTTACTAGGAAATAGAAATCCGGAAGTTCAGAAAAAATCCGGCAGCAAGTATACTAAACTACTGCTGCACAGACACACATGTAACAACAACAAATGTCCACACTACACATATGTGGAATTTCAGAAATATGCAGAACTGATTATTCAGATACTAAAACAACACAAATTCGGTTACACATCTCAAATCGGACATTTCAAAATAAGAACCAATTCACTAAAAGAATCCAAGACTCGTATCCAATAATTTAAACGAGACAACTATAATATAATATCCTGAAAACAGGCATAAGCCCTCAAGAGATAAAACGTGTCACATAAGTCATAACAAATTAGGCACGCAGGCCTGATAAATTTTTAGAAGAAAATTCTTAGAAATTACATCAAACATTAGCATCATAACAATTAGCTGTAGCGGTTACTGTCTTGATGTCTCACCTGAAAACATTTAAACAACGGAGGTGAGCTAAAAAGCTCAGTGAGTAAAAGACACTAAAAGTCATCCATAGTACACATCAAAAATATCATGCTTAAGTTGAAATTCTTTTATTTAACAGATAAAATAAATCAGCTTAACATGCACACTCATATCAGAAACAAAACACAATCAAATACAGATACTTGTAACAATAGGCTTCAAGCAGGTAGGATATGAATATACCAACCCATACCAACTAACCACACCGCCTAATACATCTAAATACAGATCGAAACAGAACTACAGAAATCAGAACTGACAGACAGAAAATCAGAATTTTCAGAGTCCAAACGGATAGTCTACATCGGAAACAGAAAGGCCACAGAAGGCCTGATGACCACAGAAGGTCTGACCCCACCTCTGCCGAGGACGAGACAATGCATGCATATCAGAAACAGAATGGTAGAGGAGATATCAGTGGGTGGCCCCCGTCTTGTCAGGACGTGGCACTCTGGTCTCCAATACCCAGAACAGAATGGTAGAGGAGGTATCAGTGGGTGGCCCCCGTCTTGTTAGGACGTGGCACTCTGGCCTCCAATACCCAGAACTGAATGGTAGAGGAGGTATCAGTGGGTGGCCCCCGTCTTGTTAGGACGTGGCACTCTAGCCTCCAATACCCAGAACTGAATGGTAGAGGAGGTATCAGTGGGTGGCCCCCGTCTTGTCAGGACGTGGCACTCTGGCCTCCAATACCCAGAACTGAATGGTAGAGGAGGTATTAGTGGGTGGCCCCCGTCTTGTTAGGACGTGGCACTCTGGCCTCCAATACCTATAACGGAACAGAAATAGTGTCTCAAGGGTCGTAGTAGACTATCAGCACCATTACAGCGCCACAGAAGGAGGGTAAGGACACGGAAGAGTGCTACACTAGGGCATAATTTTACAGAACAGATTATACTGAAACGGAGAAGTAGGATCAACCACTACTTAATTCTTACATTATGCCCAAAGTCTAACAAACCAGAAAATGACACACCCCAATATCCAGTCCTTAAACACAGAACAGAAATTATATGAGTGAATTCCTTACAACTAACCTTAATTCATGTCAAACCATTCTATGTTCTCACAAATGTTTTAACACATTCAAGGTTTTCAGAAACTTCACAACATATAAACAGAACAGGAAATATCCACATAACAAACAATTAAATACAGAACAGAAATTATTCATATAACAAACATTTAAATACAGAACAGAAATTATTCATGAAATAATCTCCTCAAAATTCCTAAAACCGTGAGCTATAAAATTACTGTAAGGGGCGCCACTTTCAGAACCTTAACAGAACGTACAAATTTCATGTAATTAATTTCAGTCCCCCACTACAGATAATTTTAATTACACGTTTGTGAAGAAAATTGACAAAAGCCCCAAAATTGGCTCGAACCATGATTTTCAAAAATTCCTAAGTTCTTAGTTAAATCCCCAATTTTGTTTTCTCTAAAATTTCTCATCAAGCAAATAAATTTTAGAAGAACTACAGACCACAATTTAAGAGATTAAACCATATAGGATAAATTTTTCTCACAAGGGAATTTTCGTCTAACCAAAACATAGCAGATTTATATTGTCAGATTGCAACATATATTTTTGGTCCAATTTCGAACCAAAGCTAGTCAATATTGTATTCAAAATGAAGCTCTCTGAATCTAGTTTCCAGTAAAACTAGTTTCACAAGATTTCGAATTGTAGGCAGGAAGATATAAGGGTTCGAACATGGGATGGTCAGAATTTCAGATTTCAAGAAAACAGATTCATATATCAGAATTGCGACATATATTTCAGATCCAATAACTAATCGAAAATAGGCGTTATGGGAGTCAAAATGAATCTCTTCAAGCCTACGGTCTAATAAAACTGGTTTCACTGGATTTCGAGCTATACCTAGGGAGATATGATGGTTCGAACACATAAAGGTCGAAATCCAGATTTCGAGAAAACTGATTTTGTATAGCTAGATTGCAATACAAATTGAAATACAAATACAGCTCTGATATGGTCGATATCATATTCAAATTAAAGCCGAATGTGTCTAGTTTCATACAAAATTTGTTTCATACGATTTGGATCTATAGGCCATGAGATATTAGGGTTATAGTACACAAAGGTCAGATTAGAGAATGCAGATTTCAGCAGAACAGGATTTTAAAACCCTATAATTATTTGAATTCGACCATAACGAATTTTAATTGAATGATAATCTAAAATTTAGCGGATTAGACTCCTTAGGATCGAATTACTCACCAGAAAAAATCGCCCACAGAGAAAACGCCAAAACAGAGGATCAGGGATCTCCAGAAAGTTCGTCCACCACCAGTCTGCCACCACCAGCGTCAGAAATTTGCAGGAGGCGCCAAGCACAGTGAGGGGCGACAACACAGGCGGCTAGGGCAAGAAACAAACCAAAAATCGTGAGGGAGAGGAGCTCTCACGAATTTCCCCCCCTTTTTTTTTTCTTTCCACCCCAAACGGATCCAAGATCCAATAACCCAATTAACTTAAGTGGAAATCGGCTTTAATGGGCTTACCTGGGCTTAACCACCATGCGCCACTCCAATAACACAGAAATATGCGCCACCATGGTGGAAGAATTCTAGGAGCAAATAGTCAAGGTTGAGGGTTCGAAGCCCCAACGAAAATAATTATTTTTGCCCTGTAGGAAAAAGTCCTACAATTAGGCAAAAATCCCAAAATTTTAACAGATAAAAATACAGAAACAGAATTTCTAACCTTAAATCGTAATTCAGAAAATCGAGGGCGTTACAGTGATGTTCTAAAGGGGCCCCCCTGGATGAGATGATTGAGAAAGTGTATGGCCATACCCAGGTGACAGTGTTCATCTGATCTAATCATGCTCATCATATTGGAGCTACAAGCTTGACACGCTTGTCCAATAAGAACATCCAGTGGCAAAGGAAGTATGCATGCCTTGTGAATTGGATTCACACTTGTGCTATGGTTTGGGTGTAGTCTTGGAAGACTCTTTTCTTTATACCGGGAGACAGTGATGTGTTGCTAGATACCCCTCACTGATCGTGATAACGTGGGTTATCGTTACCGACATTTAAAGGAAACACTCAGGGTCGCACAATTTGATGATATGGCTTACTTAAGTCAAATCGTGTGGACTGAATTGTTCGAGATCAGTTTAAAGGGATTTAATCTCTGATTGTAAGTGAGATCTAGTCTGATCATGTATGATTGATTAGAGCTTGAGATCGGTAAGCTTCGATCGAGAGAATAGATGCTAGATCGGTGAGATCAGAAGCATCAAGAGATCGACGGTTAGATCTGGAGCCTTAGGGCTTAATTTGATCTAGACCATGTCGCTTGGCTTATTTGGTCTTTGAACCAGACCAAGATGAACCGGCTCATGGATGAGCGAGTGGTTCAAAATAAGAGGAGAGATTTGTGACTTGTGAACGTTGAGACGTGTTTGCTATTTTTAGATAGCATGTCTCTTACGTGACCACATCTCACGTTGGCTCTATGGTCGCTCATCACTCTCGCCTCTTGCCTCTTCTCGTGTGGCTTGCTCTCTCGTGAAGAAGAGTTTTGACGAAAAGAAGGAGGAAATCGCTAAGCAAGTTTTTCTCTTCCCTTCATACGATTGTGATACTTGGACGATCCTTGCTAGCACAAGGGACGACAAGAAGAAGCGCATTCTCATCTTGTGTGTGACGATTTGGAGAAGATCTCGTTTGATCTTTGCTTCCAAGGCGCCATCTAGAAATGGCCATGGTATGAATCGCATTCATTCTTGTTTACAAGTTATATCAAAGTTAATCATACTTCATGCACCGATTCTTTGAAACCCTAGTATCCGCTGCCCATGTTTCTGTTTGCGCCAGTTTAGGGTTTTTCCCCCTTAGTCAGGGGACTTTCAATCAGTACTATCACTGACGTGCTTTTCATAAGCATCTCGAACCGCCCTTGCGGCGTTCACAGCGGGTTGAGCCGGTATTGCCGACTCACGGACATACAGCTTCCTCTCAGCTTTAAGTACAATCTTAAGCTGTTTGTACCAGTCTGAGAAGTTTGGCCCAGCAAACTTCTCCTTTTCCAATATGGATCGCAAATTGAGCCCTGTGGTGTTCATTGCTGCAGGAATCTACAACATAGCAAGAACAACAAGGTCAGTATCCATGTTAGAATCAATCTAGGACTTAAGAGTGATTCTTTTCTCACTATTTTATCTGACTGAAAATCCAATAAAACAGCCCGAAAGAGTGAAACTCTTTTAGTGAGATGGGATCCAGTTTTCATACTTGATCTCCGCGTCCCGCTCAGGCGAGATAAGATACACAGAGAGTACAAGCACTAATCACCGGTAGGCTATCCATGCCAATCGCCAACCCGTGCGATTCCCCTTCATCTAGGCAATCCAGAAGACTATGCCAACTGAGTTGGTACAACACAGTCTCTGATTCCTTAGATGGCTGCCTCCATCTAGCTATCATATGCTCAATATGTAGCATATATGGTCAAGCTGACCTGACCTACTCCCTGGACCACCACGTGCTATGCTGAGCAACGAGAAGCGATAAATCCCTTCTCTGTAGCATGTAGGTGTAATCGCGCACCGTCTGAAGATAGCTGGGTGTGCCCACTGAGTGGGTACAACACGGCTCCAACGATAGTCAGAACAGTGAGGTTTCGCGTCAGAAGGCTATCGAGCTTGATATTGACGTTGGATTTTAACGGTCTTTTATCTTCTTACTATCATGCAAATTCTATAGTGATAGCAGAAGATTAAAGTATGCATGTGCTAATATTACTTAAAACAGTAAATGAAAGCACCAAATATCTTATGTGGTAAACGCCCATAAAATCCTAAGTAAAACCTTAGTTTTACAAAAGTCTTCACTTGAGCTCTTTATGGGACTCTGGCACTTCATCTGGCCCAACTCGGGCCCAAGCGCCCTCTGCAGCTCAAATGCGCCCATCAGGTAGTATGCGCCTGTTCTAGAGTCGACCTCTAGACCACCTATCTAGAGAAGCCAATTGCTGCATGCGCATCTGTCATTTGTGCTGTGTACTCATGTCATCTCAAAATACATTTTGAAACTATCTAGACATGGTTTGACACGCAGGTCAATTATACATTTTCATAAATGAAAGTGTGATTCGCAGATCACAGCTAATTTCTATTTAATTCTAGGCACACAGGCCCCAGCACAGTACACAAAATAAGGGCAGCCCACATATGAATAAATAAACACCCAATCAACATGTTAAACATCCATAGATGTGATCCAAACAGAAATAAAAATTATTTTTTTTGAAAAACCCATGGCATCAATTTTATTTCCTTATGTGCCCTACTACCTTACAACGGTCCATTTATAGGTATCCACTCATTAGACCAAATCAGACCCACTGCCCTTGCATGCACCCAGTCATAACTGACTTGCGTCGACCTCATGGTCAACTATGCATGCCTTAAGGGCTGAACGTCCCACATGATTTCTGGCAAGCGGGTGTGACCCCGGGCCTTAATCATGATCGTTCACTTGGCGCCTCAATCAGACATCGCTACACGCCCTTCTGCAGTCGGCCTATAGCCACCTGTATAGCTTGCGCACAGGTGCTATCCAGCCGCCCCATCCAGGCTGTCAGATGGTCTGATTAGGCTGTTGGGTCCAGACTTGACTAACGACTTCAACATTGTAAACCCGTCTAAGTATTTAAAGCAGGCGCTTAGATAGATCTAGTGAGGGTCGCGCATGATGATAAGTTTTAAAGGAAAACTTCTATGAACAGCGCAAACAAACAACATCATATGCACAAGCTTAAAGGTAAACAAAATACATCTAACATGTGGCATGTATTTTCGCATGACAACAAAAAGCATGCGCATCATGAAGATCTATCCAAAGCATAAAACCAAACATGGATCACAAGACGGCAATCATATATATCAAGCCAAAACCATGCTCTGATACCAATTGAAGGTAAACCTAGGTCACATGCGCATCTAGAATGTGCAGCGGCGGAAATGCTAGGTTTCAAAAATTCGCTTGACTTAAACATATGATCAACCTTGAAAAGATAGGTTAGAACATTACCATTGCCATGCTTTGAGTGGCGGCTTGGAGGAAGAAAGAGGCGAATGCTTCTTCTCCAAAGGAATCACACACAAGATGAAGTTTGCTTCTTCCTTGTGCTCCTTGTGCTAGCAAAGACACTAAGGAGTCTTTGATCGTGTGATGAGATGTTTTTCTTCTTGCTGGCCGAACTCCCTGGTGCTGATCGTGTAGACGAACCACACACACACACGAGAGAAGAAAGGGGCGAGAGGCGTTCACCGTTCGAAAACGTGGGGCGTTCCAAAAGAAAAATCGACTTCCAAATATAGTAAGTACATAACTCCTTCTTTAAGTCCCCATGAAGCCATCGAAAACTCCTCTCCCCTTTGAACCATGCGTTCACATAAGTGAACCGGTTCAATTTCATTTGGTTCAAGAACCAAATCGAACCAGCCATGGTCTTGATCTCTCTGAACCTCATGGTTCAAGATCTAACCACACATCTCAATGAACCTCTTGATCTTTACGATCAAGCATCAATTCTGCCGATCGAAGCTTACCGATCATATGCGCTAATCAATCAAACATGATCAGACTAGATCTCACTTCCAATCAGAGTTTAAATTGCTTTAAACTGAACTAGAATAATTCCAGTCCACACGATCTGACAAAAGTAAGCCATATCATCAAATTGTGCGACCCTAAGGGTTTCCTTCATTGTCGGTAACGATAACTTATGTTATCACGATCAGAGAGGGGTATCTAGCAACACATCACTGTCTCCCGATATGAAGGAAAGAGTCTTCCAAGACTACTCCCAAACCATAGCACAAGTGTGAATCCAATTCACCCAACATACTTGTTCCCTTTGCCACTGGATGTTCTCGTTGGACAAGCCTGTCAAGCCTATAATTCCAACACGATGAGAATGGTTAGATCAGATGAACATAGTCATCTGGGTATGGCCATACACTTTCTCAACCATCTCATCCAGAGGGGCCCCTTTAGAACATCACACTCCAACTAGGAGAGGCAATCCTATATCTATCACTAGTGTCCTAACATGACTCATGCCCACTATCCAAGATAATCCTTAACCATTATCTTTCAAATGATATTGAACTACCTCAAGACAATGCCAATCATCACTTAGAAACACAAGTGATCTCAAGTCAGAGGGAATATGCCACTTGCTTGCTTATAAGGATTTATTCACATTGTGATAAACAATTGAATATCCTAAATAGGGTCAGTCCAGTACATCCAATGCACCTATGTGTCTAAATCTTATTCCATACTCGAAGCATCCTATAAGATTAGAACACATATTAGTCTCCATCATATCAAGGCTGTCTCATGTTCACCAAGATATCTCGACTAAGGACAACTCTGAATGTCAGCATAGCTGAACATCATTAAGACATTACTCAGAAGTATACATATAGCAGCAGATAATGCAACAATCTGAATAACAACAATTGCCTTTAGAAAACATATACATAGTTTATACATGATACTGATAATAACCCAAGGCCTCAAACATTAGCCTTAAGGGCATACCCCAACATAAAAGACTATAAAAATACGAGACATCAAAATCTCCCATACTTAAATCATTGCTTATCCTCAAGCATTTAAAGCAGATAAGAGTGATGAAATCACGTCAAGCTTGTAACATATCCATGGGAGATATCATTATGAATAAATCTTAGTCAGTCAGGGCACTCAAAATAATCATCTATCGTCAAGAGTAAAAGTGTGAAGATCCAGAAACCAAAGTCAAATAAGACTTACCTCCATGAAATGCAGTAATCTCCTGTGTGTTATATGCACTCATTTCGAACCTGATTCATCCAAAGACACAGAGTTGGAAAAACTGTTAGGGAATGCCAGGTGTAATTTAAAATTTTGCAGTCCCAGGACGCAGCGGAAGAAGCATTACACCCGAAACACATTCCAGTCCCAAGGATCCATGCGAGGGAGAGAACACAAGGATGTGTTAGGGTTAGTACCTTTATTGCTTGTTAGGATGAAGGTGCCAAGTTGAAGACGCCCAAGTGTTCGTCCTCTACAAGTATCCACGCGTCGACTCCTTGATCGTTGCTCCCTTCCACGCTTGGTGCTAGCCTCGGGAAGAGAATCAAGCCTTATCACTCTCTTCAAAACTTGCGCCACCTCCAAGGTAGAAGCGCCAAGAAGAGATGAGGAGGAAGATGATGCGCCAAGTACTTCCTTCTTCTTCTTTGCTTGCGCCACCTCCAAGGTGCGCCTATGGCCAAGGGACGATGAGGGCTTGTGGCAATAAGACGCCACCAAGCTCAAAGAATCCTTGCACCAAGAAGATGAGAAGAAGAACAAGAAGAACTTGCTTGCGCCTTTGATGGAAGAAGGAGAGCTCCAAGCACTCAAGTTGTCGCCACCTTAAGCTTCCAATTCTCTCCAAGAGATGTCGCCACCAAGCCCTTCTCCAAGTTGCGCCAAGAGGAGAAGAAGGAGAAGAAGGCTTGCGGCTACAAAGAGGAGGAAGGTTGCGCCACCTTGATGTTGTCGCCCTTTGCCCTAGCTCACACCTCTCTATGTTTGTTCACACCTCCAAGGAATCGAACCAACAACCAACAAGAGAGGGCGGCAAGGGTCCTATTAATTTGACAAGGGGCGGCTAGGGCAATGACTAGGATCATGCCAAGTGGGCGGCTAGGATGAGAGGGGTTTGTGGTAAGGAAAGTCTCCAAGACTTTGCCATAAACCTCATTCAACCTATCCTTATTTGCCCAATAGCCATATCAGCCCAAGACATGCCTTAGAGGCATTCTTTCCATCCAAGGAGAAGGGCTAGGCGCAACAAGCATGAAGAATTCGGCCAAGCAAATAGTTTGGGGTGAATTAGGGTTTGGAGATAAGGAAAGTCTCCAAGACTTTTCCATAAATCTTATCCCACTTGATATATGCGCCTATGTTCTTTCCAAAAGAGCCATCAAGCCATATCAGCCCCAATACTTACCATAGAGGCAAGATACCATCAAGGGATCAAAGGGGGAGGCGCCTAATGCTTCCTTATGAAGCAACATGCGCCCACTTCACCCCCATTATGCCCTTGGCGCCAATGGGGTGAAATTCTTCCCCATTATACCCTTATTTGCTTATACCTCTTCTTCATAACTAGTTATTGGGCTTCATTGGATAATGAGCTAGCCCAAACTTCATGGCATGGGTTGATTAAGCCATTGGATCCAATCCAATGCAACCCTAATCCAAATGTGACCAATCTAGGTCAATTTCGGGTCAACCTGCCAAAAATGAAGTTTGGCTCCAATAACTTTCTTCCAACTCATCAGGCCCATTGGCGCTGATGAAATCTTTCAAATGGATCCAAGTTATCCAATAACTTGATCCAAAGGCTTCTGATTAAAGCAACGTCAAGAGTCTATTGCGTGTGACCCCGTAGGATCCATATGACGATGGCAATGATGTAAACATCATAAGTAGTGAGGGGTATCTAGCAACACATCACTACTACCCATGTCATAGGACTTAAGTCATTATGGCAACGACTCCTAACCAGCAACGAGGATTCCCATGCATTCTAGATCCCTTTGCCTAAACTGATATCCTGCCATTGGAATAGTCTCAAGTTTATTATCCAATGCATTGGTCATGACTTAACTAGTGTGGCCACACATTCCTGTCATGCACCAATAAGGTGGGGCGCCCCGAGGTGGATATCATGCTTCCAATATGGAAGGGGCAAATCCTACTATTAGTCATCCATGCCTCTACATGATTTATGACATGCCCAATGACAGTCGTTTTGATCTCCCAATTACGGAGAGACGTAAGACTGTATTAAAGCATACCCATCATCAAATCTAGACATGAATACCTCAAGTCTAAGGATCAATGCAAACCTCTTGCATGTGAGATTGACTTGTTGACTAGACAAATCAATCCTCACGATGGATCACTCCAGTGCATCCAATGCACCTGTATGTCTGCGTTACTGTGCCCCGCACCTAACCAGCCCATACACCAGTCTCACATGTACCAAAGCTGTCCCATATCTGCTAAGGTACCTTGACTGGGGATAGCTTGTGAGAATGGATCCAATCCAAACTCCTGGGACATTATATATGCAACTCAATACATCTACGCAGGTAGAGAAGTCTGCATAATAACGACCATGCCTTTAATAATTCTATCAAAGTACTTTCATAACAATGCCTGACCATGTCCATACATTGGTCTGCAGGGCATATACACCAACAAAAACATCAATGCACTCTTATTTGTTTTCTTGTCCTCTCAATTTTTATTTTGACTTCAACTCTTTTCTTAGGTACCACTGCCAATTTTACGCAGTGCCAAGTAGAGGAGTCTGTCATTTTTTTTTACCTTTTTTTAAAAAAAAAACACATAACAAGTTATGAGAGGTATGAGAGGAAATCATTGATTAGTGCATTGAGTAATTCCAACATCTAGTAAGGAGAATCAAATTGATAAAGTGATATACTTATACAAAAAGATCATAAGCATACCGTAAGAGGAAATATCTCAATCAAAAAGTGGATCTATCACTTCACTAACCTTATCCATCAAGTAGAATATTCAAATGAAATCCTAACCTAGAACCAAGATTCAAAACATAATGATGTCCATGGAATCAATATAAAAATGAAGCTATCATGATTTCCGTTGAAAATCAAAACAGTAGCAGCATGTGAAAGTAATCGCCGAGTGTAATCCAATTGTCGGAAAGCAAGGGTGTAATTCAAAACAAAACACAAAGTGCTGTAATTATCTAAAAATTTTAAAATAAGACAAAACAAAGTGAAGTGAACTCTCTATCTCCTAGACTTGAAATATGCATAGTCCCTATGCATAGCAATAAACGAACTCAAAATTTGAAGATAGAGGTGAGGAAACTCACAAAATCAGTCAGAGTCATCCGTAGCAAAGCTAATCCTCCTCCTTAGAATCGTCCTCATCATTGTCACCATCTTCGCGGACCGTAGAATAGCATCTGATGAAGAGGGAAGAATAGCAGAAGAAGCAGGCAGGCGAAATGTGTATAGCAGACTTTTGTGTTCCAATCTTGCACTTGGGGGCCATTGCAGGAAATAGCAGTTAAAATCAAAGGAAATCGGTGGAGACCTGGAATAGCTGAGAGAGCAGGATGCGGATGATCGGCTGATCTTTTGAAGCACATAGAACTGGGGATCAGCAGGGCTATGATGGAAGCTGCAGATTAGAGAGTTCCGGCAGATTTTCTAAAACACGCTGATGCAGAGCAGCATGGTAGATATCAGTAGAAGCACCGGTGGAGGAATCCAAGAGGATAGCAGCAATCGGCAGAAGACCCAGGAACAGAGAAAATCTCATCACGCAAGAGGAAGCAATCGACGGAAAGGAAATTGCACTTGAGATTTCCTTTATGCTGTCTGCGAACCCAGGAATTAGAGCCTTCTCTGATTTCTGAACGGAAGAGGCGGCGACATTAATCCCTCACTGCTGCAATCTGATTTCTGAATGGAAGGAGGAGCGTCAGCATAATTAATCCAAGAAAACTAGCGAATGACGAATGGGTGTGACGGCTTTATGAAGGCTGCGGCAGATTTGAGGAGGTTGGGTTGAAGGCGAACAGCGGATTCCCGTCGTGGCTGGCAGAAGGGAGTAATGCCCCTCAATTAATCCAGGTCGGCTGCAGTTTGGAGTCGCCGTTCTCAGGTGAAGCTGGAAGCAGAGGCGTCAGCGGTTTTTGCTGCAAATTGACGATTGAAGATGTCGGCTTTCGATTGAAATCGACTGAAGCTGGAAACGGCAGAAGATGGACGGAGACTAAGAAGAGCGGCGGCAGTTTGAAGCTGGAGAGGGAAGCCAACTGGAAGATGATGCCAGCGCAATAACTAGATGTTGCCAGTTGCAGACTATTTCAACGGAAGGAATAAGTCGGCGGCTGATTTGCGTTGCGGAAGATGAAGAACGGCACTATTGTAGCTTGGGTTGAAGGATAATTGAGCGTGTCATAAACTGGAAAGATATTGCTGCCCCATTTTTTTTCAGCTGGTTATCGCTGTAATGGATATTACAGTCGTGCCTGTAATATGAATTTTTTTTTAAGCACACTCAAGATTATGGCTAGATCCGAAATCTCAGGCTCGACCTGAAATAAAAATAACACATGTCAGTAAAACAAATAAAAATTAAAGAAATATAGCACTTGGGTTGCCTCCCAAGAAGCTCTTGTTTAGGGTCTTTAGCTCGACCAAAGTGTCATTCAGAGTCCGCATTGCAAATCTCAGTAAGATGTTTCTCAGCCGAACCCATTAGTTTCACAGGCGCTTGGGCTTCTTCATTCTCTTTAGCATATGGACTCTCCAAGAGATAGGCCTCTACTGAGTCTGTGTTCATCCCATCAGCTATGGGATTTTCAGCTTTGGCCGCATCGTCGATGACATCTAGGATATAACATGAATCTCCAATAGAATTGTGCTTCAGACTTCGAGACAAGTCAAATTCAATAGCCACCTCACCGATGTTTAAGGCTAGTTTCCCGTTCTTAACATCAATGACTGCTCCGGCGGTTGCAAGAAATGGTCTTCCCAAGATTATCAGTATTTTTGTGTCCTCCTCCATCTCAAGCACGACAAAGTCAACTGGAATGAAGAAATTTTCGACCATGATCGGGACGTCCTCCAAGATTCCTGCCAGCTTGCATACTGACCGGTCAGCCAGTTGTAATGAGATCGGTGTTGTCTTCATGTCGCCAATGTCCAGTTTCCTATAGATAGAAAAAGGCATTAAACTGACACTGGCATCTAAATCACATAATGCATGTTCAAAAGTCAAATCCCCAATTTTGCATGGTATTGAAAAGTTGCCCGGATCTTTCAATTTCTTTAGAAGCTTATTTTGAATAATGGTGCTGCACTCTTCAGTTAGTGCCACTGTGCCTGGCTCCTCTAGCTTCCGTCGATTTGAAAGAATGTCCTTTAAAAACTTTGCATACGTGGGCATCTGCGTTAAAGCTTCAGTAAAGGGGATGTTAATATATAATTTTTTTAAAAATATCCAAAAATTTTCCAAATTGTTTATCCAGCTTTGCCCTTGCCAGTCTTTGGGGGAATGGAATTGGTGGCTTGTAAGGCGGTGGTGGAACATAAGCTGGTTCAGTCACATCATCATCTTTCTCCTCACTTGGTCTCTCAGGTTCGGATATATTACTGCTAGATGCATCAAGACTCAGGTTTGAATCAGGTACTCTCGGTTCCTCCAATTGCTTACCACTACGAGTAGTAATTGCACTACAATTCTCTTGTGGGTTCTATTCAGGTTGGGAAGGTAACCTACCTGGGGTTCTTGCTAGACTGGTGACTAAGTTTGCCAATTGTATGTCTACCTGTTTGTTATGGGCTTCTATGGCATCCAATCTAGTTGTTACATGACGCAGCATATCATTTACGCTCTCATTGGTCTTGGTTTGAGAGGAGATGAAATTTTCCATGATAACTTCAAGTGAGGTCTTCTGAGGTTGTGGTGTATATGGTCGAGGTTGAAATCCAGGTGGTGGTCTGTAGTTTGATTGTGGAGCAGAGTTGGGGTTGTTCTTGTAAGAGAAGTTAGGATGGTTTCTCCAACTAGGATTGTATATAGTGGAGTAGGGATCAAATTGAGGTCTAGGATTTTGATTCCCTACATCATTAACATATTCTCGGTGTGGTTCAGAGGGTTGGGAAACAACTAACTGGCAATTAGCATGTGTATGGCCAAAATTTCCACAAATTTCACATACAGAAGAAGTAGAGCTCGAATCGATAGAATTGACATGCATGGAATTAAGTTTGCGAGATAATGAATCAACCTTGGCTGCTAGAGAACTTAAGGCATCGAGTTCATACTTACCTGGCGCAACGGCCCTTGATGATGTACCTCGTTGGTCTCCAGCCCATTGGTTGTGATTTAGTGCCATGTCTTCTAGTAGATTCATCGCATCATCGACATTTTTGTTCATGATTGCTCCACCAGCGGCTGCATCTATAGTAAGACGCGTATTATAGTTAAGACCATGGTCAAATGTATGAACAATTACCCATTTTTCTAGGCCGTGGTGTGGGCATAAGCGTTGAAGTTCCTTGAATCGCTCCCAAGCTTCATAAAGAGATTCCCCATCTTTTTGGGTAAAACTGGTGATCTGGTTTCGCAATTGAACAGTTTTGCTTGGGGGAAAGTACTTCGAGAGAAACGCCTGGGAAAGTTGTTCCTAGGTTGTAAGCGATTCAGGTTGGAGAGAGTATAGTCAGTTTTGAGCTCTATCCCGCAGAGAGAATGGGAAGAGTCGTAATTGTAGTGCGTCGCTGGAAACTCTGTTCATCTTTGTCGTGTCACAGAACTCCAAGAATATCGATAGGTGCATGTTTGGGTCTTCAGATGGTAGGCCTCCGAATTGGTTCTGCTGAACCATCGATAGGAGGGAGGGCTTTATCTCAAAATTATTTGCCTCCACTGGTGGTCGAGAAATACTAGAGTGAAGACCCCCTGCGCATTTGGAGTAGCGAAATCCATCAGAGTACTGTTGTTGTTCGCCATCGGTAGATCAATAGGAATAGGTTCAATAATCCTCGATGCTTCTCTAGCACTCAATTCCTTTAATCGTCTTCTACGATGGAACGTCCTTTCAATTTCCTGATCAAGTTCGTACAGATCTTCTAATCCACCTGATCGTAAACCTCTATGCATATAACAGTTAAGCATTAATAACAAAGATAGAGAGAAAAACTAAATCACAATAACAAAGAAACAAAACAAGGACAAACCAAAGAAATAGAAACAAAGAAGCAAAAACAAGGAAACAAAAGCAATAGAAAAAGCAAAATGTCTAGTCTACCAATTGTTAAATCTTTTTGATATTGGTTGCCTGTCCCCGGCAACGGCGCCAAAACTTGATGTGTGCCATACTAATGCACAACTAACCGCAAGAGTGACGATTTTGTCGTGATATTACTTAAGATGTCGATCCCACAGGGACAGTGATCAAGTACCAAGAGATTGTGAATTTATAGCTAGACAAACGATTAAAGAGATTTGGAATTGCAGAAAGTAAAGCAAATATGACTTAAACAAATCGAATCCGCCAGGAGAAAACTTCTGGTGGATAACAGGGGTTAGAGAAATCAGAACGTTGGGTTCATCTCGTTAATGGATCTCAAATTCAAACAAGTCAAAATTGTAGCAACGCAAACTTTAAAAGTGCTCAAGGAAGTATCAAAAGGTACAGATTACCCTCTTTCGACGGCGTAATCCGGTATCAATCTAAATCGGCATCCTACTTTCGTAGCTCACCGTACCTAGATTGACCCAATGGGTTCAGAGATACTATGAAATTCCTCATACAAATCCTACCCAATTTCTTGATAGGTCAGAGTATGTTCGAACTAGCAGATCTAGCGTCGCAATTCACCTTTCGGTCCTTCTTGCGATACCCGAGAAAAGATATTACGTGATCAAGGTAATTCAAGTGATAAAACGGCATAGAATGAATAAACACAAAGTAAAATTTGCATTTGATTTGAAATAACAAGTTTGAGAATGAGATACAAACAATGAGACTACACCCTTAGTTCCGACAAAAGATTTACACTATCATAGCGTCGTTTAGGTACAAAACTCTAGAAGAAGAACGAAATAAAGGAAAGAATTGAAGATAGGAGATCACAAACTCTTCAAAAGGGATTGAAATCTTCTTCCTCTAAGCCTCCACGAATTGAAGCACAAGAGAACTCCTCCCAAAACTTTCTCCAAAAACTTCACACCAAGCCAAGACCCGTCCCCCTTCCAAGGGGCATTTCGCCCTTTTTATAGACTCCGATCCCAAATATGAATGCACTTATTGATGGAGCTTTCAATTAGCTACGTTTTGACACCTTAAACGTCAAAAACAGAGCTATAATGACAAAGTTATGGATCTTTAAAGTTTAGAGTACGCAAGTGAGATTATGGGTGTAATGGAGATCACGGGCATGGTAGTAATGTCGGCGTCGATTCTCTTCAGCTCCTGAAACGTCCATGCACTTGTGGGCCATTAAAGGCTCTTCGTAATGACAAAAAAAAAGCCCAAATCAGAGTTCTAACAGAAAAGTTACGTCCTATTCATTCCAGCCCTCCGATACACTTAATGCTACCATTACGGGTGTAATGAGAATTATGGGCATGGCGGTAATTCCTGTAGCGAACTCTATTTCGTCTAAAATTTTGCATATGAGTTGACCATTGACTTGACTTACCCGATACACTTAATGCTACCAACGCCTATGTTCTGGACTTACCCGAGGACATGGGGATTCACCCCGTCTTCAATGTGGCGGACCTTCTTCCCTTCTATGGTCCGTTGGAGGAGCCCTCGAACCCCGACGACCCTCTTCCCCCTAGTTCTTCGGAGGAGAACTCATCAGATCACACAGCGGATGCTGATGTAGGAGGAAGTAGCACTACAAAGGAGGAGGATCCAGACCCAAAAGAACACCAGAAAATGTCTCTGCGAGCCAAACACGAGCAGGCCATGCATGCAAACACGGGTGTGTTCGGCTCGTCGAAATCCTGCAACACTGAACATAGCCATGCATCCGAACATGGGCATGCCGTGTTCGCTTCGGCAAATCCTGGAGAATTCAACAAGTTCAAAACAAAAATTAAACAAGTTCAAAATGCTGAAATGTAAGCCTACTTGAACATTAAAATGTTCCAAAATGTCCTGCAAGCAATAGTCAAAATCGGCACGGCTTGAATCATCCTGGGTCAAATAGCTTGAGTTCATCAGATTGAGCACATGTCCCTACATCACCCGCCCAAATGAGGGCCCCTAGGGGGTCCGGACTCACTGCGCCTATTCGCAGCCCTAAGGTCATGCTCGATATCGCGAGCACGCTGGAAGATCTGGTCGAACGTCTCTGAGCTATACGTGGGTAGGGCGCGACGGATATCTGCACAGAGACCATTCCTAAACTTCAAAAAAACTAATTCGGGGTCCTCCTATAAGTTACACCAGAGTTGTAAAGTTTCAAAGGTGAGGAGATATTCCTCGACGGTACTCGATCCTTGGTGTAGGCTACTATACTGATCAAGGAGACGCTGCCTATAGGAGGAGGGTACGTATTGCTCACGGAGGCGATACCTCATTTCTTCCCAAGTGGAGATGGGAGGAAGGGCTTGCTGCGCATTTTGGTGCTCAACATTTGCCCAATGCAAACATGCAGGGCCTTCGAGCAGGGTGTGCACATACCTAACGCGCGAGTGGGGAGGCCAGTCACTAAGGTCAAAATAAGAGTCAACAGACGCGACCCAATCCAAGAACTGTGTGGGATCGAGACCACCCGCGAAGGGTGCGGGGGTGTTCCGAATGAAATGGTGAAAGTCATCATCCAAGCGAGGGCGTTCTACATGGTGTCGGGTTGGGCCCCTTTGCCCGACCCAAGCGTGCCCAAAGTGACCATTAGGTTGGGGCCCTTGTGCGGCCCACACATCATCCTCATCTAGGGGTTCATCCCCATAACCTAGGTCCCCCTGGACCTCATGAGGACGCAGATGACCGAACTCATCCTCAAAGACTCCCGGCCGCAGGGGCGCGGTCATCGGAGGCAACTCTCTAGTCGGTGGGGCTGGGTTTGCGGACAGAGGTGGGTTAACCGGGTTGGAGCGCCTATGCTCCGATGGCTCAGGGCGACTTACGAGGCTATGGATCCCAGCCATAATTTGCTGAAACATCATGCTTGTATTCCCTTCATGGGATTCCAAGCGCGCGGACAGCGCATCCAACTTGGCGTCTACACGTGCTTCAAACGCAGGCAAAGATTCTAAATGGGTTCTACTCCCTTCCGAGGGTTGGACTGACACTTGGGTTTCAGGGATGGTGTCTAGAAATTTGGACAACATAACTTGTAAAAGTGTAGTCACCATGCACAAACAAGGCCAAAAATAACTAAGTATAGGATGCTGAAAATGTGGAAACTGTGCTAAAATATGCTATGCAATGGTCAGACCGTGCGAACGATAAGAATTGAATGTGCAACGTCCTTTGATACCAAAATGATGTAGCTACTGTTGGAGGGATGGTCCTTAAAACCGTACTCTAAGATTTTACACAATGCACGCGAAATCGTGAGAGGGTCTTGAGATGAGGGAAGTCAAATTGCTCAGAAAGTATAGCGAGAAACACGAAAAATCAGCGCGAATTCGTTTCGGGACAATACTAATGCGAGAGAAATCAAACGGCACCCAAAATTACTAAAATCCACTCACTAACCTCTAGAGCAATTTTGATGGGGGCAAAGACCACCGGCCACGAAGGTACAAGTGGAGCCTAAGGTTGTTGTAAACGAAGGCTCGATGGCTCGCAGATAAGCTAGCAAGCTCAATCAATAAAGCTAGCTCAATAAATAACCACTTCAAAAGAGGACCAAGACAAGCCCAACTTATCAGGAATAATTTACAACAAAAGAGGCCCAAGACTATTCCATGCGATCAGCCGGCAACAAAGCATGATGCACCGAACCAAGATGCAACTATTTTCATCACACAAATCTCGAAGCTCAATGCAGCCAACGCTCATCTCAACACTTCATCTAGCGCACGCACGCAGCAAAGAAGGAGACGCTACAACGTTCACATGCATCCAGCAAAGGAAACATCAACGTCTCCTTGCATCCACCTTCGTTCAAACCAGATTCAGCCCACAAGGAAAGCTTCAATGCCATCTCTGCAGCTACTCAAGAAAGTAAACTCCAACGTTCAGCAACAACGTTTCTCCCAGCGTGTCTCTATATGTATCACATATGAACTTTGTAATCAACAGAGATTTGATGAATTGAATGGAAATGGTTTTCTTTCCGATGGAATCGGATGTCTCCTTCCTTCCTCTCCTTTGAGGTGCTTGTGTCACCTAGCTTTCCCTTCTCCTCCTTCTAGGGCCGAGCCCCTCCCACTTCCCTTCTTCTCTAATCTCTTCCTCCTCCCGAAACCAAGCTTTCCAGCCACGCAAGTTCCAGGATTTCTGAAATTTCTAGTGCTCGCCGCCGACAATCCAGCTGTCGAATCTCCACGAAACTTCAGCCACCACTTCGCCTTCTGCCAAAGAACCATTAGCCACCAGCATCACTCCATCCGCCTCTCCGATCACCAGGAATCAAAGCCCCGACCACATCCCCTGTTCTCACCCTACTTCCGCCCTAATCCTGCCTTTCACCGTCATTCTTCCCCGACCAGCCTCCACTCGCCTCCAAACTTCAGCCACGCCATCATCACCATCACAAGGAATCCCAGTTGTAGCAGGTTCAACGCTAGTGTCTTCTACGATGTCCGGCGACTTCCCCTGCTCCATTCGCAACCTCCCCTACTTTCACCCAAGTTCAGTGTCTTAAGGATTTACCTTGCTCTGCCTTCCCCGTCACTGATCTGACACCTCCGCCACTCCAACTCCGTCAACCACATCCTGGCAGACTTCCCAGTCTACAAGAACCCCGTCTGTGCCACCTCTCTTCCTCCTGACAACGAACGAAATCAGCCGGCTTCCCTCCCTCTATTTTCCAGAATTGTTGCCTCATGTCTCATGTTTTGCCCATATTATTAATCTGATTAAGCTTCATTTTGCAGGTTTTAAACATGCTCGGACAAGCTTCCAGCGCTTATCCTTGGAACCAATAGAAAGACCAGAACGTCTTCTATCATTCGGATTAGTTGGGACGAATCAAGATTTACCATAACATCCTGCGAGACACACCTTTTGATAACTGATTAAGTCCTGCACCTGTTGTCAAACTAATCTGATTAGTGTTTTCATTGCAGGCACTTTAAACAATCGGTGTGGCAAAAGTCTAGAATTTTGGCAGGATTAGCAAGCACCAATCTTAAACATTCAATTGGACAAGTCGAGCTGAATCTAGACTGACCAGATCAACCAAGGAGGCCATGCTACTTTTGAAGAATTATACAATTCTGTACTGAAATTCTGCTACACTTTGATATACTAATCTGATTACTGTTCTTTGTGCAGATATAGTTCCTGCTCCGGCAAAACAAACCAATCTATTTTTGGAACGATTAACAAGTACAAGTCTATTTCTGTAATGTTGTTCAATCAGTTTAACTTTTGGATCATCAGATCTTATTCACTGGCACAACACCATTTCGTAACTGATTATTCTCTATTGTGTTGTTTACTGGCTATTTTATGATTGCTTGATCATTATTCACAATTTCAAAAACATAAAATTTATTTTAAATCAGTAGAATAAATTCCACGCTTCCCCCCTACATCAGTTTGGTATCAGAGCGAGTTTGTGGGCAACTCTTGTCTGCTCACACGATCCTTGCTTCACTCTTTTCATTAAAAAAAAATTAATTGTTTTGTTTTATGTTTTGTTGCTTTCATTGTTTTTTGCATGTTAGTTAAGTATTTGCTATTTACTTGCAATTGAAAAAAATAAATAAATAAATTTACATGCTTTCATGATTCTTTGTATTTAGTTTGCATGCTAGTTAAGTTATTTTCTGTTTATTTGCTTAAAAAAAACTTATTATGTGCTTTCATGTTTGGTTGTTTATTGTTTTGCATGCTAGTTTGTTTATTCTCAAATTTATCTTTTCATACTAGCTGAAATCATTTTTGACATCTTAGGGTGCTCTATTTTCAAAGGTTTATATTGTGTTTTCAAAACATCCCATGGCCACTAGACTCCAACCCCCTACCTTTAGTGGTTCTCTTAACCCTAAGGATTTTAATGATTGGTTAACAAAACTTGAGCATTATTTTTATTCAATTGCCATGCCTGAACATTTCAAAGTTGGGTTTACCCGTTGTCTCCTAGAAGGCACAGCTAGATTATACTGGACCAGTGTGGAGAGAAACCTAGAGATGTTTGGACGCCCCCTATTGAAAAATCGGATGAGATGCTTTATAAACTAAAAGAAAAATATGATCCTTCATCTCTCCATGAAAATCTTCGTGACCAATTTAGTAGCCTTACACAAGAAAATATGACGGTACCTGAATATATATTAAAGTTTAAGACCCTCAACCATAGTAGTAGAGCTAGAGAACATCCTTGGGTTGTGCGTAACCAGTTTATAGATGGTCTTAAATATGAGATTAGGAAGGGCCTCACCTACTACCCCATACACACAATAGAAGATGCTTTTCAAATAGCTAGTAAGGTAGAACAAAATCTTAAGGCAACATATAGGAAAGGACTTGACCAAACTAGAACACAAAGCCAACCACTCCAACAAAAACTTGTTCAAACCTTAGAGCCTACCTTAGAAACTAAAACAAGTCAGACATGTGAAACTCAAGAGGAAAACCACAGCCAATATCTAGAGAAACTTTGAACATATAAGGTCACTCTTAGGAATGATTTTTTCCATACCTACATCAAAATGAAAGATAAGATGTGTAAGGTAGCCATAGATGAATCCATAGGCTTCAACTTTATAACCCTTAGCGCTATTGATAGATTTGGCCTTACCACTGAGCCTAACCCAGACCCTTACACCATTAGTAGGGATGATGGAACCAAAACCTTAGTGAACCATATGTGCCTAGTTCCTATTTTGTTAGGTACCCTTCTACTAGAAGTTTGGTGTTATGTATTACCCTTAGAAGGTACATACCATGTCCACCTAAGAGAACCTTGGTTATATGATGTCAATGGGGATTATCAAAGGCAAGATGATTCATATGTCTTAAGGTGCCAAAACTCAAAGATTAAGATCAAGCGGTCCAAACCAAATCCCCCTAAGGTAGCCAATCCATTAGGCCTCTTAGAGACAAACCCAACCATAGAGCCCGAGCTACCTCCTACCTTACCTCAACCCGAGTCTAGCATTCCAACTAAGGAACCCATAGTTGACTCGCCTAAGTGTCAAAGTACCCCTAAGTTGCCCATAGAGACCCTTGTAGACTTGTCTCAACTTAAGAGTGAAATAGAACCATCACAATTACCTTGAATTTTAGAGCCCATACCCACAGGTTCTCAACTTGAACCCAAACCCATAGATCTTCTTGAACCTGATTTTGAACCTAAGTTAGATCCTTTTGAAATTGATTTAGATCCTCATCCTCAACCCTTAGGAGATAGCATAGAATTAGAAGACCCTATGATCCTAGAGTCTTGTCTCTCATTGAAGGCACCCATAGAACGCACACAAGTTGAACATTTAAACAAGACTGCTTTGAATATTTTTCAAATTTAGCATATTGATTTCATTATTCCAGTTTACTTAAATGCTATAATTCCTTATTATAAGTGTACTAATAAAAATGGCTGAGAAAGGGAATTTAGTGCAGGTGTCCGTGACTTGTAGCTTGGACTTTGGATATGGAATGACAAGACAACATGCTATGATGCTAACAACGGTTTGAAGATGCGGATCCTGATGGAACAAATAATTCTTGCCCCTCCAGAACTTCTTCACCAAAGCAATAACAATTCTTTGGGGAAGAATTTTTTTCACCCGAGGAGAAATGATGGGGGCAGAGACCACTGGCTACGAAGGTACAAGGGGAGCCTAAGGTTGCCGTAGATGAAGGCTCGATGGCTCGCAGATAAGCTAGCAAGCTCAATAAATAACCACTTCAAAAGAGCACCAAGACAAGCCCACTTATCAAGAATAATTTACCGCAAAAGAGGCCCAAGACTATTCCATGCGATCAGCCGGCAACAAAGCATGACCACCGAACCAAGATGCAGCTATTTTCATCACACAAATCTCGGAGTTCATTGCAGCCAACGCTCATCTCAACACTTCATCTGGCGCACACACGCTGCAAAGAAGGAAACGCTGCAACATTCACATGCAGCCAACAAAGGAAACATCAACGTCTCCTTGCATCCACCTTCGTTCAAACCAGATTTAGCCCACAAGGAAAGCTTCAATGCCATCTCTGCAGCTACTCAAGAAAGTAAACTCCAACGTTCAGCAACAACGTTTCTCCTAGCGTGTCTCTATATGTATCACGTATGAACTTTGTAATCAACAGAGATTTGATGAATTGAATGGAAATGGTTTTCTTTCCGATGGAATCAGATGTCTCCTTCCTTCCTCTCTGCTGAGGTGCTTGTGTCACCTAGCTTTCCCTTCTCCTCCTTCTAGGGCCGAGCCCCTCCCACTTCCCTTCTTCTCTAATCTCTTCCTCCTCCCGAAACCAAACTTTCCAGCCACGCGAGTTCTAGGATTTCTAAAATTTCTAGTGCTCGCCGCCGACAATCCAGCCGTCGGATCTCCACGAAACTTCAGCCACCACTTCGCCCTCTGCCAAAGAACCATTAGCCGCCGGCATCACTCCATCCACCTCTCTGATCGCCGGGAATTGAAGCCCCGATGACATCCCTTGTTCTCACCCTGCTTCCGCCCTAATCCTGCCTTTCACTATCGTTCTTCCCCGACCAGCCTCCACTCGCCTCCAAACTTTGGCCACGCCATCATCACCATCACAAGGAATCCCAGTTGTAGCAGGTTCAGCGCTCGTGTCTTCTACGATGTCCGGTGACTTCCCCTACTCCGTTCGCAACCTCCCCTGCTTTCACCCAAGTCCGCTGTCTTAAGGATTTACCTTGCTCTGCCTTCCCCATCGCCGATCTGACACCTCCACCGCTCCAACGCCGTCAACCACATCCTGGCAGACTTCCCAGTCTACAAGAACCCCGTCTGCGTTGCCTCTCTTCCTCTTGACGACGAACGAAATGAGCTAGCTTCCCTCCCTCTGTTTTCCAGAATTGTTGCCTCATGTCTCCTGTTTTGCCCTTATTATTAATCTGATTAAGCTTCATTTTGCAGGTTTTAAACATGCTCGAACAAGCTTCTAACGCATATCCTTGGAACCAATAGAAAGGCCAGAACGTCTTCTATCATTCGGATCAATTGGGACGAATCAAGATTTACCATAACATCCTTCGAGACACACCTTTTGATAACTGATTAAGTCCTGCACCTATTGTCAAACTAATCTGATTTGTGTTTTCTTTGCAGGCACTTTAAACAATCAGTGTGGCAAAAGTCTAGAATTTTGGCAGGATTAGCAGGCACCAATCTTACACTTTCAATTGGACAAGTCGAGCTGAATCTAGACTGACCAGATCAACCAAGGAGGCCATGCTACTTTTGAAGAATGATACAATTATGTACTGAAATTCTGCTACACTTTGATATACTAATCTGATTACTGTTCTTTGTGCAGATATAGTTCCTACTCGGGCAAAACAAACCAATCTATTTTTGGAACGATTAACAAGAACAAGTCTATTTTTGCAATGTTGTTCAATCAGTTTAACTTTTGGATCATCGGATCTTATTCATTGGCACAACACCGTTTCGTAACTGATTATTCTCTATTGTGTTGTTTACTGGCTGTTTTATGATTGCTTGATCATTATTCACAATTTCAAAAACATAAAATTTATTTTAAATCAGTAGAATAAATTTCACGCTTCCCCCCTACATCAAATTTTAAGCACAGCACGAACGGGGTTTGCAGATCGCAAGATCAGCTCACGCGCCTATGCACCTGCGAACAAACCAACGAACAAGGAAACCGTCCATGACTCCGACGCTCGGATGCTCGTGGGTGAGAGGGCGAAAGAAACTCAACATGGAAAGCAGGAAACACCTCGAGTCGAGACACCGGTCGCCGACTCTTACAAGTGCTGAAGACGATGCTACTTCGTCTTCCACATAAGCTGGAGGCACTCTTGCTCACCAGGAGAACTCTACCTCTAAGAGAACTAAGGAACACAATACCCCAGCCTCCTCTTTTATAGAACAAGAGGAGAGGGAATAAGACAAAGAAGAAAAGACAAACAACTTTAACAACTAACTACTCATGCAGGCCACAAAGGTGGTCAAGCTGCTACTACAAGACAAAGCAAAACAAACTTACCTAATATTCTATGAAGTTGGCGCATGGTCTTCTGGTCTTCGTACGGAGGCGGTTGGGTGGTCAGACGCGTTCGGAGCATACCGCGACAAAGCAGCAAAATTTGGACACCATGGGCTGGGTTACGACGGATGTGGCGCGCTCTTGGGCCATGTTGCTAAGATGATTGCGTGGCCCCTCAGGTGTTGGGCCTTCAGGTGGACAGCCGCCCAAGCCCTTGAGCGGAAGGGCCTCGGTGTGGATCGACAATGGGCTAATCACTCCTACAAAATGGTCCGGTGGTTGAGAAGTGTGTTGAGATCGCCATACCTCCACCTTGTTGGGCTCCTTCGGACCCTCCATGGAGGGTTCAATGTGGTACTGAGGGTTGTGGACGTCAAAACGGGGTCGTCGGGGCAGTTTGGCGACTTCTTCTGGTAGTTGTCCACATGACTCACTGGATGAGGTTTTCGTCGCTAGGTACCCCGAGGAACATTTTGTGAAAATTTTAATTTTTGCATGTGAAGCTGCCGCTAAATCGGGTGGTTGTCCGCAGGACCCGCGGGGCGAGGTTTTCGTCACTAGGTACCCCGAGGAACTTTATGTGGAAAATCTATCTTGTGCACCTGGTAGTTGTCCGGGGCGAGGCTTTCGTCGCTGGGTACCCCGAGGAACTTTCTGTGGAAAATCTGACTTGTGCATGTGAAGCCGCTTCCGATTCCAGAATTTCTCCAGGTTGCTCTCCGCAGGACTCACGGGGCGAGGTTTTCGTCGCTGGGTGCCCCGTGGAACTTTTTGTGGGAGATCTAACTGACGTTGCCCAGGATTCCAGAATCCATGGGCCGAGGTTCTCGTCGCTAGGCACCCCGACGAACTTTCTGTGCCGAATTGAACTTTCTAGGTCTTTAGTACTTGATGCTCCTGCATCAAAATACAATGCCAAGAAGAGGAGTTAATCTTTTCAGACTTCAACCCATGTCTTTAGGTCTCACTGCCAATTTTACGCAGTGCCAAATAGGTGAGTCACTTTCCTTTTTGGATTTCAGATTCTTTCTTCCCAACAAATGACAAGATGGACTTTAAGGATCTACTAGGTTTAATCAATTGATATCAATCCAAACATCATACAACATATACTCATTTTATTTAAAGGCGTTATTTCTCTTTCAAATTTCATTCATCAAACAATATATTTACCCAAAACTTCTTGTATTAATCAATGAAAAATTTCAACAGATAAATTATATCAAAGAAATAAATTCAGTATATTAGGTCTATTTCTCATTCTCAAGTATTGTCATGTACAGTAATTTATCATCAAGAAAAATTTTGGCATGATAACAACAGTATTTTCATGATTAGAACAAACCACAGGCATTTATCACATCATTACTAAATCAGAATTAAAAATCATTATTGCATTAACCAAGTCATGCACCATACCAATCACAGAGTATCAATCTCAAATATCAGAACATCACATACAACCAAGCATCATATCATCTTATACAACCAAATTGAATGAATTTTATCAGTTATATCTCAAAAACCGAAGATCCGTAGCCGGCGGACACAAGAAGTTTCAAGGATTTATCATTCCATATAAACACATGAATCATCAGAAATATAAAAGATGAAATGCAAATAAGTAGGAAAAAGATACTCACAGAGCTCTACTCATCCATGTCAGATCCAATCTCCTCTGTGTCCTCGGGTCTGAACCATTTTCTTTTTTGATGAAAAATTATGGTACCGTGAAAAGAATTACGGTACTACCGTAATATGAGCCAAATCTCGGAAACTTTCTGCATGAAAATTTCATGAAATTACGGCCCATAAAATTCATCACGGTAGTGCCGTAATTTTCTACCAAACTTGATTTTATCTACAAAAAGAGAAGAAAAATTAACTCTAAAAATAAACTAAAATAAAAGAAACTAAGCTAAGTAAGAGTGCTTGGGTTGCCTCCCAAGAAGCGCTAATTTAAAGGTCATTAGCTTGACCATTCTGCACTCGGATTTGATCATGGTGGTGCCTTCAGTTGCCATTCTGATTTCTCTTTGTTTTGTTCAACGCCTCTGACAACACAAGACTCATTCAAGAAACAGTGTCCAAATTTTCCTAAGAACCTTTTTCCTTTCTTAAGCAGTTTTAGTCTTTCTCTTCTTCTCTGTCTCTTTTTCTTTCTCTTTTCAGAAATTGAGTCAGTTTTCTCCTGAAATCCTCTACTCACACACTCAAAAAAAATGACAGTCTCAATACTAGAGGGCTCATCAAATAAATTATGCATATCACTAACAACATCATCTATTACATCGATACTACAACTTGATCCTGAATGTGATGCTTTTTTTAATGAATCTGTTAAATCAAACTCAATTATATTTTCACAAATATCAAATGTGAGTTTTCCTTTCCTAACATCAATGACTGCTCCAGCTGTGGCTAAAAATGTTCTACCAAGAATGATTGGATTTTTGGAAATTTCTTCCATTTCAAGAAACACAAAATCTGTTGGTTTGAAATACTTACCTATTTGAACTGGAACATTTTCTAAAATACCAACTCGATACTTTACCGATGAATCAGCAAGCTGCAAAGATATTGAAGTTGGTTTAAGATCTCCCATGTCCAGTTTCCTACAAATAGATAATGGCATTAGAATTACACTAGCACCCAAATCACGTAAGGCTCGATAAAAAGCCTCACTCCCAATTGAACAGGTATAGAGAAACTACCTAGATCATTTAATTTTGGTGGCCACTTGTTTTGAATAATAGCACTGCATTCCTTAGTTAATGCCACAGTACCATAGTCCTCTATCTTTCTCTTATTTGACAAAATTTCTTTAAAAAATTTAGCATATGAGTGCATTTGAGATAAAGCTTCAGTGAATGGAATATTAATGTAAAGCTTTTTTAAGACATCAAGAAATTTCCCAAATTGCTTATCTAACTTGGCTTCCACTAGTCTCTGGGAAAAGGTATAGGTGGCCTATATGGGGCTGGTGAACTAGGCCTAGGAAGATTTGACTGACATGGTTTATCACCTTTAGGTTCATCACCCTTATGAGGTGGCAAACTAGTTTGGGACTGCTCATGCACAGGAGATTTTTCCAAGTCTAATTCATTGTTATGTTCAATCGCAGGCTCTTTTTCATTATCCTCAACTCTCTCTTTAGGTTCATCTAATTTCCTCCCACTCCTAGTAATGATAGCATTACAGTACTCCCTAGGGTTTGGTTTAGGTTTAGCAGACAATTTCCCTGAGGGTCTATAAGAAGTACTAGCTTGTTATGCTATTTGTGTCTCTAAAATCTTATTATGTGCAACAACACCATCCAACCTAGAGTTCATTTGCTTAAGGCTCTCTATAACTTCTTCATTTTGTCTCATCTGGGCACCCATGAATTTTTCAAACATGTCTTCTAAGCTAGATTTTTGGGGTTGACTCTGATTTTGTTGTCTCTGCTGGTACCCTCTATTCTCACCTTTCCCCTCAGTGTTATTATTTTTTCCAAGACAAATTTGGGTGATTTCTCCATCTAGGGTTGTAGGTACTAGAGTAGGGATCATTGTTTCTACCTTGATTATACCCCCCAACAACATTAACTTGCTCAGAACCCTGATCAGTAATAATTGTACACTCCTTAGAATAATGCCCAGAATTTCCACAAATATCATACAACAAAAGATGAAACTACAGTAGTTTGCATTTGGAAAGAATCAAATCTGTTGCATAAAAAATCTACCTTTTTAGCTAAGGTGCGCTAGTTATCACTTTCATTCTTACCATGAGGAGGACGATACAGCACTCCTCTCTCTGTACTCCATTAGTTGTGATTAAAAGCCATCTCCTCCAGCAACTTGAAAGCATCTTCAATGGTTCTGTTCATGAGGGCTCCTCCAGCAGCAGCATCAACAGTCATTCAGGTATTATAAAGTAAACCATTGTAAAAAGTATGTATTAAAACCCAATTTTCAAGGCCATGGTGAGGACACTTCCGTTGTAAATTATTAAAACGCTCCCATGCCTCGCTAAAAGACTCGACATCCCTCTGTGTAAAGCTTGTAATCTGGTTCCTTAAATGGATGGTCTTGCTGGGTGAAAAGTACTTCATCAAGAAAGCATTTGACAGTTGATCCCATGTAGTGAAGGTTGTTAGTGTTTATGCCCTGTAGACCAATGTATGGACATGGTCTAGCATTATTTAAATGTACTTTGATAGAATTGATATCATTGATAAAGGCATGGTCATTATTATGCAGATTGCTTTACCTGCAATGATATATTGAATTGCATAAATAATGTCCCAGGAGTTTGGTTGGATCCATTCTCAAAGTAATCCCCAGTCAAGGTGCCTTAGCCGATATGGGACAACTTCGGTGCATGTGAGACTGGTGTATGGGCTGGTTAGGTGTGGGGCACAGTAACGTAGACATACAGGTGCATTGGATGCACTAGAGTGACCCACCATGAGGATTGACTTGTCTAGTCAACAGGTCAATCTCACATATAAGAGATTTGCATTGATCCTTAGACTTTAAGTATTCATGTCTAGATGTGATGATGGATGTGCTTTGATACAGTCTTACATCTCTCCGTAAATGGGTGATCAAAACGACTATCATTGGGCATATCATAAATCATATGGAGATATGGATGACCAATAGTAGGATTTGCCCCTTTCTTAATTGAAGCATGATATCCACTTTGGGGTGTCTCACCTCATTGGTGCATGACAGGAATGTATGGCCATATTGTTTGAGTCATGACCAATAGATTGGATTAATAAATATGAGACTAATCCAATGGCAGGATATCAGTTCAGGCAAAGGGATCTATAATGCATGGGAATCCTCGTTGCTTGTTAGGGAGTTGTTGACAGATGACTTAAGTCCTATGACATGGGTAGCAGTGATGTGTTGATAGATACCTCTCACTACTTATGATGTTTCATCATCATTGCCATCGTCATATGGATCCTACGGGGTCACACGCAATAGACTCTTGTTGTTGTATTTTGATCTGGATATCTTGGAATATATTTGAGTTCATTCTGATCCTAGGTCCAAGACAGATTTATGGTTGAATCTGAGTCCAATTGGGATTCATGGTGTTGGGGTATGCCCTTAAGGCTAATGTTTGAGGCCTTGGGATTCTTTCAGTATCATGTATAAACTCTTAAGTTTATAAAGGCAATGGTTGTTATTCAGTTTGTTACATTGTCTGCTGCAATAAGTGTACTTCTGAATAATGTCTCAAAGCTGTTCAGCTAGGCTGACATGCTATGTGTCCTTAGTCGATATATCTTGGTGAACATGAGACAGCCTTGATATGATGGAGACTAATATGTGTTCTAATCTTATAGGATGCTTCGAGCATGGAATAAGATGTAGACTCATGGGTACATTGGATGTACTGGACAGACCCTACTAGGATATTCAATTGCTTGTCACAATGTGAATAATCCTTGTTTGCAACAAGTGGCACATATCCTCTGACTTGAGATCACTTGTGTTTCTAAATGATGATTGTCATTGTTTTGAGGTAGTTCAATATCATTTGAAACATAATGGTTATAGATTATCTTGGATAATGATCATGAGTCAGGTTAGGGCACTAGTGATAGATATAGGATTGCCGTCTCCTTGTTTAAGGAGTGTGATGTTCTAAAGGGGCCCCCCTGAATGAGATGATTGAGAAAGTGTATGGCCATACCCAGGTGACTATGTTCATCTGATCTAATCATGCTCATCATATTGGAGCTACAGGCTTGACACGCTTGTCCAATAAGAACATCCAGTGGCAAAGGAAACATGTATGCCTAGTGAAGTGGATTCACACTTGTGCTGTGGTTTGGGTGTAGTCTTGGAAGACTCTTTCCTTTATATCGGGAGACAGTGATGTGTTGCTAGATACCCCTCACTGATCGTGATAACGTAAGTTATCGTTACCGACATTTAAAGGAAACCCTCAGGGTCGCACAATTTGATGATATGGCTTACTTAGGTCAGATCGTGTGGACTGAATTGTTTTGGTTCAGTTTAAAGGAGTTTAAACTCTGATTGTAAGTGAGATCTGGTCTGATCATGTTTGATTGATTAGGGCTTGAGATCGGTAAGCTTCGATCGAGAGATTTCATGCTAGATCAGTGAGATCAAGAGCATCGAGAGATCAACGGTTAGATCTTGAACCTTTAGGTTCAATGAGATCGACCATGGCTTGGGCTGATTTAATTTGGTCTTGAACCAAATTCAATTGAACCGGCTCATCATGTGAGCGCTTGGTTCAAAAGGATCAAAGGGTGAAGAGGAGTTGCGTTCGGTTCACTTGAAGTGAACGCATAACGCTTGAGAAATAATGGGTTGCTATTTTTGGAAAGTTTTTGCAACGCCTCCACGTTCATGAGGAACGTTTTCTCTTATCGCCTCTCATCACCTCTTGACGTTTTTCTTGCTCTCGTGTGACGACTCTCTCGACGAGTGTAGAGAAGGCTTTCGGCAAGCACCAAGAGATCTCATCTCCTCCACGCAAAGAACTCCTTAGAACCTTGCTAGCACAAGGAGCACTAAGGGAGTAGGCGACATCATTTGTGTGCGTACCATTTGGAGGAGAAGTGCTTGAGTCTCTTCTTCCTAGACGCCATCCAAGCAATGGCTTTGGTAAGAATCGTTTCCTTGATTCTTGTTTGCAATCGCATATAAGTTGATCTTATAATATGTAAAGATCCTAGAAACCCCCTTCCGCTGCATGAAAAACTCCATATGCGCCTATCTAGGGTTTCGCTCCCCCTTGAAGGGGACTCTTCAATTGGTATCAGAGCCAGTTTATGCATATTTTATGATTGCTTTAGCCTTTTGTGATCCTTGTATGCTTATATCTTCTTTACATGCGAGATTTACATGTAAGTTATTCATGCCGAAACTTGATATATGTTTCCTTAGCGCATGGTTGTTTGCGCTTGTTGTTTTTCTCAAAAACTTCATGACATGCGCGACTATCATTAGATCTAAGCGGCGCCTACTATAAACCCTTAGACGGGTTAGTAGGGTTGAAGTCATCTTCTAGGAAGGATCCAAATAGTCTGATCAGACCATCTGACAGCCTAGATGGGTCGACCAGATGGCACCTATGCGCATGCATAAGGTGGCTATAGGTTGACTGCATCAAGGGCGTGTAGCGAGGTCTGGTTGAGACAACCCTTGAACGCGCATGAGTTAGGCCCGGGGTCACACCCGCTTGCCAGAACTCATGAAGGCTGTTCAGCCCTTGGCGCATGCATGGTTGACCATTAGGTCAACTCAAGTCAGTTAGGACTTGGTGCATGCAAGGGCAGTGGATCTGACTAGTCATGATGAGTGGATCCCTATTAATGGACCGTTGTAAGGTGGTAGGGCACATAAGAAAAATAAAATTGATTTCAATGGGATTTTGAAATTTTATTTTGTCTATGGATCACATGTTGATTGTAAGCATATGCTTGTTTATTTAATCTTATGTGGGATGCCTAATTTAATGTGTGCTATGCTGGGGCCTGCGTGCCTGGAATAAATTATAAATTAATTTTTATTGTGATCTGCGCATCATATTTTATTTAATTTATAAAGTGTAATTGACCTGCGAGTCAAACTTGTCTAGATAGATTAAATTGTAATTTAATCAGACAAGAGCACAGAGCACACTTGGCAGAGGCGCATGCAGCAGAGGCTTGACCAGGTGGGAGGTCCAGGGTTCGACCCTGTGACAGGCGCAATTACCTGGTGGGCGCACCTGAGCTGCAGTGGGCGCTTGGGCCCTGGGTTGGGCTAGATGAGATGCAAAAGACCCATGAAGAAAGCTCAAGTGAAGACTTAAGTGAATCTTAAGGTCTTACTTAGGGTTAATGGGCTTTTACCACATAAGATCAGCATGCTTTCTACTTATCGTCTTTATAATTAGAAGTGCATGATTTGTTTATCTTCTGCTATCACCATAGGGTTTGCATGATAGTTAAGAAGATAAAAGACCGTTAAAATCCAACGCTAGAAATATAGCCTTCTGACGCGAAACCTCACTGTTCTGACTATCGTTGGGGCCGTGTTGTACCCACTCAGTGGGCAGCCCATCTATCTTCAGACGGTGTGCGATTTCACCTGCGTGTTACAGAGAAGGGATTTATCGCTTCTCGTTGCTCAGCATAGCACCTGGTGGTCCAGGGAGTAGGTCAGGTCAGCTTGACCATGTAGGCTACATACTGAGCATATGTGAGCTATATGGAGGCAGTCATCTGTGGGATCAGAGACAGTGTTGTACCAACTCAGTTGGCACAGTCTGCTGGATTGCCCAGATGAAGGGGAATCGCACGGGTTGGCGATTGGCAGGGACTGCCTACCAGAAATTAGTGCTTGTACTCTCTGTGCATCTTATGTCGCCTGAGCGGGACGCGGAGACCAAGTATGAAATCTGGATCCCATCTCACTAAAAGAGTGTTACTCTTTTGGACTGTTTAATGGATTTTTCAGTCAGATAAAATAGTGAGAAAAGAATCTTTCTTAAGTCCTGGATTGATTCTAAACATTGATACTGACCTTGCTGTTCTTGCATTGTTGTAGATTCCTGCAGCAACGAACACCATGAGCTTCAATGTGCGATCCCTACTGGAAAGGGAGAAGTTTGCAGGGCCAAACTTCTCAGACTGGTACGGACACCTTAAGATTGTTCTTAAGGCAGAGAGGAAACTGTATGTCCTCGAGACGGCTACACCGCCTCAACCTGCTCCGAACGCCGCAAGGGCGGTTCGGGAAGCCTATGAAAAGCATGTCAATGATAGCATTGATGTTGCTTGCCTGATGCTAGCGTCTATGACGCCACAGCTGCAGCGTCAGCATGAGGATATGTCTGCTATAGAAATGATAGCAAACCTCAAGATGCTATATGCTGCACAGGCGAGGACTGAGCGCTATAATTTGACCAAGCTTTTCTTTCAGAGCAAACTGGCTGAAGGGAGTCCAGTGGGAGCTCATGTGCTCAAGATGATTGGGCACAAAGAGGCTCTAGAGAAACTGGGGCATACCATCAATCAGGAGCTTGCTGTAGACATTATTCTGCAGTCTCTCCCGGCCTCTTTCGATCCGTTCATTATTAATTTTAATATGAACAAGATTGATTGTACTCCGGCAGAGTTGCTGAATATGCTCTTGACTACAGAGGAAACTCTAAAGGGAAAGCCTTCAACCTCTGTCTTGATGTTTCCTTCCAGGAACAAGAAGAAGGGGAAGAAGGGCAAAGCCCCTGTCAAGAATTACAACAAGGCTCTGAAACAGAAGGTTAAGCGGTCGAAGGAATACAGGTGTTTCCACTATGGCCAGCTGGGTCACTGGAAAAAGGACTGTAAAGCGCTCCAAGGAGACAAGAAGGGAAGCATCGCTTCTGGCTCAGGTATTTTCGTGACTGAAGTCATGATATCCTCTTCTTCTATTTCATGGGTGTTGGACACTGCATGTGGAGTTCACATTTGTTCAAATGTACAGGAACTCAAGAGAAGAAGACAGGTGGGACAGCATGAGGTGGACCTACGAGTTGGAAACGGGGCACGGGTTGCTGCTGTTGCTGTAGGGGTTTATTACATCTCATTACCATCTGGTCTTGTATTAGAACTGGACAATTGTTATTTTGTTCCGAGTATTACGAAAAATATTATCTCTATTCCTGCTCTTGTCAGGAAAGGATTTTCCTTTGAATGCAATATTTCAAAGTGTGTTCTTACTTATGATAATATTGTTTATGCTACTGGATCAATTAACAATGGGTTATTCATGTTGGACATGGAATGTTCTATACAAAACATTGATAATAAGAAAGCCAAGTATGCTGATGATAGCACCTTGTTATGGCATAGTCGTTTAGGCCATATTAACAAGAAACGCATTAAGCGGTTGCATGATCATGGACTGCTGGGATCATTCTCCTATGAGGAGATTGATACATGCAAAACTTGTTTATTGGGTAAAATGACGAAGTCTCCTTTTCCTAACAAAGGTCAAAGGGCTTCAGGTTTACTTGACCTTATACACAGTGATGTGTGTGGGCCATTTAGTAAACATGCCAGAGGTGACTATTCATACTTCATTACCTTTACTGATGATTTCAGTAGATATGGGTATGTCTATCTAATGAGACATAAGAGTGAATCTTTTGACAAGTTCAAAGAGTTCAAAAATGAAGTACAGAATCAGCTAGGCCGAAATATCAAGGCACTTCGCTCAGATCGAGGTGGAGAATACCTAAGTCGAGAGTTTATTGACTATCTGAAGGAGTGTGGGATTATCTCACAGCTCACTCCGCCAGGAACACCGCAATGGAATGGTGTGTCCGAGAGGAGGAACAGAACATTACTGGATATGGTTCGTTCTATGATGAGTCAGGCTACTCTACCTTACTCCTTTTGGGGATTTGCGCTGGAAACAGCTGCAAAGGTACTAAACCGAGTGCCATCCAAGGCAGTTTCAAAGACTCCATATGAATTATGGTATGGGAAACAGCCTAGCTTGACATTTATTAAGATCTGGGGTTGCGAGGCTTATGTCAAAAAGCTCGCCTCTGGGAAACTAGAGAGCAGATCTGAGAAATGTATCTTTGTCGGTTACCCTAAGGAAACTAAGGGTTATTATTTCTACGATCCCAAGGAGAACAAGGTATTTGTTGCTCGGACGGCCGTTTTTCTTGAGAAGGAGTTTCTTCTGCAAGAGGCCAGTGGGAGAGAAATAAAGGTGGATGAGAATCTGAAGAGTCCCCTTCAAGGGGGAGCGCAAGCAGATGAAACCCCTTTCAAGAGGGGGGGGGGGGGCGAAAAACCCTTAAGGGTGGCGCATAAAAATCGCAAGCGGAAGCAAGGGTTTTTCATGGATCTTAGCAAGATAATATGATCAACTTGATGAAGTTTAGATCCATACCAAAGCCATGAGGAAGATGGCGACTTGGAAGAGAAAGATCGAAAGGGATCTTCTCCCTAGTTGACGCACACAAGATGATGTGCTTGCTCCTTGGAGATCCTTGTGCTAGCAAGGTCCTTCAAGGGTCCCTCTCGTATGGTAAAGAAATGAGAGATGATGTCTAGGCTTGCCGAACCTCCACCAAGATCTCGCCTTCTCCACGCCAAAGTCTCGTCAAGCAAGAGCAAGGAGACGAGAGTTGAATGGAGCGTTCAAGTCATTTGGCGTTCAAGGGAACATGCGATAAATGACTTTCCAAAATTGGAAAATCCATTAAGCCATGCGTTCATGATCACTAAATCGATCAAAACGCCAAAACAATGAACCATACGTTCAAGCTCTTGAACCGGTTCAAAGTAAATGTGTTCGGTCCAAAGGCCAAACCAAGCCAGCCCAAGCCAATCGGTCTAGATCAACTAAACCCTAAGGTTTCCAATCTAACCGTTCATCTCATGATGCTCTTGATCTCACCGATCTAGCATCAATCCTCTCGATCGAAGCTTACCGATCGCAAGCCCTAATCAATCAAACATGATTAGACTGGATCTCACTTACAATCAGAGTTTAAACTCCTTTAAACTGAATCAAAACAATCCAGTCCACACGATCTGACTTAAGTAAGCCATATCATCAAATTGTGCGACCCTAAGGGTTTCCTTTAAATGTCGGTAACAATAACTTACATTATCACGATCAGTGAGGGGTATCTAGCAACACATCACTGTCTCCCGATATAAAGGAAAGAGTCTTCCAATACTACACCCAAACCATAGCACAAGTGTGAATCCACTTCACAAGGCATGCATGTATCCTTTGCCACTGGATGTTCTTATTGGACAAGCGTGTCAAGCCTGTGACTCCAATACGTTGAGCATGATTAGATCAGATGAACATAGTCACCTGGGTATGGCCATACACTTTCTCAATCATCTCATCTAAAGGGGGGGCCCCATTAGAACATCTCACTCCTTGAAAAAGGAGACGGCAATCCTGTATCTATCACGAGTGCCCTAACATGACTCAAAATCATTATCCAAGATAGTCTATGATCATTATCTTTCAAATGATATTGAACTACCTCAAAACAATGACAATCATCATTTAGAAACACAAGTGATCTCAAGTCAGAGGACATGTGCCACTTGATGCAAACAAGGATTATTCACATTGTGACAAGCAATTGAATATCCTAGTAGGGTCTGTCCAGTACATCCAATGTACCCATGAGTCTACATCTTATTCCATGCTCGAAGCATCCTATAAGATTAGAATACATATTAGTCTCAATCATATCAAGGCTGTCTCATGTTCACCAAGATATATCGACTAAGGACATTTAGCATGTCAGCCTAGCTGAACAGCTTTGAGACATTATTCAGTAGAACACTTATTACAGCAGACAAGGTAACAACCTGAATAATAACCATGCCTTTATAAACACAAGAGTTTATTACATGATACTGATACAATCCCAAGGCCTCAAACATTAGCCTTAAGGGCATACCCCAACAATCTCCCACTTGCACTTAATCTAATGGTTGAGAAATCTCAAACCCATGTTATTACAGTGCTTCTCATGCTTCTGCTGCGCCAGAGGCTTGGTAAGCGGGTCAGCCAGATTGTCGTCTGTATGAACCTTGCATATTTTGATCTCGCCACGATCTATGATCTCCCGGATCAAGTGAAACCGTCTCTGTATGTGCTTGGACTTCTGGTGCGACCGTGGTTCCTTTGCTTGTGCGATGGCTCCAGTGTTATCATAGAAGATAACCAAAGGATCGACACTCGAAGGAACAACACCAAGTTCTCTCACGAACTTACGAATCCACACTGCCTCCTTGGATGCTTCCGAGGCTGCAACATACTCGGCTTCTGTTGTGGAATCAGCAACAGTTGACTGTTTGAAACTTTTCCACACCACCGCTCCACCATTCAAGCTAAAAACATAGCCTGATTGCGATCGGAAATCATCCTGGTCCGACTAGAACGAAGCGTCAGTATATCCTTCTATACTGAGTTCTTCCTGACCACCATATATCAAGAACATATCTTTGGTCCTCCGCAGATATTTTATAATGTTCTTGACTGCAATCCAGTGCGCCATACCTGGATTACTTTGGAACCGACTGGTCACGCTTAACCCGTAAGCGACGTCAGGGCGAGTACACAACATCGCATACATTATGGACCCAATAGCCGAAGCATAAGGCGTATTGTCCATTTCATCTTTCTCAGTCTGTGTTTGTGGACACTGACTCTTCGAAAGATTCAGACCATGTCTGACTGGAAGATATCCTCTTTTAGAATTCTCTAAATGGAATCTCTCCAGGACTTTATCGATGTAAGTACTCTGGCACAGCCCGAGAAGCCTCTTAGATCTATCCCTGTAGATCTTCACACCTAATACATAGGCTGCTTCTCCTAAATCTTTCATCTGGAAACATTTCCTTAGCCATGCCTTAACCGCATGCATTTCTGGAATATCATTTCCAATGATCAAGATGTCATCGACGTAGAGGACTAGGAATGTAATCACGCTCCCACTAAACCTCTTATATACACACGGGTCATCTTCGTTCTTGATGAAACCAAACTCAGAGATTGATTCATCAAAACGAATATTCCAGCTTCTAGATGCTTGTTTCAGTCCATAAATGGACTTCTTTAGTTTGCATATTTTATGACGATCTGATGGATTAGTGAAACCTTCAGGTTGTGTCATATACACATCCTCATCCAGATTTCCATTAAGGAAAGCTGTTTTCACATCCATCTGCCAGATCTCATAATCGTAATATGCTGCTATCGCGAAAAGAATCCGAATAGACTTGAACATGGCTACAGGAGAGAAAGTTTCATCATAATCTATCCCGTAGATTTGTTTGAAACCTTTCGCAACTAGCCTGCCTTTATAGGTAACCACGTTACCATCCATGTCAATCTTCTTCTTGAAGATCCATTCACAGCCTATAGGCATTACTCCCGGAGGCGGATCAACCAAATCCCAGACTTGGTTATCTGACATGGAGTCCATCTCGGCTCGCATAGCTTCAAGCCATCTAGCTGACTCCGGTCCACTGACCGCATCCGCATAAGTAAGGGGTTCATCATTATCAATGATGTAGACTCCGTCATAGCGCTCAGGCTGTCGACGGATCCTTCCCGATCTACGCGGTTCCCGCGATATCTGAGCCTCAGGTTGTTCAATAACCTGATCCACCGGCTCAGGCTCATCCAACTGTGCTTGACTACTTTGTCCTTCCTCTGGATTCTCATCCAGCTTTATTTCTCTCCCACTGGCTTCTTGCAGAAGAAACTCCTTCTCAAGAAATATGGCCGTCCGAGCAACAAATACTTTGTTCTCTTTGGGATCGTAGAAATAATAACCCTTAGTTTCCTTAGGGTAACCGACAAAGACGCATTTCTCAGATCTGTTCTCCAGTTTCCCAGAGGCGAGCTTTTTGACATAAGCCTCGCAACCCCAGATCCTGATAAATGTCAAGCTCGGCTGTTTCCCATACCATAATTCATATGGCGTCTTTGAAACGGCCTTGGATGGCACTCGGTTTAGTACCTTTGCAGCTGTTTCCAGTGCAAATCCCCAAAAGGAATATGGAAGAGTAGCCTGACTCATCATAGAACGAACCATATCAAGTAACGTTCTATTTCTCCTCTCGGACACACCGTTCCATTGCGGTGTTCCTGGCGGAGTGAGCTGTGAGATAATCCCACACTCTTTTAGATAGTCAGTAAACGCATGACTCAAGTATTCTCCACCTCGATCAGAATGAAGTGCCTTGATATTTCGCCCTAGCTGATTCTGTACTTCATTTTTTAACTCTTTGAACTTGTCAAAAGATTCACTCTTATGTCTCATTAGATAGACATACCCATACCTACTGAAATCATCAGTAAAGGTAATGAAGTACGAATAGCCACCTCTGGCATGTTTACTAAATGGCCCACACACATCACTGTGTATAAGGTCAAGTAAACCTGAAGCCCTTTGACCTTTGTGAGGAAAAGGTGACTTCGTCATTTTACCCATCAAACAAGCTTTGCATGTATCAATCTCCTCATAGGAGAAAGATCCCAGCAGTCCATGATCATGCAACCGCTTAATGCGCTTCTTGTTGATATGGCCTAAACGACTATGCCATAACAAGGTGCTGTCTTCAGCATACTTGGCTTTCTTAATATCAACACTTTGTATAGAACTTTCCATGTCCAACATGTATAACCCATTGTTAATTGAACCAGTTGCATAAACAATATTATCTAAAGATAAAACACACTTTGAAATATTGCATTCAAAGGCAAATCCTTTCCTGACAAGAGCAGGAATAGAGACAATATTTTTAGTAATACTGGGAACAAAGTAACAACTGTTTAGTTCTAATACAATGCCAGATGGTAATGAGATGAAATAGTCTCCTACAGCAACAGCAGCAACCCGTGCCCCATTTCCAACGCGTAGGTCCACCTCATGCTGTCCCACCTGTCTTCTTCTCTTGAGTTCCTGTACATTTGAACAAATGTGAACTCCACATGCAGTGTCCAACACCCATGAAATAGAAGAAGATGAAACCATGACTTCCGTCACGTATATACCTGAGCCAGAAGCGATGCTTCCCCTCTTATCTCCTTGGAGTGCTTTACAGTCCTTTTTCCAGTGACCCAGCTGGCCACAGTGGAAACATCTGTTGTCCTTCGACCGCTTTACCTTCTGTTTCAGAGCCTTGCTATAGTTCTTGACAGGGGCTTTGCCCTTCTTCCCCTTCTTCTTGTTCCTAGAAGGAACCATTAAGACAGAGGTTGAAGGCTTTCCCTTCAGAGTCTCCTCAGTAGTCAAGAGCATATTCAGCAGCTCTGCCGGAGTACAATCGATTTTGTTCATATTAAAGTTAATAATGAACGCATCGAAAGAGGGCGGGAGAGACTGCAGAATAATGTCTACAGCAAGCTCCTGGTTTATGGTATGCCCCAGTTTCTCCAGAGCCTCCTTGTGCCCAATCATCTTGAGCACGTGAGCTCCCACTGGGCTCCCTTCAGCCAGTTTGCTCTGAAAGAAAAGCTTTGTCAGATTATAGCATTCTGTCCTCGCCTGTGTAGCATACAGCATCTTGAGGTTCGCTATAATTTCTATAGCCGACATATCCTCATGCTGACGCTGCAGCGGTGGCGTCATAGACGCTAGCATCAGGCAAGCGACATCAATGCTATCATTGACGTGCTTTTCATTGGCATCACGAACCGCCCTTGCGGCGTTCGCAGCGGGTTGAGGCGGCACAGCCGTCTCGAGGACATACAGTTTCCTCTCAGCCTTAAGAACAATCTTAAGGTGTCCGAACCAGTCTGAGAAGTTTGGCCCAGCAAACTTCTCCCTTTCCAGTAGGGATCGCACATTGAAGCTCATGGTGTTCGTTGCTGCAGGAATCTACAACAATGCAAGAACAGCAAGGTCAGTATCAATGTATAGAATCAATCCAGGACTTAAGAAAGATTCTTTTTCTCACTATTTTATCTGGCTGAAAAATCCAGCAAAACAGCCCGAAAGAGTAGAACTCTTTTAGTGAGATGGGATCCAGATTTCATACTTGGTCTCCGCGTCCCGCTCAGGCGAGATAAGATGCACAGAGAGTACAAGTACTAATTTCTGGTAGGCAGTCCCTGCCAATCGCCAACCCGTGCGATTCCCCTTCATCTGGGCAATCCAGCAGACTGTGCCAACTGAGTTGGTACAACACAATCTCTGACCCCACAGATGGCTGCCTCCATGTGCTACCATATGCCCCATATGTAGCCTACATGGTCAAGCTGACCTGACCTACTCCCTGGACCACCACGTGCTATGCTGAGCAACGAGAAGTGTAACATCCCATTATCTTAACCCCAAACAAATGGCACAATTCACAAATGATACAGGATGTTTCATATAAGATCGATTCATATGCTAGGTAAAACCGAGTTCAAGAAAAACACGATCTGAAAATTTCCATAAATCCATACATACAAATTCACAAAACACAAATCTCATAAATCACATAAGGGTACCTGCCACCACGCAATCCTTGCACTAGACATATGCAAGGCAACAGTTATATCAAATCCGATGGCATAAATACAATTCGATTCGAAATTCAAAACAAAGCCACAAAGTCGATTTTATAAACTCATACCAAACACCGAAACCAGGCTGAAGCCCGCGGTGACACAAAAATCAAACTCATAAGACTGCCATAGCCGGCAACACAATTCACATAATTCACATGGTTCACATAGTTCATATAATTCATGTTAAGGCCACAACCGGCCCCAAGAATTAAGCACAAAAGTTCTTAAAACAGCAAATAGCATAATTATCCACGCCAATGCACTCAAGAAATGCGCCCCTGCTCTATGCCTGAAAATAATGAGGGGTGAGCTACACAGCCCAGTGAGTGGATAGTCTAAATCGACCATCCAGAACATACATTCAAAAATATAGGCAGATTATTTTAAAAATCTTTAACAGGAACATTATGTCAACATATAACAAAATAAAGAAACAGAAGTCATATAGACAGTCAGATGTACACACTAGCATATAACAAACTCAGGTTCTAGAGTTTTACTCTAAACCAATTAAACACATATATTCTAAACCAACTAAACACACCATACTTAATTAACCTAGTTGTCCAGCATAATCAGTAGTGACCAATATGGTCTAACCCGGCTTGGCCAAAGCACTGGGAGCTGCAAAATCTCGTGCAACACATAAACATGGATAGTGAGTAGAATCAAGAGGTGGCCCCCACCAGGTCACGACGTGGCACTTTGCTCTATCACCCCATAACACATCGATGGATTGTGTGTAGATTCAAGAGGTGGCCCCCGCCAGGTCATGACGTGGCACTTTGCTCTACGACACCCCATATCACAAAATGAGAGTGATGACATCAAGAGGTGGCCCCTGTCTGATCAAGACATGGCACTTTGCGTCTTATATCACCCCATAACATAAAAGAGTAATGACATCAAGAGGTGGCCCCTGTCCGACCAAGACATGGCACTTTGCGTCAAAACCCGTTCTCCCAAAAGGTTCCTACTGGACAACAGACATATCTTATTTCATATTTCACAAAGGTGGACTCCTAAGTGTCAACTAGACTCTAGGATAGTCATCACAAAAATCATATCGGGCAGGCTGAACATCAACCCCCATCACAATAATCATAATAGGCAGGCTGAACATCAACCTCCTCACATATCAAATACAGGGCTGGAATTCAAACCCTTAACATATCACATAAAGACTATCCAATGAGTACCCGGTTACACTTAGCCATAGTCCTAACCAACACATAACACATAATATTCAAAATTCCCATAACCACATAATTTTCAAAAGTCACATAACCACATAATGTTCACAAATCACATAACAACATATTATTCCAAAAAATCACATAAACACCTAATATTAAAATCACATAATTACATAATATTAACAATCATATAAAGTAGTGTGGTCCTTAGGTTTCATGCTAATTAGTTCAGTCAAACCTCACTAGGTTATCACCCAAATTTCTCAAACAATTTCTCAACATTGCAGTTAACAAGTATCCATAAAATCAACATAAAATGTAAAACATGTATTCTTACTAACGGGATAAAATCACTGATTTAATACTCAAAATTCATACTAAAAATATCTAGATAACAAGGACTTCATACTCAAAATTCAATGATTTAATGCTACCAAAATTCCCTATAAAAACACCTTAAATTTCATACAAATTCTCGGTTAAATAATCATCAAGATTTCGGTTTTCATAATTAAATCAAAATTTCAGTTTTTATAACAATTATCAAGATTATTTCGGTTTTCATAATTAACATCAAAATTCGGTTTTCATACCAATTATCAAGATCAATTCGGTTTTCATAATTAACATCTAAATTCGGTTTTCATACCAATTATCAAGATCAATTCGGTTTTCATAATTAACATCTAAATTCGGTTTTCATAACAATTATCAAGATCAATTCGGTTTACATGGAAAATTAGGTTTTCATGGAGAAATACAATTCGGTTCTCATGAATAACAATGCCCTAAATTCGGTTAAATACTCATCATATAATCACCTTTGTAAAATTCGGTTTTCATGATATAATCAACTTTACAAAATTCGGTTTTCATGATGGTGAAGTCTTGAATTTCGGTTTTAGCATGGTAAGATTTCCAACAAGCAAATATATCATCTAACACATCAATTAGCACAAACAAATAGATAGAAATCGATTAGACACCCCACTCACCTCTTAACCGAGAACACAAGGTGAAAATTCTCCAAAAACAATTCGTCTAAGGCTTGAAGTTCTACCAAGAATCGCCACCAAACACCAAGGAAAATTCGCCAAAGGGGAAGAGATGGAGAAATCGCCAAAATCGCTTCAAGAACTCTTCAATAACACCAAAATCGCCTTCTTCCTCCTAGCCGTCGCCCAAGGTTTTTCTTCAAGCCAAAAATCGCCAAAACCTCTACCCTAGCCGAAATTACTACTTAAACTTTGGGTTTTTAAATTTTAAACCCATTAACCAATTAATTCCAAAAGGGTTTAACCCATTTAACTAATAATTTCGAATTTTAAATCTAATATCCAATAACCCAATAACCCATGGTTTAAGTGAAAATCCAATATGAATTTAAATTAACATCCAATTAATTAATTCACTTAAGCGCAAATCCAATAAGGATTTAATTAATATCCAATAAGGTCTAATTAATTAACTAACAACTTACAACCCATAATTCCTAATTAATTTATCATGAACAACTAATAATAATTTATCATAAATTAACACCCAATAATCAAACAAATAATCTCTAATTAAATAACTATTAACAACCAATGCATAAAAATATCACAGTCAATAATTTTAGACTAAATTAAAATAATGCTTACCAGGACTCAAGATCCTTGGATCTTACATCCCTCCCTCCTTATAAAGCTTTAGTCCTCTAAAGCTCAGCATCCATATCTTCAAAGTGGTAAGCATAAAATTTCCTCATATCAGCTTCAGTCTCCCATGTCGCCTCCTCAACTGACTGATTTCCCCAGATAACCTTTACCAAAGGTATAGTCTTGTTCCTCAAAACTTTATCCTTTCTATCCACAATCCGAAGAGGTCTTTCCTCAAATGTCAAGTCACTCTGAATCTGAAGAGGTTCTAACTCCAACACATGAGATGGATCAGGATGATATTTCCTCAAAGCAGAGACATGGAATACATTATGCACATGATCCATAGCAGGAGGTAAAGCTAACCGGTAAGCCACTGGACCAATTCTCTCAATAATGTCAAAAGGGCCTACAAACCTAGGGCTCAACTTGCCCTTTTTGCCAAACCTCATTACACCCTTAGTAGGTGACACCTTCAAGAACACATGATCCCCTACCATAAACTCCAAGGAACGACGACGGTCGTCAGCATAACTCTTCTGTCTGTCCCGAGCAATTTTCAGTTTATCCCGGATCTCTCTGACCTTATCAGTAGTCTCCTGTACTGCATCAGATCTCAAAATCATTCTGTCACCAGTTTCCTCCCAACACAAGGGAGTCCTACACCTTCTCCCATACAAAGCCTCATAAGGAGCCATCTGAATACTGGAGTGGAAGCTATTATTATAAGTAAACTCTATCAAAGATAGATCCCGGTTCCACTCAGAACTCCAATCGACCACATAGGCTCTCAACAAATCTTCTAGAGTCTGTATAGTACGCTCCGTCTGGCCATCAGATTGAGGATGGTATGCTGTACTAAAACTCAACTTAGTACCCAAACCCTCCTGTAAACTCTTCCAAAATCTGGACAAAAACCGAGAGTCCCTATCAGACACAATATCAACAGGAACTCCATGCAGTCTGACTATCTCATCAATGTACAATCTGGCCAGTCTCTCTAAAGAATAAGTCATCTTGATCGGAAGAAAATGGGCTGATTTAGTGAGTCTATCAACAATCACCCAAATAGCATCATGACCCAATCTGGTTCTGGGCAAACCACATACAAAATCCATACTGATGCATTCCCACTTCCACTCAGGAATAGGAAGGGGCTGCAACAAACCACCAGGCTTCTGGTGTTCAGCCTTTACAGTCTGACAGGTTAAACACCTAGAGACAAAATCATATACCTCTTTCTTCATACCCGGCCACCAAAAACTTTTCTTGAGGTCTTGATACATCTTAGTCACGCCAGGATGTAGAGAATATTTGGAGTTATGGCTGTCCTCCAATATTTCTTTCCTCAAGCTCGGTTCCTCAGGGACACATACCCTTCCACGAAACCGAAGAATACCATCATCAGACAGGCTAAAATCCTGAACTGCGCCATCAACCAGACTATCCCTGATCTGAACTAATCTCGGATCCACAGACTGCTGATCTCTGATCTTCTGCAACAAAGCAGACTGTACTCTGAGAAAAGCCACATAACCAGACTGAACTTTAGGAGAAACACTGATCCTGAGATCGCTGAACTCCTGCAGTAACCGCCACTCACTGACTCGTAAAGCAGCTACTGAAGTAACTGGATGTCTGCTCAGTGCATCCGCCACTACATTGGCCTTTCCAGCCTGATACTGAATAGAGAAGTCATAGTCTTTGATCAACTCCATCCATCTTCTCTGTCTCATGTTCAACTCCTTCTGAGTGAAGATATACTTGAGACTCTGGTGATCAGTGAACAGATCAAACTCCTGACCCAACAAATAGTGACGCCATATCTTCAAAGCAAAGACTACGGCCGCCAACTCTAAATCATGAGTAGGGTAGTTCAATTCATACTCCTTCAGTTGTCTCGAAGCATAGGCTACTACAGAACCCTTCTGCATTAAGACACAACCCAACCCTTTGCCAGAAGCATCCATATAAACAGTAAACCTTTCCCCATCACTAGGAATAATGAGGATCGGTGTACTAGTCAACCTTCTCTTCAGCTCTTGGAAGCTCTCTTCACACTTGTCATCCCAAATAAACTTAGCCTCCTTTCTGGTTAATTTAGTTAAAGGACCCGCCAGCTTGGAGAATCCCTCAACAAATCGCCGGTAGTAACCTGCCAAACCCAGAAAACTCCTGATATCAGTAGCACTAGTCAGTCTTCCCCAATTAAGGATGGCTTGCACTTTAACTGGATCCACAGACACCCCCTGACCAGAAATCACATGTCCAAGGAAACTGATCTTCTCTAGCCAGAACTCACACTTACTAGCCTTGGCATATAATCGGTTCTTCCTCAGAACCTCCAGCACTCTGCGCAAGTCACTGACATGATCTGAAGTAGTCCGTGAGTATACCAAAATATCGTCTATAAAGACTACCACACAAGAGTCAAGCAATTCATGGAATACCCTGTTCATCAAATCCATGAAAACAGCAGGTGCATTCGTCAGTCCAAAAGGCATAACTAAAAATTCGAAATGCCCATACCTGGTCCTGAAAGCAGTCTTAAATATATCCTCATCCTTGACCCTCAGCTGGTAATACCCTGATCTCAGATCAATCTTAGAGAACACTGTCGCTCCCTGTAATTGATCAAATAGATCATCAATTCTGGGAAGAGGATACTTATTCTTGATAGTCACTTGGTTCAATTGCCTGTAGTCTATACACATCCTCAGGGTTCCATCTTTCTTCTTTACAAACAGCACTGGCGCTCCCCAGGGAGAAGCACTAGGCCGAATGTACCCTTTCTCTAGCAATTCCTCCAGTTGTTTCTTAAGCTCGGCCAGCTCTGAGGTAGCCATACGATAAGGAGCTCTGGAGATAGGTGCCGTACCTGGCGCCAACTCAATGCCAAACTCTACTTCTCTAATTGGTGGCAAGCCTGAAAATTCTTCAGAGAACACATCAGGAAATTCTTTCACCACCGCCATCTGAGTCAAATCAGAAGTAGAATCATCCTGCACCTTAACATGCGCAAGATAACCCTTGCATCCACTAGCAAGTAATTTCCTGGCCTGCAGGAAAGATATCACATGCGGTCCTTGGTCTGACACTAGACCTCTCACAAAAAGCCGATTCCCATCTAGCAGATTTAAAGTGATTACTTTCTCAAAGCAATCCACAGAGGCATGATGTGAAGACAACCAATCCATACCTAGAATGACATCATAGTCTTGCATGTCTAAGAGGATTAAATCCACTAGAAACTCATAACCCTCTACATGTACCATACAGTCAGCACACACAGTGTCTGTAGATAATGATTTTCCTAAGGGAGTACTGACAGACACAACATAATCTAGCATCTTAGGTACAACAGGTAAACATGCAGCAAATCTAACAGATACAAAAGACAGATTTGCACCAGGATCAAATAGAATGCGAGCTAACTGATCAAATACAAATAAAGTACCTTCCACAACGGATCGGGAAGCTCGTGTATCCTTCTCAGCCACAGCATAAACTCGTGTCTGGACTGTAGGCTTATCTGCGCCTCTAGGCTGTATCTCAGGCTCTTTGCAGTCTCTGACCATGTGCCCTGGTTTCTTACACCTGAAGCACACGCCATTCTTCTTATGACAGTCTTTCACTAGGTGTCCCTTGAGCCCACAATAACTACAAGTGATACCGTTTCTTACATCCCTGGCATCCCTGAACTGCTGCGGTGCCTTGTAGGAGTAAGGCTTATACCTGCTCTTTTTGTAGTCCTTATGTTTAGGGTACTTCTTACCCTTGCCGCCACTGCCATACTGAGGAACCGCCGCCTCAGCTGCAGGAACCACTGTCACGGCAACATGAGAACTCCTCTCAGCTATGTATCTCTCAATGGTGCGTGCTCGCCCAACAGTCTCAACATAGGTCTCCAAATGCTGAGCACCAACCTGCTCTCTAATGTCCCATCTGAGACCTCTGAGAAACTTGGTAGCTCTCCTCTTTTCAGTGTTTATCAGGTGAGGGGCATACTTTCCCAATTTCGTGAACTGTAATTCATACTGGTCCACAGTCATATCACCCTGCTCCAGGTGAATAAATGCCACCTCTCGGTCCTCCACCAAACTATCTGGGAAGTACTTCTCGTTAAATCGAGACAAGAAGTAAGGCCAATCTACAGTCTCATGTCTTTCTTCGGCAAGTCTCACCACGCCCTTCCACCACTCATCTGCGTCACCACGCATCATATAGGTGGTCAGACATAACTTATCTTCGTCCGAGCAACGCATAACTTGGAAAATCTTTTCCAAGCACAACTGCCAGTTCTCGGCAGTACTGGATTCTGAGCCCCCATAAAAAGAGCTAGGACCTAGTTTTTGGAATTCACTCACAAGTGAGGCATAGCGCCATCTTAAATTCCTACACACACATTCCATAGTAAGGAAATCAAACATAAACCTATCAGGTGTCTAGCAATACACAAACATGTTTTCCCCCCGAACTAAGTTTTAGCTAGCCAACTCCTCTGATACCATTATGTAACATCCCGTTATCTTAACCCCAAACAAATGGCACAATTCACAAATGATACAGGATGTTTCATATAAGATCGATTCATATGCTAGGTAAAACCGAGTTCAAGAAAAACACGATCTGAAAATTTCCATAAATCCATACATACAAATTCACAAAACACAAATCTCATAAATCACATAAGGGTACCTGCCACCACGCAATCCTTGCACTAGACATATGCAAGGCAACAGTTATATCAAATCCGATGGCATAAATACAATTCGATTCGAAATTCAAAACAAAGCCACAAAGTCGATTTTATAAACTCATACCAAACACCGAAACCAGGCTGAAGCCCGCGGTGACACAAAAATCAAACTCATAAGACTGCCATAGCCGGCAACACAATTCACATAATTCACATGGTTCACATAGTTCATATAATTCATGTTAAGGCCACAACCGGCCCCAAGAATTAAGCACAAAAGTTCTTAAAACAGCAAATAGCATAATTATCCACGCCAATGCACTCAAGAAATGCGCCCCTGCTCTATGCCTGAAAATAATGAGGGGTGAGCTACACAGCCCAGTGAGTGGATAGTCTAAATCGACCATCCAGAACATACATTCAAAAATATAGGCAGATTATTTTAAAAATCTTTAACAGGAACATTATGTCAACATATAACAAAATAAAGAAACAGAAGTCATATAGACAGTCAGATGTACACACTAGCATATAACAAACTCAGGTTCTAGAGTTTTACTCTAAACCAATTAAACACATATATTCTAAACCAACTAAACACACCATACTTAATTAACCTAGTTGTCCAGCATAATCAGTAGTGACCAATATGGTCTAACCCGGCTTGGCCAAAGCACTGGGAGCTGCAAAATCTCGTGCAACACATAAACATGGATAGTGAGTAGAATCAAGAGGTGGCCCCCGCCAGGTCACGACGTGGCACTTTGCTCTATCACCCCATAACACATCGATGGATTGTGTGTAGATTCAAGAGGTGGCCCCCGCCAGGTCATGACGTGGCACTTTGCTCTACGACACCCCATATCACAAAATGAGAGTGATGACATCAAGAGGTGGCCCCTGTCTGATCAAGACATGGCACTTTGCGTCTTATATCACCCCATAACATAAAAGAGTAATGACATCAAGAGGTGGCCCCTGTCCGACCAAGACATGGCACTTTGCGTCAAAACCCGTTCTCCCAAAAGGTTCCTACTGGACAACAGACATATCTTATTTCATATTTCACAAAGGTGGACTCCTAAGTGTCAACTAGACTCTAGGATAGTCATCACAAAAATCATATCGGGCAGGCTGAACATCAACCCCCATCACAATAATCATAATAGGCAGGCTGAACATCAACCTCCTCACATATCAAATACAGGGCTGGAATTCAAACCCTTAACATATCACATAAAGACTATCCAATGAGTACCCGGTTACACTTAGCCATAGTCCTAACCAACACATAACACATAATATTCAAAATTCCCATAACCACATAATTTTCAAAAGTCACATAACCACATAATGTTCACAAATCACATAACAACATATTATTCCAAAAAATCACATAAACACCTAATATTAAAATCACATAATTACATAATATTAACAATCATATAAAGTAGTGTGGTCCTTAGGTTTCATGCTAATTAGTTCAGTCAAACCTCACTAGGTTATCACCCAAATTTCTCAAACAATTTCTCAACATTGCAGTTAACAAGAATCCATAAAATCAACATAAAATGTAAAACATGTATTCTTACTAACGGGATAAAATCACTGATTTAATACTCAAAATTCATACTAAAAATATCTAGATAACAAGGACTTCATACTCAAAATTCAATGATTTAATGCTACCAAAATTCCCTATAAAAACACCTTAAATTTCATACAAATTCTCGGTTAAATAATCATCAAGATTTCGGTTTTCATAATTAAATCAAAATTTCAGTTTTTATAACAATTATCAAGATTATTTCGGTTTTCATAATTAACATCAAAATTCGGTTTTCATACCAATTATCAAGATCAATTCGGTTTTCATAATTAACATCTAAATTCGGTTTTCATACCAATTATCAAGATCAATTCGGTTTTCATAATTAACATCTAAATTCGGTTTTCATAACAATTATCAAGATCAATTCGGTTTACATGGAAAATTAGGTTTTCATGGAGAAATACAATTCGGTTCTCATGAATAACAATGCCCTAAATTCGGTTAAATACTCATCATATAATCACCTTTGTAAAATTCGGTTTTCATGATATAATCAACTTTACAAAATTCGGTTTTCATGATGGTGAAGTCTTGAATTTCGGTTTTAGCATGGTAAGATTTCCAACAAGCAAATATATCATCTAACACATCAATTAGCACAAACAAATAGATAGAAATCGATTAGACACCCCACTCACCTCTTAACCGAGAACACAAGGTGAAAATTCTCCAAAAACAATTCGTCTAAGGCTTGAAGTTCTACCAAGAATCGCCACCAAACACCAAGGAAAATTCGCCAAAGGGGAAGAGATGGAGAAATCGCCAAAATCGCTTCAAGAACTCTTCAATAACACCAAAATCGCCTTCTTCCTCCTAGCCGTCGCCCAAGGTTTTTCTTCAAGCCAAAAATCGCCAAAACCTCTACCCTAGCCGAAATTACTACTTAAACTTTGGGTTTTTAAATTTTAAACCCATTAACCAATTAATTCCAAAAGGGTTTAACCCATTTAACTAATAATTTCGAATTTTAAATCTAATATCCAATAACCCAATAACCCATGGTTTAAGTGAAAATCCAATATGAATTTAAATTAACATCCAATTAATTAATTCACTTAAGCGCAAATCCAATAAGGATTTAATTAATATCCAATAAGGTCTAATTAATTAACTATCAACTTACAACCCATAATTCCTAATTAATTTATCATGAACAACTAATAATAATTTATCATAAATTAACAGCCAATAATCAAACAAATAATCTCTAATTAAATAACTATTAACAACCAATACATAAAAATATCACAGTCAATAATTTTAGACTAAATCAAAATAATGCTTACCAGGACTCAAGATCCTTGGATCTTACAAGAAGCGATAAATCCCTTCTCTGTAACACGCAGGTGAAATCCCGCACCGTCTGAAGATAGATGGACGTGCCCACTGAGTGGGTACAACACGGCTCCAACGATAGTCAGAACAGTGAGGTTTCGCGTCAGAAGGCATTACGTGCTTGATATTTTAGCGTTTGGATTTTAACGGTCTTTTATCTTCTTACTATCAGGCAAATCCTATGGCTATAGCAGAAGATAAATAAATCATGCTGTTCTACTTATTTAAACAATAAAAGAAAGCATGCATCTTATGTGGTAAAAGCCCATAGCCTAAGTAAGACCTTAAGATACTTAAGTCTTCACTTGCTCTTCTTGGGTCTTTAGCATCTCATCTGGTCCAACCCAGGGCCCTTGCGCCAAGAGCACCTCAGGTGCGCCACCAGCTGAATGCCCCTCTGGGATGTGTGCCTTTGTGCTCTTGTCTAATCAAAATACATTTTGATCTATCTAGACAAGTTTGACTCGCAGGTCAATTATACAATAAATTAATTAAAAAGTGATTCGCAGATCACAATAATATTAATTTACAGGTTTAATTCCAGGCACGCAGGCCCCAGCACAGCACACATTTAACATGGGCAGCCCACATAAGAATAAATAAACAAGCATAGGCATCAAACAACATGTGATCCAATTAAAAGAAAATAAATTTTGAAAACCCCATTGGCATCAATTTTAATTTTCTTATGTGCCCTACAACCTTACAATGGTCCATTGATAGGGATCCACTCATTCATCTAGTCAGATCCTCTGCCCCTTGCATGCACCAAGTCCTAACTGACTCGAGTTGACCTAATGGTCAACCATGCATGCGCCAAGGGCTGAACAACCCTCATGAGGTCTGGCAAGCGGGTGTGACCCCGGGCCTAACTCATGTGTGTTCAATGGTTGTCTCAACCAGACCTCGCTACACGCCTAAGATGCAATCGACCTATAGCCACCTCGTGCTTGCGCACAGGTGCCATCTGGTCGATCCATCTCGGCTGTCAGATGGTCTGATCAGACTATTGGATCTAACCTAGAGGTGACTTCAACCCCATCAACCCATCTAAGGGTTTATAGTAGGCGCCACTTAGATCTAGTCATAGGCGCGCATGTTAGGTTTTTGATAAAATATACCAAGCAATCATATTACATGTAAATGCGCAACCAAGGATCACAAAATATACCAAGCAATCATATTACATGCTTGAATACCAATTGAAGAGTCCCCTTCAAGGGGGAGCGCAAGCAGATGAAACCCCTTTCAAGAGGGGGGGGGGGGCGAAAAACCCTTAAGGGTGGCGCATAAAAATCGCAAGCGGAAGCAAGGGTTTTTCATGGATCTTAGCAAGATAATATGATCAACTTGATGAAGTTTAGATCCATACCAAAGCCATGAGGAAGATGGCGACTTGGAAGAGAAAGATCGAAAGGGATCTTCTCCCTAGTTGACGCACACAAGATGATGTGCTTGCTCCTTGGAGATCCTTGTGCTAGCAAGGTCCTTCAAGGGTCCCTCTCGTATGGTAAGGAAATGAGAGATGATGTCTAGGCTTGCCGAACCTCCACCAAGACCTCGCCTTCTCCACGCCAAAGTCTCGTCAAGCAAGAGCAAGGAGACGAGAGTTGAATGGAGCGTTCAAGTCATTTGGCGTTCAAGGGAACATGCGCTAAATGACTTTCCAAAATTGGAAAATCCATTAAGCCATGCGTTCATGATCACTAAATCGATCAAAACGCCAAAACAATGAACCATACGTTCAAGCTCTTGAACCGGTTCAAAGTAAATGTGTTCGGTCCAAAGGCCAAACCAAGCCAGCCCAAGCCAATCGGTCTAGATCAACTAAACCCTAAGGTTTCCAATCTAACCGTTCATCTCATGATGCTCTTGATCTCACCGATCTAGCATCAATCCTCTCAATCGAAGCTTACCGATCGCAAGCCCTAATCAATCAAACATGATTAGACTGGATCTCACTTACAATCAGAGTTTAAACTCCTTTAAACTGAATCAAAACAATCCAGTCCACACGATCTGACTTAAGTAAGCCATATCATCAAATTGTGCGACCCTAAGGGTTTCCTTTAAATGTCGGTAACAATAACTTACATTATCACGATCAGTGAGGGGTATCTAGCAACACATCACTGTCTCCCGATATAAAGGAAAGAGTCTTCCAAGACTACACCCAAACCATAGCACAAGTGTGAATCCACTTCACAAGGCATGCATGTATCCTTTGCCACTGGATGTTCTTATTGGACAAGCGTGTCAAGCCTGTGACTCCAATACGTTGAGCATGATTAGATCAGATGAACATAGTCACCTGGGTATGGCCATACACTTTCTCAATCATCTCATCTAAAGGGGGGGCCCCATTAGAACATCTCACTCCTTGAAAAAGGAGACAGCAATCCTGTATCTATCACGAGTGCCCTAACATGACTCAAAATCATTATCCAAGATAGTCTATGATCATTATCTTTCAAATGATATTGAACTACCTCAAAACAATGACAATCATCATTTAGAAACACAAGTGATCTCAAGTCAGAGGACATGTGCCACTTGATGCAAACAAGGATTATTCACATTGTGACAAGCAATTGAATATCCTAGTAGGGTCTGTCCAGTACATCCAATGTACCCATGAGTCTACATCTTGTTCCATGCTCGAAGCATCCTATAAGATTAGAATACATATTAGTCTCAATCATATCAAGGCTGTCTCATGTTCACCAAGATATATCGACTAAGGACATTTAGCATGTCAGCCTAGCTGAACAGCTTTGAGACATTATTCAGTAGTACACTTATTACAGCAGACAAGGTAACAATCTGAATAATAACCATGCCTTTATAAACACAAGAGTTTATTACATGATACTGATACAATCCCAAGGCCTCAAACATTAGCCTTATGGGCATACCCCAACAGAATCCACAGGAAGGACAAAGTAGTCAAGCACAGTTGGATGAGCCTGAGCCAGTAGAACAGGTTATTGAACAACCTGAGGCTCAGATATCACGGGAACCGCGAAGATCGGGAAGGATCCGTCGACAGCCTGAGCGCTATGACAGAGTCTACATCATTGATCATGATGAACCCCTCACTTATGCGGATGCGGTCAGTGGACCGGAGTCAGCTAGATGGCTTGAAGCTATGCGAGCCGAGATGGACTCCATGTCAGATAACCAAGTCTGGGATTTGGTTGATCCGCCTCCGGGAGTAATCCCTATAGGCTGTAAATGGATCTTCAAGAAGAAGATTGACATGGATGGTAACGTGGTTACCTATAAAGGTAGGCTAGTTGCGAAAGGTTTCAAACAAATCTACGGGATAGATTATGATGAAACTTTCTCTCCTGTAGCCAAGTTCAAGTCTATTCGGATTCTTTTCGGGATAGCAATTGGAAGTCCTTACAAGGTGGCGAAACCCTAGATAGGCGCATGAAAAATTTCTTCTAAAGCAGCGGAGTGGGTTTCTTAGTATCATCGCATGCAATATGATCAACTTAACAACATGAAAAGAAATCATACCGAAGCCATGTGTTGGATGGCGTCTTGGAAAGAGAGAGCAAGAGAGATCTCCTCCAAATGATGCGCACACAAGAATGAGGATGCGCTCACTTCCTTGGTGCTCCTTGTGCTAGCAAGGTTCCAAGAGGTGTCTTTGATCGAATGGAAGGGATGGATGAAGCTTTGCTCGCTTTGCCAAATGACTCTCCAAGGCGTCCAAGACTCATCACACACGAATGCCCTCTCGAGAGTAAGTGGGGAAAGGCGAGAGAGAAGTCATCTTGGCGTGAACGTGAGATGTGGTCACGTTAGAGAACATGCTATCTAAAAATAGCAATGTCTCAACGTTCATGCGACCATGCATTATCCCAATCGCCAATGCCTCTTTACTTGAACCATGGGCTCACCCAATGAGCTGGTTCAAATCGATTTGGTTCAATAACCAAATAAACCAAGCAACTAGTCCAGATCATAACAAAAACCCCTAAGGCTTAAGATCTGACCGTTCATCTCTTGATGCTCCTGATCTCACCGATCTAGCATCCATTCTCTCAATCGAAGCTTACCGATCTCAAGCCCTTATCAATCAAACATGATCAGACTGGATCTCACTTACAATCAGAGATTAAATCCCTTTAAACTGAACCCAAACAATTCAGTCCACACGATCTGACTTAAGTAAGCCATATCATCAAATTGTGCGACCCTAAGGGTTTCCTTTAAATGTTGGTAACGATAACTTACGTTATCACGATCAGTGAGGGGTATCTAGCAACACATCACTGTCTCCCAATATAAAGGAAAGAGTCTTCCAAGACTACACCCAAACCACAGCACAAGTGTGAATCCAATTCACAAGGCATGCAAATTTCCTTTGCCACTGGATGTTCTTATTGGACAAGCGTGTCAAGCCTGTAGCTCCAATATGATGAGCATGATTAGATCAGATGAACACTGTCATCTGGGTATGGCCATACACTTTCTCAATCATCTCACACAGAGGGGGGCCCCTTTAGAACATCATACTCCAATTAAGGAGACGTCAATCCTTTATCTATCACTAGTGCCCTAACCTGACTCAAGCTCACCATCCAAGATAGTCTATAATCATTATGTTTCAAATGATATTGAACTACCTCAAAACAATGACAATCATCATTTAGAAACACAAGTGATCTCAAGTCAGAGGAAATGTGCCACTTGTTGCAATCAAGGATTATTCACATTGTGACAAGCAATTGAATATCCTAGTAGGGTCTGTCCAGTACATCCAATGTACCCATGAGTCTACATCTTATTCCATGCTCAAAGCATCCTATAAGATTAGAACACATATTGAAAGTCCCCTATAGCTAAGGGGGCGAAACCCTGACAGGTGGCGCAAATAATTTTGCAAGCGGAAACTAGGGTTTCAAGAGACCTTACGTAATGACATATGATTAACTTCATAAGGTTTAGATTCATACCATAGCCATTTCGTTTGGATGGCGTCTAGGAAGCAGAGATCGACAGGGGTCTCCTCCAGAGAATGCGCACACAAGATGAGAGTGTGCCTACTTTCTTGGTGCTCCTTGTGCTAGCAAGGTTCCAAGAAGTCTTGAACGTATGGAAGGGATGGAGACGATTTTCCTTTCTTGGCCGAATCCTCCTCAAAGCTCCAAGCGTCGCCACACACGAAAGTGTCGAGAGGAATAATGGGTAGAGAGGCGAGAATAGAATTAATTCTCTTCGAACGTGAGAGATCTCCAAGTGGAGATCATGGTTTCTAAAAATAGAAACCACCACTCGCTCAAACGTTCACGCCAAGTGAACAAGTCGCCACCTCTTCTCCCTTTGAACCATGCGCTCATATATGAGCCGGTTCAATTTGGTTCGGCTCAAGAAACCAATCAAGCCAAGTCTTCAGTCCAGATCATATTAAACCTAAAGGTTCAAGATCTGACCGTTCATCTCTTAATGCTCCTGATCTCACCGATCTAGCATCCAATCTCTCGATCGAAGCTTACCGATCTCAAGCCCTAATCAATCAAACATGATCAGACCAGATCTCACTTACAATCAGAGATTAAATCCCTTTAAACTGAACCTGATGGGGTCACCAAGCATGCAACATTCAAACAACGCGCTTTGAAAACGTTTTGCTAAATAAGTATAACTTAGTAAACCCCTTGAGCTATCGTAGTTTGAAACTAGCTTGTTTTAGTAAGTAGTAGTGAAAACCGAAACTATCCTATCATGCACTTCTAGATAAAATGAACTTTGACAAAGCTTATCATGCGATTCTATAACCTCAATTAGATCTAGCATGCGGTTCTAACATAAGCAATAAAGCTACTCTAGGGGAGAAACTCACCTTGCACCCTTTGAGAATAGAAAGGGTGACCTTCCCGTTCTTCACCGGTCCAATGGTTGAATCTCACGAAGTAGGGCCCTATGAGCTTACACACATGGCATTGCAGCATCCCACACATGCGTGGGTGAATTTGAAATAATATTAAGAGGCCACTTAACACAAGAACATTCAAGGGGGAGGATAGCCTCCAAATTCCCTTGCTAACATAACATAGACTAACTAGATTAGAGGGAGAAGAAAGATGGGCGGCTTGCTTATCATCCCATGGCCTTGCGCCACCTGCAGAAAACAAATGTGGGTGCAAAGGGGCTGTCCAACAAGCAACAAGGAACAACAACCAAGATAGTAGAGAGACTTAGCTTAACTAGGTGGTGGCTTGATCTCGGCATGTCACCATCTTGAGTCTCGGCTGTTCAGTTCTTCCTCTTGGACTGAAGGCTTGTCAAGGTTAAGGGGAGGAAGTGGCGTGAGCTCCCATCTTCAAGACAAGCGCAAGTGGTGGAAGAAGGTTGAAGAGCAAGAGGGGATGGAAAGGAGGCTCTCGGCAAAGGTTGGAAGAAAGGGAGGGGTTAGGTGACACACACCATTAGAAGACACACTTCTGAAATTTGAAATTCATTCAACTCTAAACTGGTGGCTTTACAAGAAGTTACATCATATAGGGGAGTTTCCAACGGTTATCTCCCTTCCTAAGCTCAAAAACAAGTCACACAAGTCAAGCATGATGTAGACAACTCAAGGGCTGGTTTCTTCTTCCACATGGGCGGTTGCTTGGAGGTTGAACTTTGGAGTCTTCAGCAGGTTGGTGAGTTCAAAAGCTGAGATGAGGATGGACTGAAAAGGCTGCTGATGGCTGACTTTGTGCAGGCTGCAGATTGGCATGGGCGGCTGGCACTTGAAGGGACTGAAGTTGTTGCAAAGTGCAGGCTGCTCCTTGACTTTGGTGGCTGGCGCATGATGGACTGAAGTGGACATTGTTTCAAGCTGCTCCTTGACTTTGATGGCTGGCGTAAGTTGAGCTGAAGTAGGGACATTGAGCAGGCTGCTCCTTGACTTGATTAGAGATGAAGGCAACTCCACATGGCTGCCAACTAGGATGGTGGAATTTGGGGTGGTTGTGGTGTTGATCCATTGGGGTGGGCTGATTTCTTCATGAGTTGGGCTGATGGCCCAAGGCATCTCTTGGAGTTGTCTTGACCTGATTTTGACTTGCATTCCAAGAATGGAGTTGACCTAAACTATTACATCAATTTCATGCACTAACCTACTATACATAAGTGGCGGATCCTAGGCATGTAACTACATGGTGTAATTGGAGGGTGGATCTAACCTACCATATGATGCACCCTAATCTAAGACAAAATAAGCAACAAAAGGGGTCCTAAGGAAGCCATATCTAATGGCTAGGATAGCCATACCGAGAGGGCTTCTTTCGGACCCGGGTGGACCTCCGAAGGTCCTGCTTTGGTCCCACATCAGCTCTCCCGGGGTGGGAGAAATTCTCCTCTGGAGAATTGTCTTTGTACCCTTGGAGAAGCTCGGGTGCGGACCTAGCAAGCTCAGCCTCGGGGAGCCAGGCTTCCTCACCATCAGTAAATTTGATGCGGTAATAAAGCTGTACCTCATCAGGGGTGAGTCGGGTCTGGTCCTCGAGTATGGCCTCAATCTCTGAGTCGTGGCAAGTGGCTGGTTCTTGTATAGAGAGAGGCGGATGATACAGTGTCAGATCCTCCACATTGATGGTGGAGGATATCCCCAGTTCTGGCGGTAGGTCCAGGAGATAGGCGTTATTGTTGACCTTCTTCAGAATAGTGAAGGGCCCGATGCCCTTGGCGTCCAACTTGCGGCCTGGTCCTTGGATGCGTTCCTCGCGGACCCGCAACATAACCTGATCCCCTACAGAAAATACCTTCTCTCGGCGATGTTTATTAGTATCGTCACGATATAGATTAACAGAGTCTTGAATCTTACTGAATAGCTCATGATGTAATTGCGAAATGTGGAAAGCATAATCTCGGGCCGAAATAGAGGTCTTGCAATGTTTAGGGGCTGAAAATAGATCAATGGGCTTGTTAGGCTGGTATCCTAAGTTTGCCTGGAAAGGAGATAGACCAGTAGTCCTGTTAGGAACACTATTGTAGGAAAACTCAGCTGTAGGTAACAGCTTGTCCCAATCACTGGGGTGCTCTCCTACAAGACTCCTAAGGATGCTCCCAAGTGATCTGTTGACCACTTCGGTCTGCCCATCCGTTTGGGGATGGTAGGCCGTCGAGAACTTCAGTTTTGTGCCCAATAGAGCCCATAGCGTCCTCCAGAAATGACTAACAAATCTAGTGTCTCTATCCGAAACTATAGTGAGAGGGGTACCATGCAACCTAACAATGTCTCTAAAGAAGATCCTAGCCATGTGGGAGGCATCGGTAGTTTTAGTGCAAGGTATGAAATGAGCCATTTTTGTGAACCGGTCTACCACAACATAAATAGAGTCATGCCTAGCAGCAGTCCTAGGCAATCCTAGAACAAAGTCCATACTAATGTCCTGCCACGGTGCCTGGGGAATAGGCAGAGGGGTGTACAGTCCAAAATTATGCTTCTGGACTTTAGTGGCTTGACAGGTTCCACAATGCCTAACTACCTTGGCCACATCTCGGTAGAGTTGAGGCCAAAAGAATCGTTCCTCGACCAAGGCACGGGTCTTCTCTCGACCATGGTGCCCAGCAGACCCTCCTCCATGGAGTTCCCAAACTAGGAAATCCCGGATTGAGGACTTAGGCACACAGAGTGTTGGCCCAAGGAAGAGATACCCATCCCGAAGGGTGTACAAGGGGTGACTCATAACATCTCTAGTCATATCAGCATAAGTAGCAGAAAAGTCAGGGCAATCTAGGTAAGCAGTTTTCATATGTTCAAATCCTACAAGTTCAGCATGCATAGTTTGCAAAATGAAGACTACCCAACTTAGAGCATCAGCAACTTTGTTGTTAACTCCAGACTTGTGCTTTAAGACAAAAGTGTACTGTTGTAAATACTCTACCCACTTGGCATGTCTAGCATTGAGTTTTCTTTGGGCACTAAGGTAAGACAGGGCTTGGTGATCACTATTTAAGGTAAACTCATGGTGGAGAAGGTAGTGCCGCCAATGCCTCAAAGATTGAACCACGGCATAGAACTCTTTGTCGTAGGTTGAGTATTTCTGCTTGGCCTCATTCAGCTTTTCACTGAAGAAGGCAATAGGGTGACCTTCTTGACTGAGGGTCCCACCTATGCCAATGCCCGAAGCATCACAATCAACCTCAAAGACCTTGCCAAAGTCAGGCAACCTTAAAACAGGGGCGGAGGTCATCCTACCCTTTAGCTCAGTGAAAGCCCTATTGGCAGACTTAGTCCAAGTAAAGTCCCCTTGTTTCATGCAGTTGGTGATAGGAGCTACTATGGTGCTAAAATTCCGTATGAACCTACGGTAGAAGGTAGCAAGGCCATGAAAACTCCTAACTTCAGTAAGGGTCTTGGGCTCTGGCCAGTCTAAGATGGCTTGGACTTTAGATGGATCAGCTTGAAGCCCTAGGTCAGAAACAATAAACCCTAGAAAGACAACTTTGGGAGATAGAAAAGAACATTTCTTCAGGTTGACATACAGCTTTTCATCTCTAAGAAGGGTTAGAGTCTGCCTTAAGTGCCCTAGGTGCTCCTTTTGTGACTTACTATAGATAAGTATGTCATCAAAGTATACAACTAGGAACTTCCCTATGTAGGGTCTAAGCACTTGGGTCATAAGCCTCATAAATGTGGAGGGGGCATTGGTTAGCCCGAAAGGCATGACTAACCATTCATATAAGCCGTCTTTGGTTTTGAAGGCGGTCTTCCATTCATCCCCTTCTCTAATCCTAACCTGATGATATCCACTCCTGAGGTCAAGCTTGGAAAACCATTTGGATCCCACTAACATATCTAGCAAGTCATCAAGTCTAGGTATGGGAAACCTATATTTGATAGTAATCTTGTTGATAGCTCTGCAATCTATACACATGCGCCAACTGCCATCCTTCTTTGGGGTAAGAAGGGCTGGGACGGCGCAGGGACTTAGGCTTTCCCTGATGTAACCCTTACACAATAAATCATCTACTTGTCTTTTGAGCTCCTCATGCTCGGTAGGGTTCATCCTATAGTGGGGTAGGTTGGGAAGAGAGGATCCAGGGACAAGGTCTATGGCATGTTGTATATCCCTAAGAGGTGGCAGTCCTTCAGGGAGGTCCTCTGGAGTGAGCTCACTAAATTCTTGGAGTATGGATTCTACTTCTGGGGAAGGCTTCTCTTCTACTTCAGGGTTGACTTCTTTGATGACTAAGGTATAAAGGGGTTGATCTGCTATAATTTCCTTAGTGAAAGTTTGAGGCCTTATAAGTTGAATGGTAGGTTGGCCTTTCTTGGGTTCCTCTATCTTACCCTTACTAGTTGTGGCTCTAAGTTCTTTGGGAAGAGAGGGTTTCAACCTAATCTTTTGATCCTTATGGGTAAAGACATAGGTATTGGTCCGACCGTAGTGGACAACATCCATGTCATATAACCAAGGGCGTCCTAAGAGGATTTGGGCTACATCCATAGTAAGGACGTCACACCAAATCTTGTCCTCATATGTACCAAACTGGATAGGTACGAGGCACCTATGGGTCACAGGGACACTGGTTTGGTTAACCCAAGAAATATTGTAAGGGCTAGGTCGGGGTTCCATTTTGAGGTTCAGTTTTGTAGCAGCTATGTGGGAGACAGCATTGAGGCTGCTTCCACCATCAATGACCACCTTGCACATGTGACCATGGCATTTGGTGTAGGTGTGGAAGATACTGGTCCGGCGCCAGTCCTCAGTGGGGGTAGGTTTGACAAGGGTACACCTAACTACCCCTAAGGTGTTGAAGATATCATCACTACTGTCATAGTCGTTGACCTCAATCTCTTGATCAGGGTCTTCCTCAAAGGTGGGCTCAGGGTCTATGTTTTCCTCAGATAAAACCATGACCTTCTTAGGGCATTCTTTTGCAAAGTGTCCCTTCTGCCTACAGTTATAACAAATGGGGATGGAGTTGTCAGTAGTTTGAGCAGTTTTTGGCTTTGGGTTTGAGCTAGAAGGCAAGTGCATAGGAGCTGGCCTATAGATGGGTCGGGGAGGGAGAGTCTCCTTCCTATTCTTAAGTTCTTGTTCAACTTCCATGGCTCTTTGATAGGCTATCTCCGGGGTATCTAATTGGAAGTAGGTCAAGGCCCTCTTAATGTCAGGTCTAAGTCCATTCTTGAACCGACTTAGGATCATACCTTGGTCTTCCTTGACTTCACACCTAATGAGGAGTTCTTCTAGCTTGGTTTGATAGGCTTCTATAGTAGAGGAGCCTTGAGTGAGACTACCAAGTTCATCCTTAAGCTTTTGCATGAAACCAGGTGGGACATACTTTTGCCTAAGTAGGAGTTTCATTTCATCCCAAGACTCAACGGGTGGCTTTCCATCCCTTTCTATAGTTCTCTCGATATGGGTCCAATAGAGTCTAGCGGGTCCTTCTAGTAAGCATTTGGTGAACCTAACTTTACTCTCAGTGTGCATAAGGCTATAATCAAAGTATTGATCTAGCTTTGTGGCCCAATCTAGGAATTCCTTGGGGTTAAGAGATCCACCAAAAGTAGGAGGATTGATCTTGATGGCACGTTGCACATCATACTCTCTAGGTCTATGATAGGGGGCTTGTGGGGCATGAGGCCCTTCCCATTCGGGTTGAGCATGATTGACTCTAGGGGTGTGTGAAGGAGATCCTTGAATATTTTGTTCCCTTGTGTGGGATCCACTATTAGGTCGGCTAGTAGTTTGGGGATCCATCTTAGAGTTAGACTCTAGGGTGTTAAGCCTATTGTCTATAACACCTATGGAGTGTTGAAGGGTTGCTAGGGTTTCTTTAAGGGAAGCCATCTCAATTGAAAGGGCACTCACCTCATGGTCAATAGCTTGATTAAGACCATAGGGGGCACCGGATCTAGTAGCCATTTTCGAAATGAGTAAGGTTTTGAAAATAGACCCTAAGGTGATACAATATAGTTAATCAAATTCTTTCAAGCACCTAGGTCCAAAATCGCCTTAGTAGTAGGAAAATAAAGTTTTGGTCTTATAAAATCCTACTCTAAGAGCCTAAGCTCTGATACCAAGATGATGGGGTCACCAAGCATGCAACATTCAAACAACGCGCTTTGAAAACGTTTTGCTAAATAAGTATAACTTAGTAAACCCCTTGAGCTATCGTAGTTTGAAACTAGCTTGTTTTAGTAAGTAGTAGTGAAAACCGAAACTATCCTATCATGCACTTCTAGATAAAATGAACTTTGACAAAGCTTATCATGCGATTCTATAACCTCAATTAGATCTAGCATGCGGTTCTAACATAAGCAATAAAGCTACTCTAGGGGAGAAACTCACCTTGCACCCTTTGAGAATAGAAAGGGTGACCTTCCCGTTCTTCACCGGTCCAATGGTTGAATCTCACGAAGTAGGGCCCTATGAGCTTACACACATGGCATTGCAGCATCCCACACATGCGTGGGTGAATTTGAAATAATATTAAGAGGCCACTTAACACAAGAACATTCAAGGGGGAGGATAGCCTCCAAATTCCCTTGCTAACATAACATAGACTAACTAGATTAGAGGGAGAAGAAAGATGGGCGGCTTGCTTATCATCCCATGGCCTTGCGCCACCTGCAGAAAACAAATGTGGGTGCAAAGGGGCTGTCCAACAAGCAACAAGGAACAACAACCAAGATAGTAGAGAGACTTTGCTTAACTAGGTGGTGGCTTGATCTCGGCATGTCACCATCTTGAGTCTCGGCTGTTCAGTTCTTCCTCTTGGACTGAAGGCTTGTCAAGGTTAAGGGGAGGAAGTGGCGTGAGCTCCCATCTTCAAGACAAGCGCAAGTGGTGGAAGAAGGTTGAAGAGCAAGAGGGGATGGAAAGGAGGCTCTCGGCAAAGGTTGGAAGAAAGGGAGGGGTTAGGTGACACACACCATTAGAAGACACACTTCTGAAATTTGAAATTCATTCAACTCTAAACTGGTGGCTTTACAAGAAGTTACATCATATAGGGGAGTTTCCAACGGTTATCTCCCTTCCTAAGCTCAAAAACAAGTCACACAAGTCAAGCATGATGTAGACAACTCAAGGGCTGGTTTCTTCTTCCACATGGGCGGTTGCTTGGAGGTTGAACTTTGGAGTCTTCAGCAGGTTGGTGAGTTCAAAAGCTGAGATGAGGATGGACTGAAAAGGCTGCTGATGGCTGACTTTGTGCAGGCTGCAGATTGGCATGGGCGGCTGGCACTTGAAGGGACTGAAGTTGTTGCAAAGTGCAGGCTGCTCCTTGACTTTGGTGGCTGGCGCATGATGGACTGAAGTGGACATTGTTTCAAGCTGCTCCTTGACTTTGATGGCTGGCGTAAGTTGAGCTGAAGTAGGGACATTGAGCAGGCTGCTCCTTGACTTGATTAGAGATGAAGGCAACTCCACATGGCTGCCAACTAGGATGGTGGAATTTGGGGTGCTTGTGGTGTTGATCCATTGGGGTGGGCTGATTTCTTCATGAGTTGGGCTGATGGCCCATGGCATCTCTTGGAGTTGTCTTGACCTGATTTTGACTTGCATTCCAAGAATGGAGTTGACCTAAACTATTACATCAATTTCATGCACTAACCTACTATACATAAGTGGCGGATCCTAGGCATGTAACTACATGGTGTAATTGGAGGGTGGATCTAACCTACCATATGATGCACCCTAATCTAAGACAAAATAAGCAACAAAAGGGGTCCTAAGGAAGCCATATCTAATGGCTAGGATAGCCATACCGAGAGGGCTTCTTTCGGACCCGGGTGGACCTCCGAAGGTCCTGCTTTGGTCCCACATCAGAACCAAAACAATTCAGTCCACACGATCTGACTTAAGTAAGCCATATCATCAAATTGTGCGACCCTAAGGGTTTCCTTTAAATGTCGGTAACGATAACTAACGTTATCACGATCAGTGAGGGGTATCTAGCAACACATCACTGTCTCCCGATATAAAGAAAAGAGTCTTCCAAGACTACACCCAAACCATAGCACAAGTGTGAATCAACTCACAAGGCATGCATATTTCCTTTGCCACTGGATGTTCTTATTGGACAAGCGTGTCAAGCTTGTAACTCCAATATGATGAGCATGATTAGATCAGATGAACATAGTCACCTGGGTATGGCCATACTCTTTTCTCAATCATCTCATCCAGGGGGCCCCTTTAGAACATCACACTCCAATTAAGGAGACGGCAATCCTATGTCTATCACTAGTGCCCTAACCTGACTCAAGCTCACCATCCAAGATAGTCTATAATCATTATGTTTCAAATGATATTGAACTACCTCAAAACAATGACAATCATCATTTAGAAAACACAAGTGATCTCAAGTCAAAGGAAATGTGCCACTTGTTGCATTGAAGGATTATTCACATTGTGACAAGCAACTGAATATCCTAGTAGGGTCTGTCCAGTACATCCAATGTACCCATGAGTCTACATCTTATTCCATGCTCGAAGCATCCTATAAGATTAGAACACATATTAGTCTTAACCATATCAAGGCTGTCTCATGTTCACCAAGATATCTCGACTAAGGACTTTACAGCATGTCAGCCCAGCTGAACAGCTTTGAGACATTATTCAGAAGTACACTTATTGCAGCAGACAATGTAACAAACTGAATAACAACCATGCCTTTATAAACATAAGAGTTTATTACATGATACTGATACATTCCCAAGGCCTCAAACATTAGCCTTAAGGGCATACCCCAACAATCTCCCACTTGCACTTAATCTAATGGTTGAGAAATCTCAAACCCATGTTATTACAGTGCTTCTCATGCTTCTGCTGCGCCAGAGGCTTGGTAAGCGGGTCTGCCAGATTGTCATCTGTATGAACCTTGCAAAATTTGATCTCGCCACGATCTATGATCTCCCGGATCAAGTGAAACCGTCTCTGTATGTGCTTGGACTTCTGGTGCGACCGTGGTTCCTTTGCTTGTGCGATTGCTCCAGTGTTATCATAGAAGATAACCAAAGGATCTGCACTCGAAGGAACAACACCAAGTTCTCTCACGAACTTACGAATCCACACTGCCTCCTTGGATGCTTCCGAGGCTGCAACATACTCGGCTTCTGTTGTGGAATCAGCAACAGTTGGCTGTTTGAAACTCTTCCACACCACTGCTCCTCCATTCAAGCTAAATACATAGCCTGATTGCGATCGAAAATCATCTTGGTCAGACTGGAATGAAGCGTCAGTATATCCTTCAATACTGAGTTCTTCCTGACCACCATATATCAAGAACATATCTTTGGTCCTCCGCAGATATTTTAAAATGTTCTTGACTGCAATCCAGTGTGCCTGACCTGGATTACTTTGGAACCGACTGGTCACGCTTAACCCGTAAGCGACGTCTGGGCGAGTACACAACATCGCATACATAATGGACCCAATAGCCGAAGCATAAGGCGTATTGTCCATTTCATCTTTCTCAGTCTGTGTTTGTGGACACTGACTCTTCGAAATATTCAGACCATGTCTGACTGGAAGATATCCTCTTTTAGAATTCTCTAAATGAAATCTCTCCAGGACTTTATCGATGTAAGTACTCTGGCACAGCCCGAGAAGCCTCTTAGATCTATCCCTGTAGATCTTCACACCTAATACATAGGCTGCTTCTCCTAGATCTTTCATCTGAAAACATTTCCTTAACCATGCTTTAACGGCATGCAGTTCAGGAATATCGTTTCCAATGATCAAGATATCGTCGACGTAGAGGACTAGGAAAGTTATCATGCTCCCACTAAACCTCTTATATACACACGGGTCATCCTCGTTCTTGATGAAACCAAATTCACTGATTGATTCATCAAAACGAATATTCCAGCTTCTTGATGCTTGTTTAAGTCCATAAATAGACTTCTTTAATTTGCATATCTTATGACGATCTGATGGATTAGTGAAACCTTCTGGTTGTGTCATATACACATCCTCATCCAGATTTCCATTAAGGAAAGCTGTCTTCACATCCATTTGCCAGATCTCATAATCATAATATGCAGCTATCGCAAAAAGAATTCGAATAGACTTAAACATAGCTACAGGTGAGAAAGTTTCATCATAATCTATCCCGTAGATTTGTTTGAAACCTTTCGCAACTAGCCTGCCTTTATAGGTAACCACGTTACCATCCATGTCAATCTTCTTCTTGAAGATCCATTTACAGCCTATAGGAATAACTCCCGGAGGCGGATCAACCAAATCCCAAACTTGGTTATCTGACATGGAGTCCATCTCGGCGCGCATAGCTTCAAGCCATCTCGCTGACTCCGGTCCACTGACCGCATCCGCATAAGTGAGGGGTTCATCATTATCAACGATGTAGACTCCGTCATAGCGCTCAGGCTATCGACGGATCCTTCCCGATCTTCGCGGTTCCCGTGATATCTGAGCCTCAGATTGTTCAATAACCTGATCTACCGGCTCAGGCTCATCCAACTGTGCTTGACTACTTTGTCCTTCTTCTGGATTCTCATCCAGCTTTATTTCTCTCCCACTGGCCTCTTGCAGAAGAAACTCCTTCTCAAGAAATATGGCCGTCCGAGCAACAAATGCCTTGTTCTCTTTGGGATCGAAGAAATAATAACCCTTAGTTTCCTTAGGGTAACCGACAAAGATACATTTCTCAGATCTGCTCTCCAGTTTCCCAGAGGCGAGCTTTTTGACATAAGCCTCGCAGCCCCAGATCCTGATAAATGTCAAGCTCGACTGTTTCCCATACCATAACTCATATGGCATCTTAGAAACTGCCTTGGATGGCACTCGGTTTAGTACCTTTGCAGCTGTTTCCAGTGCAAAACCCCAAAAGGAATATGGAAGAGTAGCCGGACTCATCATAGAACGAACCATATCAAGTAACGTTCTATTTCTCCTCTTGGACACACCATTCCATTGCGGTGTTCCTGGCGGAGTGAGCTGTGAGATAATCCCACACTCCTTTAGATAGTCAGTAAACGTATGACTCAAGTATTCTCCACCTCGATCAGAACGAAGTGCCTTGATATTTCGGCCAAGCTGATTCTGTACTTCATTCTTGAACTCTTTGAACTTGTCAAAAGATTCACTTTTATGTCTCATCAGATAGACATAACCATACCTACTGAAATCATCAGTAAAGGTAATGAAGTACTGATAGCCACCTCTGGCATGTTTACTAAATAGCCCACACACATCACTGTGTATAAGGTCAAGTAAACCTGAAGCCCTTTGACCTTTATTAGGAAAAGGTGACTTCGTCATTTTACCCATTAAACAAGCTTTGCATGTATCAATCTCCTCATAGGAGAATGATCCCAGCAGTCCATGATCATGCAACCGCTTAATGCGTTTCTTGTTAATATGGCCTAAACGACTATGCCATAGCAAGGTGCTGTCATCAGCATACTTGGCTTTCTTAATATCAATATTTTGTATAGAACATTCCATGTCCAACATGAATAACCCATTGTTAATTGAACCAGTAGCATAAACTATATTATCAAGTGAAAGAACACACTTTGAAATATTGCATTCAAAGGAAAATCCCTTCCTGACAAGAGCAGGAATGGAGATAATATTTTTAGTAATGCTGGGAACAAAATAACAATTGTTCAGTTCTAATACAATTCCAGATGGCAAAGAGATGAAATAGTCTCCTACAGCAACAGCAGCAACCCGTGCCCCGTTTCCAACGCATAGGTCCACCTCATGCTGTCCCACCTGTCTTCTTCTCTTGAGTTCCTGCACATTTGAACAAATGTGAACTCCACATGCAGTGTCCAACACCCATGAAATAGAAGAAGATGAAACCATGACTTCCGTCACGTAAATACCTGAGCCAGAAGCGATGCTTCCCCTCTTATCTCCTTGGAGCGCTTTACAGTCCTTTTTCCAGTGACCAAGCTGGCCACAGTGGAAACATCTGTATTCCTTTGACCGCTTAACTTTTTGCTTCAGAGCCTTGCTGTAACTCTTGACAGGGGCCTTGCCCTTCTTCCCCTTCTTCTTGTTCCTTGAAGGAACCATTAAGACAGAGGTTGAAGGCTTTCCCTTCAGAGTTTCCTCAGTAGTCAAGAGCATATTCAGCAGCTCTGCCGGAGTACAGTCGATTTTGTTCATATTAAAGTTAATAATGAACGCATCGAAAGAGGGCGGAAGAGACTGCAGAATAATGTCTACAGCAAGCTCCTGGTTGATGGTATGCCCCAGTTTCTCTAGAGCCTCCTTGTGCCCAATCATCTTGAGCACGTGAGCTCCCACTGGGCTCCCTTCAGCCAGTTTGCTCTGAAAGAACAGCTTTGTCAGATTATAGCGTTCTGTCCTCGCCTGTGCAGCATACAGCATCTTGAGGTTTGCTATCATGTCTATAGCAGACATATCCTCATGCTGACGCTGCAGCGGTGGCGACATAGACGCTAGCATCAGGCAAGCGACATCAATGCTATCATTGACGTGCTTTTCATAAGCTTCCCGAACTGCCCTTGCGGTGTTCGGAGCGGGCTGAGGCGGTATCGCCGTCTCGAGGACATACAGTTTCCTCTCTGCCTTAAGAACTATCTTAAGGTGTCCGAACCAGTCTGAGAAGTTTGGCCCAGCAAACTTCTCTCTTTCCAGTAGGGATCGCACATTGAAGCTCATGGTGTTCGTTGCTGCAGGTATCTACAACAATGCAAGAACAGCAAGGTCAGTATCAATGTAAAGAATCAATTCAGGACTTAAGAATGATTCTTTTTCTCACTATTTTATCTGGCTGAAAAATCCAGCAAAACAGCCCGAAAGAGTAGAACTCTTTTAGTGAGATGGGATCCAGATTTCATACTTGGTCTCCGCGTCCCGCTCAGGCGAGATAAGATGCACAGAGATTACAAGCACTAATTTCTGGTAGGCAGTCCCTGCCAATCGCCAACCCGTGCGATTCCCCTTCATCTGGGCAATCCAGCAGATTGTGCCAACTGAGTTGGTACAACACAATCTCTGACCCCACAGATGGCTGCCTCCATGTGCTACCATATGCGCCACATATGTAGCCTACATGGTCAAGCTGACCAACCTACTCCCTGGACCACCACGTGTTATGCTGAGCAACGAGAAGCGATAAATCCCTTCTCTGTAACACGCAGGTGTAATCCCGCACCGTCTGAAGATAGATGGACGTGCCGACTGAGTGGGTACAACACGGCTCCAACGATAGTCAGAACAGTGAGGTTTCGCGTCAGAAGGCTTACGAGCTTGATATTTTAGCGTTGGATTTTAACGGTCTTTTATCTTCTTAACTATCATGCAATTCCTATGGTGATAGCAGAAGATAAATAAATCATGCTGTTCTACTTATTTAAACAATTAAAGAAAGCATGGATCTTATGTGGTAAAAGCCCATAGCCTAAGTAAGATCTTAATTAACTTAAGTCTTCACTTCCTTTTCTTCATGGGGCTTTTGCTGCTCATCTGGCCCAGACTAGGGCCCAAGCGCCATTTGTAGCTGAGGTGCGCCCACCAGGGAAAATGCGCCTGTCCCAGATCTGGAGCCTTAGGGTTTATTTGAGATCTGGACTTGATTACTTGGCTTCATTGGTTTTAAACCAAACCAAATTGAACCGGCTCATGAAATGAGCGCATGGTTCAAGGTGTGGCGACATGTTCACTTGGCGTGAACGTTGGAGCGGTGAGTGGTTGCTATTTTTAGTAACCATGATCTCCAATTGGAGTCACTCACGTTCGAATAGAGTGCTCTCTATTCTCGTCTCTCGCTCTCATTCCTCTCGACTTCCGTGTGTGGCGACGCCTTGAAGGTTGAGGAGGTTTCGGCCAAGAGAACATCATCTCATCTTTTCCTTTCCATTCGGCAAGACAACCTTGGAACCTTGCTAGCACAAGGAGCACCAAGGAAGAAGCACATTGTTCATCTTGTGTGCGAGACTTTGGAGAAGAGGCGCTTGCAACTTTTTCTTCCAAGGCGCCATCTTGAAATGGCTACGGTATGAACCCTTCTCTATTTGCAATCGGGTTATTATGGTTGATCATATCTCATGAAACCGATCTCAAGAAACCCTCTTCCGCTGCTTAAAATTTTAATATGCGCCATACTTAGGGGTTTCGCCCCCCTTGTGGGGACCTTTCACTTGATGCTTGCTTAAGTCCATAAATGGACTTCTTTAACTTGCATATCTTATGACGATCTGATGGATTAGTGAAACCCTCAGGTTGTGTCATATACACATCCTCATCCAGATTTCCATTAAGGAAAGCTGTTTTCACATCCATCTGCCAGATCTCATAATCATAATATGCCGCTATCGCGAAAAGAATCCGAATAGACTTAAACATGGCTACAGGTGAGAAAGTTTCATCATAATCTATCCCGTAGATTTGTTTGAAACCTTTCGCAACTAGCCTGCCTTTATAGGTAACTACGTTACCATCCATGTCAATCTTCTTCTTGAAGATCCATTTACAGCCTATAGGGATTACTCCCGGAGGCGGATCAACCAAATCCCAGACTTGGTTATCTGACATGGAGTCCATCTCGGCGCGCATAGCTTCAAGCCATCTCGCTGACTCTGGTCCACTGACCGCATCCGCATAAGTGAGGGGTTCATCATTATCAATGATGTAGGCTCCGTCATAACGCTCAGGTTGTCGACGGATCCTTCCCGATCTTCGCGGTTCCCGTGATATCTGAGCCTCAGGTTGTTCAATAACCTGATCTACTGGCTCAGGCTCATCCAACTCTGCTTGAGAACTTTGTCCTTCCTATGGATTCTCATCCAGCTTTATTTCTCTCCCACTGGCCGCTTGCAGAAGAAACTCCTTCTCAAGAAATATGGCCGTCCGAGCAACAAATACCTTGTTCTCTTTGGGATCGTAGAAATAATAACCCTTAGTCTCCTTAGGGTAACCGACAAAGATACATTTGTCAGATCTGCTCTCTAGTTTCCCAGAGGCGAGCTTTTTGACATAAGCCTCGCAACCCCAGATCCTGATAAATGTCAAGCTTGGCTGTTTCCCATACCATAATTCATATGGCGTCTTTGAAACTGCCTTGGATGGCACTCGGTTTAGTACCTTTGCAGCTGTTTCCAGTGCAAAACCCCAAAAGGAGTATGGAAGAGTAGCCTGACTCATCATAGAACGAACCATATCAAGTAACATTCTGTTTCTCCTCTCGGACACACCATTCCATTGCGGTGTTCCTGGCGGAGTGAGCTGTGAGATAATCCCACACTCCTTCAGATAGTCAGTAAACGTATGACTCAAGTATTCTCCACCTCGATCTGAGCGAAGTGCCTTGATATTTCGGCCTAGCTGATTCTGTACTTCATTCTTGAACTCTTTGAACTTGTCAAAAGATTCACTCTTATGTCTCATCAGATAGACATAGCCATACCTACTGAAATCGTCAGTAAAGGTAATGAAGTACTGATAGCCACCTCTGGCATGTTTACTAAATGGCCCACACACATCACTGTGTATAAGGTCAAGTAAACCTGAAGCCCTTTGACCTTTGTGAGGAAAAGGCGACTTCATCATTTTACCCATCAAACAAGCTTTGCATGTATCAATCTCCTTGTAAGAGAATGATCCCAGCAGTCCATGATCATGCAACCGCTTAATGCGTTTCTCGTTAATATGGCCTAAACGACTATGCCATAGCAAGGTGCTGTCATCAGCATACTTGGCTTTCTTAATATCAACATTTTGTATAGAACGCTCCATGTCCAACATGAATAATCCATTGCTAATTGAACCAGTTGCATAAACAATATTATCATAAGATAAAAGACACTTTGAAATATTGCATTCAAAGGAAAAACCCTTCCTGACAAGAGCAGGAATGGAGATAATATTTTTAGTAATACTGGGAACAAAATAACAATTGTCTAGTTCCAATACAATTCCAGATGGTAAAGAAATGAAATAGTCTCATACAGCAACAGCAGCAACCCGTGCCCCGTTTCCAACTCGTAGGTCCACCTCATGCTGTCCCACCAGCCTTCTTCTCTTGAGTTCCTGTACATTTGAACAAATGTGAACTCCACATGCAGTGTCCAACACCCATGATATAGAAGAAGAAAACATGACCTCAGTCACGAATATACCTGAGCCAGAAGCGATGCTTCCCCTCTTATCTCCTTGGAGCGCTTTACAGTCCTTTTTCTAGTGACCGAGCTGGCCACAGTGGAAACACCTGTATTCCTTGGACTGCTTCACCTTCTGCTTCAGAGCCTTGCTATAGCTCTTGATAGGGGTCTTGCCCTTCTTCCCCTTCTTCTTGTTCCTCGAAGGAACCATTAAGACAGAGGTCGAAGGCTTTCCCTTCAGAGTCTCCTCAGTAGTCAAGAGCATATTCAGCAGCTCTGCCGGAGTACAATCGATTTTGTTCATATTAAAGTTAATAATGAACGCGTCGAATGAAGGCGGGAGAGACTGCAGAATAATATCCACAGCAAGCTCCTGGTTGATGGTATGCCCCAGTTTCTCTAGAGCCTCCTTGTGCCCAATCATCTTGAGCACGTGAGCTCCCACTGGGCTCCTTCAGCCAGTTTGCTCTGAAAGAAAAGCTTTGTCAAATTGTAGCGCTCAGTCCTTGCCTGTGCAGCATACAGCATCTTGAGGTTCGCTATCATGTCTATAGCAGACATATCCTCATGCTGACGCTGCAGCGGTGGCGTCATAGACGCTAGCATCAGGCAAGCGACATCAATGCTATCATTGACGTGCTTTTCATAGGCTTCCTTAACCGCCCTTGCGGCGTTCGGAGCGGGCTGAGGCGGTATCGCCGTCTCGAGGACATACAGTTTCCTCTCTGCCTTAAGAACAATCTTAAGGTGTCCGAACCAGTCAGAGAAGTTCGGCCCAGCAAACTTCTCCCTTTCCAGTAGGGATCGCACATTGAAGTTCATGGTGTTCGTTGCTGCAGGTATCTACAACAATGCAAGAACAGCAAGGTCAGTATCAATGTTAAGAATCAATCAGGACTTAAGAAAGATTCTTTTTCTCACTATTTTATCTGACTGAAAAATCCATTAAACAGTCCGAAAGAGTAGACACTCTTTTAGTGAGATGGGATCCGGATATCATACTTGGTCTCCGCGTCCCGCTCAGGCGAGATAAGATGCACAGAGAGTACAAGCACTAATCTCCGGTAGGCAGTCCCTGCCGATCGCCAACCCGTGCGATTCCCCTTCATCTGGGCAATCCAGCAGACTGTGCCAACTGAGTTGGTACAACACAGTCTCTGATCCCACAGATGGCTGCCTCCATGTGCTACCATATGCGCCACATATGTAGCCTACATGGTCAAGCTGACCCGACCTACTCCCTGGACCACCATGTGCTATGCTGAGCAACGAGAAGGGATAAATCCCTACTCTGTAACACACAGGTGTAATCCCACACCGTCTGAAGATAGATGGACGTGCCCACTGAGTGGGTACAACACGGCTCCAACGATAATCAGAACAGTGAGGTTTCGCGTCAGAAGGCTTACGAGCTTGATATTTTAGCGTTGGATTTTAACGGTCTTTTATCTTCTTCACTATCATGCAATTCCTATGGTGATAGCAGAAGATAAACTAATCATGCAATTCTAATATTTAAACAATAAATAAAAGAAAGCATGAATCTTATGTGGTAAAAGCCCATAGCCCTAGTAAGACCTTAATTAACTTAAGTCTTCACTTGCTTTTCTTCATGGGGCTTTTGCTGCTCATCTGGCCCAAACCAGGGCCCAAGCGCCATCTGCAGGTCTGGTGCGCCCACCAGGAATATGCGCCAGGTCCTAGGGTCGAACCCTAGACCTCCCACCTGGTCAAGCCACTGCTGCATGCGCCTCTGCCAAGTGTGCTCTGTGCTCTTGTCTAATTAAATTACAAATTTAACTATCTAGACAAGATTGACACGCAGGTCAATTACATTTTATAAATTAAAGCAATGTGATGCGCAGATCACAATATAAAATTAATTTACAAAATTAACCAGGCACGCAGGCCCCAGCACAGCACTCATTAAAGACGGGCAGCCCACATAAGATTAAATAAACATACATATGCAACAATCAACATGTGATCCAATCATGAAAATTAAATTTCGAAAACCCCTTGGGATGAATTTTAATTTTCTTTATCGACCATAAGGTCAACCATGCATGCGCCAGGGCTGAACAACCACAATGAGGTCTGGCAAGCGGGTGTGACCCGGGCCTAACTCATGTGCGTTCATCAGTTGTCTCAATCAGACATCGCTACACGCCTGTCTGCAGCCGTCCTGTAGCCACCACGTGCTTGCGCACAGGTGCTACCTGGTCAACCCATCAAGGCCGTCAGATAGTCTGATCAGACTTTTGGATCTAACCTAAGGAGGGTGACTTCAACCCTAATAACCCATCTAAGGGTTTAAAGTAGGTGCTTTAGATCTAAGATGAATCGCGCAAGTTATTTGTTTTGGAAACACAATAAAACATGCGCCAACAACATGCGCCAGGGAGAAAATAACATCTATAAGAAACATGTATTTTCGCCAACTTACAACTACAGCATAAGCATTCGCATGTGACCTATAGATCTGTTATCTTGCGCAAACATGGATCATAAATCATAACATGGCAATCATAAAACATGAACATTGGCTCTGATACCAATTGAAAGGTCCCCACAAGGGGGGCGAAACCCCTAAGTATGGCGCATATTAAAATTTTAAGCAGCGGAAGAGGGTTTCTTGAGATCGGTTTCATGAGATATGATCAACCATAATAACCCGATTGCAAATAGAGAAGGGTTCATACCGTAGCCATTTCAAGATGGCGCCTTGGAAGAAAAAGTTGCAAGCGCCTCTTCTCCAAAGTCTCGCACACAAGATGAACAATGTGCTTCTTCCTTGGTGCTCCTTGTGCTAGCAAGGTTCCAAGGTTGTCTTGCCGAATGGAAAGGAAAAGATGAGATGATGTTCTCTTGGCCGAAACCTCCTCAACCTTCAAGGCGTCGCCACACACGGAAGTCGAGAGGAATGAGAGCGAGAGACGAGAATAGAGAGCACTCTATTCGAACGTGAGTGACTCCAATTGGAGATCATGGTTACTAAAAATAGCAACCACTCACCGCTCCAACGTCACCGCCAAGTGAACATGTCGCCACACCTTGAACCATGCGCTCATTTCATGAGCCGGTTCAATTTGGTTTGGTTTAAAACCAATCAAGCCAAGTAATCAAGTCCAGATCTCAAATAAACCCTAAGGCTCCAGATCTGACCGTTCATCTCTTGATGCTCTTGATCTCACCGATCTAGCATCTATTCTCTCGATCGAAGCTTACCGATCTCAAGCCCTAATCAATCAAACATGATCAGACTAGATCTCACTTACAATCAGAGACTAAATCCCTTTAAACTGAACCTAAACAATTCAGTCCACACGATCTGACTTAAGTAAGCCATATCATCAAATTGTGCGACCCTGAGGGTTTCCTTTAAATGTCGGTAACGATAACTCACGTTATCACGATCAGTGAGGGGTATCTAGCAACACATCACTGTCTCCCGATATAAAAGAAATGAGTCTTCCAAGACTACACCCAAAAACAGCACAAGTGTGAATCAACTTCACTAGGCATGCATACTTCCTTTGCCACTGGATGTTCTTATTGGACAAGCGTGTCAAGCTTGTAGCTCCAATATGATGAGCATGATTAGATCAGATGAACACTGTCATCTGGGTATGGCCATTACACTCTCTCAATCATCTCATCCAGGGGGCCCCTTTAGAACATCACACTCCCTTAAACAAGGAGACGGGCAATCCTATGTCTATCACTAGTGCCCTAACCTGACTCAAGCTCATTATCCAAGATAGTCTATAATCATTATGTTTCAAATGATATTGAACTACCTCAAAACAATGACAATCATCATTTAGAAAACACAAGTGATCTCAAGTCAGAGGAAATGTGCCACTTGTCATATACAAGGATTATTCACATTGTGACAAACAATTGAATATCCTAGTAGGGTCTGTCCAGCACATCCAATGTACCCATGAGTCTACATCTTATTCCATGCTCGAAGCATCCTATAAGACTAGAACACATATTAGTCTTAACCATATCAAGGCTGTCTCATGTTCACCAAGATACATCGACTAAGGACTTAACTGCATGTCAGCCCAGCTGAACAGCTTTGAGACATTATTCAGAAGAACATATATTGCAGCAGACAATGTAGCTAACTGAATAATAACCATGCCTTTATAAACATAAACGTTTATTACATGATACTGTTACAATCCCAAGGCCTCAAACATTAGGCTTAAGGGCATACCCCAACATCAAGAAGCTGGAATATTCGTTTTGATGAATCAGTCACTGAATTTGGTTTCATCAAGAACGAGGATGACCCGTGTGTATATAAGAGGTTTAGTGGGAGCGTGATTACTTTCCTAGTCCTCTACGTCGATGATATCTTGATCATTGGAAACGACATTCCTGAAATGCATGCGGTTAAGGCATGGTTAAGGAAATGTTTCCAGATGAAAGATTTAGGAGAAGCAGCCTATGTATTAGGTGTGAAGATCTACAGGGATAGATCTAAGAGGCTTCTCGGGCTGTGCCAGAGTACTTACATCGATAAAGTCCTGGAGAGATTTCATTTAGAGAATTCTAAAAGAGGATATCTTCCAGTCAGACATGGTCTGAATCTTTCGAGAGTCAATGTCCACAAACACAGACTGAGAAAGATGAAATGGACAATAAGCCTTATGCTTCGGCTATTGGATCCATTATGTATGCGATGTTGTGTACTCGCCCAGACGTTGCTTACGGGTTAAGCGTGACCAGTCGTTTCCAAGTAATCTAGGACAGGCACACTGGATTGCAGTCAAGAACATCTTAAAATATCTTCGGAGAACCAAAGATATGTTCTTGATATATGGTGGTCAGGAAGAACTCAGTATTGAAGGATATACTGACGCTTCGTTCCAGTCTGACCAGGACGATTTCCGATCGCAATCAGGCTATGTTTTTAGCTTGAATGGAGGAGCAGTGGTGTGGAAGAGTTTCAAACAGTCAATCGTTGCTGATTCCACAACAGAAGCCGAGTATGTTGCAGCCTCGGAAGCATCCAAGGAGGCAGTCTGGATTCGTAAGTTCGTGAGAGAACTTGGTGTTGTTCCTTCGAGTGCAGATCCTTTGGTTATCTTCTGTGATAACACTGGAGCAATCGCACAAGCAAAGGAACCACGGTCGCACCAGAAGTCCAAGCACATACAAAGACGGTTTCATTTGATCAGCGAGATCATAGATCGTGACGAGATCAAAGTCTGCAAGGTTCATACAGATGACAATCTGGCAGACCCGCTTACTAAGCCTCTGGCGCAGCAGAAGCATGAAAAGCACTGTAATAATATGGGTTTGAGATTTCTCAACCATTAGATTAAGTGCAAGTGGGAGATTGTTGGGGTATGCCCTTAAGACTAATGTTTGAGGTCTTGGGATTGTAACAGTATCATGTAATAAACTGTTATGTTTATAAAGGCATGGTTGTTATTCAGTAAGCTACATTGTCTGCTGCAATAATATGTTCTTCTGAATAATGTCTCAAAGCTGTTCAGCTAGGCTGACATGCAGTTATGTCCTTAGTCGAGATATCTTGGTGAACATGAGACAGCCTTGATATGGTTAAGACTAATATGTGTTCTAATCTTATAGGATGCTTCGAGCATGGAATAAGATGTAGACTCATGGGTACATTGGATGTACTGGACAGACCCTACTTGGATATTCAATTGCTTGTCACAATGTGAAATAATCCTTGAATGCGACAAGTGGCACATTTCCTCTGACTTGAGATCACTTGTGTTTTCTAAATGATGATTGTCATTATTTTGAGATAGTTCAATATCACTTGAAATATAATGATTATAGACTATCTTGGATGGTGAGCTTGAGTCAGGTAGGGCACTAGTGATAGACATAGGATTGCCGTCTCCTTAATTGGAGTGTGATGTTCTAAAGGGGCCCCCTGGATGAGATGATTGAGAAAGTGTATGGCCATACCCAGGTGACTATGTTCATCTGATCTAATCATGCTCATCATATTGGAGTTACAAGCTTGACTTGCTTGTCCAATAAGAACATCCAGTGGTAAAGGAAATTTGTATGCTTTGTGAATTGATTCACACTTGTGCTGTTTTTGGGTGTAGTCTTGGAAGACTCTTTCCTTTATATCGGGAGACAGTGATGTGTTGCTAGATACCCCTCACTGATCGTGATAACGTAAGTTATCGTTACCGACATTTAAAGGAAACCCTTAGGGTCGCACAATTTGATGATATGGCTTTCTTAAGTCAGATCGTGTGGACTGAATTATTCGGGTTCAGTTTAAAGGGATTTAATCTCTGATTGTAAGTGAGATCTGGTCTGATCATGTTTGATTGATTAGGGCTTGAGATTGGTAAGCTTCGATTGAGAGAATGAATGCTAGATCAGTCAGATCAGGAGCATTGAGAGATTGACGGTCAGATCAAGAGCCTTAGGGTTTATTTTGATCTGGACTTATTTCTTGGTTTATTTGGTTAGTGGACCAAATCGGTTTGAACCAGCTCATGGATGAGCGCATGGTTCAAAGGTGATGTGGCATTTGCGATTGGGGTAAACCCAAGATCGCATGTGGAGAAGTGGGATGCTATTTTTGGATAGCACTTCTCAAACGTGGCCATGATCTCACGTCGCCCCTCTCTTGCCTCTTCACGCCTTTGACGCCTCCTTGGGTTGTGTTCGAGTGGCATTCTCGTGTAGAGGAAGTCTAAGGCGACAAGAGAGAAAAAAACGCCAAGAAGAAAAAAAACTCTCCTTTCCCTTTGCATTCGATCAAGATGCTTTGGACGATCCTTGCTAGCACAAGGGACGACAAGAAGAAGCACATCTTCATCTTGTGTGTGACGATTTGGAGGAGATCTTCTTTGTTCTCTTACTTCCAAGGCGCCATCTTGAAATGGCCATGGTATGAATCGAATCACTTCTTTACAATCGGTTTTGTTAAGTTGATCATATAATGCATGCTCATTGATCCTATGAAACCCTTTATCCGCTGCCCCCTTTCTTGTTTGCGCCACCATAGGGTTTTCGCCCCCTTTGGGGAACCATCAGCTTCTGAGGCTGCAACATACTCGGCTTCTGTTGTGGAATCAGCAACAATACACTGTTTGAAACTTTTCCACACCACTGCTCCTCCCATTCAAGCTAAAAACATAGCCTGATTGCGATCGGAAATCATCCTGGTCCGATTGGAATGAAGCGTCAGTATATCCTTCAATACTGAGTTCTTCCTGACCACCATATACCAAGAACATATCTTTGGTCCTCCGCAGATATTTCCAAATGTTCTTGACCGCAATCCAGTGCGCCTGACCTGGATTACTTTGGAATCGACTGGTCACGCTTAACCCGTAACCGACGTCTGGGCGAGTACACAACATCGCATATATAATGGACCCAATAGCCGAAGCATAAGGCGTATTGTCCATTTCATCTTTCTCAGTCTGTGTTTGTGGACACTGACTCTTTGAAAGATTCAGACCATGTCTTACTAGAAGATATCCTTCTTTTAGAATTCTCTAAATGAAATCTCTCCAGGACTTTATCGATGTAAGTACTTTGGCACAGCCCGAGAAGCCTCTTAGATCTATCCCTGTAGATCTTCACACCTAATACATAGGCTGCTTCTCCTAAATCTTTCATCTGGAAACATTTTCTTAACCATGCTTTAACAGCATGCAGTTCAGGAATATCGTTTCCAATGATTAAGATATCATCGACGTAGAGGACTAGGAAAGTAATCACGCTCCCACTAAACCTCTTATAAACACACGGGTCATCTTCATTCTGATGAAACCAAATTCACAGATTGATTCATCAAAACGAATATTCCAGCTTCTTGATGCTTGCTTAAGTCCATAAATGGACTTCTTTAACTTGCATATTTTATGACGTTCTGATGGATTAGTGAAACCTCAGGTTGTGTCATATACACATCCTCATCCAGTTTTCCATTAGGAAAGCAGTCTTCACATCCATTTTGCCAGATCTCATAATCATAATATGCCGCTATCGCAAGTATAATCCGAATAGACTTGAACATGGCTACAGGAGAGAAAGTTTCATCATAATCTATCCAGTAGATTTGTTTGAAACCTTTCGCAACTAGCCTGCCTTTATAGGTAACCACGTTACCATCCATGTCAATCTTCTTCTTGAAGATCCATTTACAGCCTATAGGGATTACTCCCGGAGGCGGATCAACCAAATCCCAGACTTGGTTATCTGACATGGAGTCCATCTCGGCTCGCATAGCTTCAAGCCATCTAGCTGACTCCGGTCCCACTGACCGCCATCCCGCATAAGTTAGGGGTTCATCATTATCAATGATGTAGACTCCGTCATAGCACTCAGAGGGCTGTCGACGGATCCTACCCGATCTTCGCGGTTCCCGTGATATTTGAGCCTCAGGTTGTTCAATAACCTGTTCTACTGGCTCAGGCACATCCAACTGTGCTTGACTACTTTGTCCTTCGTCTGGATTTCTCATCCAGCTTTATTTCTCTCCCACTGGCCTCTTGCAGAAGAAACTCCTTCTCAAGAAAAATAGCCGTCCGAGCAACAAATACCTTGTTCTCTTTGGGATCGTAGAAATAATAACCCTTAGTTTCCTTAGGGTAACCGACAAAGATGCATTTCTCAAGATCTGCTCTCTAGTTTCCCAGAGGCGAGCTTTTTGACATAAGCCTCGAAACCCCAGATCTTAATAAATGTCAAGCTCGGCTGTTTCCCATACCATAATTCATATGGAGTCTTTGAAACGCCTTGGATGGCACTCGGGTTTAGTACCTTTGCAGCTGTTTCCAGTGCAAAACCCCAAAAGGAGTAAGGTAGAGTAGCCTGACTCATCATAGAACGAACCATATCTAGTAAGGTTCTGTTCCTCCTCTCGGATACACCATTCACTGCGGTGTTCCTGGTGGAGTGAGCTATGAGATAATCCCACACTCCTTCAGATAGTCAGTAAATTCTCGACTTAGGTATTCTCCACCTCGATCAGAACGAAGTGCCTTGATATTTCGGCCTAGCTGATTCTGTACTTCATTTTTGAACTCTTTGAACTTGTCAAAAGATTCACTCTTATGTCTCATTAGATAGACATACCCATATCTACTGAAATCATCAATAAAGGTAATGAAGTACGAATAGCCACCTCTGGCATGTTTACTAAATGGCCCACACACATCACTGTGTATAAGGTCAAGTAAACCTGAAGCCCTTTGACCTTTGTTAGGAAAAGGAGACTTCATCATTTTACCCAATAAACAAGCTTTGCATGTATCAATCTCCTCATAGGAGAATGATCCCAGCAGTCCATGATCATGCAACCGCTTAATGCGTTTCTTGTTAATATGGCCTAAACGACTATGCCATAACAAGGTGCTGTCATCAGCATACTTGGTTTTCTTATTATCAATGTTTTGTATAGAACTTCCATGTCCAACATGAATAACCCATTGTTAATTGATCTAGTAGCATAAACAATATTATCATAAGAAAGATAACACTTTGAAGTCTTGCATTCAAAGGAAAATCCTTTCCTGACAAGAGCAGGAATGGAGATAATATTTTTAGTAATGCTTGGTACAAAGTAACAATTGTTTAATTCCAATACAAGTCAGATGGTAATGAGATGTAATAGTCTCCTACAGCAACAGCAGCAACCCGTGCCCCGTTTCCAACTCGTAGGTCCACCTCATGCTGTCCCACCTGTCTTCTTCTCTTGAGTTCCTGTACATTTGAACAAATGTGAACTCACATGCAGTGTCCAACACCCATGAAATAGAAGAAAGGATATCATGACTTCAGTCACGAAAATACCTGAGCCGGAAGCGATGCTTCCCTTCTTGTCTCCTTGGAGCGCTTAACAGTCCTTTTTCCAGTGACCCAGCTGGCCACAGTGGAACATCTGTATTCCTTCGACCGCTTAACCTTCTGTTTCAGAGCCTTGTTGTAATTCTTGACAGGGGCTTTGCCCTTCTTCCCCTTCTTCTTGTTCCTAGAAGGAACATCAAGACAGAGGTTGAAGGCTTTCCCTTTAGAGTTTCCTCTGTAGTCAAGAGCATATTCAGCAACTCTGCCGGAGTACAGTCGATCTTGTTCATATTAAAATTAATAATGAACGGATCGAAAGAGGCCGGGAGAGACTGCAGAATAATGTCTACAGCAAGCTCCTGATTGATGGTATGCCCCAGTTTCTCTAGAGCCTCTTTGTGCCCAATCATCTTGAGCACATGAGCTCCCACTGGACTCCCTTCAGCCCAGTTTGCTCTGAAAGAAAAGCTTGGTCAAATTATAGCGTTCAGTCCTCGCCTGTGCAGCATATAGCATCTTGAGGTTTGCTATGATTTCCATAGCAGACATATCCTCATGCTGACGCTGCAGCGGTGGCGTCATAGACACTAGCATCAAGCAAGCGACATCAATGCTATCATTGACATGCTTTTCATAGGCATCCCGAACTGCCCTTGCGGCGTTCGGAGCGGGTTGAGGCGGTATAGCCGTCTCGAGGACATACAGTTTCCTCTCAGCCTTAAGAACGATCTTAAGGTGTCCGTACCAGTCTGAGAAGTTTGGCCCAGCAAACTTCTCCCTTTCCAGTAGGGATCGCACATTGAAGCTCATGGTGTTCGTTGCCTGCAGGAATCTACAACAATGCAAGAACATCAAGGTCAGTATCAATGTTAAGAATCAATTCAGGACTTAAGAATGATCTTTTCTCACTATTTTATCTGACCTGAAAATCCAGTAAAACAGTCCGAAAGAGTAAAACTCTTTTAGTGAGATGGGATCCAGATTTCATACTGGTCTCCGCGTCCCGCTCAGGCGAGATAAGATGCACAGAGAGTACATGCACTAATTTCTGGTAGGCAGTCCCTGCCAATCGCCAACCCGTGCGATTCCCCTTCATCTGGGCAATCCAGCAGACTGTGCCGACTGAGTTGGTACAACACAGTCTCTGACCCCACAGATGGCTGCCTCCATATAGCTAACATATGCCCCATATGTAGCCTACATGGTCAAGCTGACCTGACCTACTCCCTGGACCACCACGTGCTATGCTGAGCAACGAGAAGCGATAAATCCCTTCCCTGTAACACGCAGGTGTAATCCCCGCACCGTCTGAAGATAGATGGACGTGCCCACTGAGTGGGTACAACACGGCTCCAACGATAGTCAGAACAGTGAGGTTTCGCGTCAGAAGGCTTACGTGCTTGATATTATAGCGTTGGGATTTTTAACGGGTCTTTTATCTTCTTAACTATCATGCAAACCCTATGGTGATAGCAGAAGATAAATAAATCATGCAATTCTAATTATTTAAACAATAAAAGAAAGCATGATGATCTTATGTGGTAAAAGCCCATTAACCCTAAGTAAGACCTTAATTTTCACTTAAGTCTTCACTTGAGCTTTCTTCATGGGTCATTTATCTTGTCTAGCCCAACCTAGGGCCCAAGCGCCAAATGCAGCTCAGGTGCGCCCCACCAGGTATGCGCCTGTCATAGGGTCGAACCCTAGACCTCCCACCTGGTCAAGGCCCTCAAGCTGCTGCGCCTCTGCCAAGTGTGCTCTGTGCTCTTGTCTGATTAAATTACAATTTAATCTATCTAGACAAGATTGACTCGCAGGTCAATTACATTTTATAAATTAATTAAAAAGTGATTTGCAGATCACAATAAAAATTAATTTACAATTTTAATCCAGGCTCGCAGGCCCCCAGCACAGCACACATTAAAAGGGCAACCCACATAAGATGAAATAAACATATATCATGGCATCCAATCAACATGTGATCCTTTAACAAGAAAATAAAATTTTTGAAAACCCATTGGCATCAATTTTAATTTTCTTATGTGCCCTACAACCTTACAACGGTCCATTGATAGGGATCCACTCATCATATCTAGGTCAGATCCACTGCCCTAGCATGCACCAAGTCCTAACTGACTTGAGTTGACCTAATGGTCAACCATGCATGCGCCAAGGGCTGAACAACCCTCATGAGTTCTGGCAAGCGGGTGTGACCCCGGGCCTAACTCATGTGGCGTTCACCTTGGTTGTCTCAATCAGACCTCGCTACACGCCTGTGATTGCAATCGACCTATAGCCACCTCATGCTTGCGCAATAGGTGCCATCTGGTCGACCCATCTAGGCTGTCAGATGGTCTGATCAGACTATTTGGATCTAACCTAGAGGATGACTTCAACCCCATCAACCCGTCTAAGGGTTTATAGTAGGCGCTTAGATCTAAGGTAGGGGCGCGCAAGTTAAGTTTTGATAAAACTCTATAGCATGCGCCAACACATCATACATGCGCAAATCATAAATAAACATACATCTAAGTTCTCAAACTAGCATGTAGTTTTCGGCATGTAATTAGATCTACTCTTAGCAAGCGCAAACAAGGATCACAAATAAGCAATCAAATGAACATACATAGAACCTTGGCTCTGATACCATTTGAAAGTCCCCTTCAAGGGGGAGCGAAACCCTAATAGGCGCATGTGTAAAATTTTTCATTGCGGAAGCTTGGGTTTCAATGATCGCATGTATGTTTCATTGATCAACTTATATAAACTTGCATAGATTGGAAGAGATTCATACCATGGCCATCGCTTGGATGGAGATTTGGAAGCAAGAGGACGATGAGGTTCTCCTCCAAAGTGTGCACACACGAGATGATACTTAGCCTACTCCTTGTTGCTCCTTGTGCTAGCAAGGCTCCAAGAATCCTGATCGCTTGAGGGAGAAGAGATGATGTCTCTAGCTTGGCCGAGTCTCTCCTTGTCGTCCACCCTTTCTCCACACGCGAAGACGTCGAGAGGAAGAGGCAAAAAGGGCGAGAATAGGATGAGTGCTCTCGAACGTGAGGTGAGTTAACTATTTTGGAAAACGCCTCTTCCAAAAAATAGTAAAAACTTCACTTCATGCGTTCACGCATTCATGAACCATGCGCTCATTCAAGGCAAACCGCCCAAAGCGCCATCAAGCCTTTGAACCATGCGTTCACCTATGTGAACCGGTTCAAGCCATTCGGTTCAACCCAATTTGGTTCAAAGACCAAATCAAACCAAGCCTTGGTCCAGATCACCTAAAACCCTAAGGTTCATGATCTAACCGTTCATCTCTTGATGCCCTTGATCTCATCGATCTAGCATCAACTCTCTCGATCGAAGCTTACCGATCTCAAGCCCTAATCAATCAAACATGATCAGACCAGATCTCACTTACAATCAGAGTTTAAATCCCTTTAAACTGAACCAAAACAATTCAGTCCACACGATCTGACTTAAGTAAGCCATATCATCAAATTGTGCGACCCTGAGGGTTTCCTTTAAATGTCGGTAACGATAACTTACGTTATCACGATCAGTGAGGGGTATCTAGCAACACATCACTGTCTCCCGATATAAAGGAAAGAGTCTTCCAAGACTACACCCAAACCACAGCACAAGTGTGAATCTATTTCACAAGGCATACTTGTTTCCTTTGCCACTGAATGTTCTTATTGGACAAGCGTGTCAAGCCTGTAGCTCCAATATGATGAGCATGATTAGATCAGATGAACATAGTCACCTGGGTATGGCCATACACTTTCTCAATCATCTCATCCAGGGGGGCCCCTTTAGAACATCACACTCCTTAAACAAGGAGACGGCAATCCTGTATCTATCACTAGTGCCCTAACCTGACTCATGATCATCATCCAAGATAGTCTATAATCATTATGTTTCAAATGATATTGAACTACCTCAAAACAATGACAATCATCATTTAGAAACACAAGTGATCTCAAGTCAGAGGACATTATGCCACTTGTTGCAAACAAGGATTATTCACATTGTGACAAGCAATTGAATATCCTAGTAGGGTCTGTCCAGTACATCTAATGTACCCATGAGTCTACATCTTATTCCATGCTCGAAGCATCCTATAAGATTAGAACACATATTAGTCTCAATCATATCAAGGCTGTCTCATGTTCACCAAGATATCTCGACTAAGTACTTCATTGTATGTCAGCCTAGCTGAACAGCATTGAGACATTATTCAGAAGCACACTTATTGCAGCAGACAATGTAACAAACTGAATAACAACCATTGCCTTTATAAACATAAGAGTTTATACATGATACTGAAAGAATCCCAAGGCCTCAAACATTAGCCTTAAGGGCATACCCCAACAGTTGGAATCCTAATCCTATTAGGAATTGGAATCCTAATTTTATTAGGAGTGAGAATCCTAATCCTATTAGGAATTAGAATCCTAATTTTATTAGGAGTTAGAATCTTAATCTAACTAGGAGTTGGAATCCTAATTTTATTAGGAGTTGAAATCCTAATTCTATAAGGAGTTAGAATCCTAATCTAATTAGGATTCAAATCCTAATATGAATTTGGTATTGGATATGGCCCATAGTGGTTGGGCGCAAATCCTAATCCAACTAGGATTCAAATCCTAATGGGAATTGGATTTGGATAAGGCCCATTGTGTTGGGCGCAAATCCTAATCCAATAAGGATTTAATTCCATGGGCCTAATTAGTGTTGAAATCCAAATCCAATTAGGGATTGTGGATTAAATCTAATTGAGGCAAGTTGGAATCCTAATGGCAATAGAATTCATACTTGGCGCATTGTATTATTCCACTTATGGAAATTGCGCCAATAAGGTGTATGACTCCTTATGGAATTTGCACCAATGAATCCCACTAACATTCGGTTTCCTTAGATGGAAATTACTTGGACGCAAAGGGCTGGTATGTAGGCGTGTATGGCTTGATTAATTCAAGCAAGATATGTGCCAATTACATATGGAAAGTCCTAATTAAATAAGAACTCAAATATCCTCTCTTGATATGGCAAGGAGCTAGATAATTTCTATGCTTAAGTTTGCACCAATTCAAGATGGAGTGTGACTGATGTCTTGCGGCAATTCCTTGGAGGAATTGCGCCAAGAACAAATAAGGAAAGAGGGGTGGCGGTAAGGCTTCTATGGCTATAAAAGAAGGGGTATGCACCCCCTCTAATGAGATGCTGAATTCGCCAAAGCAAGGCAACTTGGAGTTGCGCAAGCATTGGATGCCCTAGTGATGAAGAGACTAATAGGTGGGATGGTCCTTAAAACCGTACTCTAGGATTTTACACAATGCATGTGAAAACGGGAGAGGGTCATGAGGCGAGGGAAGAGAAAACGCGTCGGAAAGTGCGAGGAATCCGATAGAAGCATGAAGACACGGCGTAGAACTCGATCGGGGCAACACTAATGCGAATAAAGGGGAACGGCACCCAACTACTGAATATAACTCACTAACCTTGTGGCAATTTTTAAACTCACTTAGCACGTTTTAAGCTCAGCCACGCGTTGGGGATCGTGGTTGCGCAGAATTCAGCTCGCGCGCCTATGGAGCTAAAATCACACCAAAAGACAAGAGATCCGACCACACCTCTGATGGAGAATGGCCGGGGGTGAAGAAACGAGGAAACCACAACGAGTAAGAACAATGAAAAGTGAAAAAAAACAGGTGAACCTGACCCACCGGAAGGGTGGGATTTACTTCTTGCCAAGTAGGAAATGAAGAACAACTTGGAATCGAGGAAACGTCCCTGACCCGAACACTTCGAAGGCGAGGCACCGGCTCGACTTCCACGGACTAGAGGCTCTCAGCTCACCAGGAGATCTCCCCACTCTAAGAGAACTAACTAATAAGCTACCCCATCCTCCTCTTTTATAGAATAAGAGGGGAGGGAACAAGACAAGACCACTAAAGACAACTTACTTTAACAACTTAACAACTCCTGCAGGCCACTAAAGTGGTCAATCTGCAGCTACAAGACAAGAAATAACAAACTACCTAATATTCTTTGAAGCGTCTTCGTACGGAGGCGGTTTAGATGTGCTCGGAGCACATAGCCACAAAACAGTGGAATTTGGACGTCGTGGGCTGAGTTATCACCGTGGCGGCACGATCTTGGGCTGAGTTACTGATGAGATTGAGCAGCCCACTTGGGGATGGGTCCTCAGGAGGTTGGCTCGTAGTGCCCTTGGGTTGAGTCACCTCGGTGTGGGTGGAAAGGGGGCTAACGATGCCCATGAAACGATCCGGAGGCTTGCTTTGGCGTTGGGATTGCCGGATTACCACCTTGTTGGGCTCATTTGGATCATCATGAGGTGGAGCAACAAAGTAGGGGGGGTGGTGCACGTTGAAATGGGGTCGTCAGGGCCTGATCTGATGGTAAGAGGCGAACACGGCCTGCCCTTGTCGGCAGACATGGCCGTGTTCGGACGCTCCAGGTTCTGTCGAGGAGATTACGGCCGGTGGCACGGGCATGTCGCAAGCCGTGTCCACGTCCGCGTCGTGGCTGGACCGTGTCACGGCCGTGCTTGTCTTCACGGCCTAGCCGTGCTGGGGGCGGACTGTCGGGACTGTAATCCGCGTCACGGGCCGTATTTTTGGGCCCAAAATCCACAGAAGGTTGGTCCAAAATTACGGTGGGGCCGTAATGAATATTACGGGTCGTAATTTGGCGCTGAGAATCCGTGGTCTTTTTTGACGATCTGGTCACGGCCTGGTCCTGTTCTTTGTCACAACCGTGATCGCCGAGGCCGCATTCCACCGAACTCATCAGGGCGGTTGTCACGGGCGTGTCGAGGGCCGTGCTTGTGTTCGCGTCCTTCTGCGACCGTGTCACGGGCGTGCTCTCCATCATGGCCTGGCCGTGTCTGGGTCGGTTTGGTCTTGCGGCGCCGAACATGGTTGTGGGAACGGGCGTGCAGGTGGGCTGTGTGCTCGTCATGGGCGTGCCCTCCGTCACGGCCTGGCCGTGTCGGGGTCTGGAGAGCTCTCGTCGGGCTGAAAATTCCTCAAGTCCTGGGGAGTCTCCCCAAATGCCTTCTAGAGGGGTTGGGCTGCCCTCATGCATCTACATAGGCCCATCAATGTAGATTACTCCTGCATCAGCTTCCGCTGCGTGATCTGATGGGTTCTCCTCCGGAGAACTGGGTGGAAGAGGATCATCGGGGTCCGAAGGCGCCTCCAAAGGACCATAGAAGGGAAGGAGGTCTGCGACATTGAAGACGGGGTGGATCCCCATAACCACGGGTAAGTCCAGAACATAGGAGTTGGAGCCGATCCGCCGCACTACCGCATAGGGTCCCATGTAACGCGGCTGGAGCTTAAAATGTGCCCTCGTGGATAAACGCTCGGGGTGGATACGCACCCTCACCAGCTCACCTACAGAAAAGTGATGTGGCCTATGATGCTCGTTGGCCTTTATGGCATTGCGAATGTTGCCCAGAAAGATACGACGTCGAACCTCATCATGCAAGCTAGCGATATGCTGGGCAAACAAGAATGCATGCGGGGAAAGGTGAGACTCCGTGGGAAGGTCATGCAGGTCAATGGGTTTACGGGGCTGGTGGCCCATGACAATCTAGAAGGGACTAAGACCCATAGACATATTGGAAGCACTGTTGTACACAAACTCAACCATGGGTAAGATGGAATCCCAAGACCTCGAATGGTCACCGATGAGGCAACGAAGGAGATTGCCCAAGCTACGGTTAACGACTTCGGTTTGCCCATCGGTTTGGGGGTGATAGGCCGTGGAGAATTTCAGAGTGGTGCCCAAGAGGGCCCACAGTGAGTGCCAGAAGTGGCTCACAAAGCGCGTGTCACGGTTGGACACGATGGTGGTAGGAAGACCAAGGAGGCGCACGATTTCTCGGACGAAAAGGTGTGCACGTGGGAAGCATCTGCAATGCGCGAAAAAGGGATAAAGTGGCCCATCTTCGAAAATCCATCTACGACCACATAGATAGAATGGAAGCGGGAGGCGGTCCGCGGCAACCCGAGGACAAAATACATGCTCAGGTCGCGCCACAGGCCAGTGGCCACGGGCAACGGGGTATAGAGACCCGTGTTCGGGGGGCGGGGTTTGGCTAACTGACACGTGCCGCAATGGCGCATAATGCGCTCGACGTCCCTGCGAAGGGAAGGCCAAAACAAGCATTCCTCTTCCATCTCAAGGGTCTTGTCACGGCCATGGTGACCAGCGACACCACCTGCGTGGAGCTCAAGCAAAAGATGGTCTCGAAGCGACGAGCGGGGAATGCACAAGTGGTTCTCTAGAAAAAGATAACCCTCGCATAGCTGGTATGGGGACTTAGGGTCCGGGGACTCAATCAAGGCGGCATAGATGGCACCAAAATCAGAGCATGTGGCGTACTCCTCTTTGACATGGTCAAAGGTATTGATACGAGTGCGCATCACGCATAAGAGGGTCCGAACGCGACTCAAGGCGTCCGCGACGACATTCTCCTTACCCACCTTGTGGTTGATCACGAAGGAATACCGCTGTAGGTACTCAACCAACTTAGCATGGCGAGCGCCCAACTTCTTTTGGGCATTAAGGAAGGAGAGGGCCTGATGGTCGCTATACAGCACAAACTCTCGGTGAAGAAGATAGTGCCGCCATGCAAGTCCCCTAATCTAAAGGGGGGGGGGGGCGAAACCCAAATAGGAGGCGCATAAATTTTTCTAGCGGAAGCAAGGGTTTCTTAGAATCGTTTGCATAGACATATGATTAACTTGTTAAACAACTAGTATAGATCATACCATAGCCATTGTGTAGATGTCGGCTTGGAAGAAGAGAACAAATCTGATCTCCTCCAAAAGATGCGCACACAATGAGATGTTGCCTACTCCCTTGTTGCTTCTTGTGCTAGCAAGGCACCAAGGTATCTTGATCGAATAAAAGGAAATGAGAGATGAACTCTCCTGCTTGGCCGAACTTTCTCCAAGACGTCTTTTTCTCCACACGAGAGTGTCGTCGAGAGCAAGGAGCAAAGGGTTGAATGGAGCGTGAAACCAACCGAACGTGGATGCGTTTCTATTTTGGAACTTCCAAAAATAGCAAACGAAAACGTTCATGCGTTATGCGTTCACTTCAAGTGAACCAAACGCTTATCCCACTCCATATGAACCATGCGCTCACACATGAGCCGGTTCACATGTATATGGTTCAATGGTCAAACCAAACCAGCCCAAGCAATGGTCTAGATCTCATTGAACCAAAAAGGTTCAAGATCTAACCGTTGATCTCTCAATGCTTTTGATCTCACCGATCTAGCATCACTTCTCTCGATCGAAGCTTACCGATCTCAAGCCCTAATCAATCAAACAAGATCAGACCAGATCTCACTTACAATCAGAGTTTAAATCCCTTTAAACTGAACCGAAACAATTCAGTCCACACGATCTGACTTAAGTAAGCCATATCATCAAATTGTGCGACCCTAAGGGTTTCCTTTAAATGTCGGTAACGATAACTTACGTTATCACAATCAGTGAGGGGTATCTAGCAACACATCACTGTCTCCCGATATAAAGGAAAGAGTCTTCCAAGACTACACCAAAACCACAGCACAAGTGTGAATCCACTTCACGAGGCATACATGTTTCCTTTGCCACTGGATGTTCTTATTGGACAAGCGTGTCAAGCCTGTAGCTCCAATATGATGAGCATGATTAGATCAGATGAACATAGTCACCTGGGTATGGCCATACACTTTCTCAATCATCTCATCCAGGGGGGCCCCTTTAGAACATCACACTCCAATCAAGGAGACGGCAATCCTATATCTATCACTAGTGTCCTAACCTGATTCATGATCATTATCCAAGATAGTCTATAACCATTATGTTTCAAATGATATTGAACTACCTCAAAACAATGACAATCATCATTTTAGAAACAAAAGTGATCTCAAGTCAGAGGACATGTGCCACTTGTTGCAAACAAGGATTATTCACATTGTGACAAGCAATTGAATATCCTAGTAGGGTCTGTCCAGTACATCCAACGTACCCATGAGTCTACATCTTATTCCATGCTCGAAGCATCCTATAAGATTAGAACACATATTAGTCTCAATCATATCAAGGCTGTCTCATGTTCACCAAGATATCTCGACTAAGGACATTACAGCATGTTAGCCAAGCTGAACAGCATTGAGACATTATTCAGAAGCACACTTATTGCAGTAGACAATGTAACAAACTGAATAACAACCATTGCCTTTATAAACATAAGAGTTTATACATGATACTGAAAGAATCCCAAGGCCTCAAACATTAGCCTTAAGGGCATACCCCAACAATCTCCCACTTGCACTTAATCTAATGGTTGAGAAATCTCAAACCCATATTATTACAGTGCTTCTCATGCTTCTGCTGCGCCAGAGGCTTGGTAAGCGGGTCAGCCAGATTGTCATCTGTATGAACCTTGCAGATTTTGATCTCACCACGATCAATGATCTCCCGGATCAAGTGAAACCGTCTCTGTATGTGCTTGGACTTCTGGTGCGACCGTGGTTCCTTTGCTTGTGCGATTGCTCCAGTGTTATCACAGAAGATAACCAAAGGATCTGCACTCGAAGGAACAACACCAAGTTCCTGAACGAACTTGCGAATCCATACTGCCTCCTTAGATGCTTCCGAGGCTGCAACATACTCGGCTTCTGTTGTGGAATCAGCAACGATAGATTGTTTGAAACTTTTCCACACCACTGCTCCACCATTCAAGCTAAAAATATAGCCTGATTGCAATCGGAAATCATCCTGGTCAGATTGGAATGAAGCGTCAGTATATCCTTCAATACTGAGTTCTTCCTGACCTCCATATATCAAGAACATATCTTTGGTCCTCCGAAGATATTTCAAAATGTTCTTGACTGCAATCCAGTGCGCCTGACCTGGATTACTTTGGAATCGACTGGTCACGCTTAACCCGTAAGCGACGTCTGGGCGAGTACATAACATCGCATACATAATGGACCCAATAGCCGAAGCATAAGGCGTATTGTCCATTTCATCTTTCTCAGTCTGTGTTAGTGGACACTGACTCTTTGAAACATTCAGACCATGTCTGACTGGAAGATATCCTCTTTTAGAATTCTCTAAATGAAATCTCTCCAGGACTTTATCGATGTAAGTACTTTGGCACAGCCCGAGAAGCCTCTTAGATCTATCTCTGTAGATCTTCACACCTAATACATAGGCTGCTTCTCCTAGATCTTTCATCTGGAAACATTTTCTTAACCATGCTTTAACAGCATGCAGTTCAGGAATATCGTTTCCAATGATTAAGATATCATCGACGTAGAGGACTAGGAAAGTAATCACGCTCCCACTAAACCTCTTATATACACACGGGTCATCTTCATTCTTGATGAAACCAAATTCACAGATTGATTCATCAAAACGAATATTCCAGCTTCTAGATGCTTGCTTAAGTCCATAAATGGACTTCTTTAACTTGCATATTTTATGACGATCTGATGGATTAGTGAAACCTTCAGGTTGTGTCATATACACATCCTCATCCAGTTTTCCATTAAGGAAAGCGGTCTTCACATCCATCTGCCAGATCTCATAATCGTAATATGCTGCTATCGCAAGAATAATCCGAATAGACTTGAACATGGCTACAGGAGAGAAAGTTTCATCATAATCTATCCCGTAGATTTGTTTGAAACCTTTCGCAACTAGCCTGCCTTTATAGGTAACTACGTTACCATCCATGTCAATCTTCTTCTTGAAGATCCATTTACAGCCTATAGGGATTACTCCCGGAGGCGGATCAACCAAATCCCAGACTTGATTATCTGACATGGAGTGCATCTCGGCTCGCATAGCTTCAAGCCATCTAGCTGACTCCGGTCCACTGACCGCATCCGCATAAGTGAGGGGTTCATCATGATCAATGATGTAGACTCCGTCATAGCGCTCAGGCTGTCGACGGATCCTTCCCGATCTACGCGGTTCCCGTGATATCTGAGCCTCAGGTTGTTCAATAACCTGTTCTACTGGCTCAGGCTCATCCAACTGTGCTTGTCTACTTTGTCCTTCCTCTGGATTCTCATCCAGTTTTATTTCTCTCCCACTGGCTTCTTGCAGAAGAAATTCCTTCTCAAGAAAAATTGCCGTCCGAGCAACAAATACTTTGTTCTTTTTGGGATCGTAGAAATAATAACCCTTAGTTTCCTTAGGGTAACCGACAAAGATGCATTTCTCAGATCTGCTCTCTAGTTTCCCAGAGGCAAGCTTTTTGACATAAGCATCGCAACCCCAGACCTTAATAAATGTCAAGCTCGGCTGTTTCCCATACCATAACTCATATGGAGTCTTTGAAACTGCCTTGGATGGCACTCGGTTTAGTACCTTTGCAGCTGTTTCCAGTGCAAATCCCCAAAAGGAGTAAGGTAGAGTAGCCTGACTCATCATAGAACGAACCATATCCAGTAAGGTTCTGTTCCTCCTCTCGGACACACCATTCCATTGCGGTGTTCCTGGTGGAGTGAGCTGTGAGATAATCCCACACTCCTTCAGATAGTCAGTAAACTCTCGACTTAGGTATTCTCCACCTCGATCTGAGCGAAGTGCCTTGATGTTTCGGCCTAGCTGATTCTGTACTTCATTTTTGAACACTTTGAACTTGTCAAAAGATTCACTCTTATGTCTCATTAGATAGACATACCCATATCTACTGAAATCATCAGTAAAGGTAATGAAGTATGAATAGCCACCTCTGGCATGTTTACTAAATGGCCCACACACATCACTGTGTATAAGGTCAAGTAAACCTGAAGCCCTTTGACCTTTGTTAGGAAAAGGAGACTTCGTCATTTTGACCAATAAACAAGCTTTGCATGTATCAATCTCCTCATAGGAGTATGATCCCAGCAGTCCATGGTCATGCTGATGGAACCCCTAATCTAAGGGGGAAGAAACCCTAAACATGCGCATCTAGCATGCATAGCGGAAAGAGGGCTTCAAGTAGATCGCATATGAACTATATGTTAACTTAATTCAACTTAAGATCAAGTTTTGATCTTACCAATGCCATGGATTGGATGGCGGCTTGGAATGAGAGAGAGCAAGCGAGATCTCCTCCAAAGAATACACACACCAAGTGATGAAGGCTTCCAACTTGCGCAACTTTGTGCTAGCAAAATGCCAAGTTGTCCTTCTCGAGTGGTAGGGATGAAGATGATGCTTTTGCCGGTTCTGCTCTTGTCGTCCACTCCAAGCTTCTCTCAAGTCTCGCCGAGCAAGAGCAAAACGCAAGGAGACAAGGGATGAATGAGCTCAAGCCGTTTTGGCGTTTCAAGGAGCCATGCGCTCAATGACTTTCCAAATTTGGAAACTCCATTAAGCCATGCGTTCTCCTCTTCAAGCAAACCGCCCAAAACGCTTATGGATCGAACCATGGGTTCACCCATGTAAACCGGTTCAATCCAAATTGGTCCAAACCAAAGCAATCGGTCTAGATCAACCAAACCCTAAGGTTTCCAATCCAACCGTTCATCTTATGATGCTCTTGATCTCACCGATCTAGCATCAATACTCTCGATCGAAGCTTACCGATCTCAAGCCCTAATCAATCAAACATGATCAAGCTAGATCTCACTTACAATCAGAGTCTATATCCCTTTAAACTGAACCCAAATAATTCAGTCCACACGATCTGACTCAAAGAAAGCCATATCACCAAATTGTGTGACCCTGAGGGTTTCCTTTAAACGTCGGTAACGATAACTTACGTTATCACGATCAGTGAGGGGTATCTAGCAACACATCACTGTCTCCCGATATAAAGGAAAGAGTCTTCCAAGACTCCACCCAAACCATAGCATAAGTGTGAATCAACTCACTTGGCGTACATGATTCCTTTGCCACTGGATGTTCTTATTGGACAAGCATGTCAAGCCTGTAACTCCAATACGATGAGCATGATTAGATCAGATGAACATAGTCATCTGGGTATGGCCATACACTTCCTCAATCATCTCATATAGGGGGGCCCTCTAGAACATCACACTCCTTAAACAAGGAGACGGCAATCCTTTATCTATCACAAGTGCCCTAACCTGACTCAAGCTCACCATCCAAGATAGTCTATAATCATTATGTTTCAAATGATATTGAACTACCTCAAAACAATGACAATCATCATTTAGAAACACAAGTGATCTCAAGTCAAAGGACATGTGCCACTTAGTGCTTACAAGGATCATTCACATTGTGACAAGCAATGGAATATCCGAGTAGGGTCTGTCCAGTACATCCAATGTACTCATGAGTCTACATCTTATTCCATGCTCGAAGCATCCTATAAGATTAGCACTCATATTAGTCTCAATCATATCAAGGCTGTCTCATGTTCACCAAGATATCTCGACTAAGGACATAGAGCCTGTCAGCCTAGCTGAACAGCTTTGAGACATTATTCAGAAGTACACTTATTACAGCAGACAAGATAACAACCTGAATAATAACCATGCCTTTTATAAACTTAAGAGTTTATTACATGATACTTATACAATCCCAAGGCCTCAAACATTAGCCTTAAGGGCATACCCCAACAATCTCCCACTTGCACTTAATCTAATGGTTGAGAAATCTCAAACCCATATTATTACAGTGCTTCTCATGCTTCTGCTGCGCCAGAGGCTTGGTAAGCGGGTCTGCCAGATTGTCATCTGTATGAACCTTGCAAATCTTGATCTCGCCACGATCAATGATCTCCCGGATCAAGTGAAACCGTCTCTGTATGTGCTTGGACTTCTGGTGCGACCGCGGTTCCTTTGCTTGTGCGATGGCTCCAGTGTTATCACAGAAGATAACCAAAGGATCTGCACTTGAAGGAACGACACCAAGTTCTCTCACGAACTTACGAATCCACACTGCCTCCTTGGATGCTTCCGAGGCTGCAACATACTCGGCTTCTGTTGTGGAATCAGCAACAGTTGACTGTTTGAAACTTTTCCACACCACTGCTCCACCATTCAAGCTAAAAACATAGCCTGATTGCGATCGGAAATCATCCTGGTCCGACTGGAACGAAGCGTCAGTATATCCCTCTATACTGAGTTCTTCCTGACCACCATATATCAAGAACATATCTTTGGTCCTCCGCAGATATTTTAAAATGTTCTTGACCGCAATCCAGTGCGCCAAACCTGGATTACTTTGGAATCGACTGGTTACGCTTAACCCGTAAGCGACGTCTGGGCGAGTACACAACATCGCATACATAATGGATTCAATAGCCGAAGCATAAGGCGTATTGTCCATTTCATCTTTCTCAGTCTGTGTTTGTGGACACTGACTCTTCGAAAGATTCAGACCATGTCTGACTGGAAGATATCCACGTTTAGAATTCTCTAAATGGAATCTCTCCAGGACTTTATCGATGTAAGTACTCTGGCACAGCCCGAGAAGCCTCTTAGATCTATCCCGGTAGATCTTCACACCTAGTACATAGGCTGCTTCTCCTAAATCTTTCATCTGGAAACATTTTCCTAACCATGCCTTAACAGCATGCAGTTCAGGAATATCATTTCCAATGATTAAGATATCATCGACGTAGAGGATTAGGAATGTAATCACGCTCCCACTAAACCTCTTATATACACACGGGTCATCCTCGTTCTTGATGAAACCAAACTCAGAGATTGATTCATCAAAACGAATGTTCCAGCTTCTTGATGCTTGTTTCAGTCCATAAATGGACTTCTTTAACTTGCATATTTTATGACGATCTGATGGATTAGTGAAACCCTCAGGTTGTGTCATATACACATCCTCATCCAGATTTCCATTAAGGAAAGCTGTTTTCACATCCATCTGCCAGATCTCATAGTCGTAATATGCTGCTATCGCGAAAAGAATCCGAATAGACTTAAACATGGCTACAGGAGAGAAAGTTTCATCATAATCTATCCTGTAGATTTGTTTGAAACCTTTCGCTACTAGCCTGCCTTTATAGGTAACTACGTTACCATCCATGTCAATCTTCTTCTTGAAGATCCATTTACAGCCTATAGGGATTACTCCCGGAGGCGGATCAATCAAATCCCAGACTTGATTATCTGACATGGAGTCCATCTCGGCTCGCATAGCTTCAAGCCATCTAGCTGACTCCGGTCCACTGACCGCATCCGCATAAGTGAGGGGTTCATCATTATCAATGATGTAGACTCCGTCATAGCGCTCAGGCTGACGACGGATCCTACCCGATCTTCACGGTTCCCGTGATATTTGAGCCTCAGGTTGCTCAATAACCTGATCTACCGGCTCAGGCTCATCCAACTGTGCTTGACTACTTTGTCCTTCCTCTGGATTCTCATCCAGCTTTATTTCTCTCCCACTAGCCTCTTGCAGAAGAAACTCCTTCTCAAGAAATATGGCCGTCCGAGCAACAAAAACCTTGTTCTCTTTGGGATCGTAGAAATAATAACCCTTAGTTTCCTTAGGGTAACCGACAAAGATACATTTCTCAGATCTGCTCTCTAGTTTCCCAGAGGCGAGCCTTTTGACATAAGCCTCGCAACCCCAGATCCTGATAAATGTCAAGCTAGGCTGTTTCCCATACCATAACTCATATGGCGTCTTTAAAACTGCCTTGGATGGCACTCGGTTTAGTACCTTTGCAGCTGTTTCCAGTGCAAAACCCCAAAAGGAATATGGAAGAGTAGCCTGACTCATCATAGAACGAACCATATCAAGTAACGTTCTATTTCTCCTCTCGGACACACCATTCCACTGCGGTGTTCCTGGCGGAGTGAGCTGTGAGATAATCCCACACTCCTTCAGATAGTCAGTAAACGCATGACTCAGGTATTCACCACCTCGATCAGAACGAAGTGCCTTGATATTTCGGCCTAACTGATTTTGTACTTCATTTTTGAACTCTTTGAACTTGTCAAAAGATTCACTTTTATGTCTCATTAAATAGACATATCCATACCTACTGAAATCATCAGTAAAGGTAATGAAGTACTGATAGCCACCTCTGGCATGTTTACTGAAAGGCCCACACACATCACTGTGTATAAGGTCAAGTAAACCTGAAGTCCTTTGACCTTTGTTAAGAAAAGGAGACTTCGTCATTTTACCCATCAAACAAGCTTTGCATGTATCAATCTCCTCATAGGAGAATGATCCCAGCAGTCCATGTTCATGCAACCGCTTAATGCGCTTCTCGTTTATATGGCCTAAACGACTATGCCATAGCAAGGTGCTGTCATCAGCATACTTGGCTTTCTTATTATCAATGTTTTGTATAGAATTTTCCATGTCCAACATGTATAACCCATTGTTAATTGAACCAGTTGCATACACAATATTATCATGAGATAAAACACACTTTGAAATCTTGCATTCAAAGGCAAATCCTTTCCTGACAAGAGCAGGAATAGAGATAATATTCTTGGTAATACTGGGTACAAAATAACAATTGTTCAATTCTAATACAATGCCAGATGGTAAAGAAATGAAATAGTCTCCTACAGCAACAGCAGCAACCCGTGCCCCGTTTCCAACTCGTAGGTCTACCTCATGCTGTCCCACCTGCCTTCTTCTCTTGAGTTCCTGCACATTTGAACAAATGTGAACTCCACATGCAGTGTCCAACACCCATGAAATAGAAGAAGAAGATAACATGACCTCAGTCACATATATACCTGAGCCAGAAGCGATGCTTCCCCTCTTATCTCCTTGGAGCGCTTTACAGTCCTTTTTCCAGTGACCCAGCTGGCCACAGTGGAAACACCTGTTGTCCTTCGACCGCTTGACCTTCTGTTTCAGGGCCTTGCTGTAATTCTTGACAGGGGCCTTGCCCTTCTTCCCCTTCTTCTTGTTCCTTGAAGGAACCATCAAGACAGAGGTTGAAGGCTTACCCTTCAGAGTTTCCTCAGTAGTCAAGAGCATATTCAACAGCTCTGCCGGCGTACAATCGATCTTGTTCATATTAAAATTAATAATGAACGCATCGAAAGAAGGCGGGAGAGACTGCAGAATAATATCCACAGCAAGCTCCTGGTTGATGGTATGCCCCAGTTTCTCCAGAGCCTCCTTGTGCCCAATCATCTTGAGCACGTGAGCTCCCACTGGGCTCCCCTCAGCCAGTTTGCTCTGAAAGAAGAGCTTCGTCAGATTATAGCGCTCAGTCCTCGCCTGTGCAGCATACAGCATCTTGAGGTTCGCTATAATTTCTATAGCCGACATATCCTCATGCTGACGCTGCAGCGGTGGCGTCATAGACGCTAGCATCAGGCAAGCGACATCAATGCTATCATTGACGTGCTTTTCGTAGGCATCCCGAACCGCCCTTGCGGCGTTCGGAGCGGGCTGCGGCGGTATCGCCGTCTCGAGGACATACAGTTTCCTCTCTGCCTTAAGAACAATCTTAATGTGTCCGAACCAGTCAGAGAAGTTCGGCCCAGCAAACTTCTCCCTTTCCAGTAGGGATCGCACATTGAAGCTCATGGTGTTCGTTGCTGCAGGAATCTACAACAAGCAAGAACAGCAAGGTCAGTATCAATGTTTCAGAATCAATCCAGGACTTAAGAAAGATTCTTTTCTCACTATTTTGTCTGACTGAAAAATCCAGTAAACAGTCCGAAAGAGTAAACACTCTTTTAGTGAGATGGGATCCAGATTTCATACTTGGTCTCCGCGTCCCGCTCAGGCGAGATAAGATGCACAGAGATGACAAGCACTAGTTTCTGGTAGGCTGTCCCAGCCAATCGCCAACCCGTGCGATTCCCCTTCATCTTGGCAATCCAGCAGACTGTGCCAACTGAGTTGGTACAACACAGTCTCTGATCCCAGAGATGGCTGCCTCCATGTGCTACCATATGCGCCACATATGTAGCCTACATGGTCAAGCTGACCCGACCTACTCCCTGGACCACCACGTGCTATGCTGAGCAACGAGAGGGGATAAATCCCAACTCTGTAACACGCAGGTGAAATCCAGCACCGTCTGAAGATAGATGGACGTGCCCACTGAGTGGGTTCAACACGGCTCCAACGATAATCAGAAAGGTGAGGTTTCGCGTCAGAAGGCTTACGAGCTTGATATATTAGCGTTGGATTTTAACGGTCTTTTATCTTCTTACTATCAGGCATGCCTATGGCTATAGCAGAAGATAAACATAAACATGCAATGCTAATTATTAGCAATAAGTAGAAAGCATGATCTTATGTGGTAAAAGCCCATGAACCCTAGTAAGACCTTAATGTTACTTAAGTCTTCACTTGAGCTTCATTGCATCTCATCTGGTCCAACCCAGTGCCCTAGCGCCAAGAGCACCTCAGGTGCACCACCAGGTGAATGCCCCTCTTGGATGTGTGCCTTTGTACTCTTGTCTAATCAAAGTACATTTGATCTATCTAGACAAGGTTGACTCGCAGGTCAACTACATTTCATAAATTAAAACAATGTGATTCGTAGATCACAAAAATTAACTTATAATTTACCAGGCACGCAGGCCCCAGCACAGCACACAATATGGGCAACCCACATAAGACTAAATAAACAAGCATATGGTTCAATCAACATGTGATCCAATCATCTTGAAATTAAAAGTTTTGAAAACCCCATGGCATCAATTTTAATTTCCTTATGAGCCCTACAACCTTACAATGGTCCATTGATAGGGATCCACTCAACCATCTAGTTAGATCCATTGCCCTTGCATGCACCGAGTCCTAACTGACCCGAGTTGACCTAATGGTCAACCATGCATGCGCCAAGGGCTGAACTACCCTCATGAGTTTTGGCAAGCGGGTGTGACCCCGGGCCTAACTCAAGTGTGTTCAGTAGTGTCTCAACCAGACCTCGCTACACGCCCTAGATGCAGTCAACCTATAGCCACCTTGTGCTTGCGCATAGGTGCTATCAGGTTAACCCATCTGAGCTGTCAGATGGTCTGATCAGACTTGGATCTAACCTAGTGGTGACTTCAACCCCATCAACCCATCTAAGGGTTTAATGTAGTGGCACCTTAGATCTAATCAAGCGCGCAAGATGTAAGTTTTAGAAAACTTTTAGAACGTGCGCAAATAAACAAACAACATGCTTGATAACCCTTAGATCTAAGGGGGTCCCCTTCAAGGGGGAGCGCATACTTTAGGGGGTCCCCTTCAAGGGGGAGCGCAAACTTTAGGGGGTCCCCTTCAAGGGGGAGCGCAAACTACATGTCAACATATGATACAAGCGCAACCTTCATGCAACCATGATACAAGCGCAACCATTATGTAACCAAAGTAAGCGCAACCATCATGTAACCAAAGTAAGCGCAACCAACATGGATCACAAAATCGTAAAGCAATCATATAGATCATATGGAGAGCCTAGCTCTGATACCAATTGATGGAACCCCTAATCTAAGGGGGAAGAAACCCTAAACATGCGCATCTAGCATGCATAGCGGAAAGAGGGCTTCAAGTAGATCGCATATGAACTATATGTTAACTTAATTCAACTTAAGATCAAGTTTTGATCTTACCAATGCCATGGATTGGATGGCGGCTTGGAATGAGAGAGAGCAAGCGAGATCTCCTCCAAAGAATACACACACCAAGTGATGAAGGCTTCCAACTTGCGCAACTTTGTGCTAGCAAAATGCCAAGTTGTCCTTCTCGAGTGGTAGGGATGAAGATGATGCTTTTGCCGGTTCTGCTCTTGTCGTCCACTCCAAGCTTCTCTCAAGTCTCGCCGAGCAAGAGCAAAACGCAAGGAGACAAGGGATGAATGAGCTCAAGCCGTTTTGGCGTTTCAAGGAGCCATGCGCTCAATGACTTTCCAAATTTGGAAACTCCATTAAGCCATGCGTTCTCCTCTTCAAGCAAACCGCCCAAAACGCTTATGGATCGAACCATGGGTTCACCCATGTAAACCGGTTCAATCCAAATTGGTCCAAACCAAAGCAATCGGTCTAGATCAACCAAACCCTAAGGTTTCCAATCCAACCGTTCATCTTATGATGCTCTTGATCTCACCGATCTAGCATCAATACTCTCGATCGAAGCTTACCGATCTCAAGCCCTAATCAATCAAACATGATCAAGCTAGATCTCACTTACAATCAGAGTCTATATCCCTTTAAACTGAACCCAAATAATTCAGTCCACACGATCTGACTCAAAGAAAGCCATATCACCAAATTGTGTGACCCTGAGGGTTTCCTTTAAACGTCGGTAACGATAACTTACGTTATCACGATCAGTGAGGGGTATCTAGCAACACATCACTGTCTCCCGATATAAAGGAAAGAGTCTTCCAAGACTCCACCCAAACCATAGCATAAGTGTGAATCAACTCACTTGGCATACATGATTCCTTTGCCACTGGATGTTCTTATTGGACAAGCATGTCAAGCCTGTAACTCCAATACGATGAGCATGATTAGATCAGATGAACATAGTCATCTGGGTATGGCCATACACTTCCTCAATCATCTCATATAGGGGGGCCCTCTAGAACATCACACTCCTTAAACAAGGAGACGGCAATCCTTTATCTATCACAAGTGCCCTAACCTGACTCAAGCTCACCATCCAAGATAGTCTATAATCATTATGTTTCAAATGATATTGAACTACCTCAAAACAATGACAATCATCATTTAGAAACACAAGTGATCTCAAGTCAAAGGACATGTGCCACTTAGTGCTTACAAGGATCATTCACATTGTGACAAGCAATGGAATATCCGAGTAGGGTCTGTCCAGTACATCCAATGTACTCATGAGTCTACATCTTATTCCATGCTCGAAGCATCCTATAAGATTAGCACTCATATTAGTCTCAATCATATCAAGGCTGTCTCATGTTCACCAAGATATCTCGACTAAGGACATAGAGCCTGTCAGCCTAGCTGAACAGCTTTGAGACATTATTCAGAAGTACACTTATTACAGCAGACAAGATAACAACCTGAATAATAACCATGCCTTTTATAAACTTAAGAGTTTATTACATGATACTTATACAATCCCAAGGCCTCAAACATTAGCCTTAAGGGCATACCCCAACACATGCAACCGCTTAATGCGCTTCTTGTTAATATGGCCTAAACGACTATGCCATAGCAAGGTGCTGTCATCAGCATACTTGGCTTTCTTATTATCAATATTTTGTATAGAACATTCCATGTCCAACATGAATAACCCATTGTTAATTGACCCAGTAGCATAAATAATATTATCAAGAGAAAGATAACACTTTGAAGTCTTGCATTCAAAGGAAAACCCTTTCCTGACAAGAGCAGGAATAGAGATAATATTCTTGGTAATACTAGGTACAAAATAACAATTGTTCAGTTCTAATACAAGTCCAGATGGTAATGAGATGTGATATTCTCCTACAGCAACAGCAGCAACCCGTGCCCCGTTTCCTACTCGTAGGTCCACCTCATGCTGTCCCACCTGTCTTCTTCTCTTGAGTTCCTGTACATTTGAACAAATGTGAACTCCACATGCAGTGTCCAACACCCATGATATAGAAGAAGAGGATATCATGACTTCAGTCACAAAAATACCTGAGCCAGAAGCGATGCTTCCCTTCTTGTCTCCTTGGAGCGCTTTACAGTCCTTTTTCCAGTGACCCAGCTGGCCACAATGGAAACATCTGTATTCCTTCGACCGCTTAACCTTTTGTTTCAGAGCCTTGTTGTAGTTCTTGACAGGGGCTTTGCCCTTCTTCCCCTTCTTCTTGTTCCTGGAAGGAAACATCAAGACAGAGGTTGAAGGCTTTCCCTTTAGAGTCTCCTCTGTAGTCAAGAGCATATTCAGCAACTCTGCCGGAGTACAGTCGATCTTGTTCATATTAAAATTAATAATGAACGGATCGAAAGAGGCCGGAAGGGACTGCAGAATAATGTCTACAGCAAGCTCCTGATTGATGGTATGCCCCAGTTTCTCTAGAGCCTCTTTGTGCCCAATCATCTTGAGCACATGAGCTCCCACTGGACTCCCTTCAGCCAGTTTGCTCTGAAAGAAAAGCTTGGTCAAATTATAGCGTTCAGTCCTCGCCTGTGCGGCATACAGCATCTTGAGGTTTGCTATAATTTCTATAGCAGACATATCCTCATGCTGACGCTGCAGCTGTGGTGTCATAGAGGCTAGCATCAGGCAAGCGACATCAATGCTATCATTGACATGCTTTTCATAGGCTTCCCGAACTGCCCTTGCGGCGTTCAGAGCGGGTTGAGGCGGTATAGCCGTCTCGAGGACATACAGTTTCCTCTCAGCTTTAAGAACAATCTTAAGGTGTCCGTACCAGTGTGAGAAGTTTGGCCCAGCAAACTTCTCCCTTTCCAGTAGGGATCGCACATTGAAGCTCATGGTGTTCGTTGCTGCAGGAATCTACAACAATGCAAGAACAGCAAGGTCAGTATCAATGTTTAGAATCAATCCAGGACTTAAGAAAGATTCTTTTCTCACTATTTTATCTGACTGAAAAATCCATTAAAACAGTCCGAAAGAGTAAGACTCTTTTAGTGAGATGGGATCCAGATTTCATACTTGGTCTCCGCGTCCCGCTCAGGCGAGATAAGATGCACAGAGAGTACAAGCACTAATTTCTGGTAGGCAGTCCCTGCCAATCGCCAACCCGTGCGATTCCCCTTCATCTGGGCAATCCAGCAGACTGTGCCGACTGAGTTGGTACAACACAGTCTCTGACCCCACAGATGGCTGCCTCCATGTAGCTAACATATGCCCCATATGTAGCCTACATGGTCAAGCTGACCTGACCTACTCCCTGGACCACCACGTGCTATGCTGAGCAACGAGAAGCGATAAATCCCTTCTCTGTAACACGCAGGTGAAATCACACACCGTCTGAAGATAGATGGGCGTGCCCACTGAGTGGGTACAACACGGCCCCAACGATAGTCAGAACAGTGAGGTTTCGCGTCAGAAGGCTTACGAGATTGATATTATAGCGTTGGATTTTAATGGTCCTTTTATCTTCTTAACTATCATGCAAACCCTATGGTGATAGCAGAAGATAAATAAATCATGCAATTCTAATTATTTAAACAACAAAAGAAAGCATGATGATCTTATGTGGTAAACGCCCATTAAGCCTAGGTAAGACCTTAAGTTAACTTAAGTCTTCACTTGAGCTCTTCATGAGTCATTTGCATCTCATCTGGCCCAGACCAGGGCCCAAGCGCCCTCTGCAGCTCAGATGCGCCCACCAGGTACATGCGCCTGTCATAGGGTCAAACCCTAGACCTCCCACCTAGTCAAGCCTCTGCTGCATGCGCCTCTGCCATGTGTGCTCTGTGCTCTTGTCTGATTAAAATTACATTTTAATCTATCTAGACAAGATTGACACGCAGGTCAATTACACAATAAATTAATTAAAATGTGATGCGCAGATCACAAAATAATTTACAATTAATCCAGGCACGCAGGCCCCAGCACAGCACACATTAATTGGGCAACCCACATAAGATGAAATAAACAAGCATCATGGCATCCAATCAACATGTGATCCATCAACAAAATAAAATTTTTTTTTTAAATCCCATTGGAATCAATTTTATTTGTCTTATGTGCCCTACTACCTTACAACGGTCCATTAATAGGGATCCACTCATCATGTCTAGTCAGATCCACTGCCCTTGCATGCACCAAGTCCTAACTGACTTAAGTCGACCTAATGGTCAACCATGCATGCGCAAAGGGCTGAACAACCTTCATGAGTTCTGGCAAGCGGGTGTGACCCCGGGCCTAACTCAAGAGTGCTCACTGGTTGTCTCAACCAGACCTCGCTACACGCCTGTCTGCAGTCGACCTATAGCCACCTCATGCTTGCGCATAGTGTTGGTGTATATGCCCTAGGACCTAGCTTTGGTCAACTTATGTACTACTTGACATTGATATTTATATATCATTCTGGCATTGTCGTTATCATTGTTTGTCTACACCTGCGATTGTGTACTTACATGATAATGTCCCTGGAGACATATTGGATCTGTGCTCAAATAATCATCCCCAGTCAATGTACCTTAGTAGATATGGGACAACTATGGTACTTGTAAAACTGGTATGTGGGCTGGTTAGGCACGGGGTGCTAACGCAGACACATGGGTATATTATGGGAGGATATACTGGATAGACCCGCTATGAGGCTATGACTTGGTGTCATGAGTTATCCTCATAAGTGACAGGAGATGCATTGATCCCTTGACTTGAGGTCATTGATCATTCTATATGGTTAGAGACTTGCTTTGATGCAACCTAACACCTTGCCGTAGTTGGAAGGTCATAAAGGTTGTCATTGAGCGTGTCACGACCCATATGAGAAGGTCAATGGACAGACATAGGATTTGCCCCTTCCTTTGGGAAGCTTGATATCCATGGAGCTCCTCTATGGTTCTATGACTGAAAGTGTATGGCCATACCCAGGTAAGAACCTGATTTAGTCATAGCCATGTGATTGGGTGAAAACAAGTGGTGACACACTTGTCCAATCGGATATCAGTTCGGCAAAGAGACTGTAATGCATCTGTACCTAGTTGCGATGATGGGGATGTCGATGTCGATATCCATTCCAATGACCTGGGTAGCAGCGATGCACTGCTAGGTGCCACTCACTGCTTGTGGTGACCTTTGGTCAGCACTGCCAGCGTCAGAGGAACCTACAGGGTCGCACACCTTGATACTTGAGTTCTCGTATTGATCGGGAAGCCTTATGATCGAGTTATTGGATAACTCGGATCTTATTGGGAGATTTCATCAGCGCCAATGGGCCTGATGAGATGGAAGAATATTATTGGAGCCAAACTTCATTTTTGGCAGGTTGACCCGTATTTGACCATGGTTGGTCACATTTGAATTAGGGTTGCATTGGATTGGATCCAAGTGCTTAATCAACCCATGTAATGGAGTTTGGGCTAGCTCATTATCCAATGAGACCCAATAACAAGTTCTCATGAAGAGATGAGAGGCTAAAAGGGTATAATGGGGAGAGACCCAACCCCATTGGCGCCTAAGGGGCATAATGGGGTTAGGGTGGCAAAATTGCTTCATTAAGGAAGCAATTGGCGCCTAGCCCTCTTCCATTGATGGAATGCATGCCTTTAAGGCATTGCTTGGGGCGCAAGGCAAGGCCTTGGCGCACAAGGAAGGCGTGGAGCTTAATGAGGAAAGGTTGAATGAGAATTAAGGAAATGTCTTGGAGACTTTCCTTATCTCAAACCTCCTCATCCTAGCCCTACACTTGTCTTGATCCTAGCCCATACCCTAATCGCCTCTTGCCCTATAAATGAGACCCTAATCGCCCCCTCATAATGATGATCGACTCTTGAAGGCGTGAATACAAGAGGAGGGGCGAAACCAAAGGTTTGAAGGGCGACAACTTCAAGAAGTGGCGCATCTTCTTCTTCCATCAAACCCTAGCCGCAAGCTTCATCCTTTCTTCCTCCTTTGGCGCAAGAGACTTGAAGGCTTGGCGGCATTCTCCTTATTCCTCTCTTCTTCATCAATTGGCGCTTCTACCTTGGAGGTGGCGCAAGTATTGAAGAGGGAGCACAAGGCTTGGATCTTCTTCCCGAGGCTAGCACCGGGCGAGGAAGAAGAGAACTCAAGAGATCCGTGTGTGTGAGACTGCAGAGGGCGGACACTTGGACGCCTACATCGGCATCGCTCTCTTCTTTGCTCTAAGGTATTTCCTAACTCATCGTGTCGACTCCCTTGCATGCGATCTTCACTGGGTTTTTGGGACCGGCCTGTTTCGTGGACATTCTTCCGCTGTGCAAACATGTATGTCCATGACTCTAAAAATTGTAAAATGTCCCCGGGGTTTCCCAACAGTGGTATCAGAGCGACTTGCAAGCCTCGAACGATGTTTTATGCTTTTCTTTCATGCTCACATGCCATATCTCTATTTTCGTAAATAGCATGATGCATGGCAATCAATTTTTCTAAAAATAGAAAAATTAGGGTTTCTTGTTTCTATCATCCTCTCAATCTCTTTTGGATTTTTGGACTATTTTTCTTGTTTGATTTAAAGATCAAAGGCGCACGTAATTTTGTCAAGTAGGACGGGCATTGTGTCTCCGGACTGGCCAGGTCTCTTGATATGACAAAATTGCCAGCCGAAAGGATCTCTGAAATCATCTTGAAAAATAAATCGCAATTAACCAAAAGATTTGTGAGAAGAAGATGAGAAGAAGAGACTAGTTTTATGAAAAAGTAAAATTTCTGATTTTATGTTTTTCATGAGCATGTAGAATTGCATGAGTAAATACCTTGATTGTGCATGATGTTGTGATCATTAGTCAAGCCACCTTTGCATGCCTGTGATGTATCCTTGTGAGGCCTGCGTGCCGCTTTTCCTTTTGCAAAGAAGAAGATTAGGGTGGCGCATGCATCGAATGAAGAGGCGCAACAAGCTTGCGTAGTGGCGCAAGTTGGGCATGGCCGAACCCTTGGGTTTGTGTGCTAGCTAACTTGGCTTCTTGCATGGTGGCGCATCCTCCACAAAGAAAGACCATGGCATTGGCCGAACCTTTGGGGTCTACCCTTAGGGTTTGTGAGCTAAACCATGTGGGAAGGACCTTGGAGCCGACCTTGAGGACCAAGAAAGAGGGCGGCTAGGCTAGGTCTATTTTAGGGGCTTGAGTCCTATGTCAAGAGTTGAAGCTCCTTAGGCATGAGTTGATTCAATATCTTGAAAGGGCTTTGATCACATCATCATTTACTGCTTTCCCTATCTGATAAAAGCATGCCTGAAATGTTTTATCGTTATGTTATCACTATAGAAGAGCATGCCTGTATTGTTAGACATAAGATAAAACGTAGGATGATGAGACTTAAAAACCCTCAAAGAAATATCAAGTCTAGTAGCCTTCTAACGCGTAGCCCTCACTAAGCTATCGATCAGTGGAGTTGTGAATTGTTTCCCACCCTCGTGGGACACACCCACTTATCTTTAGAAAGTGCGTGGTGACAATGATTTCCCCAGTCCAGTTTTAACCTGGACGTGCCTTCACAAGGAAACTCGTTGGCCCTGGGCATAACGGTTAGGAATGGACTTGACTAGAAATTCACATGTGCTGGGCACATGGTGAAATTCTAGAGGCATCGTTGAAAGGTTAGGGTTTCATGTTGTATCCAGCCTTCGCTGGACATGAAACGCCTAGACTGTTTCAATTAAGGGAGTTGCTTGGAGCAACCGGCCGGCGCGCCCACCTTGTGAAGCATGGGTCACTTTGTGCATCTCATCCCACCCTCGTGGGACGCGAAGCCTCATGCGAAATAAGGATCCCATCTCACTAGGAAGTCTTAAACTTCCGGATTGACTTTGTGGGTTGTCAATTCGAATCAAAATAGTGGGAGCCATAATCATTTAAAACAAGTCCAGTTTAAATGATTCAAAGTAGTACTAATCTGCTGTTTCTTGGGTGTTGTAGTGTTAGGGAATGCCAGGTGTAATTTAAAATTTTTGCAGTCCCAGGACGCAGCGGAAGAAGCATTACACCCGAAACACATTCCTTTCCCAAGGATCCATGCGAGAGAGAGAACACAAGGATGTGTTAGGGTTAGTACCTTTATTGCTTGTTAGGATGAAGGTGCCAAGTTGAAGACGCCCAAGTGTTCGTCCTCTATAAGTATCCACGCGTCGACTCCTTGATCGTTGCTCCCTTCCACGCTTGGTGCTAGCCTTGGGAAGAGAATCAAGCCTTATCACTCTCTTCAAAACTTGCGCCACCTCCACGATAGAAGCGCCAAGAAGAGATGAGGAGGAAGATGATGCGCCAAGTACTTCCTTCTTCTTCTTTGCTTGCGCCACCTCCAAGGTGCGCCTATGGCCAAGGGACGATGAGGGCTTGTGGCAATAAGACGCCACCAAGCTCAAAGAATCCTTGCGCCAAGAAGATGAGAAGAAGAACAAGAAGAACTTGCTTGCGCCTTTGATGGAAGAAGGAGAGCTCCAAGCCCTCAAGTTGTCGCCACCTTAAGCTTCCAATTCTCTCCAAGAGATGTCGCCACCAAGCCCTTCTCCAAGTTGCGCCAAGAGGAGAAGAAGGAGAAGAAGGCTTGCGGCTACAAAGAGGAGGAAGGTTGCGCCACCTTGATGTTGTCGCCCTTTGCCCTAGCTCACACCTCTCTATGTTTGTTCACACCTCCAAGGAATCGAACCAACAACTACAAGAGAGGGCGGCAAGGGTCCTATTAATAGGACAAGGGGCGGCTAGGGCAATGGCTAGGATCATGCCAAGTGGGCGGCTAGGATGAGAGGGGTTTGTGGTAAGGAAAGTCTCCAAGACTTTGCCATAAACCTTATTCAACCTATCCTTATTTGCCCAATAGCCATATCAGCCCAAGACATGCCTTAGAGGCATTCTTTCCATCCAAGGAGAAGGGCTAGGCGCAACATGCAAGAGGTATTTGGCTAGGGTAAGGGTTTGAGTGCATGTAGGGTTTATGAGATAAGGAAAGTCTCCAAGACTTTACCATAAACATCTCCCTACTTCTCATATGCGCTCAAGCTCTTTCCAAAAGAGTCCTCAAGCCATATCAGCCCCAATACTTACCATAGAGACAAGATACCATGAAGGGATGAAGGGGGAGGCGCCACTTCCTTCCAAAGGAAGCAACTTATGCCACCCACACCCCATTATGCCCCTAGGCGCCAATGGGGTTGGGTTTCTCCCCATTATACCCTTTTAAGCCAATTCCCTCTTCATGACAACTTATTATTGGGCCTCATTGGATAATGAGCTAGCCCAAACTTCATGGCATGGGTTGATTAAGCCATTGGATCCAATCCAATGCAACCCTAATCCAAATGTTACCAATTAAGGTCAATTTCGGGTCAACCTGCCAAAAATGAAGTTTGGCTTCAATAACTTTCTTCCAACTCATCAGGCCCATTGGCGCTGATGAAATCTTCCAAATGGATCCAAGTTATCCAATAACTTGATCCAAAGGCTTCTGATTAAAGCAACGTCAAGAGTCTATTGCGTGTGACCCCGTAGGATCCATATGACGATGGCAATGATGTAAACATCATAAGTAGTGAGGGGTATCTAGCAACACATCACTACTACCCATGTCATAGGACTTAAGTCATTATGGCAACAACTCCTAACGAGCAACGAGGATTCCCATTGCATTATAGATCCCTTTGCCTAAACTGATATCCTGCCATTGGAATAGTCTCAAGTTTATTATCCAATGCATTGGTCATGACTTAACTAGTGTGGCCACACATTCCTGTCATGCACCAATAAGGTGGGGCGCCCCGAGGTGGATATCATGCTTCCAATATGGAAGGGGCAAATCCTACTATTAGTCATCCATGCCTCTACATGATTTATGACATGCCCAATGACAGTCGTTTTGATCTCCCAATTACGGAGAGACGTAAGACTGTATTAAAGCATACCCATCATCAAATCTAGACATGAATACCTCAAGTCTAAGGATCAATGCAAACCTCTTGCATGTGAGATTGACTTGTTGACTAGACAAATCAATCCTCACGATGGATCACTCCAGTGCATCCAATGCACCTGTATGTCTGCGTTACTGTGCCCCGCACCTAACCAGCCCATACACCAGTCTCACATGTACCAAAGCTGTCCCATATCTGCTAAGGTACCTTGACTGGGGATAGCTTGTGAGAATGGATCCAATCCAAACTCCTGGGACATTATATATGCAACTCAATACATCTACGCAGGTAGAGAAGTCTGCATAATAACGACCATGCCTTTAATAATTCTATCAAAGTACTTTCATAACAATGCCTGACCATGTCCATACATTGGTCTGCAGGGCATATACACCAACAATCTCCCACTTGCACTAAGACCAAGGGCAACTGATGTTTAATCAGTTCCTATGTCTCTAGTATGACTCATTTAGCTTCCGCTGCGCCAGAGGCTACGTCAGTGGGTTTTTCCAGATTGCTATCTGTGTTTATTTTAACTAGTTTGAATCATCATCTTTATCCATGATCTCTAAGATCAGATGATATCGCTGCAGTACATACTTGAGTGCTAAGTTCCTTTACACATTCTTACGGCCCCAGTAAGAACTATACTGGACCATCAAGCATCAGGGACTAAATCAAGTTCAAATGAATGAAGCTGCTTCCTTGGCTGCCACAAGAAGCTGCAATGTACTCAGCCTTATTGTAGAATTTGCCACTGCAGTTTGCATAAAGCTCTTTCAGCCAACAACACCACATCAAGGCAAAAAGCAAATCCTGACTGTGATCGATAGTCATTAGACCGGAACGAAGTGTCAGTGTACCCAGTACACAAAGTTCTTCCTGTCTATCACAGACTAAAATTCAATCCTTTATACTTCCCAAGTACGAAGGATTGCTTTCACAGCTATCCAGTGTTTGAACACTAGGATCTGATTGAAACTTACTGGACATGCTCCAAGCACTTGCCACAAATGGTCTTGTGTACCATACACAAAACATGATCTATCCTGTACCCAATGTAACAGGATTTTAGACCCATGTTATTACTCCCCAGCTGTTACATCCCGTTATCTTAACCCCAAACAAACAACATAATTCATAAAAGAAACAGGATGTGTCATACAAGATCGATTCATATGCTAGGTAAAACCAAGTCCAGGAAACCCGATTTGAAAATTTCGAAAATACATACATACGAATCTCCACAAAACACAATTTCATAAAGGTACCTGCCACCACGCATTCCTTGCACTAGACATATGCAAGGCAACAGTTATATCAAATCCGTATCAAAACCATAAAATCCATAAAGGTACCTGCCACCAGGCAATACTTGCACTAGACATATGCAAGTTACAGATATATCAAAACCGATTACAAAGAATACACCACAAACCGAAATTCAAAACAAAATCACAAAATCGATTTTATAAACTCATACCAAACACCGAAACCAGGCCAAAGCCCGCGGTGACACAAAAATCAAAATCATTTAACTGCCACAATCCGGCAACACAAATTCATATAGTTTAGCCATAGTCGGCAGCACATGTTCACATAATTCAGATATTAAGGCCACAACCGGCATCATAAGTTCATTAAGCATAAATCACGATATCCATATAATGCTAACTGCGCCCCTGCTCTACACCTGAAAATAATGAGGGGTGAGCTACACAGCCCAGTGAGTGGATAGTCTAAATCGACCATCCATAACATACACTCAAAAATATAGACAGATTAATTTAAAAATCTTTAACAGGAACATTATGTCAACATATAACAACATAAAGAAAACAGAAGTCATATAAACAGTCAGATGTACACACCAACATATAACACACTCAGGTTCTAGAGTTATACTCTAAACCAACTAAGCACACCAACACTTAATTAACCTAGTTGTCCAGCATATTCAGTAGTGACCATTATGGTCTAACCCGGCTTTGGCCTAAGCACTGGGAGACTGCAAAATTTCATGTAACATATTAACATGGGCAGTGAGTAGAATCAAGAGGTGGCCCCCGCCAGGTCACGACGTGGCACTTTGCTCTAAAACACCCCATAACACATCGATGGATTGTGTGTAGATTCAAGAGGTGGCCCCCGCCGGGTCACGACGTGGCACTTTGCTCTACGACACCCCATATCACAAAAAGAGAGTGATGACATCAAGAGGTGGCCCCTGTCCGACCAAGACATGGCACTTTGCGTCAAAACCCGTTCTCCCAAAAGGTTCCTACTGGACAACAGACACATCTTATATCATATATCACAAAGGTGGACTCCTAAGTGTCAACTAGACTCTAGGATAGTCATCACAATAATCATATCGGGCAGGCTGAACATCAACCCCCATCACAATAATCATAGCAGGTAGGCTGAACATCAACCCCCTTCACATATCACAATACAGGGCTGAAAATTCAAACCCTTAACATATCGCATATTGACCATCCCCTTGAGTACACAGCTACACTTAGCCTTAGTCCTAACCAACACATGATCACAACAGATAATATTCGAAAATCCCATATCAACATAATTTTCAAAATTCACATAACCACATAATATTCACATATTCAAAGATCACTTAACATTCCAAAAATCACAAATCACATTTTATTTAAAAATCACATAACATAGTGTAGTCCTTAAGTTTCAGGCTGGTCAGTTCAGTGTAACCTTGCTATGTTATCACCCAATGTTCTCAAACATGAATACATGGTCTTAGATAAATAAACATGAGTTTTATAATATTATAAGCATTTATCAAGTATCCATAAAATCAATATAAAATTTAAACATAAACTTAAAGCATGTATTCATCAATTTGCTTTACAATTCACACATGTAACCCACGGTTAACATAACATATTATCTACTAAATTTTAAACCTTAGTTAACATGAATTTCATACTCAAGATCAATGATTTAATGCTTCCTAAACTCCATATAAGAAATACCCTAATTTCGGTTTCATGGAGACATATCAGGATTCAATTCACATGTAAACATGTTAACTACAAATATCAATATTAATATCAAGTTTCGGTTTTCATAAATAAATAGCTTAAATTCGGTTTTTAGCATGGTAAAACTTTCCAATCAATCTAACGCATCAATTAATACAACCAAATTGCTAGAAATCGAAAAGACACACCACTCACCTCTTAACCGTGAACACTAAGGTGAAAACTCTCCAAAAAATTTCGTCTAAGGCTTGAAGTTCCACCAAGAATCGCCGCCAATGGAAGGAAACAACTCCAACACCAAAGACTCCGGCCAAGAGAGAAGGAAGATGAAGAAGAAGATCGCCCAAGGCTTCAAGAATCGCCAACTCTTCAAGCCGTCGCCCAAAGTTTTCCTCTAAGCCAAACAAAACGCCAAAACCTCTACCCTAGCCGAAATTTACCACTTAAACTTTGGGTTTTTAAATTTTTAACCCATTAACCCATTAATTCAAATAGGGTTTAATCCATTTAACTAATAATTTGAATTTTAAACCCAATTAGCGCAAACCCAATAACCCATAATTACTAATTAATTTAACCATTAACTAACCATTCTCTTAATGAAAATCCAATAAGGATTTAATTGACATCCAATAAGGATTAACGTCCAATAACTCCAATTAATTAACAATTAATTAACTTAAATTAACAAGCAATAAACTCTAATTAATTAATTGAAAATTAGCATCCAATAAGCTAGTTAATTAATTAACATTAACATCCAAAAATCTCTAATTAATTTATCATAAATTAACAATCAATACACAGGAATAATAACACAGTCAATAATTTTATTTAAATCAAAAATAATGCTTACCAGGACTTAAGATCCTTGGATCTTACATCCCTCCCTCCTTATAAAGCTTTAGTCCTCTAAAGCTCAGCATCCATATCATCAAAGAGATAAGCATAAAATTTCCTCATATCAGCTTCAGTCTCCCAAGTCGCCTCCTCAACCGACTGATTTTGTTAGAGTCACAACTCGTAACAGGTCCAGGCCTAGAGGCTGGGCTTCCTACCCAGGGGCAATCCCGCTCAAATCCCGGTTTGGTGCAGCTCAATGGTTAAAGGGTCATGACTCGTGAGGGTCATGTCTAGAGGTCGAATCCCGCTGCAGACGTGAATTATTTGGGGTAACGTGGATCCAAACCGGGTTTGGGGTAACGTGGATCCAAACCGGGATTTGAGCGGGATTGCCCCTGGGTAGGAAGCCCAGCCTCTAGGCCTGGACCTGTTACGAGTTGTGACTCTAACAAAAAAGGTGTTACGACCCGCTTAGTAAGCAAACTATTTATTAACTTGGTGAGCCGATTTGCAACATGGCTCAATCTATTAAAATGCTTAAGCCCAAGTTAACAATAGCAAGCCCACTAAGCCTTATAAACCACATAATAGTTTCTCCCACTTGCAATGTGGGACTATACTCGGGGTATTACAATCTCCCCCACTTAAGACTTGACGTCCTCGTCAAGCCCAAACCTTAACACATGCCCAAGAATCATCCCTTAGTCGGTAGCATGTGAGGTCAGCCCAAAGGTGGCTCCACCATCCTCGGTAGCCCTTTCCTATTGGCCTCTCACCATGCTTAGGACTAAGTTTTGCTCTGATACCATTTGTTACAACCCACTTAGTAAGCAAACTATTCATTAACTTGGTGAGCCGATTTGCAACGTGGCCCAATTTATTAAAATGCTTAAGCCCAAGTTAACAATAGCAAGCCCACTAAGCCTTATATACCATATAATCTCTTCTCCCACTTCCAATATGGGACTAAACTCGGGGTATTACAATCTCCCCCACTTAAGACTTGACGTCCTCGTCAAGCCCACATCCCTAACACATGCCCAAGAATCATCCCTTAGTCGGCAGCATGTGAGGTCAGCCCAAAGGTGGCTCCACCATCCTCGGTAGCCCTTTCCTATTGGCCTCTCACCATGCTTAGGACTAAGTTTTGCTCTGATACCATTTGTTACGACCCGCTTAGTAAGCAAACTATTTATTAACTTGGTGAGCCGATTTGCAACATGGCTCAATCTATTAAAATGCTTAAGCCCAAGTTAACAATAGCAAGCCCACTAAGCCTTATAAACCACATAATAGTTTCTCCCACTTGCAATGTGGGACTATACTCGGGGTATTACAATAACTATTAGGGAACACTATAGGACTCTTATACATAGGCCTAATAGTTCTATAAAACAAAAATGTAGGGTTCTCACACATGGGCCTAATAGTTTTACTACACATATTTGGTGCAATGGTTTTAAATGTAAAACTATTATTGATCATTTTGTCAAGTACAATATCATATCTCCTAGATCCCTTGAAAAATTTGGCCTTACCATAGAAAAAAATCCTAACCCTTATTGCATAACTTGGGATGATTTGACTTCAACTTTAGTTGACTTTCAATGCTTAGTTCCTATTCAATTAGGCAATTTGAAAACTGAAATTTGGTGTGATGTAATGAGTTTAGAGGGATTTGACATCTTATTAGGGAATGAATTCATGCATGATTATCAAGGACATTATTTTCACAACCCTTGGAGTTATAGTTTTATTCATAAAGGGTTGCCACACATAATTCACCCTTATGATGAGTTAAGGGAGCAAACTACAAAGTTGCAACATGAGTTCAAGGAACAAATGAAAAAGTTGCAACAATCAATGGAGAAATTAAGAAAGCCCCACTTACAAGTTAAACAAGAGAGTCCTAATCCTCTAGAGTTCAACCAAACCTTAGAGCCTACTTTAGAACCTAAACCATGTCTTGATGAAGCCACTAAATTTGAAGAAATAAATCATGAAGTACCATTACCTTCAATTTTAGGGCCCATACCCATAGGTTCTTTAGAAAATATGCCTCAACTTGAGTCTAACACATTTATTCCAACTAAGGAACCCATTAATAATTTATGTGAGAATCAATTGCCCACAGAGACTCCATTAGGCATAAAACAACTTAAGTTTGGAACATTTATCATTGATGACTTAGATAGCCAAGTTGAATCCACATCCATAGATCATGATGAACCACACTTTGCACCAATGTTAGATCCTTTTGCCATTGACCTAGACCCCAAGTCTCAATCATTAAGAGAACCACATCTTGAAGGCTTAGAAGACTTGACCCATGATCCCATGATCCTTGAGTCATGCCTCTTAGATCCAACTACCCACGCTCCTAAGCCACCTGTAAGGTCAATCAAACAAAGTGAAAACATGAGTGCTTTACCTCTTTTGCAAGTTGAATATATTGATTTTATCTTTCCTTCTCTTAGATCCTATAATGGATTACTTGAGCTTGCTAATATGTCTTGTTTAAATCTGAATTTTCTTTCACCTAGCTTCTTGATTGTGAGAAGTACATTAGGGGTTAAAACAAGACAACCCACTCAACTTATGCATGATCAACTTCTCTTCCTACCTATCCTCAAAGATGAATACACTTATAGGCCCCCACCTAAGCGTGATAAATTGTTAATTTCCATGCTATTAGTTTAATTGTTGCTAGTCATTTTAATTAACCTAAGTTTCTCCAGGAGTAGAAACATTTGAACCGGGGGTGTATGATGCAGGAGCATTTTGACATATTTATGACTTAGTCAATTTTTGCATAATTATCGTATATCTTGATTGATTTTATTAGAATGCAATCCTAATTGTAATGGGGCACTAATTCATATCATATGTCATATGAGGTCACATCGAATCAAGGTCAAAACTTTAGCCCAAGTTCAACTTGAGTTCAACCCAAGTTCAAGTAAGAAGAAAACTCTTGGACCAATCCAAAAGAAAAGAACCAGCCCACAAGGAAGGAGACCCAAAGTTTTGGCACCCCAAATCTATTAGAAGACACCAAGAAGGCATAAGTAGCTGCTACTTTTGTTGGAGATAAACAAGACAGCTTCGCAAGCTGCATGTTTCCATTTGCGTGAAGAAAAGGACAGCATGCTTGTGAGAAGAAGAATGCCATTGCTTGAAGGGGAAAGCACCGTTGGAGCTTACAGCCAACGGCTATAATTCCTGCTATGTTTCCAACCATCATCTATAAGATGGTCTCTCCTCTTTTGTAATCAGCAGAGTTTTTAGACAAGATTTTCAAAAGGAATGGAAATGGTTTTCGTTTCTCTCTATCGGATGTTTCTTCCTCTCTTCCTCTCTTCCTCTCTTCCTCTGATAGCTGAAGCTTCCATGGATTTGGAACTTCCTCACTATCATCTCCTCTAAATCTTCCATGGACTTGGAGTCTCTACCGTGCTGCATCCTCCTCGTCGCTGCGCTATCCATCTTCCACCTCTGCCACGCTTAAACAACCTTCCGCCGCTGTCGCATTCCACACCCAGCTTCCAGCCGAGTCCAACCTTGGACTCTCCGTTCGCCTCGCCGCCAGCAACGATCCAACCGACGGATCGTCCTCAAATTTCAACCACGCCTTCTACAGTTCTAGTCGAACCCACAACCGGAGGGATCGCCCCATCCGACGTCTGGATCGCTGGAATCAGAAGATTTCCTGTGACGCCTCAACTCACGCCCCTGCTTCCGCCCTTCACCACTGATCGCCGTCGATCTCCTCCGATCAGTCACCGATCAATCCCAAACTCCGGCCACCCGTTCGCCTTGGTCAGGAGAACTTCCAGTTGTAGCAGGTCGGGAGACTTTGCCGTCTCCGATGATCTCCGGCTGCCCCTGTTCCGCCCACGCACATCCCCTGTTCTGCTGAACAAGCGCATCTCCACCTTCCAGCACCGTCCTCCTCCGACCAACCACCGTCCGCGCCCAAACTCCGGCCATCCCTTGGCCTTCATCACCCCGACCTACAGTCGTAACAGGTTTTGCGTTTGTGCCCTCTACGACGAACGGCGACCACAAACGTCGACCCCTGCTCCACGCGCGCACGTCCCCTGTTCTCACATAACAGTCGCGTCTCCACCTCCGCCAGAACGCCAACGCCTTCGCGCTCTCTCTAGCATTCCAGCCTCGCCTACAATCTCTTGGTCGTCGTCCAAACCACAAGCAACACAGTCCGCATCGCCTCCTCTCTACCAGACGAAGAACGAATTCAAGGAACCCAGATCCCTTGTTCCCGGACTCGCCAGCCACCCGCGGCACGATTTTGCTGCGTCGCTCCACAACCCCTCGCCGAGCTCCGACGCCGACAAGACCATCTCGTCATCCCTTTGCCTCCAATACCGCTCATGAGTGATCCAAGCCCCGCCGTCGTTGAACGGCGCATGCTAGCCTGTTTCCAAATCTCTGTGTTTCCTGCAGCCTATTTCTCTTCGCAATATTAATCTAATTAAGCTTTTCTTTGCAGGTTTCTGACACTCTCGGACAGGCCTAAACTTCTGATCGCTGGATCCATCAGAAAGAACAAGTCTTCGCCTACAAGCGGGTCTAATCTATTTGAATTTTGGTTCATTTGATCCTAATGCAACCTATAGTTACTTTTCTTAAATAATACTTGTATGCAATCCTAGAATTCTGGCTGCTTCATGAATATGTTGTTTCTAAAAATTAAAAACGAAAAAAAAATAATAATCAGACTTTAGTTAGTATCATATTTCATGTCTCCACCCTACATGTACCTTTTATGATGTAGGGAGGAAGGAACACATCGCACCTCCCATACAACACTAAGGGTCGACAAGCAACACATGCCAAGTCCGACCCCCTCGGGCAACACATGCCCGCAAGATCCAGGATTCAAGCCTCGGCGACACACGCACATGTCTCACGCCTAGGCAACACATGCACTTGGCTCTTTTGACATGCCTGCAGCGGGGCTCGAACCCTCGACTTGCCCCTTTCGAAGCAAGTCCCTTTAACCATTGAGCTGTAATAAATGTTTATTACATGATACTGTTACAATCCCAAGGCCTCAAACATTAGGCTTAAGTGCATACCCCAACAATCTCCCACTTGCACTTAATCTAATGGTTGAGAAATCTCAAACCCATATTATTACAGTGCTTCTCATGCTTCTGCTGCGCCAGAGGCTTGGTAAGCGGGTCTGCCAGATTGTCATCTGTATGAACCTTGCAGACTTTGATCTCGCCACGATCTATGATCTCCCTGATCAAATGAAACCGTCTCTGTATGTGCTTGGACTTCTGGTGCGACCGTGGTTCCTTTGCTTGTGCGATTGCTCCAGTGTTATCACAGAAGATAACCAAAGGATCTGCACTCGAAGGAACAACACCAAGTTCTCTCACGAACTTACGAATCCACACTGCCTCCTTGGATGCTTCCGAGGCTGCAACATACTCGGCTTCTGTTGTGGAATCAGCAACAGTTGACTGTTTGAAACTCTTCCACACCACTGCTCCTCCATTCAAGCTAAAAACATAGCCTGATTGCGATCGGAAATCATCCTGGTCAGACTGGAACGAAGCGTCAGTATATCCTTCAATACTGAGTTCTTCCTGACCACCATAGATCAAGAACATATCTTTGGTCCTCCGCAGATATTTTAAGATGTTCTTGACTGCAATCCAGTGTGCCTGACCTGGATTACTTTGGAAACGACTGGTCACGCTTAACCCGTAAGCGACGTCTGGGCGAGTACACAACATCGCATACATAATGGATCCAATAGCCGAAGCATAAGGCGTATTGTCCATTTCATCTTTCTCAGTCTGTGTTTGTGGACACTGACTCTTCGAAAGACTCAGACCATGTCTGACTGAAAGATATCCTCGTTTAGAATTCTCTAAATGAAATCTCTCTAGGACTTTTTCGATGTAAGTACTCTGGCACAACCCGAGAAGCCTCTTAGATCTATCCCTGTAGATCTTCACACCTAATACATAGGCTGCTTCTCCTAGATCTTTCATCTGGAAACATTTCTTTAACCATGCTTTAACAGCATGCATTTCAGGAATGTCATTTCCAATGATCAAGATGTCATCGACGTAGAGGACTAGGAAAGTAATTACGCTCCCACTAAACCTCTTATACACACACGGGTCATCCTCGTTCTTGATGAAACCAAATTCAGTGACTGACTCATCAAAACGAATATTCCAGCTTCTTGATGCTTGCTTAAGTCCATAAATGGACTTCTTTAACTTGCATATCTTATGACGATCTGATGGATTAGTGAAACCCTCAGGTTGTGTCATATACACATCCTCATCCAGATTTCCATTAAGGAAAGCTGTTTTCACATCCATCTGCCAGATCTCATAATCATAATATGCCGCTATCGCGAAAAGAATCCGAATAGACTTAAACATGGCTACAGGTGAGAAAGTTTCATCATAATCTATCCCGTAGATTTGTTTGAAACCTTTCGCAACTAGCCTGCCTTTATAGGTAACTACGTTACCATCCATGTCAATCTTCTTCTTGAAGATCCATTTTACAGCCTATAGGGATTACTCCCGGAGGCGGATCAACCAAATCCCAGACTTGGTTATCTGACATGGAGTCCATCTCGGCGCGCATAGCTTCAAGCCATCTCGCTGACTCTGGTCCACTGACCGCATCCGCATAAGTGAGGGGTTCATCATTATTAATGATGTAGACTCCGTCATAACGCTCAGGTTGTCGACGGATCCTTCCCGATCTTCGCGGTTCCCGTGATATCTGAGCCTCAGGTTGTTCAATAACCTGATCTACTGGCTCAGGCTCATCCAACTCTGCTTGAGCACTTTGTCCTTCCTCTGGATTCTCATCCAGCTTTATTTCTCTCCCACTGGCCTCTTGCAGAAGAAACTCCTTCTCAAGAAATATGGCCGTCCGAGCAACAAATACCTTGTTCTCTTTGGGATCGTAGAAATAATAACCCTTAGTCTCCTTAGGGTAACCGACAAAGATACATTTGTCAGATCTGCTCTCTAGTTTCCCAGAGGCGAGCTTTTTGACATAAGCCTCGCAACGCCAGATCCTGATAAATGTCAAGCTTGGCTGTTTCCCATACCATAATTCATATGGCGTCTTTGAAACTGCCTTGGATGGCACTCGGTTTAGTACCTTTGCAGCTGTTTCCAGTGCAAAACCCCAAAAGGAGTATGGAAGAGTAACCTGACTCATCATAGAACGAACCATATCAAGTAACGTTCTGTTTCTCCTCTCGGACACACCATTCCATTGCGGTGTTCCTGGCGGAGTGAGCTGTGAGATAATCCCACACTCCTTCAGATAGTCAGTAAACGTATGACTCAAGTATTCTCCACCTCGATCTGAGCGAAGTGCCTTGATATTTCGGCCTAGCTGATTCTGTACTTCATTCTTGAACTCTTTGAACTTGTCAAAAGATTCACTCTTATGTCTCATCAGATAGACATAGCCATACCTACTGAAATCGTCAGTAAAGGTAATGAAGTACTGATAGCCACCTCTGGCATGTTTACTAAATGGCCCACACACATCACTGTGTATAAGGTCAAGTAAACCTGAAGCCCTTTGACCTTTGTGAGGAAAAGGCGACTTCGTCATTTTACCCATCAAACAAGCTTTGCATGTATCAATCTCCTTGTAAGAGAATGATCCCAGCAGTCCATGATCATGCAACCGCTTAATGCGTTTCTCGTTAATATGGCCTAAACGACTATGCCATAGCAAGGTGCTGTCATCAGCATACTTGGCTTTCTTAATATCAACATTTTTTATAGAACGCTCCATGTCCAACATGAATAATCCATTGCTAATTGAACCAGTTGCATAAACAATATTATCATAAGATAAAAGACACTTTGAAATATTGCATTCAAAGGAAAAACCCTTCCTGACAAGAGCAGGAATGGAGATAATATTTTTAGTAATACTGGGAACAAAATAACAATTGTCTAGTTCCAATACAATTCCAGATGGTAAAGAAATGAAATAGTCTCCTACAGCAACAGCAGCAACCCGTGCCCCGTTTCCAACTCGTAGGTCCACCTCATGCTGTCCCACCTGCCTTCTTCTCTTGAGTTCCTGTACATTTGAACAAATGTGAACTCCACATGCAGTGTCCAACACCCATGATATAGAAGAAGAAAACATGACCTCAGTCACGAATATACCTGAGCCAGAAGCGATGCTTCCTCTCTTATCTCCTTGGAGCGCTTTACAGTCCTTTTTCCAGTGACCGAGCTGGCCACAGTGGAAACACCTGTATTCCTTGGACCGCTTCACCTTCTGCTTCAGAGCCTTGCTGTAGCTCTTGACAGGGGTCTTGCCCTTCTTCCCCTTCTTCTTGTTCCTCGAAGGAACCATTAAGACAGAGGTCGAAGGCTTTCCCTTCAGAGTCTCCTCAGTAGTCAAGAGCATATTCAGCAGCTCTGCCGGAGTACAATCGATTTTGTTCATATTAAAGTTAATAATGAACGCGTCGAATGAAGGCGGGAGGGACTGCAGAATAATATCCACAGCAAGCTCCTGGTTGATGGTATGCCCCAGTTTCTCTAGAGCCTCCTTGTGCCCAATCATCTTGAGCATGTGAGCTCCCACTGGGCTCCCTTCAGCCAGTTTGCTCTGAAAGAAAAGCTTTGTCAAATTGTAGCGCTCAGTCCTTGCCTGTGCAGCATACAGCATCTTGAGGTTCGCTATCATGTCTATAGCAGACATATCCTCATGCTGACGCTGCAGCGGTGGCGTCATAGACGCTAGCATCAGGCAAGCGACATCAATGCTATCATTGACGTGCTTTTCATAGGCTTCCCGAACCGCCCTTGCGGCGTTCGGAGCGGGCTGAGGCGGTATCGCTGTCTCGAGGATATACAGTTTCCTCTCTGCCTTAAGAACAATCTTAAGGTGTCCGAACCAGTCAGAGAAGTTCGGCCCAGCAAACTTCTCCCTTTCCAGTAGGGATCGCACATTGAAGTTCATGGTGTTCGTTGCTGCAGGTATCTACAACAATGCAAGAACAGCAAGGTCAGTATCAATGTTAAGAATCAATCAGGACTTAAGAAAGATTCTTTTTCTCACTATTTTATCTGACTGAAAAATCCATTAAACAGTCCGAAAGAGTAGACACTCTTTTAGTGAGATGGGATCCGGATTTCATACTTGGTCTCCGCGTCCCGCTCAGGCGAGATAAGATGCACAGAGAGTACAAGCACTAATCTCCGGTAGGCAGTCCCTGCCGATCGCCAACCCGTGCGATTCCCCTTCATCTGGGCAATCCAGCAGACTGTGCCAACTGAGTTGGTACAACACAGTCTCTGATCCCACAGATGGCTGCCTCCATGTGCTACCATATGCGCCACATATGTAGCCTACATGGTCAAGCTGACCCGACCTACTCCCTGGACCACCATGTGCTATGCTGAGCAACGAGAAGGGATAAATCCCTACTCTGTAACACACAGGTGTAATCCCACACCGTCTGAAGATAGATGGACGTGTCCACTGAGTGGGTACAACACGGCTCCAACGATAATCAGAACAGTGAGGTTTCGCGTCAGAAGGCTTACGAGCTTGATATTTTAGCGTTGGATTTTAACGGTCTTTTATCTTCTTCACTATCATGCAATTCCTATGGTGATAGCAGAAGATAAACTAATCATGCAATTCTAATATTTAAACAATAAATAAAAGAAAGCATGAATCTTATGTGGTAAAAGCCCATAGCCCTAGTAAGACCTTAATTAACTTAAGTCTTCACTTGCTTTTCTTCATGGGGCTTTTGCTGCTCATCTGGCCCAAACCAGGGCCCAAGCGCCATCTGCAGGTCTGGTGCGCCCACCAGGAATATGCGCCAGGTCCTAGGGTCGAACCCTAGACCTCCCACCTGGTCAAGCCACTGCTGCATGCGCCTCTGCCAAGTGTGCTCTGTGCTCTTGTCTAATTAAATTACAAATTTAACTATCTAGACAAGATTGACACGCAGGTCAATTACATTTTATAAATTAAAGCAATGTGATGCGCAGATCACAATATAAAATTAATTTACAAAATTAACCAGGCACGCAGGCCCCAGCACAGCACTCATTAAAGACGGGCAGCCCACATAAGATTAAATAAACATACATATGCAACAATCAACATGTGATCCAATCATGAAAATTAAATTTCGAAAACCCCTTGGGATGAATTTTAATTTTCCTTATTTGCCCTACTGCCTTACAATGGTCTATTACTAGGGATCCACTCATCCATCCTAGTCAGATCCACTGCCCTTGCATGCACCAAGTCCTAACTGACTTGAGTCGACCATAAGGTCAACCATGCATGCGCCAGGGCTGAACAACCACAATGAGGTCTGGCAAGCGGGTGTGACCCCGGGCCTAACTCATGTGCGTTCATCAGTTGTCTCAATCAGACATCACTACACGCTTGTCTGCAGCCGACCTGTAGCCACCACGTGCTTGCGCACAGGTGCCACCTGGTCAACCCATCAAGGCTGTCAGATAGTCTGATCAGACTTTTGGATCTAACCTAAGGAGGGTGACTTCAACCCTAATAACCCATCTAAGGGTTTAAAGTAGGTGCTTTAGATCTAAGATGAATCGCGCAAGTTATTTGTTTTGGAAACACAATAAAACATGCGCCAATAACATGCGCTAGGGAGAAAATAACATCTATAAGAAACATGTATTTTCGCCAACTTACAACTACAGCATAAGCATTCGCATGTGACCTATAGATCTGTTATCTTGCGCAAACATGGATCATAAATCATAACATGGCAATCATAAAACATGAACATTGGCTCTGATACCAATTGAAAGGTCCCCACAAGGGGGGCGAAACCCCTAAGTATGGCGCATATTAAAATTTTAAGCAGCGGAAGAGGGTTTCTTGAGATCGGTTTCATGAGATATGATCAACCATAATAACCCGATTGCAAATAGAGAAGGGTTCATACCGTAGCCATTTCAAGATGGCGCCTTGGAAGAAAAAGTTGCAAGCGCCTCTTCTCCAAAGTCTCGCACACAAGATGAACAATGTGCTTCTTCCTTGGTGCTCCTTGTGCTAGCAAGGTTCCAAGGTTGTCTTGCCGAATGGAAAGGAAAAGATGAGATGATGTTCTCTTGGCCGAAACCTCCTCAACCTTCAAGGCGTCGCCACACACGGAAGTCGAGAGGAATGAGAGCGAGAGACGAGAATAGAGAGCACTCTATTCGAACGTGAGTGACTCCAATTGGAGATCATGGTTACTAAAAATAGCAACCACTCACCGCTCCAACGTTCACGCCAAGTGAACATGTCGCCACACCTTGAACCATGCGCTCATTTCATGAGCCGGTTCAATTTGGTTTGGTTTAAAACCAATCAAGCCAAGTAATCAAGTCCAGATCTCAAATAAACCCTAAGGCTCCAGATCTGACCGTTCATCTCTTGATGCTCTTGATCTCACCGATCTAGCATCTATTCTCTCGATCGAAGCTTACCGATCTCAAGCCCTAATCAATCAAACATGATCAGACTAGATCTCACTTACAATCAGAGACTAAATCCCTTTAAACTGAACCTAAACAATTCAGTCCACACGATCTGACTTAAGTAAGCCATATCATCAAATTGTGCGACCCTGAGGGTTTCCTTTAAATGTCGGTAACGATAACTCACGTTATCACTATCAGTGAGGGGTATCTAGCAACACATCACTGTCTCCCGATATAAAAGAAATGAGTCTTCCAAGACTACACCCAAAAACAGCACAAGTGTGAATCAACTTCACTAGGCATGCATACTTCCTTTGCCACTGGATGTTCTTATTGGACAAGCGTGTCAAGCTTGTAGCTCCAATATGATGAGCATGATTAGATCAGATGAACACTGTCATCTGGGTATGGCCATACACTCTCTCAATCATCTCATCCAGGGGGCCCCTTTAGAACATCACACTCCTTAAACAAGGAGACGGCAATCCTATGTCTATCACTAGTGCCCTAACCTGACTCAAGCTCATTATCCAAGATAGTCTATAATCATTATGTTTCAAATGATATTGAACTACCTCAAAACAATGACAATCATCATTTAGAAAACACAAGTGATCTCAAGTCAGAGGAAATGTGCCACTTGTCATATACAAGGATTATCCACATTGTGACAAACAATTGAATATCCTAGTAGGGTCTGTCCAGCACATCCAATGTACCCATGAGTCTACATCTTATTCCATGCTCGAAGCATCCTATAAGACTAGAACACATATTAGTCTTAACCATATCAAGGCTGTCTCATGTTCACCAAGATACATCGACTAAGGACTTAACTGCATGTCAGCCCAGCTGAACAGCTTTGAGACATTATTCAGAAGAACATATATTGCAGCAGACAATGTAGCTAACTGAATAATAACCATGCCTTTATAAACATAAACGTTTATTACATGATACTGTTACAATCCCAAGGCCTCAAACATTAGGCTTAAGGGCATACCCCAACACGAGAAGCGATAAATCCCTTCTCTGTAACACGCAGGTGAAATCACACACCGTCTGAAGATAGATGGGCGTGCCCACTGAGTGGGTACAACACGGCCCCAACGATAGTCAGAACAGTGAGGTTTCGCGCCAGAAGGCATTACGTGCTTGATATTTTAGCGTTGGATTTTAACGGTCTTTTATCTTCTTACTATGAGGCAAAACCTATGGCTATAGCAGAAGATAAATAACTCATGCAATTCTAATTATTTAAACAATAAAAGAATGCAAGCTGATCTTATGTGGTAAAAGCCCATTAAGCCTAGGTAAGACCTTAATTCACTTAAGTCTTCACTTGCTTTTCTTCATGGGGCTTTTGCTTCTCATCTGGCCCAACCTAGGGCCCAAGCGTCAACTGCAGCTCAGGTGCGCCCACCAGGGAAAATGCGCCTGTCCTAGGGTCGAACCCTAGACCTCCCGTCTGGTCAAGCCACTGCTGCATGCGCCTCTGCCAAGTGTGCTCTGTGCTCTTGTCTGATTAAAATACAATTTAATCTATCTAGACAAGATTGACTCGCAGGTCAATTACAGTTTATAAATTAAATAAAATGTGATGCGCAGATCACAATAAAAATTAATTTACAAATTTTAACCAGGCTCGCAGTGCAGGAGTCCCCTTCGAGGGGGAGCGAGAAAACCCTAATGGCGCATGTGTTACATCGCAGCGGAAATAGGGGTTTTAGGGATCATTATGCATGATATATATTCAACTATGAAAAACGATTACGAGTGCCAATAAGATTCATACCATCGCCATCTATGGATGAAGTATTGGAAGCAAGGAGCGAAAGGGATCCTCTCCCTAGTCGACGCACACACGATGAAGAATGGCCTCTCCTTGTCGTCTTTGTGCTAGCAAAGCTTCAAGGGTCCTTTGCGCATGGAGGGGATAAGATCCTTGGGCTTGTCGAAGAAGAAGTTTCTCTACCCTCGTCGAGAGAGTTTTTCACACGAGAAGGAAGGAGACTTCGTTCAAGAGTGATGATCGCCAATAGAGTAAACACCTTGTAATGAACGTGGGCGTTGCTATCCAAAAATAGTAACCCATTACTCACTTCGGTTATGCGTTCACATGAAGTGAACCGCAATTCCTTCTCTTCGATTATTTGAACCAAGCGCTCATTACATGAGCTGGTTCAAGTGACTTTGGTCTAAGACCAAATCGGCCCAAGCAATGGTCGATCTTATTGAACCACAAGGTTCAAGATCACCGTTGATCTCTTGATGCTCTAGATCTCACTGATCTAGCATCATAACTCTCGATCGAAGCTTACCGATCTAAAGCCCTAATCAATCAAACATGATCAGACCAGATCTCACTCGCAATCAGAGCTTAACACCCCTTTAAACTGAACTAAACAATTCAGTCCACACGATCTGACTTAAAGAAGCCATATCATCAAATTGTGCGACCCTAAGGGTTTCCTTTAAATGTCGGTAACGATAACTCACGTTATCACGACCAGTGAGGGGTATCTAGCAACACATCACTGTCTCCCGATATAAAGGAAAGAGTCTTCCAAGACTTCACCCAAACCACAGCACAAGTGTGAATCCAATTCACTAGGCATGCATACTTCCTTTGCCACTTGATGTTCTTATTGGACAAGCCTGTCAAGCTTGTAACTCCAATATGATGAGCATGATTAGATCAGATGAACACTGTCACCTGGGTATGGCCATACACTCTCTCAATCATCTCATCCAGGGGGCCCTTATAGAACATCACACTCCTTTAACAAGGAGACGGCAATCCTATGTCTATCACTAGTGTCCTAACCTGACTCAAGCTCACCATCCAAGATAGTCTATAATCATTATGTTTCAAATGATATTGAACTACCTCAAAACAATGACAATCATCATTTAGAAAACACAAGTGATCTCAAGTCAGAGGAAATGTGCCACTTGTCGCAATCAAGGAATATTCACATTGTGACAAACAATTGAACATCCTAGTAGGGTCTGTCCAGTACATCCCATGTACCCATGAGTCTACATCTTATTCCATGCTCGAAGCATCCTATAAGATTAGAACACATATTAGTCTTAACCATATCAAGGCTGTCTCATGTTCACCAAGATATATCGACTAAGGACATAATAGCATGTCAGCCCAGCTGAACAGCTTTGAGACATTATTCAGAGGAACATATATTGCAGCAGACAATGTAGCTAACTGAATAACAACCATGCCTTTATAAACTTAAGAGTTTATTACATGATACAGATACATTCCCACAGGCCTCAAACATTAGCCTTAAGGGCATACCCCAACAATCTCCCACTTGCACTTAATCTAATGGTTGAGAAATCTCAAACCCATATTATTACAGTGCTTCTCATGCTTCTGCTGCGCCAGAGGCTTGGTAAGCGGGTCTGCCAGATTGTCATCTGTATGAACCTTGCATACTTTGATCTCGCCACGATCAATGATCTCCCTGATCAAATGAAACCGTCTCTGTATGTGCTTGGACTTCTGGTGCGACCGTGGTTCCTTTGCTTGTGCGATTGCTCCAGTGTTATCACAAAAGATAACCAAAGGATCTGCACTCGAAGGAACGACACCAAGTTCTCTCACGAACTTACGAATCCACACTGCCTCCTTGGATGCTTCCGAGGCTGCAACATACTCGGCTTCTGTTGTGGAATCAGCAACAGTTGACTGTTTGAAACTTTTCCACACCACTGCTCCTCCATTCAAGCTAAAAACATAGCCTGATTGCGATCGGAAATCATCCTGGTCAGACTGGAACGAAGCGTCAGTATATCCTTCAATACTGAGTTCTTCCTGACCACCATATATCAAGAACATATCTTTGGTCCTCCGCAGATATTTTAAAACGTTCTTGACTGCAATCCAGTGCGCCATACCTGGATTACTCTGGTAACGACTGGTCACGCTTAACCCGTAAGCGACGTCTGGGCGAGTACACAACATTGCATACATAATGGAACCAATAGCCGAAGCATAAGGCGTATTGTCCATTTCATCTTTCTCAGTCTGTGTTTGTGGACACTGACTCTTCGAAAGACTCAGACCATGTCTGACTGGAAGATATCCTCGTTTAGAATTCTCTAAATGAAATCTCTCCAGGACCTTATCGATGTAAGTACTCTGGCACAGCCCGAGAAGCCTCTTAGATCTATCCCTGTAGATCTTCACACCTAACACATAGGCTGCTTCTCCTAAATCTTTCATCTGGAAACATTTCCTCAGCCATGCCTTAACAGCATGCATTTCAGGAATGTCATTTCCAATGATCAAGATGTCATCGACGTAGAGGACTAGGAAAGTAATCACGCTCCCACTAAACCTCTTATAAACACACGGGTCATCCTCGTTCTTGATGAAACCAAAATCAGTGACTGATTCATCAAAACGAATATTCCAGCTTCTTGATGCTTGTTTAAGTCCATAAATGGACTTCTTTAACTTGCATATCTTATGACGATCCGCTGGATTAGTGAAACCCTCAGGTTGTGTCATATACACATCCTCATCCAGATTTCCATTAAGGAAAGCTGTTTTCACATCCATCTGCCAGATCTCATAATCGTAATATGCAGCTATCGCAAAAAGAATCCGAATAGACTTAAACATGGCAACAGGTGAGAAAGTTTCATCATAATCTATCCCGTAGATTTGTTTGAAACCTTTCGCAACTAGCCTGCCTTTATAGGTAACCACGTTACCATCCATGTCAATCTTCTTCTTGAAGATCCATTTACAGCCTATAGGGATTATTCCCGGAGGCGGATCAACCAAATCCCAGACTTGGTTATCTGACATGGAGTCCATCTCGGCGCGCATAGCCTCAAGCCATCTCGCTGACTCCGGTCCACTGACCGCATCCGCATAAGTAAGGGGTTCATCATTATCAATGATGTAGACTCCGTCATAGCGCTCAGGCTGTCGACGGATCCTACCCGATCTTCGCGGTTCCCGTGATATCTGAGCCTCAGGTTGTTCAATAACCTGTTCTACCGGCTCAGGCTCATCCAACTGTGCTTGGTAACTTTGTCCTTCTTCTGGACTCTCATCCAGCTTTATTTCTCTCCCACTGGCCTCTTGCAGAAGAAACTCCTTCTCAAGAAATATGGCCGTCCGAGCAACAAAAACCTTGTTCTCCTTGGGATCGAAGAAATAATAACCCTTAGTTTCCTTAGGGTAACCGACAAAGATACATTTGTCAGATCTGCTCTCTAGTTTCCCAGAGGCGAGCTTTTTGACATAAGCCTCGCAGCCCCAGATCCTGATAAATGTCAAGCTCGGCTGTTTCCCATACCATAACTCATATGGCGTCTTAGAAACTGCCTTGGATGGCACTCGGTTTAGTACCTTTGCAGCTGTTTCCAGTGCAAAACCCCAAAAGGAGTATGGAAGAGTAGCCTGACTCATCATAGAACGAACCATATCTAGTAATGTTCTATTTCTCCTTTCGGACACACCATTCCATTGCGGTGTTCCTGGTGGAGTGAGCTGTGAGATAATCCCACACTCTTTTAGATAGTCAGTAAACGCATGACTTAGGTATTCACCACCTCGATCTGAGCGAAGTGTTTTGATATTACGGCCTAGCTGATTTTGTACTTCATTCTTGAACTCTTTGAACTTGTCAAAAGATTCACTCTTATGTCTCATCAGATAGACATACCCATATCTACTGAAATCATCAGTAAAGGTAATGAAGTACTGATAGCCACCTCTGGCATGTTTACTAAATGGCCCACACACATCACTGTGTATAAGGTCAAGTAAACCTGAAGCCCTTTGACCTTTGTGAGGAAAAGGTGACTTCGTCATTTTACCCATTAAACAAGCCTTGCATGTATCAATTTCCTTGTAGGAGAATGATCCCAGCAGTCCATGATGATGCAACCGCTTAATGCGTTTCTCGTTAATATGGCCTAAACGACTATGCCATAGCAAGGTGCTGTCATCAGCATACTTGGCTTTCTTAATATCAATTTGCTGTATCGAACATTCCATGTCCAACATGTATAACCCATTGTTAATTGAACCAGTTGCATAAACAATATTATCTAAAGACAAAATACACTTTGAAATATTGCATTCAAAGGAAAATCCCTTCCTGACAAGAGCAGGAATGGAGATAATATTTTTAGTTATACTGGGAACAAAGTAACAACTGTTTAGTTCCAATACAATTCCAGATGGTAAAGAAATGAAGTAGTCTCCTACAGCAACAGCAGCAACCCGTGCCCCGTTTCCAACGCGTAGGTCCACCTCATGCTGTCCCACCTGCCTTCTTCTCTTGAGTTCCTGCACATTTGAACAAATGTGAACTCCACATGCAGTGTCCAACACCCATGATATAGAAGAAGAAAACATGACCTCAGTCACGAATATACCTGAGCCAGAAGCAAAGCTTCCCCTCTTGTCTCCTTGGAGCGCTTTACAGTCCTTTTTCCAGTGACCCAGCTGGCCACAGTGGAAACACCTGTATTCCTTGGACCGCTTCACCTTCTGCTTCAGAGCCTTGCTGTAATTCTTGACCGGGGCCTTGCCCTTCTTCCCCTTCTTCTTGTTCCTAGAAGGAACCATCAAGACAGAGGTTGAAGGCTTACCCTTCAGAGTTTCCTCAGTAGTCAAGAGCATATTCAACAGCTCTGCCGGCGTACAATCGATTTTGTTCATATTAAAGTTAATAATGAACGCGTCGAATGATGGCGGGAGAGACTGCAGAATAATGTCCACAGCAAGCTCCTGGTTGATGGTGTGCCCCAGTTTCTCCAGAGCCTCCTTGTGCCCAATCATCTTGAGCACGTGAGCTCCCACTGGGCTCCCTTCAGCCAGTTTGCTCTGAAAGAAGAGCTTAGTCAAATTATAGCGTTCAGTCCTCGCCTGTGCAGCATACAGCATCTTGAGGTTTGCTATAATCTGTATAGCTGACATATCCTCATGCTGACGCTGCAGCGGTGGCGTCATAGACGCTAGCATCAGGCAAGCGACATCAATGCTATCATTGACGTGCTTTTCATAGGCTTCCCGAACCGCCCTTGCGGCGTTCGGAGCGGGCTGCGGCGGTATCGCCGTCTCGAGGACATACAGTTTCCTCTCTGCCTTAAGAACGATCTTAAGGTGTCCAAACCAGTCAGAGAAGTTCGGCCCAGCAAACTTCTCCCTTTCCAGTAGGGATCGCACATTGAAGTTCATGGTGTTCGTTGCTGCAGGTATCTACAACAATGCAAGAGCAGCAAGGTCAGTATCAATGTATAAGAATCGATCAGGACTTAAGAAAGATTCTTTTTCTCACTATTTTATCAGGCGTGAAAAATCCAGCAAAACAGCCCGAAAGAGTAGAACTCTTTTAGTGAGATGGGATCCAGATTTCATACTTGGTCTCCGCGTCCCGCTCAGGCGAGATAAGATGCACAGAGAGTACAAGCACTAGTTTCTGGTAGGCGTCCCAGCCAATCGCCAACCCGTGCGATTCCCCTTCATCTGGGCAATCCAGCAGACTGTGCCAACTGAGTTGGTACAACACAGTCTCTGATCCCACAGATGGCTGCCTCCATGTGCTACCATATGCGCCACATATGTAGCCTACACGGTCAAGCTGACCCGACCTACTCCCTGGACCACCATGTGCTATGCTGAGCAACGAGAAGGGATAAATCCCTACTCTGTAACACACAGGTGTAATCCCACACCCTCTGAAGATAGATGGACGTGCCCACTGAGTGGGTACAACACGGCTCCAACGATAATCAGAACAGTGAGGTTTCGCGTCAGAAGGCTTACGAGCTTGATATTTTAGCTTTGGATTTTAACGGTCTTTTATCTTCTTGCCTATCATGCAATTCCTATGGTGATAGCAGAAGATAATTTGATCATGCAATTCCAATATTTAAGCAATAAAAGAAAGCATGTATCTTATGTGGTAAAAGCCCATAGCCCTAGAAGACCTTAACCTAACTTAAGTCTTCATTTGCTCTTCATGGGTCTTTTGCTGCTCATCTGGCCCAAACCTGGGCCCAAGCGCCATCTGCAGCACAGGTGCGCCCACCAGGAATTTGCGCCTGGTCCCAGAGTCGAACCCTGGACCTCCCACCTGGTCCAGCCACTGCTGCATGCGCCTCTGCCAAGTGTGCTTTGTGCTCTTGTCTAATTAAATTACAAATTTAACTATCTAGACAAGAGTGACACGCAGGTCACTAACATTTATAAATTAAAACACAGTGATGCGCAGATCACAATAATTAATTTACAATTTAATACAGGCACGCAGGCCCCAGCACAGCACACAATTAATATGAGCAGCCCACATAAGACTAAATAGACAAACATATGCATCCAATCAGCATCATGTGATCCATCATAAAAATTAAAATTTTTGAAAACCCCTTGGGATCAATTTTAATTTTTTCCTTATTTCCCCTACAACCTTACAACGGTCCATTACTAGGGATCCACTCAACCAACCTAGTCAAATCCACTGCCCTTGCATGCACCAAGTCCTAACTGACTTGTGTTGACCATAAGGTCAACCATGCATGCGCCAGGGCTGAACGACCACACTGAGGTCTGGCAAGCGGGCGTGACCCCGGGCCTAACTCAGGTGCGTTCATTGGGTGTCTCAATCAGACATCGCTACACACCTGTCTGCAGTCGACCTATAGCCACCATAGGCTTGCGCCAAAGTGCTAACTGGTCGACCCATTCAGGCTGTCAGATGGTCTGATCAGACTGTTTGGATCTAACACAGGGGATGATTTCAACCCTAATAACCCGTCTAAGGGTTTAATGCAGGCGGCACTTAGATCTAATGGTGTGCACGCAAGTCGTTTGAGTTTTTAAGAAAACATCAACAAGAACATATAGAAGCGCTACCTTACTACATGCGTCAACTACAATACACAACAAGTAAAGGTTCGCATGTAGCCTAGATCTAGCAATATGGCGCATACAAGGATCACAAATCACAGCAAACATATTATCATGCATTTTAACCTCCTCTGATACCAATTGCAGGAGTCCCCTTCGAGGGGGAGCGAGAAAACCTAATGGCGCATGTGTTACATCGCAGCGGAAATAGGGGTTTTAGGGATCATTATGCATGATATATATTCAACTATGAAAAACGATTACGAGTGCCAATAAGATTCATACCATCGCCATCTATGGATGAAGTATTGGAAGCAAGGAGCGAAAGGGATCCTCTCCCTAGTCGACGCACACACGATGAAGAATGGCCTCTCCTTGTCGTCTTTGTGCTAGCAAAGCTTCAAGGGTCCTTTGCGCATGGAGGGGATAAGATCCTTGGGCTTGTCGAAGAAGAAGTTTCTCTACCCTCGTCGAGAGAGTTTTTCACACGAGAAGGAAGGAGACTTCGTTCAAGAGTGATGATCGCCAATAGAGTAAACACCTTGTAATGAACGTGGGCGTTGCTATCCAAAAATAGTAACCCATTACTCACTTCGGTTATGCGTTCACATGAAGTGAACCGCAATTCCTTCTCTTCGATTATTTGAACCAAGCGCTCATTACATGAGCTGGTTCAAGTGACTTTGGTCTAAGACCAAATCGGCCCAAGCAATGGTCGATCTTATTGAACCACAAGGTTCAAGATCACCGTTGATCTCTTGATGCTCTAGATCTCACTGATCTAGCATCATAACTCTCGATCGAAGCTTACCGATCTAAAGCCCTAATCAATCAAACATGATCAGACCAGATCTCACTCGCAATCAGAGCTTAACACCCCTTTAAACTGAACTAAACAATTCAGTCCACACGATCTGACTTAAAGAAGCCATATCATCAAATTGTGCGACCCTAAGGGTTTCCTTTAAATGTCGGTAACGATAACTCACGTTATCACGACCAGTGAGGGGTATCTAGCAACACATCACTGTCTCCCGATATAAAGGAAAGAGTCTTCCAAGACTTCACCCAAACCACAGCACAAGTGTGAATCCAATTCACTAGGCATGCATACTTCCTTTGCCACTTGATGTTCTTATTGGACAAGCCTGTCAAGCTTGTAACTCCAATATGATGAGCATGATTAGATCAGATGAACACTGTCACCTGGGTATGGCCATACACTCTCTCAATCATCTCATCCAGGGGGCCCTTATAGAACATCACACTCCTTTAACAAGGAGACGGCAATCCTATGTCTATCACTAGTGTCCTAACCTGACTCAAGCTCACCATCCAAGATAGTCTATAATCATTATGTTTCAAATGATATTGAACTACCTCAAAACAATGACAATCATCATTTAGAAAACACAAGTGATCTCAAGTCAGAGGAAATGTGCCACTTGTCGCAATCAAGGAATATTCACATTGTGACAAACAATTGAACATCCTAGTAGGGTCTGTCCAGTACATCCCATGTACCCATGAGTCTACATCTTATTCCATGCTCGAAGCATCCTATAAGATTAGAACACATATTAGTCTTAACCATATCAAGGCTGTCTCATGTTCACCAAGATATATCGACTAAGGACATAATAGCATGTCAGCCCAGCTGAACAGCTTTGAGACATTATTCAGAGGAACTTATATTGCAGCAGACAATGTAGCTAACTGAATAACAACCATGCCTTTATAAACTTAAGAGTTTATTACATGATACAGATACATTCCCACAGGCCTCAAACATTAGCCTTAAGGGCATACCCCAACACGCAGGCCCCAGCACATGATCAGACCAGATCTCACTCACAATCAGAGATTAAATCCCTTTAAACTGAACTTAATCAATTCAGTCCATACGATCTGACTTAAGTAAGCCATATCATCAAATTGTGCGACCCTGAGGGTTTCCTTTAAATGTCGGTAACGATAACTCACATTATCACGATCAGTGAGGGGTATCTAGCAACACATCACTGTCTCTCGATATAAAGGAAAGAGTCTTCCAAGACTACACCCAAACCACAGCACAAGTGTGAATCCATTTCACAAGGCATACAAATTTCCTTTGCCACTGGATGTTCTCATTGGACAAGCGTGTCAAGCCTGTAACTCCAATATGATGAGCATGATTAGATCAGATGAACATAGTCACCTGGGTATGGCCATACACTTTCTCAATCATCTCATCCAGGGGGGGCCCCATAGAACATCATGCTCCTTAAACAAAGAGACGGCAATCCTATATCTATCACCAGTGCCCTAACCTGACTCATGATCATTATCCAAGATAGTCTATAACCATTATGTTTCAAATGATATTGAACTACCTCAAAACAATGACAATTATCATTTAGAAACACAAGTGATCTCAAGTCAGAGGAAGTATGCCACTTGTTGCACACAAGGATTATTCACATTGTGACAAGCAATTGAATATCCTAGTAGGGTCTGTCCAGTACATCCAATGTACCCATGAGTCTACATCTTATTCCATGCTCGAAGCATCCTATAAGATTAGAACACACATTAGTCTTAACCATATCAAGGCTGTCTCATGTTCACCAAGATATCTCGACTAAGGACATATAGCATGTCAGCCTAGCTGAACAGCATTGAGACATTATTCAGAAGCACAGTTATTGCAGCAGACAATGTAACAAACTGAATAACAACCATTGCCTTTATAAACATAAGAGTTTATACATGATACTGTTACAATCCCAAGGCCTCAAACATTAGCCTTAAGGGCATACCCCAACAGAGTAGCCTGACTCATCATAGAACGAACCATATCAAGTAATGTTCTGTTCCTCCTCTCGGACACACCATTCCACTGCGGTGTTCCTGGCGGAGTGAGCTGTGAGATAATCCCACACTCCTTTAGATAGTCAGTGAACTCTCAACTTAGGTATTCACCACCTCGATCAGAACGAAGTGCCTTGATATTTCGGCCTAGCTGATTTTGTACTTCATTTTTGAACTCTTTGAACTTGTCAAAAGATTCACTCTTATGTCTCATTAGATAGACATACCCATATCTACTGAAATCATCAGTAAAGGTAATGAAGTACGAATAGCCACCTCTGGCATGTTTACTAAATGGCCCACACACATCACTGTGTATAAGGTCAAGTAAACCTGAAGCCCTTTGACCTTTGTGAAGAAAAGGAGACTTCGTCATTTTACCCAATAAACAAGCTTTGCATGTATCAATCTCCTCATAGGAGAATGATCCCAGCAGTCCATGATCATGCAACCGCTTAATGCGTTTCTTGTTAATATGGCCTAAACGACTATGCCATAACAAGGTGCTGTCATCAGCATACTTGGCTTTCTTATTATCAATATTTTGTATAGAACATTCCATGTCCAACATGAATAACCCATTGTTAATTGATCCAGAAGCATAAACAATATTATCTAAAGAAAGAACACACTTTGAAATATTGCATTCAAAGGAAAAACCTTTCCTGACAAGAGCAGGAATAGAGATAATATTTTTCGTAATACTCGGAATAAAATAACAATTGTCCAGTTCTAATACAAGTCCAGATGGTAATGAGATGTAATAAACCCCTACAGCAACAGCAGCAACCCGTGCCCCGTTCCCAACTCGTAGGTCCACCTCATGCTGTCCCACCTGTCTTCTTCTCTTGAGTTCCTGTACATTTGAACAAATGTGAACTCCACATGCAGTGTCCAACACCCATGAAATAGAAGAAGAAAACATGACCTCAGTCACAAAAATACCTGAGCCAGAAGCGATGCTTCCCTTCTTGTCTCCTTGGAGCGCTTTACAGTCCTTTTTCCAGTGACCCAGCTGGCCACAGTGGAAACATCTGTATTCCTTCGACCGCTTAACCTTTTGTTTCAGAGCCTTGTTGTAGTTCTTGACAGGGGCTTTGCCCTTCTTCCCCTTCTTCTTGTTCCTGGAAGGGAACATCAAGACAGAGGTTGAAGGCTTGCCCTTTAGAGTTTCCTCTGTAGTCAAGAGCATATTCAGCAACTCTGCCGGAGTACAGTCGATCTTGTTCATATTAAAATTAATAATGAACGGATCGAAAGAGGCCGGGAGGGACTACAGAATAATGTCTACAGCAAGCTCCTGATTGATGGTATGCCCCAGTTTCTCTAGAGCCTCTTTGTGCCCAATCATCTTGAGCACATGAGCTCCCACTGGACTCCCTTCAGCCAGTTTGCTTTGAAAGAAAAGCTTGGTCAAATTATAGCATTCAGTCCTCGCCTGTGCAGCATATAGCATCTTGAGGTTTGCTATCATTTCCATAGCAGACATATCCTCATGCTGACGCTGCAGCTGTGGCGTCATAGACGCTAGCATCATGCAAGCGACATCAATGCTATCATTGATATGCTTTTCATAGGCATCCCGAACCGCCCTTGCGGCGTTCAGAGCGGGTTGAGGCGGCACAGCCGTCTCGAGGACATACAGTTTCCTCTCTACCTTAAGAACAATCTTAAGGTGTCCGTACCAGTCTGAGAAGTTTGGCCCAGCAAACTTCTCCCTTTACAGTAGGGATCGCACATTGAAGCTCATGGTGTTCGTTGCTGCAAGAATCTACAACAATGCAAGAACAGCAAGGTCAGTATCAATGTTTAGAATCAATCCAGGACTTAAGAAAGATTCTTTTCTCACTATTTTATCTGACTGAAAAATCCATTAAAACAGTCCGAAAGAGTTATCACTCTTTTAGTGAGATGGGATCCAGATTTCATACTTGGTCTCCGCGTCCCGCTCAGGCGAGATAAGATGCACAGAGAGTACAAGCACTAATTTCTGGTAGGCAGTCCTTGCCAATCGCCAACCCGTGCGATTCCCCTTCATCTGGGCAATCCAGCCGACTATGCCAACTGAGTTGGTACAACACAGTCTCTGATCCCACAGATGGCTGCCTCCATATAGCTAACATATGCCCCATATGTAGCCCACATGGTCAAGCTGACCTGACCTACTCCCTGGACCACCACGTGCTATGCTGAGCAACGAGAAGCGATAAATCCCTTCTCTGTAACACGCAGGTGAAATCACACACCGTCTGAAGATAGATGGACGTGCCCACTGAGTGGGTACAACACGGCTCCAACGATAGTCAGAACAGTGAGGTTTCGCGTCAGAAGGCTATCGAGCTTGATATTTTAGCGTTGGATTTTAACGGTCTTTTATCTTCTTAACTATCATGCAAACCCTATGGTGATAGCAGAAGATAAACAAATCATGCACTTCTAATTATAAAAACGATAAGTAGAAAGCATGCTGATCTTATGTGGTAAAAGCCCATTAACCCTAAGTAAGACCTTAATATTCACTTAAGTCTTCACTTGATCTTTCTTCATGGGTCTTTTGCATCTCATCTGGCCCAACCCAGGGCCCAAGCGCCCACTGCAGCTCAGGTGCGCCCACCAGGTAAATGCGCATGTCCTAGGGTCGAACCCTAGACCTCTCACCTGGTCAAGCCACTACTGCATGCGCTACTGCCAAGTGTGCTCTGTGCTCTTGTCTGATTAAAATTACAATTTAATCTATCTAGACAAGATTGACACGCAGGTCAATTACACAATAAATTAATTAAAATGTGATACGCAGATCACAATAATATTAATTTACAATTTTAATCCAGGCACGCAGGCCCCAGCACAGCACACATTAAAAAGGGCAACCCACATAAGATGAAATAAACAAGCACATGGTATCCAATCAACATGTGATCCATTAACAAAATAAAATTTTTCAAAATCCCTTTGGAATCAATTTTATTTGTCTTATGAGCCCTACTACCTTACAACGGTCCATTAATAGGGATCCACTCATCATATCTAGTCAGATCCACTGCCCTTGCATGCACCAAGTCCTAACTGACTTGAGTTGACCTAATGGTCAACCATGCATGCGCCAAGGGCTGAACAGCCTTCATGAGTTCTGGCAAGCGGGTGTGACCCCGGGCCTAAATCATGTGCGTTCAATGGTTGTCTCAACCAGACCTCGCTACACGCCCTTGATGCAGTCGACCTATAGCCACCTCGTGCTTGCGCACAGGTGCTATCTGGTCAACCCATCTAGGCTGTCAGATGGTCTGATCAGACGATTTGGATCTTTTCTAGAGGATGACTTCAACCCTACTAACCCGTCTAAGGGTTTATAGCAGGCGTCACTTAGATCTAATGGTGATGCGCGCAAGATATAATGTTTTAGTAAAAACAACATTTACAAGCGACAACATAAAACATGCGCCAACATGAGTAAAAACATACAAGCATGTATTTTCGCATGTTAACTCTAGATCTATGCATAAGCGCATTCATGGATCAAACATGAAGATCAAGCAATCATATGAACAAGCAATAAACACATGCTCGGATACCAATTGCAGAGTCCCCTTCAAGGGGGAGCAAAACCCTAGATAGGCGCATAACATAAAACAAGCGGAAGCAAGGGTTTCTATAGATCTTTTAACTTGTCATATGATCAACTTTCATGAACTAGTATAGATCAGAAGAGATTCATACCATGGTCATCGCTTTGATGGAGCTTTGGAAGAAGATCGAAAGAAGCTTTCCTCCGAAGGTACCGCACACAAGAAGATAGATGGCGCCTCCTTGTTGATCCTTGTGCTAGCAAAGATCTTCAAGTCTCCTTGTCGAATGGAAGGGAGGAGATGTTTTTTTTCTTGGCCGAGAGCTCCTTGTCGTCAACACCTCTATCACACGAGAGTGAATATCCGTCAAAAGGAAGGAGCGACAAAACGTGAGGAGTGGTGAACGTGAGGCGTTGAGAAGCTATTTTGGAAACCGCCACTTCCAAAAATAGTAAGCCTTCACTTCATGCGTTGATGCGTTCACCCAAGTGAACCGAACGCATATGCATCTCCCCTTTGAACCATGCGCTCACATATGAGCCGGTTCATATTGGTTTGGTTCAAAACCAATCAAGCCAAGCCTTGAGTCTAGATCAAATTAAACCCTAAGGTTCCAGATCTGACCGTTCATCTCTTGATGCCCCTGATCTCACCGATCTAGCATCCAATCTCTCGATCGAAGCTTACCGATCTCAAGCCCTAATCAATCAAACATGATCAGGCCAGATCTCACTTACAATCAGAGTTTAAATCCCTTTAAACTGAACCATAACAATTCAGTCCACACGATCTGACATGAGTAAGCCATATCATCAAATTGTGCGACCCTAAGGGTTTCCTTTAAATGTCGGTAACGATAACTTATGTTATCACGATCAGTGAGGGGTATCTAGCAACACATCACTGTCTCCTGATATAAAGGAAAGAGTCTTCCAAGACTACACCCAAACCACAGCACAAGTGTGAATCCACTTCACGAGGCATACAAATTTCCTTTGCCACTGGATGTTCTTATTGGACAAGCGAGTCAAGCCTGTAACTCCAATATGATGAGCATGATTAGATCAGATGAACATAGTCACCTGGGTATGGCCATACACTTTCTCAATCATCTCATCCAGGGGGGCCCCCAGTAGAACATCACACTCCTTAAACAAGGAGACGGCAATCCTATATCTATCACTAGTGCCCTAAGCTGACTCATGATCATTATCCAAGATAGTCTATAACCATTATGTTTCAAATGATATTGAACTACCTCAAAACAATGACAATCATCATTTAGAAACACAAGTGATCTCCAGTCAGAGGATATGTGCCACTTGTTGCATTCAAGGATTATTCACATTGTGACAAGCAATTGAATATCCTAGTAGGGTCTGTCCAGTACATCCAATGTACCCATGAGTCTACATCTTATTCCATGCTCGAAGCATCCTATAAGATTAGAACACATATTAGTCTCAATCATATCAAGGCTGTCTCATGTTCACCAAGATATCTTGACTAAGGACATAGAGCATGTCAGCCTAGCTGAACAGCATTGAGACATCATTCAGAAGTACACTTATTGCAGCAGACAATGTAACAAACTGAATAACAACCATTGCCTTTATAAACATAAGAGTTTATACATGATACTGATACAATCCCAAGGCCTCAAACATTAGCCTTAAGGGCATACCCCAACAATAAGTACATAATCACAGATGTAAGCAAATATAGATAATGACAATGCCAGAATAATATATATAAAAAATCAAAGTGAAGTAGTACAATAATGGACCAAAACTAGGTCCTAGGGCATATACACCAATTGCTTGATATCCACGGGGCCTTCCTATGGTTGCATGACTGAAAGTGTATGACCATACCCAGGTGAAAGCCTGATCTAGTGATGACCATGAGAATGGATGAAAGCAAAGTGGTGACATACTTTGTCTAATTGGATATCAGTTTGGCAAAGAGACTATAATGCATCAATATCTTGTTACGATGATGGGGATGTCGATGTTGATATCCATTCTGAAGACTTGTGTAGCAGCGATGCACTGCTAGGTGCCACTCACTGCTTGTGATGACCTGAGTTCATCACTGCCAACGTCAGAGGAACCTACAGGGTCGCACAACTTGATACTCAGGTTCTCGTATTGATCGGGTAGCCTAATGATTGAGTTATTGGATAACTCGGATCTATTTGGGAGAATTCATCAACGCCATTGTGGCTGATGAGATGGAAGGGACTTATTGGAGTTAACTTCATTTTTGGGCCAGATGGGCCAAATGGGCTCAATAGGTCAAATGGGCCAAATGGGCTAAATAGGCCAATTGTGTCAAATGGGCCAAATGAAGTCTAAGCATGAAGCATGGACCAATGGGCCACCAAGCCCAATGGGCATTGAGCCCAGTTGGGGCGTGAGGCCTAATGGTCCATAAGGCCCAATGGGTTGTCAGGCCTAATGGGCCATGACAATAAGTTGTCTGGCCCAATAGACATCATGGTGAATTAAATACCACAATTAATTCTAGGAATTAATTCTGTAATTAATTCTAAGTTTAATGATGAAATTAATTATGAATTTGAAGAGTCACATCATTAATGATCATTATGAGACTTTATGTCAAGGTTTTAATGAGTCATTATGAGACTTTAATTCAGAGTTTAATTCTATAATTAATTCTGAATTTAATTCCACCATTAATGATGAATTTATTATAGAGAATAATTATGAATTTATTTCAGAATACCAGAGGTCATCGTGATTTCTATATAAGGGCTAAGAAGGTTGAGAGGAAAAAGTTCTAGATGAGGAGAAGTCTTCGAGAGACTCGTGCGGGGAGACTTCATTCGCAAGCTTGGAGCTTGGAGATTTCCCCTTTGAGACTCTCGCTTGGAGACTTGATTCGCAAGCTTGGAGCTTGGCGATTTCTCCTTCTTCCTCTCCTCTTGGCATTCGTAAGGTTGGACCTTGGTGAGTTTCCATCATCCCTCTCCTTGGCACCTTCTACTTGTGAGTGGCACAAGTTCTTGAGGATGACTCCCAAAGGCATGGATCTTCTTCCCGAGGCTAGTACCGGGCGTGGAAGATGAGAACTCAAGCATCGGCTGTGTGCGATACTACAGAGGGCGTACATTTGGGTGCCTACATCACATCCTTCTCTTTGCTGCAAGGTATCATCTCCTACTCACCGTGTCGATTCCTTTGCATGACTCGATCTTCAGGGTTTTTGTGACTGACCTGTTTCAACGATTGCTTCCGCTGTGCTTGTTTTAAAATTTTGAAATCTCCGGGGTGTCCCAACATCGCTAACCACGCAGCTTGCCGCCTATAAACAGGCGACGGACACCGCAGTCCAACAACTTAAGCTGTCGACCGATACCGCGGTCTAACAACTCTTAGTTGGATTATGGGACCGCGCTGATGTTGTTAATGCATCGCATCAAAGGCTCCCTAACCCAAGTCAACCCCCTCCATCTGCCTACCCCGCTCTCACTAGAGAATTGCCCTCGGTTGCCGCGCCCCCTCGGCGCCAACCCTTTGAGGATGAGTCCGGTCATCATAGGCCTTATGCGGTCCATGGGGACCCGGTCTACGAGGATGAACCTTTCGATGATGATGATGTGTGGGCCGCACAAAGGCTGCAAACCCAACCCCGCACCTGAGTAGACGATGACTTTCGTCATTTTATCCGAGACACCCCTGCGCACTTCACGGGTGGTTTAGACCCCACATAATTCCTGGACTGGGTTGCGTTCGTCGATACTTACTTCGACTTAAGTAATTGTCCCCCGCATATGCGGGTTCGGTATGTTCGAAACCTGCTGGAGGGTCCGGCGCGCCTACATTGACAGAATGTGGAGCGCCAAAATGAGCAACACGCCCTCCCTCCGATCACCCGTTGGGAGGAAATGAAGTATTGCCTCTGCGAGTGAAACATACCCCCTCGTATAGGTAGCGCTTCCTTGACCAATATAGTAGCCTACACCAAGGGTTGGGTACTATCGAGGAATACCGCCTCACTTTTGATACGTTACAACTTAGTTGTAACTTGCAAGAGGACCCCAAACTAGTGTTGTCTAAGTTTAAGAATGGGCTCCGCTTGGACATCCGATAGGCCCTACCCGCTTATCGTTCGGAGATGTTAGATCAAACCTTCCAACGCGCTCGAGACATCGAGCAAGAACTGTGCACTGCGGCTAGATGCTGCGAGTTTAGTACCCATCGGCGCCCGCTCACAAGCGGGTCCCCACCTGTCCACCATCGGACTAAACGAACTGAGCCTCATTCGGGCCCACGGCCTGCGCCCAAAACCCATGACTCCCCGTGATGTCCAGCCCTGGAGGCTTCCGCCTCTCACCCCACTTGGGAGGAGAAGGGCAAGGCCCCCGCCATTGGGTCATCCAAATGGGTCCATTGCTTCAATTGCCTTCAACCGGGTCACTACTCCCAGGATTGTCCCAAGAAGTGCGCCACCATGGACAAATCCCATTCCCGTGTCGCGACCATCACCTGCGAGCATGTGGAGCATGATATCGAGGCCGAATGTTACACAAGTCAGGTCACCCCACACTTGCGATTGTGCGGTGCACCCTTGTCCAAACCCCGCCCTTCGAGGATTGGAGGCGCACGATCATTTTTACAAGTTACATCAAGTGCAACAAGCACTCTTGTAAGATCGTCATCGACAGAGGAAGTAGCTTGAACGTGGTCTCCCGGACCGTGATCACGCGCTTTGGCCTCCCCCTTGAGCCCCACCCGAAGCCCTATTCGATCGCGTGGGTTGACACATCGAGTCTTCCAGTCACCCACTGATGTCAAGCCCTCATCGCTTTTGGGGATTATTGTGAGAAGGTGTGGTGCGACGTGGCAGCTATGGACATCGCCCACATCCTTTTAGGACGGCCTTGGTTTTATGATACAGACGTAGTCCACTACGGCAGGTCATACACTTATGTGTTTGATCATAACGACCAGAAAATCCGCTTGATCCCGGCTCTGCCTAAGTAGTTGTGTGCGTCCACATCGAAGGGTTTGATTGTCCTGCGTACACCTACCCCTCCCACACTGGTCGTGGTCTCCCTTATGTGCACCTCTGCACTTATGCATGAGGCCACTACGTCTAGAGTCGTCTACGCCTTGATGGTGCGCGAGGCGCAGGATCCCTTATAAAATCTACTTCTATTTTGGTTTTTGATGATTTTCAGGTAAAAAGGCACTATTTTTTAGCGTTTTCAAGCAAAATCAAATACATTGAAGAGTTACCATCATGAAGAAGAGGATACATGATAAATTTCAAGCAAAATGGAGTCACGAACCAAAATACGGTAGGGCCATAATCTATATTACGGTACCGTATTTTCGTACGCTGCCGTAATATCAGAGCACTGCCATAATTTGGAGAGTTTTTCATCAGAAGATTTTACGCAAATTACGACACTTTGATACTATGGTTTATTGTATTTTCTCTTCCATGCTAGCTTAATCTTATTTTGGGAGATGGGAGAGTAATTCACTTTTATTTCGAATGACTAGATAACTTTATTTTTGTCAGAATAGTTTTATTATGATAATTCTACTTGTGTGATGACTTGTCTTTAATTCTCCGTAGTTTCTTATTGTCTTGCATATTTTAGAATTTTGCGAAATAGACTGAAAGGTTGATTGTGAAATTTGGAACCCTAAAATATCATTGAGTTTGGAACTTATCGTAAGAAATTTGGTTTGTTCTTTGAATTCTGATTTTTAGTGATTTTATTGCCATGTTTGATAAAAAGAATCTAGGATTGAGTTATTGTGTCAAACGTGGAGATCTTGCACAAAAGTGAAGATCGGAACGTTGGAGAACCATGAGTAAAACTTGTGTTCATACTCGGATGCACAAAAGTCATCGTTGAGATTCCACTTGAGACGATCAACTTAGAATTCGGATGCACGAAAGTGATCCTTGAGTTCTTTGTTTGATGCTTTACTTATCTACAGCGTTGGGATAGATCTTGCGTGAAAGCGAGGATTGGTCCCTACATGATCATTTGCATGAAAGTGAGATGATCCTTTTATGAAGTAAATTATGTCTTTATCATGATAAAATTAGTCTGACGACCTTTTCTTCATATCTAGTCATTAAAATTAAAGTGGATGAAACCCTAGTCCCAGTTTATCTCTCTACTTCTCTTTTCGCTCTTCCATTGTTTACATGCATTAAAATCAGCTGCTTAGCTAGAAAGAATACAACTATTTGGTACTTAACAATAAGGTCTCTGTGGATTCCTTTTTATACTAAAACTTCGAGTATCCATGCACTTGCAGACACAACAAGTCTAGGACAACAAGATTCTGGGTACGCCAATAGAAAATAGAAAAGCTAGAGATAAGTTGCACCTACTTGTTGGGATACAACAAGTTTTTGCTGCCGTTGCCGGGGACCTTAGTTTTGTTAATATCAAAATAGTTGTTAGTATTGCTAGACTAAGTTTTATTTGTTTTAGATTTAACTTTATTTTCTGTTTTTGTAGGTTTTGGATTTTCACATGTTGTAACAGAACTGTGATTTCTAAAATTTGTGAATTTGCTTGTGTTTATTATTTTTTATTTTTTTTTATATTTTGAAAAAAAAATTGATTGATTGGTGTTGGATTATCTTTCTGTTCTTGATAGATTTGAAGATATGTCTCTTTATCACAACTCCTGGGCAACTAAAAGAGGTGAGGAATACATGCCACAAGGAAGGTATAAAGATGATTCATTGTGCACACTTCAAGATAAGTTTAACTCTTACATGCACTCTGTTAGATGTGATTTTTGTGGATGCTTTGATCATTGTACTTCTGATTGCCATATTTTAATGCCCCAAAATTCTAATTCTTCATGGTATCAAGATGATCATTATGTTTCTAGTTGGGAAAATCAAACTTCTTTTTAGATTGATTGCTCTATTCTTATTTCTGAACCATACTTTGAGGATATTAAAGAATCTGGGCTTATATCCATGCTTGAAAAATTCATGTCAAATCAAAACCAAAGCATGAAAAATGAAGACAAAGAAATTGAGGATCTTAAGGGAATAATTAGTCAACTTATATCTCAAGTAGAATCTTTAACTGCTAATTCTAAATTTTTAGAAACCCAGATATCGTAAAAAAATTATTTACTTGAGTTTGATTTGGAAACTAAGAAAATTGATTTAGAAAATTCCCCCTCTCATTATGATTGTTTCGAGATTGAGCCTTATGTGGATATTAATGTTGGTGTATATGCCCTTGGACCCATTGTTAGTCCATCTTGTACTGCTTGACTTTGATATTTAATATATATCGTACTAGCATTGTCGTTATTATGTTGTGTTTACATCTGCGATTATGTACATGGATAATAATGTCCCGGGAGACAGATTGTATCTGTGCTCAAACGGTGTGTCCCTGGTCAAATACCTGAGTGGATAAGGGATAGCTCTAGTACATGTGAGATTGGTATATGGGCTGGTTACGCACGGGGTGCTAACGCAGGCATTTAGGTATATTAGTGGTGGATATACTGGACCGACCCGCAGTGAGGCTTTAACTTGGTGTCATGAGTTAAGCTCACAAGTGACAGGAGATGCATTGATCTCTCAACTTGAGGTCATTGACTCTTCTATATGGTTAGGGACATGCTTTGATACAACCTAACGCTTCGCCGTAGTAGAGAGGTCATAACGGTTGTCATTGGGTATGTCACGACCCATATGAGAAGATCAATGGACAGACATAGGATTTGCCCCTTCCTGCGGGAAGCTTGATATCCACGGGGCCCGCCTATGGTTGCATGACTGAGAGTGCATGGCCATACCCAGGTGAAAGCCTGATCTAGTCATGACCATGAGATTGGGTGAAAACAAAGTGGTGACGCACTTTGTCCAATCGGATATCAGTCTAGCAAAGAGACTGTAATGCATCGGTTTCTTGTTGTGATGATGGGGATGTCGATGCTGATATCCATTCCAATGACTTGGGTAGCAGCAATGCACTGCTAGGTGCCAATCACTGCTTGTGATGACCTGAGTTCATCACTGCCAACGTCAGAGGAACCTACAGGGTCGCACAACTTGAAACTCGGGTTCTCGTATTGATCGGGTAGCCTATTGATTGAGTTATTGGATAACTCATATATGTTTGGGAGAATCCATCAGCACCACTGTGCTAGATGAGATGAAATGAATCGTTCGGAGCTAACTTGTTTTTGGGCCAAAATGGGCCCAATAGACCAAGTTGGGCTAATAGGCAAAATGGGCTCAATAAGCCATTAGGGCCAATGGGCCAAATGGAATGGCGCAAGCTACTTGGAGTGAGCTTGGCGCATTTCCTTGAGGTGCACAAATCCAAGTTGGACATCTTCTTATTGTGAGAAGCTTGGAGCTTCTCACTTGGAGTGGGTGAATGTACTTGGGCGCATGGCACTTGGAGTGGGCGAAATGGGTTTTACCTCTTGAAGAGGTGTGTCTCTTCATGAAGAGGTGTGCCTCTTCACTAGTGAAGAGATGCACCTATTCATGGGTATATAAACCCCCTTCCTCCCCCCTCATCAAAACTCTTGAACTCATGCCCCTTTTGTCCCCTTGTCGCCACTCCTAGAAACAGAGAGAGGGATGTTCGCCCATTGCCTCTCATCTTCCCTTTAGTGAGTTTGGAACTTTGGAAGTTCCTTGGTGCCCTCCTCTCCAAAGTTGGACTTTGGCTTCGGTTGATTCCGATTCGGATCTTGGTGGAGTGCTTCAAGAGTTGGACTCCGACGAAGCTCCACCTCCTCTCCTTGGCATCTCCTCTGGAGTTGGCGCAAGTGATTGAGGAAGTCTCCCAAAGGCGTGGATCTTCTTCTCGAGGCTAGCACCGGGCGTGGAAGAAGAGGATTCGAGGTTCGGTTGTGTGCGAGACTGCAGAGGGCGCACATTTGGGCGCCTGCATCGCATCACTTAATTTGCATCAAGGTATCATCTCCTACTCACCGTGTCGATCTCCTCGCAAGACTCGATCTTCTGGGATTTTGGGACTAGCCTGTTTCGGGGATTGCTTCCGCTGTGCTTGTCTATAAGATTTTAAAATCCCCGGGGTTTCCCAACAGTGGTATTAGAGCCATCTTGCGATCTCGAACGGTGTTTTATGGTTTTATTGTATGCTCACATGCCATCTGAATTTTTTAAAAAAAATTGCATATGCACATGAATTTTTCTAAGTAAGAAAAATTGTAAGTTTTTCGTTCTTAACATCTATTCGATCTTTTTGGTTTTTCGCTTTCTTCATATGGTGGGTTAGAGCCATATGTGAGAGGATTAATTTCTCCCCACGCATGTAGGATAGTCCTACTATGTGGGACTTGTCGAAGATTATGGGCATATGGTTGTCCTAATCTTGGCAGGTTAAGGATTGCAAGGGTAGACGGCAAGCGTGCTTGGAGCATGCATGTGTCACTTGTGGACTCCTGAGAGAAACAAAAAATCCTAGATTTGCGAACGGACGTTGAGGTTGAAAGACTATTTTCTAAGAAACTAAAACTGAAGTTTTATGTTTTCATGACCATATAGAAAAGCATGAGATGATTGTGCATCATGTTGTGGTCATAGTCAAGCCCCTTGTATGCCTGTGATGTATTTATGTGATGCCTGCGTGCCGCTTTTTGTTTTTGTTTTGTAAACGCACAAAGAAGATTAGGGGCGCATCCCTCATGGAGCTTACATCTTGGCACATCAACCATGATGGCGCATCTTGCTTGGTGGCGCAAGTAAGGGCTTGGCCGAACTTAAGGTTCGAGTGCTATCCCTCTTGGCACAAGCATTATGGCGCTTCATGCATGGAGGAGCCATCAAGGTATTGGCCAAACCCTTAGGTTTGCATGCTATGCCTTAATATGGAGGACCTTGAAGCCACACTTAAAGATAAAGCTTAGTGGCGGCAAGGTTAGGTCTGTTTGGGGCTTGTCACCTATGTCAAGCATTGAACATCCTTTCGCATGTGATGGTTCATTGCGTTGATTAGGCTATGACCACATCGCTTGTTTACTGTTTTTCAATATTTGCTAAAGCATGCCTGGTTGTGTTTTATCCTTTTGTTATCACTATAGGATTGCATGCCTGTAATGTTAGACAAAAGATAAAACTAAGAGGATGAGACCTCAAAAACCCTCAAAATAATATCGAGTCTGTAGCCTTCTAACGCGTAGCCCTCGTCAAGCTATCGATCAGTAGTGTTGTGCACTGTTTCCCACCCTAGTGGGACACACCCACTTATCTTTAGAAGGCGTGTGGTGGCAATGGTTTCCTGAGTCCAGTTAAAATCCTGGACGTGCCCTTGCAAGGAAGCTCGTTGGCCCTAGGCATAACGGTCAGGACAGACTTGACTAGATTTCATATGTGGTGGCCATATGATGGAATTCTAGAGGCAGCCTCAAGAGGTTAGGGTTTTGTGTTGTTCCAGCCCTAGTTCGGCACGAAATGCTTGAACTATTTTGAGAAGGGGAATTGCCCTAGCGGCAGTCGGCCGGCGTGCTTACCTTACGAAGCATGAGTCACTTTGTGCATCTCATCCCACCCTAGTGGGACGCGAAGCCTCGTGTGGAATAGATATCCCATCTCACTAGGAAATCTTGGATTTTCGGATTGACTTTATGGGTTGTCAATTCAATTAAAATAGTGGGAGCCACGATCATTTAATGCAAGTCCAAATTAAATGATTTGAAGTAGTACTAATCTGCTATCTTGCTTGTTGTAGATCAATGGCTACGAACAATAGCGGTTTGTCACTGTGATCCCTTCTTGACAAGGATAAGTTGGTTAGATCCAACTTCATGGACTGGTATCGGAACTTGAGGATAGTACTCAAGCTCGAGAATAAGCTATACGTCCTTGAGCAAGCTCTTCCCGTGCCTCCTCCACCTACAGCTCGAGCAGCTGAAAGGGATGCTTTTAGAAAGCATAAGGATGACTCTATGGAAGTGTCATGTCTCATGTCAGCCACCATGGCGCCTGAACTTCAGGTGCAGTGTGAGGAGCAGAACGCTTTTCAGATGATAACTCATTTGAAACAGATGTTCGAGGCTCAGGCTAGGACCGAGAGATACGACATTGCCAAAGCGGTCTTTCGGTGCAAGTTATCTGAAGGTGCTCCAGTGAGACCCCATGTACTCAAGATCATTGGGTATGTGGATCATCTCAAGAGACTAGGACACTCTATTGATAACGAGCTGGTCACGGATCTTATTCTTTAGTCCCTGCCCTCTAGCTTCAGTCTGTTTATTATTAATTTTAATATGAGCTGGATTGAGTGCTCAAGGGAGGAACTTTTGAATATGCTCCAGACGACCGAGCGAGAAATGGTCAAGACCAAACCCAATTCTGTTCTTTTGGTCCCTACGACCAAGAAGATGAAGAAGAGGGGTAAGGCACGTGCCAAGGGTCCGACCAAAGCACTGAAAAAGAAGGTGAAGAAGTCAAAGGAACAGAGGTGCTTCCACTATGGCGAGCAGGGCCACTGGAAAAGGGACTGCAAGCAACTTCAGAACGAGGAGAAGAGAAGCAGGGTTTCATCTTCTGGCTCAGGTATTTATATTACCGAAGTCAACCTTTCTACTTCTATGTCATGGGTATTCGATACCGCATGCGGAGCTCATATTTGTACAAATATGCAGGGGCTCAAGAAAAGTAGAGCGGTGCGGCCTGGAGAGATTGACCTATGTGTTGGAAACGGAACACAGGGTGTTGCTGTTGCCGTAGGATTTTTGACGCTCTCCCTACCTACTGGACTTCAGTTGGAGTTAGATCATTGTTATTATGTACCTTCTCTTACTAAAAAAATTGTATCTATTCCTTGCTTGGCAAGGAAAGGGTTTAAATTTGAAATAAAATAGGACTCTTGATCTTTTTCATTTGCAAATGTGTTTTATGGGAAGGGTACCTTGTGCAATGGATTATATGTCCTGGACATGGATAACTCTATTTATAACATAAATAATAAAAGGATCAAACTGAGTGGTTCAGTTGGTACGTACCTTTGGCATTGTCTATTAGCCCATATAAATAAGAATCGCATTCAACAACTCCACGCAAATGGATTGTTGGGTTCAAGCTTCTTGGAGAAATTTGATGCTTGCGAACCTTGTTTATTAGGAAAGATGACAAAAGCACCCTTCACCAAGATTGGTGAGAGGGCAGAAGGTTTGTTGGATCTCATACACAGTGATGTATGTGGGCCATTCATTAAACAAGCCAGAGGAGGGTACAACTACTTCATCACATTTACTGATGACTTCAGTAGATATGGTTATGTTTATTTGATGAAACATAAGTCCGAATCCTTTGAGAAATTTAAGGAGTTCAGACATGAAGTTGAGAACCAGCTTGGTAGATCTATTAAGACTCTTCGATCAGATCGTGCTGGAGAGTACCTGAGCAATGAGTTTCTTGACTATCTAAGAGAGTGTGGGATTCTATCCCAACCTACTCCCCCTGGAACACCACAATGGAATGGTGTGTCTGAAAGGAGAAATTGAACTTTGTTAGACATGGTTCGATCAATGATGAGTCATGCAACTTTACCACTCTCGTTTTGGGGATATGCACTAAAAGCAGCTTCTAAGATACTGAATAATGTTCCATCTAAGAGTGTCTCCATCATTCCGTACGAGGTATGGAGTGGGAGGAGACCGCATCTCTCTTATATCAGAGTCTGGGGATGTGAGGCTTATGTCAAAAGTCAAGATTATAGCAAGCTAGAACCCAGATCTGATAAATGCATGTTTGTGGAGTATCCTGAGGAAACTAAAGGATATTACATCTATATTCCCAGCGAGAACAAAGTTTTTATTGCTTGAGATGCTGTCTTTCTAGAGAGAGAATTTCTCATGAAAGAAGTCAGTCGGAGGAAGTTTGACTTGGACGAGGTCCAAGTGCAACCACAAGACACGGAGATGGAACCTAAAAATTCTTGCATTTTCATATGCAGAGAGTCTAATCTCATCTAGCTCATTTAATTGTCACCTCCATTTTTCACCCGCGTTCTTCAAATCGAAATTCAGCATTTTGATTGCCCAGAACGCCTTATGCTCGAGTTCTATAGGAAGGTGACATAATTTTCCATAATTCAATTGAAAATGAGACATACCTATTGGTGTTTTGAAAGCAGTCCGGTAGGCCCACAGTGCATCATCAAGTTTGAATGCCCAATCTTTTCTTATGTGTGACACTATCTTTTCCAAAATTCCTTTGATTTCTTTGTTTGATATCTCAACTTGTCCACTTGTTTGAGGATGATAAGGTGTTGCATCTCTATGATTCACCCCATACTTTCTGAGTAAGGCTGAGAACTTATGTTCAATGAAATGTGAGCCTCCATCACTAATCACTACTCATGGCATCCCAATGAAATGTGGGAAGATAATTTTTTTGAACAGTTTAACAACAACTATGCAATAATTAGTAGGAGAAGCAAGAGCCTCAACCCATTTTGAAACATAATCAACGGCCACAAGAATGTATTGGTTACCTCTAGAAGATGGAAAATGTCCCATGAAGTCAATCCCCCAAACATCAAATATCTCCACCTCAAGAATATTGGACAGTGGCATCTAATGTCTTCTGTTAATGTTCCCTGTCTTTTGACATCTATCACAAGATAAAACAAAGTTTCTAGCATCTTTAAAAATTGAAGGCCAATAAAATCCTGATTGCAACACTTTGAAAGCAATCTTCTCAATACCGGCACGACCACCATAAGAGGATCCATGACAATGAAACAATATATCTGTGATTTCCCCTTCGGGTACACAACTTCTAAAAATACCATCCGCACATCTTCTAAACACATAAGGCTCATCCAAAAAATAGTGCTTTACCTCAGCCAAGAATCTCTTCCTTCATTGGTAACTCAAATTACGGGGAAAACATTAGCTACAAGGTAATTTACTACGTCAGCATACCAAGGGGCTCTAATTTGTTCAATGGCCAGGAGTTGTTCTTTAGAGAAGGAATCATTGATTACATCATTCTTTTTCAGTATCCACCATTATCCTTGCAAGGTGATCTGCAACAAAGTTTTCTGATCCCTTTTTGTCTTTAATTTCAAAATCAAACTCCTGCAGGAGTAAAATCCATCTGAGCAAATGTGGTTTACTATCCTTTTTCTGCATTAAATATTTTACTATTGCATGATCCGTGTACACCACCACTTTAGAGTTAATCAAGTATGATCTAAATTTGTCAAAGGCAAATACGATGGCTAAAAGTTCCTTTTCAGTGGTGGTGTAATTCTTCTGTGTCTCATCCAAAGTCCTACTAGCATAATGAATAACATAAGGCTTTTTCTCTTTTCTTTGTCCCAAAACTGCTCCTATTGCATAATCACTAGCATCACACATGAGCTCAAAGGGCAAATCCCAATCTGGAGGCTGAATGATAGGTGCTGAAACCAAAGCTATATTCAATTCCAGAAAAGCAGATAAACAATCTTCATCAAAAGAAAATTTAACATCTTTATGAAGTAAATTTGTAAGAGGTCTGGCAAGTTTAGATAAATCCTTGATGAATCGCCGGTAGAATCATGCATGTCCTAGAAAGCTTCGGGCCTCCTTCACCGTGGTGGGTGGCTCTAATATCTCTATCACTTCAACTTTGGCTTTATCAACTTCAATTCTTCTTTCTGAAATCAAATGCCCCAAAACTATCCCTTGCCTAACCATAAAATGACATTTTTCCGAATTAAGCATAAGGTTAGTTTATTCACACCGCTACAAAACTCAAGATAAAGTCCTCAATAAAATCCCGAGTATCCATCTAAGAAAAAAAAGTGAGAATGGTTTGCAAGTCTTTCAACCATTTGATCAATAAAAGGTAAGGAAAAATGATCTTTCCTAGTGGTAGCATTCAATTTTCTATAATCTATGCACATGCACCAACTAGTAACAGTTCTAACAGGAATTAATTCATTGTCTTTGTTTTTCATGACAGTTACCCCTCCTTTCTTAGGAACACAATGTATAGGACTTACCCATTTACTATCGGAGATACGATAGATAATACCTGCATCAAGTAGTTTCAGAACCTCCTTCTTCTCAACTTCTTTCATAGAGGGGTTAAGTCTCCTTTGAAAACCTGCATGTGGTTTGTGTTCCTCTTCCATCAAGATCCTGTGCATACTAAAAGAAGGGTTAATTCCCTTTAAGTCATCAATTGTGTACCCAATTACCTTTCAACGAATCCTTAGTTCTTTGAGAAGCAAATCTGTCTCCCTTTTTCCAAGTTGTGCATCAACAATAACAGGGTAAGTAGAATCAGGACCAAGATATTCATAACGAAGGTTATCAGGTAAAGCTTTAAGTTCTACTTTTGGAGCCTTCCCTTCTTCATTCTTTTCATTATCACAAGCACTGCAATCTAATAATTCATTAATTTCAGCATAGCTTTTTACATTAGAATCAAGAGCAAAATCTGAATCATATTCAGAGGTTTCAACAAATAAATCATTAAGATCATAGACAATGTCATCTACAACATGTATACTATAGCAAGATCTAGAATTTAATGGGTCTTTCATGGCTTCATTCAAGCCATACTCAATTATTTCATACCCAATAGTAAGTGTAAGCTTACCATTTTTTACATCAATAAGTGCTCCCACTGTGGCTAAGAACGGTCTACCAAGTATGATGGGGATTTTTGCATCTTCTTCCATTTCAAGAACTACAAAATCTACTGGAATGAAATATTTACCCACTTGGATAGGCACATCTTCAAGAATTCCTACAGGTAACTGAACGATCGGCGAGCTGCAAAGATATAGAAGTTGGTTTAAGCTCCCCCATGTCCAATTTCTTGCAAATAGATAATGGCATTAGGCTTACACTAGCACCTAAACACATAAGCCTAGGTCAAAAGCCATACTCCCAATGAAACAAGGGATAGAGAAACTACCTGGATCCTTCAATTTTGGTGGCAACTTATTTTGGATAATAGCACTATATTCCTTAGTTAAAGCCATGGTACCGTAGTCCTCTATCTTTCTCTTATTAGACAAAATTTCTTTCAAAAATTTAGCATATGTGGGCATTTGAGATAAAGCTTTAGTAAATGGAATGTTAATGTAAAGCTTTTTCAAAACATCTAAAAATTTCTCACATTGTTTATCTAATTTAGCTTGCACTAACCATTGGGGAAAGGGTATAGGTGGCCTATAAGGTGGAGGTAAATTAGGTTTAGAAGCATCATTCTTACATGGCACATCACCTTCTAACCATTGGGGAAAGGGTATAGGTGGCCTATAAGGTGGAGGTAATTTAGCTTGGGATTTCTCATGCTCAAAAGATTTTTCTAACTCTAATTCTTCATCATGTTCATCATTAGGCTCTTTCTCATTGTTCACAACTCTCCCCATTGGTTCCTCGAATTTCTTGTTGGTGTATATGCCCTAAAGACCAATGTATGGACATGGTCAGGCATTGTTTGAATGTACTTTGATAGAACTATTACTCTTTATATAGGCATGGTCATTATTATGCAGACTTCTCTACCTGCGTTGATGTATTGAGTTGCATAAATAATGTCCCAGGAGTTTGGATTAGATCCGTTCTCATAAGCTATCCCCAGACAAGGTACCTTAGCGGATATGGGACAGCTTTGGTACATGTGAGACTGGTGTATGGGCTGGTTATGTGCGGGGCATAGTAACGCAGACATACAGGTGCATTGGATGCACTGGAGTGATCCACCATGAGGATTGACTTGTCTAGTCAACAAGTCAATCTCACATGCAAGAGGTTTGCATTGATCCTTAGACTTGAGGTATTCATGTCTAGATTTGATGATGGGTATGTTTTAATACAGTCTTACGTCTCTCCGTAATTGGGAGACCAAAACGACTGTCATTGGGCATGTCATAAGTCACGTAGAGACATGGATGACCAATAGTAGGATTTGCCCCTTCCTTTAGAGGAAGCATGATATCCACCTCGGGGCGCCCACCTTATTGGTGTATGACAGAAAAGTGTGGCCACACTTGTTGAGTCATGACCAATGCATTGGATAATAAACTTGAGACTAATCCAATGGCAGGATATCAGCTTAGGCAAAGGAATCTGTAATGCAATAGGAATCCTCGTTGCTTGTTAGGAGTTGTTGCCATAATTACTTAAGTCCTATGACATGGGTAGTAGTGATGTGTTGCTAGATACCCCTCACTACTTATGATGTTTACATCATTGCCATCGTCATATGGATCCTACGGGGTCACACGCAATAGACTCTTGACGTTGCTTTAATCAGAAGCCTTAGGATCAAGTTATTGGATAACTTGGATCAATTTGGAAGATTTCATCAGCGCCAATGGGCCTGATGAGTTGGAAGAAAGTTATTGGAGCCAAACTTCATTTTTGGCTGGTTGACCCGAAATTGACCTAGATTGGTCACATTTGGATTAGGGTTGCATTGGATTAGATCCAATGGCTTAATCAACCCATGCCATGAAGTTTGGGCTATCTCATTATCCAATGAGGCCCAATAATTAGTTGTCATGAAGAGCAATTGGCTTAAGAGGGTATAATGGGGAGAAATCTCACCCCATTGGCGCCTAGGGGCATAATGGGGTGAGGAAGGCGCCATTGCTTCATTATGGAAGTAAAGGGCGCCTAGCCCTTCTTCCTTGGATGGAATGCTTGCCTCTAAGGCAAGTCTTGGGGATGATATGGCTTGAGAACTTTTATGGGAAGTTCCTAGGCGCATATGGATATAGGGAAGAGGTATATGGTAATATCTTGGAGACTTACCTTACCTCAAACCCTAGTTTCTCCCAAGACACCACCCTAGCCGAATTCCTCATGCATGTTGCGCCTAGCCCTTCTCCTTGGATGGAAAGAATGCCTCTAAGGCATGTCTTGGGCTGATATGGCCATTGGGCAAATTAGGATAGGTTGAATGAGGTTTATGGTAAATGGTAAAGTCTTGGAGACTTTCCTTACCTCAAGACTCCTTTATCCTAGCCGCCTACTTGGCATAATCCTAGCCATTGCCCTAACCGCCCCCTGTCCTATTAATAGGACCCTTGTCGCCCCACTAAAAGGTTGATTCGTGTGGATAACATCTAGGAGGGGTGACATATCTCTTGGAGAGACTTGGAGTGCAAGGGGCGAGAGTAAATAAAGCTTGGCGCAAACTTCTTCCTTGGAGCCGCAAGTTCTTGCTCTCCCTCTCTTCTTGGCGCAAGGATTCTTAGTGCTTGGTGGCATCTCCTTGCCACAAGCTCTCTCCCTTCCTTGGCCATAGGCGCACCTTGCTTGAAGGTGGCGCAAGCAAAGAAGAAGAAGGAAGCAACTTGACGGCATCATCTTCCTCCTCATCTCCTCTTGGCGCTTTCATCTTGGAGGTGGCGCAAGAGAAGTAAAGATACCATAAGACTTGATTCTCTTCCCGAGGCTAGCACCAAGCATGGAAGGGAGCAACGATCAAGGAGTCGACGCGTGGATACTTGTAGAGGGCAAACACTTGGGCGCCTTCAACATGGCTTCGACATCTAGACAAGCAAAATGAAAGGTCCCTAAGAAATAGGGGGTGAAACCCTAAGCATGCGCAACTTAAAATTGCATGGGCGGAATTAGGGTGTCTTAGGATCGCATGTGATATATTCATATGATCAACTTTAAATCTTTGTAAAGATGATGAAGGAATCATACCATTGCCATGACTTGGATGGCAACTTGGAAGAGAAAGATGCAAGCGCTTCTTCTCCAAAGGCACCGCACACAAGAGGTGATCGCCTACTCCTTGTTGCTTCTTGTGCTAGCAAGGCTTCAAGGGTCCTTTGTGTGGAGGAGATGAGATCTCTTGGTTTTTCGAAAGCCTTCCTCTACACTCGTCGAGAGAAGCCACACGAGAGGGAGAGGCGTCAGGAAGTGAAGAGAGGCGACAAGAGAGAAAAATGTTCCTCATGAACGTGGAGGCGTTGCAAAAACGATTTCCAAAAATAGCAACCCTTTATTTCTCAAGCGTTATGCGTTCACTCCAAGTGAACCGAACGCAACTTCTTTTCACTCTTTGAACCTTTGAACCAAGCGCTCACATGATGAGCCGGTTCACATGTATATGGTTCAATGGTCAAACCAAACCAGCCCAAGCAATGGTCTAGATCTCATTGAACCAAAAAGGTTCAAGATCTAACCGTTGATCTCTCGATGCTCTTGATCTCACCGATCTAGCATCAATACTCTCGATCGAAGTTTACCGATCTCAAGTCCTAATCAATCAAACATGATCAGACCAGATCTCACTTACAATCAGAGTTTAAATTCCTTTAAACTGAACCGAAACAATTCAGTCCACACGATCTGACTTAAGTAAGCCATATCATCAAATTGTGCGACCCTAAGGGTTTCCTTTAAATGTCGGTAACGATAACTTACGTTATCACAATCAGTGAGGGGTATCTAGCAACACATCACTGTCTCCCGATATAAAGGAAAGAGTCTTCCAAGACTACACCCAAACCACAGCACAAGTGTGAATCCACTTCACGAGGCATACATGTTTCCTTTGCCACTGGATGTTCTTATTGGACAAGCGTGTCAAGCCTGTAGCTCCAATATGATGAGCATGATTAGATCAGATGAACATAGTCACCTGGGTATGGCCATACACTTTCTCAATCATCTCATCCAGGGGGGCCCCTTTAGAACATCACACTCCAATCAAGGAGACGGCAATCTTATATCTATCACTAGTGTCCTAACCTGATTCATGATCATTATCCAAGATAGTCTATAACCATTATGTTTCAAATGATATTGAACTACCTCAAAACAATGACAATCATCATTTTAGAAACACAAGTGATCTCAAGTCAGAGGACATGTGCCACTTGTTGCAAACAAGGATTATTCACATTGTGACAAGCAATTGAATATCCTAGTAGGGTCTGTCCAGTACATCCAATGTACCCATGAGTCTACATCTTATTCCATGCTCGAAGCATCCTATAAGATTAGAACACATATTAGTCTCAATCATATCAAGGCTGTCTCTTGTTCACCAAGATATCTCGACTAAGGACATTACAGCATGTCAACCAAGCTGAACAGCATTGAGACATTATTCAGAAGCACACTTATTGCAGCAGACAATGTAACAAACTGAATAACAACCATTGCCTTTATAAACATAAGAGTTTATACATGATACTGAAAGAATCCCAAGGCCTCAAACATTAGCCTTAAGGGCATACCCCAACAATCTCCCACTTGCACTTAATCTAATGGTTGAGAAATCTCAAACCCATAATATTACAGTGCTTCTCATGCTTCTGCTGTGCCAGAGGCTTGGTAAGCGGGTCAGCCAGATTGTCATCTATATGAACCTTGCAGATTTTGGTCTCACCACGATCAATGATCTCCCGGATCATGTGAAACCGTCTCTGTATGTGCTTGGACTTCTGGTGCGACCGTGGTTCCTTTGCTTGTGCGATTGCTCCAGTGTTATCACAGAAGATAACCAAAGGATCTGCACTCGAAGGAACAACACCAAGTTCCTGAACGAACTTGCGAATCCATACTGCCTCCTTAGATGCTTCCGAGGCAGCAACATACTCGGCTTCTGTTGTGGAATCAGCAACGATAGACTGTTTGAAACTTTTCCACACCACTGCTCCACCATTCAAGCTAAAAATATAGCCTGATTGCGATCGGAAATCATCCTGGTCAGATTGGAACGAAGCGTCAGTATATCCTTCAATACTGAGTTCTTCCTGACCTCCATATATCAAGAACATATCTTTGGTCCTCCGAAGATATTTCAAAATGTTCTTGACTGCAATCCAGTGCGCCTGACCTGGATTACTTTGGAATCGACTGGTCACGCTTAACCCGTAAGCGACGTCTGGGCGAGTACATAACATCGCATACATAATGGACCCAATAGCCGAAGCATAAGGCGTATTGTCCATTTCATCTTTCTCAGTCTGTGTTAGTGGACACTGACTCTTTGAAAGATTCAGACCATGTCTGACTGGAAGATATCCTCTTTTAGAATTCTCTAAATGAAATCTCTCCAGGACTTTATAGATGTAAGTACTTTGGCACAGCCCGAGAAGCCTCTTAGATTTATCTCTGTAGATCTTCACACCTAATACATAGGCTGCTTCTCCTAGATCTTTCATCTGGAAACATTTTCTTAACCATGCTTTAATAGCATGCAGTTCAGGAATATCGTTTCCAATGATTAAGATATCATCGACGTAGAGGACTAGGAAAGTAATCACGCTCCCACTAAACCTCTTATATACACACGGGTCATCTTCATTCTTGATGAAACCAAATTCACAGATTGATTCATCAAAATGAATATTCCAGCTTCTAGATGCTTGCTTAAGTCCATAAATGGACTTCTTTAACTTGCATATTTTATGACGATCTGATGGATTAGTGAAACCTTCAGGTTGTGTCATATACACATCCTCATCCAGTTTTCCATTAAGGAAAGCGGTCTTCACATCCATCTGCCAGATCTCATAATCGTAATATGCTGCTATCGCAAGAATAATCCGAATAGACTTGAACATGGCTACAGGAGAGAAAGTTTCATCATAATCTATCCCGTAGATTTGTTTGAAACCTTTCGCAACTAGCCTGCCTTTATAGGTAACTACGTTACCATCCATGTCAATCTTCTTCTTGAAGATCCATTTACAGCCTATAGGGATTACTCCCGGAGGCGGATCAACCAAATCCCAGACTTGATTATCTAACATGGAGTCCATCTCGGCTTGCATAGCTTCAAGCCATCTAGCTGACTCCGGTCCACTGACCGCATCCGCATAAGTGAGGGGTTCATCATGATCAATGATGTAGACTCCGTCATAGCGCTCAGGCTGTCGACGGATCCTTCCCGATCTACGCGGTTCCCGTGATATCTGAGCCTCAGGTTGTTCAATAACCTGTTCTACTGGCTCAGGCTCATCCAACTGTGCTTGACTACTTTGTCCTTCCTCTGGATTCTCATCCAGTTTTATTTCTCTCCCACTGGCTTCTTGCAGAAGAAATTCCTTCTCAAGAAAAATTACCGTCCGAGCAACAAATACTTTGTTCTCTTTGGGATCGTAGAAATAATAACCCTTAGTTTCCTTAGGGTAACCGACAAAGATGCATTTCTCAGATCTGCTCTCTAGTTTCCCAGAGGCGAGCTTTTTGACATAAGCATCGCAACCCCAGATCTTAATAAATGTCAAGCTCGGCTGTTTCCCATACCATAACTCATATGGAGTCTTTGAAACTGCCTTGGATGGCACTCGGTTTAGTACCTTTGCAGCTGTTTCCAGTGCAAATCCCCAAAAGGAGTAAGGTAGAGTAGCCTGACTCATCATTGAACGAACCATATCCAGTAAGGTTCTGTTCCTCCTCTCAGACACACCATTCCATTGCGGTGTTCCTCGTGGAGTGAGCTGTGAGATAATCCCACACTCCTTCAGATAGTCAGTAAACTCTCGACTTAGGTATTCTCCACCTCGATCTGAGCGAAGTGCCTTGATATTTCGGCCTAGCTGATTCTGTACTTCATTTTTGAACACTTTGAACTTGTCAAAAGATTCACTCTTATGTCTCATTAGATAGACATACCCATATCTACTGAAATCATCAGTAAAGGTAATGAAGTATGAATAGCCACCTCTGGCATGTTTACTAAATGGCCCACACACATCACTGTGTATAAGGTCAAGTAAACCTGAAGCCCTTTGACCTTTGTTAGGAAAAGGAGACTTCGTCATTTTGCCCAATAAACAAGCTTTGCATGTATCAATCTCCTCATAGGAGTATGATCCCAGCAGTCCATGGTCATGCAACCGCTTAATGCGCTTCTTGTTAATATGGCCTAAACGACTATGCCATAGCAAGGTGCTGTCATCAGCATACTTGGCTTTCTTATTATCAATATTCTGTATAGAACATTCCATGTCCAACATGAATAACCCATTGTTAATTGATCCAGTAGCATAAACAATATTATCATAAGAAATAACACACTTTGAAATATTGCATTCAAAGGAAAATCCTTTCCTGACAAGAGCAGGAATAGAGATAATATTTTTCGTAATGCTTGGTACAAAGTAACAATTGTCTAGTTCCAATACAAGTCCAGATGGTAATGAGATGTAATAAACTCCTACAGCAACAGCAGCAACCCGTGCCCCGTTTCCAACTCGTAGGTCCACCTCATGCTGTCCCACCTGTCTTCTTCTCTTGAGTTCCTGTACATTTGAACAAATGTGAACTCCACATGCAGTGTCCAACACCCATGATATAGAAGAAGAGGATATCATGACTTCAGTCACAAAAATACCTGAGCCAGAAGCGATGCTTCCCTTCTTGTCTCCTTGGAGCGCTTTACAGTCCTTTTTCCAGTGACCCAGCTGGCCACAATGGAAACATCTGTATTCCTTCGACCGCTTAACCTTTTGTTTCAGAGCCTTGTTGTAGTTCTTGACAGGGGCTTTGCCCTTCTTCCCCTTCTTCTTGTTCCTGGAAGGAAACATCAAGACAGAGGTTGAAGGCTTTCCCTTTAGAGTCTCCTCTGTAGTAAAGAGCATATTCAGCAACTCTGCCGGAGTACAGTCGATCTTGTTCATATTAAAATTAATAATGAACGGATCGAAAGAGGCCGGAAGGGACTGCAGAATAATGTCTACAGCAACCTCCTGATTGATGGTATGCCCCAGTTTCTCTAGAGCCTCTTTGTGCCCAATCATCTTGAGCAGATGAGCTCCCACTGGACTCCCTTCAGCCAGTTTGCTCTAAAAGAAAAGCTTGGTCAAATTATAGCGTTCAGTCCTCGCCTGTGCAGCATACAGCATCTTGAGGTTTGCTATAATTTCTATAGTAGACATATCCTCATGCTGACGCTGCAGCTGTGATGTTATAGAGGCTAGCATCAGGCAAGCGACATCAATGCTATCATTGACATGCTTTTCATAGGCTTCCCGAACCGCCCTTGCGGCGTTCGGAGCGGGTTGAGGCGGTATAGCTGTCTCGAGGACATATAGTTTCCTCTCAGCCTTAAGAACAATCTTAAGGTGTCCGTACCAGTCTGAGAAGTTTGGCCCAGCAAACTTCTCCCTTTCCAGTAGGGATCGCACATTGAAGCTCATGGTGTTCGTTGCTGCAGGAATCTACAACAATGCAAGAACAGCAAGGTCAGTATCAATGTATAGAATCAATCCAGGACTTAAGAAAGATTCTTTTCTCACTATTTTATCTGACTGAAAAATCCATTAAAACAGTCCGAAAGAGTAAGACTCTTTTAGTGAGATGGGATCCAGATTTCATACTCGGTCTCCGCGTCCCGCTCAGGCGAGATAAGATGCACAGAGAGTACAAGCACTAATTTCTGGTAGGCAGTCCCTGCCAATCGCCAACCCGTGCGATTCCCCTTCATCTGGGCAATCCAGCAGACTGTGCCAACTGAGTTGGTACAACACAGTCTCTGACCCCACAGATGGCTGCCTCTATATAGCTAACATATGCCCCATATGTAGCCTACATGGTCAAGCTGACCTGACCTACTCCCTGGACCACCACGTGCTATGCTGAGCAACGAGAAGCGATAAATCCCTTCTCTGTAACACGCAGGTGAAATCACACACCGTCTGAAGATAGATGGGCGTGCCCACTGAGTGGGTACAACACGGCCCCAACGATAGTCAGAACAGTGAGGTTTCGCGTCAGAAGGCTTACGAGCTTGATATTATAGCGTTGGATTTTAACGGTCCTTTTATCTTCTTAACTATCATGCAAACCCTATGGTGATAGCAGATGATAAATAAATCATGCAATTCTAATTATTTAAACAACAAAAGAAAGCATGATGATCTTATGTGGTAAATGCCCATTAAGCCTAGGTAAGACCTTAAGTTAACTTGAGTCTTCACTTGAGCTCTTCATGAGTCTTTTGCAACTCCATCTGGCCCAACCTGGGCCCAAGCGCCCACTGCAGCTCAGGTGCGCCCACTAGGTAAATCCGTCTGTCCTAGAGTCGAACTCTAGACCTTCCACCTGGTTAAGCCTCAAGCTGCATGCGCCTCTGCCATGTGTGCTCTGTGCTCTTGTCTGATTAAAATTACATTTTAATCTATCTAGACAAGATTGACACGCAGGTCAATTACACAATAAATTAATTAAAATGTGATACGCAGATCACAATAAATATTTGCAGGAGTCCCCTTCAAGGGGGAGCGCAAGCGGATAAAACCCCTTTCAAGAGGGGGGCGCAAAACCCTAATACATGCACATAGAACACTATTGCATGGGCGGAAATTAGGGCATCAAGAATCGGTTGCATGATATATATGATCAACTATGAAAAACCGATTGCAAATATCAAGAAGAATCATACCATCGCCATTCGTTGGATGGTGTGTTGGAATCAAAGACCGATAGGGATCTTCTCCCTAGTCGACGCACACACGATGAGGAATGGCTTCTCCTTGTCGTCTTTGTGCTAGCAAAGCTTCAAGGGTCCTTTGCGCGTGGAGGAGATGAGATCCTTTGGGCTTGGCGAAAAAAAAACTTCCTCTACACTCGTCGAGAGCTTTGTCACACGAGAAGAGAGAAAAATCGTCCAAGGTGATGAGAAGCGATTGAGCGAACGTTGTAATCAACGTGGAGGCGTTGCTATCCAAAAATAGCAACCCATTACTCTCAACGGTTATGCGTTCACATGAAGTGAACCGTAACTCCTTCACCCCATTTGAATCTTTGAACCAAGCGCTCACAAGATGAGCCGGTTGAAATGACTTTGGTCCAAGACCAAATCAGCCCAAGCAATGGTCGATCTTATTGAACCTCAAGGCTCAAGATCACCGTTGATCTCAAGATGCTCCTGATCTCACCGATCTAGCATCAAATCTCTCGATCGAAGCTTACCGATCTCAAGCCCTAATCAATCAAACATGATCAGATCAGATCTCACTTACAATCAGAGTTTAAAACCTCTTTAAACTGAACCTAAACAATTCAGTCCACACGATCTGACTTAAGTAAGCCATATCATCAAATTGTGCGACCCTAAGGGTTTCCTATACCTGTCGGTAATGATAACTCACGTTATCACGATCAGTGAGGGGTATCTAGCAACACATCACTGTCTCCCGATAGAAAGGAAAGAGTCTTCCAAGACTTCACCCAAACCACAGCACAAGTGTGACTCTAACTCACAAGGCATGCATCTTTCCTTTGCCACTGGATGTTCTTATTGGACAAGCGTGTCAAGCTTGTAGCTCCAATATGATAAGCATGATTAGATCAGATGAACACAGTCACCTGGGTATGGCCATACACTTTCTCAATCATCTCATCCAGGGGGCCCCTGTAGAACATCACACTCCTTAAACAAGGAGATGGCAATCCTATGTCTATCACTAGTGCCCTAACCTGATTCAAGCTCACCATCCAAGATAGTCTATAATCATTGTCTTTCAAATGATATTGAACTACCTCAAAACAATGACAATCATCATTTAGAAACACAAGTGATCTCAAGTCAGAGGAAATGTGCCACTTGTTGCAATCAAGGAATATTCACATTGTGACAAACAACTGAATATCTTAGTAGGGTCTGTCCAGTACATCCAATGTACCCATGAGTCTACACCTTATTCCATGCTCGAAGCATCCTATAAGATTAGAACACATATTAGTCTCAATCATATCAAGGCTGTCTCATGTTCACCAAGATATCTCGACTAAGGACATAAAGCTTGTCAGCCTAGCTGAACAGCTTTGAGACATTATTCAGAAGTACACTTATTACAGCAGACAAGGTAACAAACTGAATAACAACCATGCCTTTATAAACAGAAGAGTTTATTACATGATACTGTTACAATCCCAAGGCCTCAAACATTAGCCTAAGGGCATACCCCAACAATCTCCCACTTGCACTTAATCTAATGGTTGAGAAATCTCAAACCCATATTATTACAGTGCTTCTCATGCTTCTGCTGCGCCAGAGGCTTGGTAAGAGGGTCTGCCAGATTGTCATCTGTATGAACCTTGCATATTTTGATCTCGCCACGTTCAATGATCTCCCGGATCAAATGAAACCGTCTCTGTATGTGCTTGGACTTCTGGTGCGACCGTGGTTCCTTTGCTTGTGCGATTGCTCCAGTGTTATCACAGAAGATAACCAAAGGATCTGCACTCGAAGGAACGACACCAAGTTCCCGTAAGAACTTACGAATCCAGACTGCCTCCTTGGATGCTTCCGAGGCTGCAACATACTCGGCTTCTGTTGTGGAATCAGCAACAGTTGACTGTTTGAAACTCTTCCACACCACTGCTCCACCATTCAAGCTAAAAACATATCCTGATTGCGATCGGAAATCATCCTGGTCCGACTGGAACGAAGCGTCAGTATATCCTTCAATACTGGGTTCTTCCTGACCACCATATATCAAGAACATATCTTTGGTCCTCCGCAGATATTTTAAAATGTTCTTGACTGCAATCCAGTGCGCCATACCTGGATTACTTTGGAACCGACTGGTCACGCTTAACCCGTAAGCGACGTCTGGGCGAGTACACAACATCGCATACATAATGGATCCAATAGCCGAAGCATAAGGCGTATTGTCCATTTCATCTTTCTCAGTCTGTGTTTGCGGACACTGACTCTTCGAAAGATTCAGACCATGTCTGACTGGAAGATATCCTCGTTTAGAATTCTCTAAATGAAATCTCTCCAGGACTTTATCGATGTAAGTACTCTGGCACAACCCGAGAAGCCTCTTAGATCTATCCCTGTAGATCTTCACACCTAATACATAGGCTGCTTCTCCAAGATCTTTCATCTGGAAACATTTCCTTAGCCATGCCTTAACCGCATGCATTTCAGGAATGTCATTTCCAATGATCAAGATATCATCGACGTAGAGGACTAGGAATGTAATTACGCTCCCACTAAACCTCTTATATACACACGGGTCATCCTCGTTCTTGATGAAACCAAATTCAGTAACTGATTCATCAAAACGAATATTCCAGCTTCTTGATGCTTGTTTAAGTCCATAAATAGACTTCTTTAACTTGCATATTTTATGACGATCTGATGGATTAGTGAAACCCTCAGGTTGTGTCATATACACATCCTCGTCCAGATTTCCATTAAGGAAAGCTGTCTTCACATCCATCTGCCAGATCTCATAATCATAATATGCAGCTATCGCGAAAAGAATCCGAATAGACTTAAACATGGCCACAGGTGAGAAAGTTTCATCATAATCTATCCCGTAGATTTGTTTGAAACCTTTCGCAACTAGCCTGCCTTTATAGGTAACCACGTTACCATCCATGTCAATCTTCTTCTTGAAGATCCATTTACAGCCTATAGGGATTACTCCCGGAGGCGGATCAACCAAATCCCAGACTTGGTTATCTGACATGGAGTCCATCTCGGCTCGCATAGCTTCAAGCCATCTAGCTGACTCCGGTCCACTGACCGCATCCGCATAAGTGAGGGGCTCATCATTATCAATGATGTAGACTCCGTCATAGCGCTCAGGCTGTCGACGGATCCTTCCCGATCTTCGCGGTTCCCGTGATATCTGAGCCTCAGGTTGTTCAGTAACCTGATCTACCGGCTCAGGCTCATCCAACTGTGCTTGACTACTTTGCCCTTCCTCTGGATTCTCATCCAGCTTTATTTCTCTCCCACTGGCCTCTTGCAGAAGAAACTCCTTCTCAAGAAATATGGCCGTCCGAGCAACAAATACTTTGTTCTCCTTGGGATCGTAGAAATAATAACCCTTAGTTTCCTTAGGGTAACCGACAAAGATGCATTTCTCAGATCTGCTCTCTAGTTTCCCAGAGGCGAGCTTTTTGACATAAGCCTCGCAACCCCAGATCCTGATAAATGTCAAACTTGGCTGTTTCCCATACCATAACTCATATGGCGTCTTTGAAACTGCCTTGGATGGCACTCGGTTTAGTACCTTTGCAGCTGTTTCCAGTGCAAAACCCCAAAAAGAGTATGGAAGAGTAGCCTGACTCATCATAGAACGAACCATATCAAGTAACGTTCTATTTCTCCTCTCGGACACACCATTCCATTGTGGTGTTCCTGGCGGAGTGAGCTGTGAGATAATCCCACACTCTTTCAGATAGTCAGTAAACGCATGACTTAGGTATTCTCCACCTCGATCTGAGCGAAGTGTCTTGATATTTCGGCCTAGCTGATTTTGTACTTCATTCTTGAACTCTATGAACTTGTCAAAAGATTCACTTTTATGTCTCATCAGATAGACATAACCATACCTACTGAAATCATCAGTAAAGGTAATGAAGTACTGATAGCCACCTCTGGCATGTTTACTAAATGGCCCACACACATCACTGTGTATAAGGTCAAGTAAACCTGAAGCCCTTTGACCTTTGTGAGGAAAAGGTGACTTCGTCATTTTACCCATTAAACAAGCCTTGCATGTATCAATCTCCACATAGGAGAATGATCCCAGCAGTCCATAATCATGCAACCGCTTAATGCGCTTCTCGTTTATATGGCCTAAACGACTATGCCATAGCAAGGTGCTGTCATCAGCATACTTGGCTTTCTTATTATCAATGTTTTGTATCGAATGTTCCATGTCCAACATGAACAACCCATTGTTAATTGAACCAGTAGCATACACAATATTATCTAGAGAAAGTACACACTTTGAAATCTTGCATTCAAAGGAAAAACCCTTCCTGACAAGAGCAGGAATGGAGATAATATTCTTGGTAATACTGGGTACAAAATAACAATTGTTTAATTCTAATACAATGCCAGATGGTAAAGAAATGAAATAGTCTCCTACAGCAACAGCAGCAACCCGTGCCCCGTTTCCAACGCGTAGGTCTACCTCATGCTGTCCCACCTGTCTTCTTCTCCTGAGTTCCTGTACATTTGAACAAATGTGAACTCCACATGCAGTGTCCAACACCCATGAAATAGAAGAAGATGAAACCATGACTTCCGTCACGTAAATACCTGAGCCAGAAGCGATGCTTCCCCTCTTGTCTCCTTGGAGCACTTTACAGTCCTTTTTCCAGTGACCCAGCTGGCCACAGTGGAAACACCTGTATTCCTTGGACCGCTTAACCTTTTGCTTCAGAGCCTTGTTGTAGTTCTTGACAGGGGCCTTGCCCTTCTTCCCCTTCTTCTTGTTCCTTGAAGGAACCATTAAGACAGAGGTTGAAGGCTTTCCCTTCAGAGTTTCCTCAGTAGTCAAGAGCATATTCAGCAGCTCTGCCGGAGTACAATCGATTTTGTTCATATTAAGTTAATGATGAACGCATCGAAAGAGGGCGGAAGAGACTGCAGAATAATGTCTACAGCAAGCTCCTGGTTAATGGTATGCCCCAGTTTCTCCAGAGCCTCCTTGTGCCCAATCATCTTGAGCACGTGAGCTCCCACTGGGCTCCCTTCAGCCAGTTTGCTCTGAAAGAACAGCTTCATCAGATTATAGCGTTCTGTCCTCGCCTGTGCAGCATATAGCATCTTGAGGTTCGCTATAATTTCTATAGCCGACATATCCTCATGCTGACGCTGCAGCGGTGGCGTCATAGACGCTAGCATCAGGCAAGCGACATCAATGCTATCATTGACGTGCTTTTCATAGGCATCCCGAACCGCCCTTGCGGCGTTCGGAGCGGGTTGCGACGGTATCGCCGTCTCGAGGACATACAGTTTCCTCTCTGCCTTAAGAACGATCTTAAGGTGTCCAAACCAGTCAGAGAAGTTCGGCCCAGCAAACTTCTCCCTTTCCAGTAGGGATCGCACATTGAAGCTCTTGGTGTTCGTTGCTGCAGGAATCTACAACAATGCAAGAACAACAAGGTCAGTATCAATGTCAAGAATCAATCAGGACTTAAGAAAGATTCTTTTTCTCACTATTTTATCTGGCTGAAAAATCCAGCAAAACAGCCCGAAAGAGTAGAACTCTTTTAGTGAGATGGGATCCAGATTTCATACTTGGTCTCCGCGTCCCGCTCAGGCGAGATAAGATGCACAGAGAGTACAAGCACTAATTTCTGGTAGGCTGTCCCAGCCAATCGCCAACCCGTGCGATTCCCCTTCATCTGGGCAATCCAGCCGACTGTGCCAACTGAGTTGGTACAACACAATCTCTGACCCCACAGATGGCTGCCTCCATGTGCTACCATATGCGCCACATATGTAGCCTACATGGTCAAGCTGACCCGACCTACTCCCTGGACCACCACGTGCTATGCTGAGCAACGAGAAGGGATAAATCCCTACTCTGTAACACGCAGGTGTAATCACACACCGTCTGAAGATAGATGGACGTGCCCACTGAGTGGGTACAACACGGCTCCAACGATAGTCAGAACAGTGAGGTTTCGCGTCAGAAGGCTTACGAGCTTGATATTTTAGCGTTGGATTTTAACGGTCTTTTATCTTCCTCACTATCATGCAATTCCTATGGTGATAGCAGAAGATAAATTAAAACATGCTGTTCTACTTATAAAGCAATAAAAGAAAGCATGAATCTTATGTGGTAAAAGCCCATAGCCTAAGTAAGACCTTAACCTAACTTAAGTCTTGACTTGCTTTTCATCATGGGGCTTTTGCTGCTCATCTGGCCCAAACCAGGGCCCAAGCGCCATCTGCAGATCTGGTGCGCCCACCAGGAATATGCGCCAGGTCCTAGGGTCGAACCCTAGACCTCCCACCTGGTCAAGCCACTTGCTGCATGCGCCTCTGCCAAGTGTGCTCAGTGCTCTTGTCTGATTAATTTACAAATTAATCTATCTAGACAAGATTGACTCGCAGGTCAATTACATTTTATAAATTAAGTACAAGGTGATTCGCAGATCACAATTAAAATTAATTTACAAAATCATTACCAGGCACGCAGGCCCCAGCACAGCACACATTTAACTTGGGCAGCCCACATAAGATGAAATAAACATACATATGCATCAATCATCATGTGATCCATTCATGAAATTAAATTTCGAAAAACCCCATGGGTATGAATTTTAATTTCCTTATAGGCCCTACAACCTTACAACGGTCCATTACTAGGGATCCACTCATCCAACCTAGTCAGATCCATTGCCCTTGCATGCACCAAGTCCTAACTGACTTGAGTTGACCCAGTGGTCAAACATGCATGCGGCAGGGCTGAACGACCACTATGAGATCTGGCAAACGGGTGTGACCCCGGGCCTAACTCAAGTGCGTTCATAAAGTGTCTCCATCAGACATCGCTACACGCCTTTGATGCAGTCGACCTAGAGCCACCTATAGCTTACGCACAGGTGCTCTCTGGTCGACCCGTCTAGGCTGTCAGATAGTCTGATCAGACCAGTTGGATCTAACTTAGAGGATGACTTCAACCCTAATAACCCGTCTAAGGGTTTACTGCAGGCGCCATTTAGATCTAATGGTAAGCGCGCAAGTCATTTTATTTTTTAAGATAAACATCAAACACAACTCATAGAAGCGCTACCCATACATGCGCCAACAACAATACACAACTAGTAAAGTTTCGCATGTAGTCTAGATCTAGTAACAAGGCGCATACAAGGATCACAAATCACAGCAAACATATTTATCATGCATAAAAGCCTGCTCTGATACCAATTTGCAGGAGTCCCCTTCAAGGGGGAGCGCAAGCGGATAAAACCCCTTTCAAGAGGGGGGCGCAAAACCCTAATACATGCACATAGAACACTATTGCATGGGCGGAAATTAGGGCATCAAGAATCGGTTGCATGATATATATGATCAACTATGAAAAACCGATTGCAAATATCAAGAAGAATCATACCATCGCCATTCGTTGGATGGTGTGTTGGAATCAAAGACCGATAGGGATCTTCTCCCTAGTCGACGCACACACGATGAGGAATGGCTTCTCCTTGTCGTCTTTGTGCTAGCAAAGCTTCAAGGGTCCTTTGCGCGTGGAGGAGATGAGATCCTTTGGGCTTGGCGAAAAAAAAACTTCCTCTACACTCGTCGAGAGCTTTGTCACATGAGAAGAGAGAAAAATCGTCCAAGGTGATGAGAGGCGATTGAGCGAACGTTGTAATCAACGTGGAGGCGTTGCTATCCAAAAATAGCAACCCATTACTCTCAACGGTTATGCGTTCACATGAAGTGAACCGTAACTCCTTCACCCCATTCGAATCTTTGAACCAAGCGCTCACAAGATGAGCCGGTTCAAATGACTTTGGTCCAAGACCAAATCAGCCCAAGCAATGGTCGATCTTATTGAACCTCAAGGCTCAAGATCACCGTTGATCTCAAGATGCTCCTGATCTCACCGATCTAGCATCAAATCTCTCGATCGAAGCTTACCGATCTCAAGCCCTAATCAATCAAACATGATCAGATCAGATCTCACTTACAATCAGAGTTTAAAACCTCTTTAAACTGAACCTAAACAATTCAGTCCACACGATCTGACTTAAGTAAGCCATATCATCAAATTGTGCGACCCTAAGGGTTTCCTATACCTGTCGGTAACGATAACTCACGTTATCACGATCAGTGAGGGGTATCTAGCAACACATCACTGTCTCCCGATAGAAAGGAAAGAGTCTTCCAAGACTTCACCCAAACCACAGCACAAGTGTGACTCTAACTCACAAGGCATGCATCTTTCCTTTGCCACTGGATGTTCTTATTGGACAAGCGTGTCAAGCTTGTAGCTCCAATATGATAAGCATGATTAGATCAGATGAACACAGTCACCTGGGTATGGCCATACACTTTCTCAATCATCTCATCCAGGGGGCCCCTGTAGAACATCACACTCCTTAAACAAGGAGATGGCAATCCTATGTCTATCACTAGTGCCCTAACCTGATTCAAGCTCACCATCCAAGATAGTCTATAATCATTGTCTTTCAAATGATATTGAACTACCTCAAAACAATGACAATTATCATTTAGAAACACAAGTGATCTCAAGTCAGAGGAAATGTGCCACTTGTTGCAATCAAGGAATATTCACATTGTGACAAACAACTGAATATCCTAGTAGGGTCTGTCCAGTACATCCAATGTACCCATGAGTCTACACCTTATTCCATGCTCAAAGCATCCTATAAGATTAGAACACATATTAGTCTCAATCATATCAAGGCTATCTCATGTTCACCAAGATATCTCGACTAAGGACATAAAGCTTGTCAGCCTAGCTGAACAGCTTTGAGACATTATTCAGAAGTACACTTATTACAGCAGACAAGGTAACAAACTGAATAACAACCATGCCTTTATAAACAGAAGAGTTTATTACATGATACTGTTACAATCCCAAGGCCTCAAACATTAGCCTAAGGGCATACCCCAACAATATTAATTTACAATTTAATTCCAGGCTCGCATGCCCCAGCACAGCACACATTAAATAGGCAGCCCACATACGATTAAATAAACAAGCATCATGGCATCCAATCAACATGTGTTCCAATACTAAGAAAATAAAATTTTTGAAAACACATTGGCATCAATTTTAATTTTCTTATGTGCCCTACTACCTTACAACGGTCCATTAATAGGGATCCACTCATCATGTCTAGTCAGATCCACTGCCCTTGCATGCACCAAGTCCTAACTGACTTGAGTTGACCTAATGGTCAACCATGCATGCGATAAGGGCTGAACAACCTTCATGAGTTCTGGCAAACGGGTGTGATCCCGGGCCTAACTCATGCGCGTTCACTGGTTGTCTCAACCAGACCTCGCTACACGCCTGTCTGTAGTCGACCTATAGCCACCTCATGCTTGCGCATAGGTGCCATCTGGTCGACCCATCTAGGCTGTCAGATGGTCTGATCAGACTGTTTGGATCTTAACTAGGTGATTACTTCAACCCTACTAACCCGTCTAAGGGTTTATAGCAAGCGCAGCTTAGATCTAATAAGGAGGCGCGCAAGATAAGTTTTGAAAAACATCTAACAAGCGCCAACATGAAACAAGATACATGCGCCAACATATAAGGACAAGCATGTAGATACACATGTTAACATTAGATCTAATCTTAAGTGCAAACATGGATCACACAAAGCAATCATATGAACATATCTAAAAACCTGCTCTGATAACATTTGAAAGGTCCCTAAGAAATAGGGGGTGAAACCCTAAGCATGCGCAACTTAAAATTGCATGGGCGGAATTAGGGTGTCTTAGGATCGCATGTGATATATTCATATGATCAACTTTAAATCTTTGTAAAGATGATGAAGGAATCATACCATTGCCATGACTTGGATGGCAACTTGGAAGAGAAAGATGCAAGCGCTTCTTCTCCAAAGGCACCGCACACAAGATGTGATCGCCTACTCCTTGTTGCTTCTTGTGCTAGCAAGGCTTCAAGGGTCCTTTGTGTAGAGGAGATGAGATCTCTTGGTTTTTTGAAAGCCTTCCTCTACACTCGTCGAGAGAAGCGACACGAGAGGGAGAGGCGTCAAGAAGTGAAGAGAGGCGACAAGAGAGAAAAACGTTCCTCATGAACGTGGAGGCGTTGCAAAAACGATTTCCAAAAATAGCAACCCTTTATTTCTCAAGCGTTATGCGTTCACTCCAAGTGAACCGAACGCAACTTCTTTTCACTCTTTGAACCTTTGAACCAAGGGCTCACATGATGAGCCGGTTCACATGTATATGGTTCAATGGTCAAACCAAACCAGCCCAAGCAATGGTCTAGATCTCATTGAACCAAAAAGGTTCAAGATCTAACTGTTGATCTCTCGATGCTCTTGATCTCACCGATCTAGCATCAATACTCTCGATCGAAGTTTACCGATCTCAAGTCCTAATCAATCAAACATGATCAGACCAGATCTCACTTACAATCAGAGTTTAAATCCCTTTAAACTGAACCAAAATAATTCAGTCCACACGATCTGACTTAAGTAAGCCATATCATCAAATTGTGCGACCCTAAGGGTTTCCTTTAAATGTCGGTAACGATAACTTACGTTATCACAATCAGTGAGGGGTATCTAGCAACACATCACTGTCTCCCAATATAAAGGAAAGAGTCTTCCAAGACTACACCCAAACCACAGCACAAGTGTGAATCCACTTCACGAGGCATACATGTTTCCTTTGCCACTGGATGTTCTTATTGGACAAGCGTGTCAAGCCTGTAGCTCCAATATGATGAGCATGATTAGATCAGATGAACATAGTCACCTGGGTATGGCCATACACTTTCTCAATCATCTCATCCAGGGGGGCCCCTTTAGAACATCACACTCCAATCAAGGAGACGGCAATCCTATATCTATCACTAGTGTCCTAACCTGATTCATGATCATTATACAAGATAGTCTATAACCATTATGTTTCAAATGATATTGAACTACCTCAAAACAATGATAATCATCATTTTAGAAACACAAGTGATCTCAAGTCAGAGGACATGTGCCACTTGTTGCAAACAAGGATTATTCACATTGTGACAAGCAATTGAATATCCTAGTAGGGTCTGTCCAGTACATCCAATGTACCCATGAGTCTACATCTTATTCCATGCTCGAAGCATCCTATAAGATTAGAACACATATTAGTCTCAATCATATCAAGGCTGTCTCATGTTCACCAAGATATCTCGACTAAGGACATTACAGCATGTCAGCCAAGCTGAACAGCATTGAGACATTATTCAGAAGCACACTTATTGCAGCAGACAATGTAACAAACTGAATAACAACCATTGCCTTTATAAACATAAGAGTTTATACATGATACTGAAAGAATCCCAAGGCCTCAAACATTAGCCTTAAGGGCATACCCCAACACAAAAGAGGTACATCTCTAACACATCCTTGTGTCTTCTCTCTCGCATGGATCCTTGGGACTGGAATGTGTTTCGGGTGTAATGCTTCTTCCGCTGCATCCTGGGACTGCAAAATTTTAAATTACACCCGGCATTCCCTAACAGTGGTATCAGAGGTACTTGCGAGAAGCACAAGGTGTACATTTGCTTGTGTGAAAAATTTTTGGAAAATTTTTCGTTCATCCATGCGCGTTTAACCTAGAAGGCGCTTTCATCCAAACTTCTTTCATCAATTCTTATGGCCGAAATTTGGATTGTGTTTATGATGGATTTAAGACCAAAGGCGCACGTAGTTTTGTCAAGTAGGACGGGCATTGTGTCTTCGGACTGGCCAGGTCTCTTGATCTAACAAAATTGCCAGCCGATAGGGTCCATGAAATCATCATGAAACTTGATCCCAATTTTAGCATAAATTTGATTAAGAGAGTGCTTTGGATGGAGTTGGCGCATAAGGGGATAAAATTTGATTATTACGGTTTTTCAAATTTTATATATGCGCCACTTGTCTCTTCCATGGGTTGATATGGTCATAGCGAGTGCCCTCCTGTGTTGTGATGTGGAAGCATGTTTCCACCTGAGATGAATGCTTGTAAAATCTTTCTACCACCTGCGTGTGGTTCTCCCCCTTCTTGATGTAAAATTTTCATCTTTCCTTAGAATAGATGTAGAATTGTTTTCATGAGATAGGTTAAGGTTCATCAAAGACAACAAGGAGCCTTCTTCAATCGGAGTCAGAAGTGGCGCCAGCTTTGGAAGCATGGTGATGGACTTGCGGCTGAAGGAAGGACACTTGCTTTCGGCTTCTGGCATGGGCTGATTTGCTTCAGGGACTCGCAACCCTTGGATGCACAATAACATGTCACATGGCTCGTGACAAGTTATGTGTATGAAAAGGGCTATGACCATATTGACCAAAAATAGCATGCCTGTGATGGTTTATTATTTTATCCATAGCATGCCTGTGATGTTTTTCCTTTGCTGCCTGACCCATAGGAAAACTGCATGCTAGAAAAGAATAAAACAAACATGCAAAAACTCTCAATACAATATCAAGTCGATAGCCTTCTAACGCGTAGCCCTCATCAAGCTATCGATCGGTGGTGTTGTGAACTGTTTCCCACCCTCGTGGGACACACCCACTTATCTTTAGAAGGTGTGTGGTGACAATGATTTCCCCAGTCCAGTTTTAACCTGGGCGTGCCTTCGCAAGGAAATTTGTTGGCCCTGGGCATAACGGTTAGGACCAGACTTGACTAGTTTTCCATATGTCATTGACATGATGAATTACTAGAGGCAGCTGTTGAGAGGATAGGGTTTTGTGTTGTATCCAGCCCTCGCTGGACACAGGGCGCCTAGTCTATCTTAACTAAGAGGAATTGTGCATGGCACAATTGGCTGGCATGCCTACCTAAGGAAGCATGAGACTCTCTGTGCATCTCAACTCACCCTCGTGAGTCGCGGAGACCTTATGTGAAATTAGGATCCTACTCACTTATTTCCATGTTGAGTTTGAGAGTTCTAAACTTGTTTTGGAAGTAGTGGGAGCATAGCATTTAATTTAAAGTCCTTGTTAAATGCTTTATCATTGTACTTACTTTACTTATTTGCTTATTGTAGAAGGCATCTCCTGATCTAAGATTGAAACTTTATAAACATAAACTGGATGGGACAAATTGGACAAAATGGTTCAAGATTTTGTCCAAGATACTGGAATAAGAAAATAAGGTGCATCTTCTTGAAAGACCTCCATCCCAGCCCAGTGTGTATTTCACTAATGATTGGGAGTGGAATGTCTATCTTGAACATTGTGAAGATAACGAACAGTACACTGCTCTTGTCTTAGAGTGCATGACCCAATAGGTCAAGGTTGAATGTGATGAGATGGGGATCTATGATCTAATCATACATCTCAAAGGTCTCTTCACACCATGCTCTATAGACAATGATCAGGAGAGTTCTGTTGGATCTTCAGAATGTGTGCCTGAATCTGAGAAAGACCATGGTTCTGTATCTTCGAAGCTAATACTTCAGAAGACTGGGAATGCATGGGTATTTCGAAGAGGATTGATGGCCAAGAAGAGCATGGCAAAGAGGAAGGGATGTAATCCATCCGCTTCAGGTATTGTGTTACCGAGGTCTTTTGTCTACTTCTTATTCATGGGTACTGGGTACCGTATGTGAGGCTCACATATGTTTTACATGTGCAGGAGCTCAAAAGAAGTAGGACGAAAAGGCTTGATGGGATGGACTCTCGGGTCAGGGACGGAGCATTGGATGCTGCTGTTGATATCATCTCACTGCCTTGAAGACTTTATATAGAACTTTGCTATTATTGTATCAGCTTATGTATTAGAACATCTGATGTAGGGGTGATTCACAAAGCATGCAAACAACGATTTTCGAAAAATAGTTTTTTTGTAGTTTTATAAAGTAGAGAAACCGACTTATACTAACGAGGTTTGAAAATAAAGTTTTGTAGTTTTTAAATAAGAAAACCGAATTAAACTACTCGCAAGAAAGAAAAATGCTACTTGCTTCAAAGTAAATGACAATAAATGAAAAGAAGACTTACAGTGCGGCCCTTGAGCATAGAAGGACCGTCCTTCCCGTTCTTCACCGGTCCTACTCTGATGGAAGGTGTAGGTTACACATAGGGCAATCAGCAATCCCACACAGGCGTGGGTGAGTTATAAAGCAGATTAAAATAACTACACAATCAAAAGTCAAGAGGGAGGCTAGTCCTCCAAATTCTCTTGCTAACACAAATATTGGACTAACTAAGAGGGGGGAAAGAAAAGGGGAAGAGGGATGCGCCAAGCTCCTTTCCTTGCGCCAACTCCTACAAATCCGAGGGAAGTGTAGTAAGATGCTCTTAGATAATATGAAAAGAGAACACAAGAGGTTAGAACACTTAACTTATAGAATGGTCTTGAAGAGATCAAAGGATGCTTCCATGTTCTATGCGCCACTTGAGTTGTGTTCTTGCTTTGATGTTGAATGCTCTCGGTTTGACTTGGATGAAGTGATGAGGAAGAGAAGAGGAGAGGAGTCTCGGCTCTTGGAGAAGTAGGGGGGAAGATGAGGGGGCTTGGGCGTGTAACATCCCGTTATCTTAACCCCAAACTAATGACACAATTCATGAACGGTACAGGATGTTTCATATAAGATCGATCATATGCTAGGTAAAACCGAGTTCAAGAAAACATGATCTGAAAAATTTCCATAAATCCATACATACAAATTCACAAAACACAAATCTCATAAATCACATAAAGGTACCTGCCACCACGCAATCCTTGCACTAGACATATGCAAGGCAACAGTTATATCAAATCCGATGGCATAAATACGATTTGATTCGAAATTCAAAGCAAAACCACAAAGTCGATTTTATAAACTCATACCAAACACCGAAACCAGGCTGAAGCCCGCGGTGACACAAAAATCAAACTCATAAGACTGCCTTAACAGACAACACAATTCACATAGTTCACATGGTTCACATAGTTCATATAATTCATGTTAAGGCCAGAACCGGCCCCAAGAATTAAGCACAAAAGTTCTTAAAACAGCAAATAGCATAATTATCCACGCCAATGCACTCAAGAAATGCGCCCCTGCTCTATGCCTGAAAATAGTGAGGGGTGAGCTACACAGCCCAGTGAGTGGATAGTCTAAACCGACCATCCAGAACATACATTCAAAAATATAGGCAGCTTATTTTAAAAATCTTTAACAGGAACATTATGTCAACATATAACAAAATAAAGAAACAGAAGTCATATAGACAGTCAGATGTTCACACTAGCATATAACAAACTCAGGTTCTAGAGTTTTACTCTAAACCAATTAAACACATATATTCTAAACCAACTAAACACACCATACTTAATTAACCTAGTTGTCCAGCATAATCAGTAGTGACCAATATGGTCTAACCCGGCTTGGCCAAAGCACTGGGAGCTGCAAAATCTCGTGCAACACATAAACATGGATAGTGAGTAGAATCAAGAGGTGGCCCCCGCCAGGTCACGACGTGGCACTTTGCTCTATCACCCCATAACACATCGATGGATTGTGTGTAGATTCAAGAGGTGGCCCCCGCCAGGTCATGACGTGGCACTTTGCTCTACGACACCCCATATCACAAAATGAGAGTGATGACATCAAGAGGTGGCCCCTGTCTGATCAAGACATGGCACTTTGCGTCTTATATCACCCCATAACATAAAAGAGTAATGACATCAAGAGGTGGCCCCTGTCCGACCAAGACATGGCACTTTGCGTCAAAACCCGTTCTCCCAAAAGGTTCCTACTGGACAACAGACATATCTTATTTCATATTTCACAAAGGTGGACTCCTAAGTGTCAACTAGACTCTAGGATAGTCATCACAAAAATCATATCGGGCAGGCTGAACATCAACCCCCATCATAATAGGCAGGCTGAACATCAACCCCCTCACATATCAAATATAGGGCTGAAATCTAACCCTTCACATATCACATAAGGACTATCCTATGAGTACACGGTTACACTTAGCCATAGTCCTAACCAACACATAACACATAATATTCAAAATTCACATAATCCATCACATAACACATATTGTTCAAGATTCACATAACCCATAAATCACATAATAAACACATAATATTTCATATTCGAATATCACATGATATAGTGTAGTCCTTAGATTTCATGCTGATTTGTTTAGTCAAATCTGACTAAGTTAACACCCAAGTTTCTCAAACAAATAAATAACATTGCATTTAACTAGCATTCATAAAAATTACATAAAACTAAAACATATATCCATATAATTTTACAAATTACCCCATGTAACTACAAACATCAAAATTCGGTTTTCACAAACAATTCGGTTTCCATTTATATTATCACAAATTCGGTTTTCATACATATTATCTATTTAATTTACTCCTTGATTAACATGAACTTCATACTACAAAATCACTGATTTAATATTACCAAAATCATATAAAAAATTCAATGATTTAATGCTACTAAAATTCCCTATAAAATACCTTAAATTTCATGCTACAAGTTTCGGTTTTCATGAGATACCTACCTATACAAAATTTCGGTTAAACAATCATCAAGATTATGTTTTGTTTTGGTTTTCATAACTAACATCAAAGTTTCAGTTTTAAACATGGAAATTTAGGTTTTCATAACAAGGTGAAATCTTGAGTTTTCGGTTTTAGCATGCAAAGATTCCAAACAAATAATGGTATCATCTAACAAGATTAAGTGGACAAAACTCAATTAAGACACCCCACTCACCTTGAACCGTGAACACCAAGGTGAAAAACCTCTACAAAATCGCCTAAAGTCTTTAAGTCGCCCAAGGAATCTCCAAGAACTTGCCAAGGAAATTTCTTCACTTCAAAGAAAATCGCCAAGGGAAGAAGATGAAGAAAATCACCTCAAAATTCCAAGAACACCAAAGTCGCCTCCTTCTTCCTAGCCGTCGCCCAAAGTTTTCTCAAGACTCCAAAATCGCCAATAATCTCACCCTAACCGAATTACTAACTAAAAATTTCGGTTTTAAATTTTTAACCCATTAACCCATTAATTCAAATAGGTTTTAACCCCTTTAACTAGCTAATTCAAATTTTAAATCTAATTTAAGTGTAACCCAATAACCCTTAGTTTAAGTGAACATCCAATAAGAGTTTAAATTAACATCCAATTAATTACTTCACTTAAACGCAAATCCAATAAGGATTTAATTAATATCCAATAAGGTCTAATTAATTTATCCTAAATTAACAACTAATAATCAACCATTAATCTCTAATTAATTTACAATAAATTAACAACCAATATAAATCACAATTTAATAATCATTAAACCAGTTAATTAACGTCCAACAAGCTAGTTAATTAATTAAAATTAACAACCACTAAGCTCTAATTAATTAACTATAAATTAACAATCAACACACAAGAGTAATAACACAGTCAATAATTTTATTTAAATCAAAAATAATGCTTACCAGGACTTAAGATCCTTGGATCTTACATCCCTCCCTCCTTATAAAGCTTTAGTCCTCTAAAGCTCAGCATCCATATCATCAAAGAGGTAAGCATAAAATTTTCTCATATCAGCTTCAGTCTCCCATGTCGCCTCCTCAACTGACTGATTTCCCCAGATAACCTTTACCAAAGGTATAGTCTTGTTTCTCAGAACTTTATCCTTTCTATCAACAATCCGGAGAGGTCTTTCCTCGAAAGTCAAATCACTCTGAATCTGAAGAGGTTCCAACTTTAATACATGAGATGGATCAGGATGATATTTCCTCAATGCAGAGACATGGAATACATTATGCACATGATCCATAGCAGGAGGTAAAGCTAACCGGTAAGCCACTGGACCAATTCTCTCAATAATGTCAAATGGGCCTACAAACCTAGGGCTCAACTTGCCCTTTTTGCCAAACCTCATAACACCCTTAGTAGGTGACACCTTCAAGAACACATGATCCCCTACCATAAACTCCAAGGGACGACGACGGTCATCAGCATAACTCTTCTGTCTGTCCCGAGCAATCTTCAGTTTATCCCAGATCTCTCTGACCTTATCAGTAGTCTCCTGTACTGCATCAGATCTCAAAATCATTCTGTCACCAGTTTCCTCCCAACACAAGGGAGTCCTACACCTTCTCCCATACAAAGCCTCATAAGGAGCCATCTGAATACTGGAGTGGAAGCTATTATTATAAGTGAACTCTATCAAAGATAGATCCCGGTTCCACTCAGAACTCCAATCAACCACATAAGCTCTCAATAAGTCTTCTAGAGTCTGTATAGTACGCTCCGTCTGGCCATCAGACTGAGGATGGTATGCTGTACTAAAACTCAACTTAGTACCCAAACCCTCCTGTAAGCTCTTCCAAAATCTGGACAAAAACCGAGAGTCCCTATCAGACACAATATCAACAGGAACTCCATGCAGTCTGACTATCTCATCAATGTACAATCTGGCCAGTCTCTCTAAAGAATAAGTCATCTTGATCGGAAGAAAATGGGCTGATTTAGTGAGTCTATCAACAATCACCCAAATAGCATCATGACCCAATCTGGTTCTGGGCAAACCACATACAAAATCCATACTGATGCATTCCCACTTCCACTCAGGAATAGGAAGGGGCTGCAACAAACCACCAGGCTTCTGGTGTTCAGCCTTTACAGTCTGACAGGTTAAACACCTAGAGACAAAATCATATACCTCTTTCTTCATGCCCGGCCACCAAAAATTTTTCTTGAGGTCCTGATACATTTTAGTCAAGCCAGGATGTAGAGAATATTTGGAGTTATGGCTGTCCTCCAATATTTCTTTCCTCAAGCTCGGTTCCTCAGGGACACATACCCTTCCACGAAACCGAAGAATACCATCATCAGACAGGCTAAAATCCTGAACTGCTCCATCAACCAGACTATCCCTGATCTGAACTAATCTCGGATCCACAGACTGCTGATCTCTGATCTTCTGCAACAAAGCAGACTGTACTCTGAGAAAAGCCACATAACCCGACTGAACTCTAGGAGAAACACTAATCCTGAGATCGCTGAACTCCTGCAGTAACCGCCACTCACTGACTCGTAAAGCAGCTACTGAAGTAACTGGATGTCTGCTCAGAGCATCCGCCACTACATTGGCCTTTCCAGCCTGATACTGAATAGAGAAGTCATAGTCTTTGATCAACTCCATCCATCTTCTCTGTCTCATGTTCAACTCCTTCTGAGTGAAGATATACTTGCGACTCTGGTGATCAGTGAACAGATCAAACTCCTGACCCAACAAATAGTGACGCCATATCTTCAAAGCAAAGACTACGGCCGCCAACTCTAAATCATGAGTAGGGTAGTTCAATTCATACTCCTTCAGTTGTCTCGAAGCATAGGCTACTACAGAACCCTTCTGCATCAAAACACAACCCAACCCTTTGCCTGAAGCATCCGTATAAACAGTAAACCTTTCCCCATCACTAGGAATAATGAGGATTGGTGTACTAGTCAACCTCCTTTTCAGCTCTTGAAAGCTCTCTTCACACTTATCATCCCAAATAAACTTAGCCTCCTTTCTGGTTAATTTGGTTAAAGGACTCGCCAGTTTGGAGAATCCCTCAACAAACCTCCGGTAGTAACCTGCTAATCCCAGGAAACTTCTGATCTCAGTAGCACTAGTCGGTCTTCTCCAATCAAGGATGGCTTGCACTTTAACTGGGTCCACAGACACCCCCTGACCAGAAATCACATGTCCAAGGAAACTGATCTTCTCTAGCCAGAACTCACACTTACTAGCCTTGGCATATAACCGGTTCTTCCTCAGAACCTCCAGCACTTTGCGCAAGTCTCTGACATGATCTGAAGTAGTCCGTGAGTATACCAAAATATCGTCTATAAAGACTACCACACAAGAGTCAAGCAATTCATGGAATACCCTGTTCATCAAATCCATGAAGACAGCAGGTGCATTCGTCAGTCCAAAAGGCATAACTAAAAATTCAAAATGCCCATACCTGGTCCTGAAAGCAGTCTTAAATATATCCTCATCCTTGACTCTAAGCTGGTAATTCCCTGATCTCAGATCAATCTTAGAGAACACTGTCGCTCCCTGTAATTGATCAAATAGATCATCAATTCTGGGAAGAGGATACTTATTCTTGATAGTCACTTGGTTCAACTGCCTGTAGTCTATACACATCCTCAGGGTTCCATCTTTCTTCTTCACAAATAACACTGGCGCTCCCCAGGGAGAAGCACTAGGCTGGATATACCCTTTCTCTAGCAATTCCTCCAGTTGTTTCTTAAGTTCGGCCAACTCTGAAGTAGCCATACGATAAGGAGCTCTGGAGATAGGTGCCGTACCTGGCGCCAACTCAATGCCAAACTCCACTTCTCTAATTGGTGGCAAGCCTGAAAATTCTTCAGAGAACACATCAGGAAATTCTTTCACCACCGCCATCTGAGTCAAATCAGAAGTAGAATCATCCTGCACCTTAACATGCGCAAGATAACCCTTGCACCCACTAGCAAGTAACTTCCTGGCCTGCAGGAAAGATATCACATGTGGTCCTTGGTCTGACACTAGACCTCTCACAAAAAGCCGATTCCCATCTAGCAGATTTAAAGTGATTACTTTCTCAAAGCAATCCACAGAGGCATGATGGGAGGACAACCAATCCATACCTAGAATGACATCATAGTCTTGCATGTCTAAGAGGATTAGATCCACTAGAAACTCATAACCCTCTACATGCACCACACAATCAGCATACACAGTGTCTGTAGACAATGACTTTCCTAAGGGAGTACTCACAGACACAACATAATTCATCACCTTAGGTAACACAGGTAAACATGCAGCAAACTTAACAGATACAAAAGACAAATTTGCACCAGGATCAAATAAAATGCGAGCTAACCAATCAAATACAAATAAGGTACCTTCCACAACGGATCGGGAAGCTCGTGTATCCTTCTCAGCCACAGCATAAACTCTAGTCTGGACTGTAGGCTTATCTGCGCCTCTAGGCTGTATCTCAGGCTCTTTGCAGTCCCTGACCATGTGCCCTGGTTTCTTACACCTGAAACATACACCATTCTTCTTATGGCAGTCTTTCACTAGATGTCCCTTGAGCCCACAATAACTACAAGTCCGGTCCTCTGTGATACTGTTTCTTACATCCCTGGCAACTCTGAACTGCTGCGGTGTATCCCTGGACTGCTGCGGTGCCTTGTAGGAGTAAGGCTTATACCTGCTCTTCTTGTAGTCCTTATGTTTAGGGTACTTCTTACCCTTGCCGCCACTGCCATACTGAGGAACCGCCGCCTCAGCTGCAGGAACCACTGCCACGGCAACATGAGAACTCCTCTCAGCTATGTATCTCTCAATGGTGCGTGCTCGCCCAACAGTCTCAACATAGGTCTCCAAATGCTGAGCACCAACCTGCTTTCTAATGTCCCATCTGAGACCTCTGAGAAACTTGGTAGCTCTCCTCTTTTCAGTGTTTATCAGGTGAGGAGCATACTTTCCCAATTTCGTGAACTGTAATTCATACTGGTCCACAGTCATATCACCCTGCTCCAGGTGAATGAATTCCACCTCTCGGTCTTCAACCAAGCTATCGGGGAAGTACTTCTCGTTAAATCGAGACAAGAAGTAAGGCCAATCTATAGTCTCATGTCTTTCTTCGGCAAGTCTCACCACGCCCTTCCACCACTCATCTGCGTCACCACGCATCATATAAGTGGCCAGACACAGCTTGTCTTCATCCGAGCAACGCATGACTTGGAAAATCTTGTCCAAGCATAACTGCCAGTTCTCTGCATTACTGGATTCTGAGCCCCCATAAAAAGAGCTGGGACCCAGTTTTTGGAATTCACTCACAAGTGAGGCATAGCGCCTGTGAGCGCCCTCCTGAGAGTCATCCCCCACCGCTCGAGTAGTAGTCTGGGGTCCCTCTTGAGTCAGCTGTTGCAAAAGCTGCTGTTGTGCCTCTTGATGCTGAGTCTGTTGTTGCTGCAGCATCTGAGCTTGCCTCTCTATCATGGCACCTTGTTGCTGTACCATGCCAGTTAGAGCCTCAATAGTTCTCGTGAGATTCGGGGTCTGCTCGCCCTCATCACTAGCATTTCCTCTGGTTCGCACCATCTTAAATGCCTACACACACATATCATAGTCAGGAAAACAATCATAAACCTAACAGGTGTCTAGCAATACACAAACATGTTTTCCCCCAAACTAAGTTTTAGCTAGCCAACTCCTCTGATACCATTCTGTAACATCCCGTTATCTTAACCCCAAACTAATGACACAATTCATGAACGGTACAGGATGTTTCATATAAGATCGATCATATGCTAGGTAAAACCGAGTTCAAGAAAACACGATCTGAAAAATTTCCATAAATCCATACATACAAATTCACAAAACACAAATCTCATAAATCACATAAAGGTACCTGCCACCACGCAATCCTTGCACTAGACATATGCAATGCAACAGTTATATCAAATCCGATGGCATAAATACGATTCGATTCGAAATTCAAAGCAAAACCACAAAGTCGATTTTATAAACTCATACCAAACACCGAAACCAGGCTGAAGCCCGCGGTGACACAAAAATCAAACTCATAAGACTGCCTTAACCGACAACACAATTCACATAGTTCACATGGTTCACATAGTTCATATAATTCATGTTAAGGCCACAACCGGCCCCAAGAATTAAGCACAAAAGTTCTTAAAACAGCAAATAGCATAATTATCCACGCCAATGCACTCAAGAAATGCGCCCCTGCTCTATGCCTGAAAATAGTGAGGGGTGAGCTACACAGCCCAGTGAGTGGATAGTCTAAACCGACCATCCAGAACATACATTCAAAAATATAGGCAGATTATTTTAAAAATCTTTAACAGGAACATTATGTCAACATATAACAAAATAAAGAAACAGAAGTCATATAGACAGTCAGATGTTCACACTAGCATATAACAAACTCAGGTTCTAGAGTTTTACTCTAAACCAATTAAACACATATATTCTAAACCAACTAAACACACCATACTTAATTAACCTAGTTGTCCAGCATAATCAGTAGTGACCAATATGGTCTAACCCGGCTTGGCCAAAGCACTGGGAGCTGCAAAATCTCGTGCAACACATAAACATGGATAGTGAGTAGAATCAAGAGGTGGCCCCCGCCAGGTCACGACGTGGCACTTTGCTCTATCACCCCATAACACATCGATGGATTGTGTGTAGATTCAAGAGGTGGCCCCCGCCAGGTCATGACGTGGCACTTTGCTCTACGACACCCCATATCACAAAATGAGAGTGATGACATCAAGAGGTGGCCCCTGTCTGATCAAGACATGGCACTTTGCGTCTTATATCACCCCATAACATAAAAGAGTAATGACATCAAGAGGTGGCCCCTGTCCGACCAAGACATGGCACTTTGCGTCAAAACCCGTTCTCCCAAAAGGTTCCTACTGGACAACAGACATATCTTATTTCATATTTCACAAAGGTGGACTCCTAAGTGTCAACTAGACTCTAGGATAGTCATCACAAAAATCATATCGGGCAGGCTGAACATCAACCCCCATCATAATAGGCAGGCTGAACATCAACCCCCTCACATATCAAATATAGGGCTGAAATCTAACCCTTCACATATCACATAAGGACTATCCTATGAGTACACGGTTACACTTAGCCATAGTCCTAACCAACACATAACACATAATATTCAAAATTCACATAATCCATCACATAACACATATTGTTCAAGATTCACATAACCCATAAATCACATAATAAACACATAATATTTCATATTCGAATATCACATGATATAGTGTAGTCCTTAGATTTCGTGCTGATTTGTTTAGTCAAATCTGACTAAGTTAACACCCAAGTTTCTCAAACAAATAAATAACATTGCATTTAACTAGCATTCATAAAAATTACATAAAACTAAAACATATATCCATATAATTTTACAAATTACCCCATGTAACTACAAACATCAAAATTCGGTTTTCACAAACAATTCGGTTTCCATTTATATTATCACAAATTCGGTTTTCATACATATTATCTATTTAATTTACTCCTTGATTAACATGAACTTCATACTACAAAATCACTGATTTAATATTACCAAAATCATATAAAAAATTCAATGATTTAATGCTACTAAAATTCCCTATAAAATACCTTAAATTTCATGCTACAAGTTTCGGTTTTCATGAGATACCTACCTATACAAAATTTCGGTTAAACAATCATCAAGATTATGTTTTGTTTTGGTTTTCATAACTAACATCAAAGTTTCGGTTTTAAACATGGAAATTTAGGTTTTCATAACAAGGTGAAATCTTGAGTTTTCGGTTTTAGCATGCAAAGATTCCAAACAAATAATGGTATCATCTAACAAGATTAAGTGGACAAAACTCAATTAAGACACCCCACTCACCTTGAACCGTGAACACCAAGGTGAAAAACCTCTACAAAATCGCCTAAAGTCTTTAAGTCGCCCAAGGAATCTCCAAGAACTTGCCAAGGAAATTTCTTCACTTCAAAGAAAATCGCCAAGGGAAGAAGATGAAGAAAATCACCTCAAAATTCCAAGAACACCAAAGTCGCCTCCTTCTTCCTAGCCGTCGCCCAAAGTTTTCTCAAGACTCCAAAATCGCCAATAATCTCACCCTAACCGAATTACTAACTAAAAATTTCGGTTTTAAATTTTTAACCCATTAACCCATTAATTCAAATAGGTTTTAACCCCTTTAACTAGCTAATTCAAATTTTAAATCTAATTTAAGTGTAACCCAATAACCCTTAGTTTAAGTGAACATCCAATAAGAGTTTAAATTAACATCCAATTAATTACTTCACTTAAACGCAAATCCAATAAGGATTTAATTAATATCCAATAAGGTCTAATTAATTTATCCTAAATTAACAACTAATAATCAACCATTAATCTCTAATTAATTTACAATAAATTAACAACCAATATAAATCACAATTTAATAATCATTAAACCAGTTAATTAACGTCCAACAAGCTAGTTAATTAATTAAAATTAACAACCACTAAGCTCTAATTAATTAACTATAAATTAACAATCAACACACAAGAGTAATAACACAGTCAATAATTTTATTTAAATCAAAAATAATGCTTACCAGGACTTAAGATCCTTGGATCTTACAGGGCGACACAAGCACCCTAAGGAGAAGAAGTAGGCGGCACAAGCACCTAGGCGACACAAGCACCTTTCTTTGGCTAGGAAACTAGTCAACAATTTTATTTCAACAATGCTTAATGCACATGATGCGATGGGGACATATTTATAGGTGGCTAGGGATGAGGATAAGGTGAGGGCAAGGTGGTCATTGGCCCCTTGCGCCCCTTACATAAGTGGGAGATTTTGAAATTAATTACAAGGCAATTAATGCAATTAATGGGCTGATATTGTTGTCTTCTTTGGAGAGTCTTCAAAGGAAAGCATTTGAATTTCGAATTTGCTTTCTTCCTTGTGTTGATGTCGCATGGGTGGAGAGTTGACTTGAATTTGAATTCCTTCCAAGTTGGTTTGGGCGGCAATGAGATGAAGGAAAGGATTCACCATGATTTGTGGATCTAGATTAGGCGCCCCTTGATTTGTGGATCTAGAGTGGCGCCCCTTGATTGATGGATCTAGATTGAGCCTTTGCATTCATTTGTTGCTTGAGGGTGGCGCAAATGAATCCATGGGTTTGGTATCTTCTTCAATTGGAAAGGGCCTTGAAGTGGGGCTTTGAAGTGGAGTTGAGTTGGAAGTCCCCTTTGAGCTAGTTTGAAGTGAACCTTCCAAAATGGGAACTAGCTCCATGGAGTAGAGTGAGCTAGCTAGCTTGTATCCCTTGAGCCATCTTTAAATGTGTCCAACTACATGCACTAACCTACCATGATATTACAATGCACAACCTGATGGGCTTCCTCCGAGCCCTAGTGGATCTTCTAGGAGCTGTGTTAGGCCCTCCATCAATTCTCCCCGGGTTGGAAAAATTCTCCTCAGGAGAATTATCCTTGAATCCTTGGAGCAAATCTGGAGCAGCCAGGGCTAGCTCTGCCTCGGGGAGCCATGCCTCCTCACCATTAGAAAACTTAACGCGGTAAAACAGTTGTACCTCGTTAGGGGTGAGTCGGGTCTGGTCCTCAAGGATATCCACTATCTCTGGATCGAAGGGGGCCTCTGGTTCTTTGAGTGAGAGAGGCTCCTTGTATGCCGTGAGATCCTCCACGTTAACAGTGGTGGGGATCCCCAAATCTGGAGGCAGATCAAGCACGTATGCGTTGTTGTTGATCTTGCCCACGATGGTGAAGGGTCCCAATCCTTTTGCATCCAGCTTGCGTCCGTGTCCTTGGATACGCTCCTCGCGGACTCGCAAAATCACCTGATCGCCTACATTGAATAACCTTTCTCGGCGTTTCTTGTTAGCAGCTTCGCAATATGAAACAGTAGAGTCTAGAATTTTTCTAAGAATCTCATGGTGCATTTGCGAAATATTGAAAGCATAATCACGAGCTGATAAAGAAGGCTTTAAACTCTTGGGTAAGGCAATCAGATCAATAGGTTTCTTAGGCTGATACCCTAAGTTTGCCTGAAAGGGGGAGAGACCTGTAGTCCTATTGACAACACTATTGTAGGAGAACTCGGCGGTGGGCAAGAGTTTGTCCCAAGTGCCGGGGTGTTCACCTACAAGGCTTCTAAGGATGTTCCCTAGTGATCGGTTGACCACTTCAGTCTGACCATCCGTTTGGGGATGATAGGCTGTAGAGAATTTCAGTTTGGTACCTAGTAAGGTCCATAAGGTCTTCCAGAAATAACTGACAAATCGGGTGTCCCTATCAGAAACTATGGTAAGGGGGGTACCATGTAGCCTAACAACTTCTTTAAAGAATAGCTTGGCTATGTGAGAGGCATCAGAAGTTTTATAGCAAGGGATGAAATGGGCCATCTTAGTGAATCTATCTACTACTACAAAGATGGAGTCATGCTTGCTAGATGTTCTGGGCAGCCCTAAGACAAAGTCCATGCTCAAGTCTTGCCATGGGGCTTGGGGAATGGGTAGCGGGGTGTAGAGTCCAGCACTATGCTTATGGGTCTTAGTTACCTGGCATGTCCTACAGTGGCTAACCACCTTAGCAACATCCCTGTTGAGGTTCGGCCAATAAAACATCTCCTCAACCAAGGTTTGGGTTTTATCCCGACCATGGTGACCTGCAGACCCTCCTCCGTGTAATTCCCAAATAAGGAATTCTCGAATTGAGGTCTTAGGGACACAAAGTATAGGTCCAAGAAATAAGAACCCATCCCTAAGGGTGTACAAAGGATGACTTAGGGGGTCAACACTAAGTTCAGCATGTATAGAAGCAAAATCAGGACAATCAAGATATGCAGTTTTCATATTTTCAAAGCCAGTAACTTGAACATGTAAAGTTTGCATAAGTAAAGTAACCCTACTTAAAGCATCAGCTACTTTGTTTTCCTTTCCCGACTTGTGTTTTAGGACAAAGGTATACTGCTGGATATACTCTACCCATTTGGCATGCCTAAAATTCAACTTCTTTTGAGCACTAAGATATGACAAAGCCTGGTGGTCACTATTAAGGATAAACTCATTATGAATCAAGTAGTGCCTCCAATATCTAAGAGATTGAACTACAGCATAAAATTCCTTGTCATAAGTTGAATATTTCTGTTTTGCCTCATTGAGTTTTTCACTGAAAAAGGCAACAGGGTGACCTTCTTGACTGAGGGTCCCTCCTATGCCAATCCCAGAGGCATCACAGTCAACCTCGAAGACTTTGCTGAAGTCAGGGAGTCTGAGGACTGGGGCTGTGGTCATCCTTACTTTAAGTTCACTAAAGGCTCGGCTAGCAGGTTTAGTCCAAGCAAAATCGCCTAGTTTCAAACAACTAGTGATAGGGGCAACAATAGTACTGAAGTTTCTAATAAACCTTCGGTAGAAGGTAGCTAAGCCATGGAAGCTCCTAACTTCAGTTAAAGTTTTGGGTTCGGGCCAGTCTAGGATAGCTTGGACCTTAGAGGGGTCAGCTTGAAGGCCCTGCTCAGACACTATGAACCCTAGAAAGACAACACTGCTAGAGAGGAAAGAACATTTCTTTAAGTTAACATAAAGCTTCTCTTTCCTAAGTAGTTCAAGGGTTTTCCTGAGATGATCTAGGTGAGCTTCCTTAGTTTTGCTAAAGATTAATATATCATCGAAATAAACAACTAGGAATCTACCTATGTAAGGTTTCAGGACCTGTGTCATAAGCCTCATAAAAGTAGAAGGGGCGTTAGTTAAGCCAAAGGGCATCACTAACCACTCATATAAACCATCTTTCGTTTTGAAAGCGGTTTTCCATTCATCCCCTTCTCTAACTCTAACTTGGTGGTATCCACTCCTAAGATCAAGTTTGGTGAACCATCTAGACCCAACTAGCATGTCTAACATATCATCCAGCCTAGGAATAGGGAATCTGTACTTTACAGTTATCTTATTGATGGCACGGCAGTCTATGCACATGCGCCAGCTGCCGTCCTTCTTAGGGGTCAAGAGGGCTGGAACAGCACATGGACTAAGACTTTCCCTAATATAACCCTTGGCTAAGAGATCATCTACTTGTCTCTTAAGTTCAGTGTGCTCAGTAGGGTTCATCCTATAATGGGGAAGGTTGGGTAAAGTGGATCCAGGGACAAGATCTATAACATGCTGGATATCCCTAAGTGGAGGTAGACCATTGGGTAAGTCTTCTGGGATAAGTTCATTATAGTCTTCTAGGATACTTTCTACCTCAGGAGGGGTTTTGGTTTCAGATTCAGGGGTGGTCTCCTTAATGATAAGGGTATAGAGAGGTTGGTCTTCTATGTATTCCTTAGCAAAGGTTTGGGGTTGGATAAGTTGGATGGGTGGCTTTGGTTGTTTGGGTTCTTCTATCTTACCTTTGCTAGTGGAGGCCCTAAGTTCCTTAGGTAAGGATGGCTTAAGCCTAATTTTCTGTCCATTGTGATTGAAGACATAAGTGTTTGTCCTACCGTAGTGGACAACATCCATGTCAAAAATCCAAGGACGGCCTAGGAGAATCTGGGCGACATCCATTGTGATGACGTCACACCATATTGATCCTTGGTAGGCACCAAAAGTGAGTGGGACAAGGCACCTATGGGAGACAGGAACGCTAGTCTGGTTGACCCAGGAAATACTATAAGGCTTAGGGTGAGGTTCTGCCTTAAGGTTGAGTTTAGTGACTGCTACTTGAGAGACGGCATTCAAACTGCTCCCTCCATCAATTACTACTTTGCACATGTGACCATGGCATTTTGAGTAAGTGTGGAAGATGCTGGTTCTTCGCCAGTCTTCAGTAGGGGTGGGGTTGATCAGGGTGCACCTGACTACTCCCAGAGTGTTGAGGAAAAAATCCTCTTCACTACCACAGTCATTAATTTCAACATTACAGCAGTTAGGGTCTTGATCTAAGTTTTCCTCAGTTTCTACTTCTGGTTCTACATGTTCCTCAGTCATAACCATTATCTTTTTAGGACAGTCCCTTATGAGGTGACCTGGTTGTTTACAGTTATGGCAGACAACTGTGGTTTGGTTTGGCTTGGGTTTAGGGGTTGAGGAGTTAGGGTGTGAACTACTAGGAGAGGGCCTATAGGTTGGTTTAGAGGTCAGAGCTTCCTTTCTAATCTTAAGTTGTTGTTGAACTTCAAGGGCTCTTTGGTAAGCCTCCTCTATGGTATCTATTTGGTAAAAGGCAAGTCCTCTCTTAATTTCTGGTTTGAGACCATTCTTGAACCTACTAAGGGTAAACATTGGGGTTTCATCCATTTCACTCCTCAATAACAGTTCATCAAACTCTACCATATATTCTTCTACGGTTGAGTTTCCTTGGGTAAGACCACTAGTTTGGTCAAGAAGCTTACTATGAAAGTTCAGGGGAACATACTTTTCTCTCAGTCTAGTGTTCATCTCTTCCCATCTTGTAATGGGGGGTTGTCTAGACCTTTGTAGGCTTCTTTCTACATTACTCCAGTAGAGTCTAGCAGAACCTTCAAGCAGACACTTGGTGAACCTAACCTTAGAGTGCTCGGGCATCATACTCCATTCGAAGTATTGCTCGAGTTTGGTTGCCCAGTCTAGGTAAACTCTAGGATCAAGGGATCCATTAAAAGTGGGCGGGTTAAGCTTCACAACATGGGCATAGTCATCCCTAGGTCGAGGGTTGTGATGATTTTGGACAGGGTGTCCTTCCCAATCAAAGCCTTGGGGAGTGTTCCTAGGATTGTTCCTTGGGGTTTGCTGCCTTTGCACAAGTTCCCTAGAGTGATGTTCACTTGGGGGTTGGCTATGAGATCTAGTCCTATTAGACTCTTCTATCTCTTGCACCTTATCATTGAGTTGGTGTAGATTTGTGTCCACATCGTCTATCCTATGGTTTAAGGCTGCAATCATTTCAGCTAAGGTTTCCAAAGTTATGGGTTGGGAGCTTTGAGCCTTAGATCTAGTCTGCATGTTTGATTTTTGAAAAAAAAAAAGAGGATTTTTATAGAGAAAATAATAATAGAGCTAGTAGCCAATTATGAAAATCCTTTATCTCAAATAGCCTAGTTCCAAAAATCGCCTAGAAGTTAGAAAATAAGTTTGAAGGCTTGAAATTTCTAATCTAGGAGCCTATGCTCTGATACCAAGATGATGTAGGGGTGATTCACAAAGCATGCAAACAACGATTTTCGAAAAATAGTTTTTTTGTAGTTTTATAAAGTAGAGAAACCGACTTATACTAACGAGGTTTGAAAATAAAGTTTTGTAGTTTTTAAATAAGAAAACCGAATTAAACTACTCGCAAGAAAGAAAAATGCTACTTGCTTCAAAGTAAATGACAATAAATGAAAAGAAGACTTACAGTGCGGCCCTTGAGCATAGAAGGACCGTCCTTCCCGTTCTTCACCGGTCCTACTCTGATGGAAGGTGTAGGTTACACACAGGGCAATCAGCAATCCCACACAGGCGTGGGTGAGTTATAAAGCAGATTAAAATAACTACACAATCAAAAGTCAAGAGGGAGGCTAGTCCTCCAAATTCTCTTGCTAACACAAATATTGGACTAACTAAGAGGGGGGAAAGAAAAGGGGAAGAGGGATGCGCCAAGCTCCTTTCCTTGCGCCAACTCCTACAAATCCGAGGGAAGTGTAGTAAGATGCTCTTAGATAATATGAAAAGAGAACACAAGAGGTTAGAACACTTAACTTATAGAATGGTCTTGAAGAGATCAAAGGATGCTTCCATGTTCTATGCGCCACTTGAGTTGTGTTCTTGCTTTGATGTTGAATGCTCTCGGTTTGACTTGGATGAAGTGATGAGGAAGAGAAGAGGAGAGGAGTCTCGGCTCTTGGAGAAGTAGGGGGGAAGATGAGGGGGCTTGGGCGACACAAGCACCCTAAGGAGAAGAAGTAGGCGGCACAAGCACCTAGGCGACACAAGCACCTTTCTTTGGCTAGGAAACTAGTCAACAATTTTATTTCAACAATGCTTAATGCACATGATGCGATGGGGACATATTTATAGGTGGCTAGGGATGAGGATAAGGTGAGGGCAAGGTGGTCATTGGCCCCTTGCGCCCCTTACATAAGTGGGAGATTTCGAAATTAATTACAAGGCAATTAATGCAATTAATGGGCTGATATTGTTGTCTTCTTTGGAGAGTCTTCAAAGGAAAGCATTTGAATTTCGAATTTGCTTTCTTCCTTGTGTTGATGTCGCATGGGTGGAGAGTTGACTTGAATTTGAATTCCTTCCAAGTTGGTTTGGGCGGCAATGAGATGAAGGAAAGGATTCACCATGATTTGTGGATCTAGATTAGGCGCCCCTTGATTTGTGGATCTAGAGTGGCGCCCCTTGATTGATGGATCTAGATTGAGCCTTTGCATTCATTTGTTGCTTGAGGGTGGCGCAAATGAATCCATGGGTTTGGTATCTTCTTCAATTGGAAAGGGCCTTGAAGTGGGGCTTTGAAGTGGAGTTGAGTTGGAAGTCCCCTTTGAGCTAGTTTGAAGTGAACCTTCCAAAATGGGAACTAGCTCCATGGAGTAGAGTGAGCTAGCTAGCTTGTATCCCTTGAGCCATCTTTAAATGTGTCCAACTACATGCACTAACCTACCATGATATTACAATGCACAACCTGATGGGCTTCCTCCGAGCCCTAGTGAATCTTCTAGGAGCTGTGTTAGGCCCTCCATCAACATCATTCCTTTTGGAAAGGACTTCAGTTCGAAATAATAAATAATATTTTTCTTTAATCTGAGATGTTCTATTGAAGTGATACAATTAACAATAGTTTGTGGTTCTATATGTGACACAAGATCAGATCTAATGATTCAATAAACTTCCTCTTATAGAATTGTCTCTTGAACCATAGAACAATGGTCACATCCGAAAGTCCATGGACTATTGGGATCATTATCCTTTCAGGATTATGATACATGTGAGCCTAGTTCAAAGGAACAATATGACAGATGCTGCCTTCATCGTAAAGGATGGAAGGACTATTGGTTTGTTGGATCTAATACACAAAATGTAAGTAGACACATGTAAACAAGCTATAAGAGGAGTTGTATATACTTCATTTAGGTGTGGGTATGCCTTACGTAACCCAAGAACTTTGGAAAAATCCAAGAAGTTCACAAATGAAGTATTGAGTCAAATGGAAGGATCCATTAAAGCACCTTGATTGGATCAAGATGATTAGTGGAGAATTTGATGACTGTCCTAAGAAGTGTGGAGTGATCTCACAGCTTTCTTAGTACACCACTATGTGGTGAATTTCAAAGAAAGAAAAAGGAACACATTGGATGTGGTTCCAACTTGGAATAGTCATGCAAATATACTACTATGATGCCATGCAAACAAATGTACTGCTACTCCATAAGAAAATGTCTAAGATAGCTTTTGAGTTGAGAACTGCAAATTTCCCATTTCTTCAATGGAATTGGGAATGTAATGTGTAGTGATTCAAAAGTATGTATTTGTGGTGCACAATAGAGTGCTAATTCTATCCCATGGAGAACAAAACATTTGTTGCTCAAAATGCTGTATCTCTTGAGAAAGTATTTCTTTTGAAAGAAGCTAGTGGGAGTAGATTTGATTTGGACAAGGTCCAGAATCAACCACAATATAATTAGACACACATGGAGAGCAAAATCTCACATACAGGTTGAAAGTCAACCTGAGGTTCAAGTAGCACAGGAATAACATAAGTCTGGATCGATTCGATATGTTGGGCATGACGAATTTTTCATCAAGCATGAACCTAAGACTTATGAGGAAATGGAAGCGGTCGGTGGACCAGATTCCAAGAAATGGCTAAGGGCCATGAGAACCATAATGGACTCCATGTCTGCTAATCAAGTCTGGGACTTGGATGAGCTGCCAAAAGGGGTAATTCCCAAAGGCTATAAATAAATCTTCTAGGAAGATAGACATGGAAGGTAACACTGTTACTTTAGAAGGCATGCTAGTGAATAATGATTTCAGGCAAATCCACTGGGTGGATAATGATGAAATTTTCGCCAATAGCTGAGCTTTAAGTCCATTAGGGATCTGCTTGTTATAATTGCATGATCAATTATGGCATGTTGTTATGATAACTGCTTTTCTTGCATGGACATCTGAAAAGATATCTATAAGGAAATAGCCAGAAGATTCTCATATCAAGGCCATATAGATATGCATGATGTTATGCAAGCATGGTTGAAAAAGCCTATGTTTACAAGAAGATCAGTGGGAGCACCTTAATAGTATTTCTTGATGATATTCTCCTCACGTGGAATGACATCTCAGCTCTTCACATGGTGAAGAAAAGGTTTGATATGTATTTCGAGAAGAATGATCTAGGGAATGATGCCTACATTCTAGGCATGAGGATCTATAAATAGAGATCCAAGAAAGTCATTGCCCTTTAGTCAATCTATGTTCATCCAAGAGTTTCTGGAGAGGATTATATTGGATGATTCCAAATATTGATACCTTCCAGGAACATATGGTCTGAGTCTCTCAAAGATGTTGTGTCCTGTGGCACAGCCGGAGAGTATTAACATGGGTCCAAAGTCCTGATACATGGTATGTAGGATGGATCATGTTTTAAAGACCATTTGTGGCAAATGCTTGGAGCATAGCCAGCAGGTTTCAATCAGATCTTAGTGTTTAACACTAGATAGCTGTGAAAGCAATCCTAATACATATACTTGGGAAGTATAAAGGATTGGTGTCTAGTCTATGATAGACAGGAAAGAATTTTGTGTACAGGGGTACACTGACACTTCGTTCCAGTCTAGTGACTATTGATCACAGCCAGGATTTGCGCTTTGCCTTGTTATGGTGTTGTATGCTGAAAGAGCATTATGCAAACCAAAGTGGCAAGATTCTACAAATAAGGCTGAGTACATTGCAGCTCCTTGTGGCAGCCAAGGAGGCAGCTTCATTCATTTGAACTTGATCTAGTTCATAGTGCTTGATGGTCCAGTATAGTTATTACTGGGACCATAGCATGAGAGAAGGAACTTAATGCTCAAGTATGTACTGCAGCATATCATCTGATCTTAGAGATCATGGATAAGGATGATGATCAAATTGTTGGGGTATGCCCTTAAGGCTAATGTTTGAGGCCTTGGGATTTTATCAGTATCATATATAAACTTCATGTTTATAAAGGCAATGGTTGTTATTCATGTTGTTGCATTATCTGCTGTCATATGTATACTTCTGAATAATGTCTCAATGCTGTTCAGCTTGGCTGACATGCAGTTAAGTCCTTAGTCGAGATATCTTGGTGAACATGAGACAGCCTTGATATGATTGAGACTAATATGTGTTCTAATCTTATAGGATGCTTCGAGCATGGAATAAGATGTAGACTCATGGGTACATTGGATGTACTGCCTACTAGGATATTCAATTGCTTGTCACAATGTGAATAATCCTTGTATGCAACAAGTGGCATATTTCCTCTGACTTGAGATCACTTGTGTTTCTAAATGATGATTGTCATTGTTTTGAGGTAGTTCAATATCATTTGAAACATAATGGTTATAGACTATCTTGGATAATGATCATGAGTCAGGTTAGGACACTAGTGATAGATAAAGGATTGCCGTCTCCTAGTTTGGAGTGTGATGTTCTATAGGGGCCCCCTGGATGAGATGATTGAGAAAGTGTATGGCCATACCCAGGTGACTATGTTCATCTGATCTAATCATTCTCATCATATTGGAGCTACAGTCTTGACTCGCTTGTCCAATAAGAACATCCAGTGGCAAAGGAAACATGTATGCCTAGTGAGTTGATTCACACTTGTGCTGTGGTTTGGGTGTAGTCTTGGAAGACTCTTTCCTTTGTATTGGGAGACAGTGATGTGTTGCTAGATACCCCTCACTGATCGTGATAACGTAAGTTATCGTTACCGACATTTAAAGGAAACTCTTAGGGTCGCACAATTTGATGATATGGCTTACTTAAGTCAGATCGTGTGGACTGAATTGTCTTGGTTCAGTTTAAAGGGATTTAATCTCTGATTGTAAGTGAGATCTGGTCTGATCAGGTTTGATTGATTAGAGCTTGAGATCGGTAAGCTTCGATCGAGAATATAGATGCTAGATCGGTGAGATCAAGAGCATCAAGAGATGAAAGGTTAGATCTTGAACCATTTGGTTCAATGAGATCTAGACCATGGCTTGGGCTGATTTGATTTGGTCTTTGAACCAAATGCAATTGAACCGTGGCTTGGTTCAAAGAGGAGAAAAGGTGCGATCGGTTCACTTGGAGTGAACACATGGATGATCGCATGAACACTTGGAGTTAAGGGCTTTCTATATTTGGAAAGTCGGTTTTCCCATTTGTGAAAATGCCTCCACGTTTGAGTGGAACGTCTCATTTTTCGGTTTTGAGACATCCTCTTGCCTCTTCTCTCTCGACGACACACTCTCGTGTGAAGAAGGTTAACGCCTTGGAGAAAGTTAAGCCAAGCGAGACTTCATCTTTCATTCCCTTCCATTCGACAAGGAAACCTTGGACCCTTGCTAGCACAAGGAACGCTAAGGGAGTAGGCGATCTTCATCTTGTGTGTGAACTCTTTGAAGGAGATCAACGTTGTTCTCTTCTTCCAACACGCCATTCGAATCAATGGCTATGGTATGAATCCAAACTTTATCAAGTTGATCATATGTTCTTGCGAAAGTTTTGAAACCCTTGCTTCCGCTATGAAAGTTTTATATGCGCCTCCTATTAGGGTTTCGCCCCCCCCCCTTGATTTAGGGGCTTACAATTGGTATCAGAGCAGGTTATCGTTTGAATCATATGATTGCTTGATGTTATTGTGTGATCCATGTTTGCGCTTATGCTTAGATAGGTTTATTACATGCGAAAATACATGTATGATGTATGTTACTCTTTGGCGCATGTATTGGCGCATGTTGTTGTTTTGTCAAAAAAAAAACTTAACTTGCGCGCCCATCATTAGATCTAAGCGCCTACTATAAACCCTTAGACGGGTTGATAGGGTTGAAGTCATCAGCCGAGTTTAGATCCAAACAGTCTGATCAGACCATCTGACAGCCTAGATGGGTCGACCAGATGGCACCTGTGCGCAAGCACGAGGTGGCTATAGGTCGACTGCATCAAGAGCGTGTAGCGAGGTCTGGTTGAGACAACCAGTGAACGCACATGAGTTAGGCCCGGGGTCACACCCGCTTGCCATAACTCATGAGGGTCGTTCAGCCCAAGGCATGCATGGTTGACCATTAGGTCAACTCAAGTCAGTTAGGACTTGGTGCATGCAAGGGCACTGGATCTGACTAGACATGATGAGTGGATCCCTATTAATGGACCGTTGTAAGGTAGTAGGGCACATAAGAAAATTAAAATTGATGCCAATGGGTTTTCAAAAATTTTATTTTCTTATTATTGGATCACATGTTGATTGGATGCCATGATGCTTGTTTATTTAATCTTATGTGGGCTGCCTAATTTAATGTGTGCTGTGCTGGGGCCTGCGAGCCTGGAATTAAATTGTAAATTAATTTTATTGTGATCTGCGCATCACATGTTATTTAATTTATAAAGTGTAATTGACCTGCGAGTCAATCTTGTCTAGATAGATTAAATTGTAATTTAATCAGACAAGAGCACAGAGCACACATGGCAGAGGCGCATGCAGCTTGAGGCTTAACTAGGTGGGAGGTCCAGGGTTCGACTCTGGGACAGGCGCATTTACCTGGTGGGCGCACCTGAGCTGCAGTGGGCGCTCGGGCCCTGGGTTGGGCCAGATGAGAAGGCAAAAGACCCATGAAGAGCTCAAGTGAAGACTTAAGTTAAATTAAGGTCTTACTTAGGTTTAATGGGCTTTTACCACATAAGATCAGCATGCTTTCTACTTATTGTTTATATAATTAGAACTGCATGATTTAATCTTCTGCTATCGCCATAGGTTATGCATGATAGTTAAGAAGATAAAAGACCGTTAAAATCCAACGCTAAAATATCAAGCACGTAAGCCTTCTGACGCGAAACCTCATTGTTCTGACCATCGTTGGGGCCGTGTTGTACCCACTCAGTGGGCACGCCCATCTATCTTCAGACGGTGTGTGATTACACCTGCGTGTTACAGAGAAGGGATTTATTGCTTCTCGTTGCTCAGCATAGCACGTGGTGGTCCAGGGAGTAGGTCAAGTCAGGTGCGCATTTACCTGGTGGGCGCACCTGAGCTGCAGTGGGCGCTCGGGCCCTGGGTTGGTCCAGATGAGAAGGCAAAAGACCCATGAAGAGCTCAAGTGAAGACTTAAGTTAAATTAAGGTCTTACTTAGGTTTAATGGGCTTTTACCACATAAGATCAGCATGCTTTCTACTTATTGTTTATATAATTAGAACTGCATCATTTAATCTTCTGCTATCGCCATAGGTTATGCATGATAGTTAAGAAGATAAAAGACCGTTAAAATCCAACGCTAAAATATCAAGCACGTAAGCCTTCTGACGCGAAACCTCACTGTTCTGACTATCGTTGGGGCCGTGTTGTACCCACTCAGTGGGCACGCCCATCTATCTTCAGACGGTGTGTGATTACACCTGCGTGTTACAGAGAAGGGATTTATTGCTTCTCGTTGCTCAGCATAGCACGTGGTGGTCCAGGGAGTAGGTCAAGTCAGCTTGACCATGTAGGCTACATACTGAGCATATGTGAGCTATATGGAGGCAGCCATCTGTGGGATCAGAGACTGTGTTGTACTAACTCAGTTGGCACAGTCTGCTGGATTGCCCAGATGAAGGGGAATCGCACGGGTTGGCGATTGGCAGGCATTGCCTACCAGAAATTAGTGCTTGTACTCTCTGTGCATCTTATCTCGCCTGAGCGGGATGCGGAGACCAAGTATGAAATCTGGATCCCATCTCACTAAAAGAGCGTTACTCTTTCGGACTGTTTAATGGATTTTTCAGTCAGATAAAATAGTGAGAAAAGAATCTTTCTTAAGTCCTGGATTGATTCTAAACATTGATACTGACCTTGCTGTTCTTGCATTGTTGTAGATTACTGCAGCAACGAACACCACGAATTTCAATGTGCGATCCCTACTGGAAAGGGAGAAGTTTGCTGGGCCAAACTTCTCAGACTGGTACGGACACCTTAAGATTGTTCTTAAGGCAGAGAGGAAACTGTATGTCCTCGAGACGGCTATACCGCCTCAACCCGCTGCGAACGCCGCAAGGGCGGTTCGGGAAGCCTATGAAAAGCATGTCAATGATAGCATTGATGTCGCTTGCCTGATGCTTGCGTCTATGACGCCAGAGCTGCAGCGTCAGCATGAGGATCTATCTGCTATACAGATTATAGCAAACCTCAAAATGCTGTATGCTGCACAGGCTAGGACTGAACGCTACAATTTGATTAAGCTTTTCTTTCAGAGCAAACTGGCTGAAGGGAGTCCAGTGGGAGCTCATGTACTCAAGATGATTGGGTACAAAGAGGCTCTAGAGAAACTGGGACATACCATCAATCAGGAGCTTGTTGTAGACATCATTCTTCAGTCTCTCCCGGCCTCTCGATCCGTTCATTATTAATTTTAATATGAACAAGATCGACTGTACCCCGGCAGAGTTACTGAACATGCTCTTGACTATAGAGTTGACTCTAAAGGGAAAGCCTTCAACCTCTGTCTTGATGGTTCCTTCCAGGAACAAGAAGAAGGGGAAGAAGGGCAAAGCCCCTGTCAAGAGTTACAACAAGGCTCTGAAACAAAAGGTTAAGCGGTCGAAGGAATACAGATGTTTCCATTGTGGCCAGCTAGGTCACTGGAAAAAGGACTGTAAAGCGCTCCAAGGAGACAAGAAGGGAAGCATTGCTTCTGGCTCAGGTATATTTGTGACTGAAGTCATGATATCTTCTTCTACTATTTCATGGGTGTTGGACACTGCATGTGGAGTTCACATTTGTTCAAATGTACAGGAACTCAAGAGAAGAAGACAGGTGGGACAGCATGAGGTGGAGCTACGAGTTGGAAATGGAGCACGGGTTGCTGCTGTTGCTGTAGGAGAATATCACATCTCATTACCATCTGGACTTGTATTAGAATTGAACAATTGTTATTTTGTACCTAGCATAACGAAAAATATTATCTCTATTCCTGCTCTTGTCAGGAAAGGGTTTTCCTTTGAATGCAATATTTCAAAGTGTGTTATTTCTTTAGATAATATTGTTTATGCTACTAGATCAATTAACAATGGGTTATTCATGTTGGACATGGAATGTTCTATACAAAATATTGATAATAAGAAAGCCAAGTATGCTGATAATAGCACCTTGCTATGGCATAGTCGTTTAAGCCATATTAGCAAGAAACGCATTAAGCGGTTGCATGATCATGGACTGCTGGGATCATTCTCCTATGAGGAGCTTGATACATGCAAAGCTTGTTTAATGGGTAAAATGACGAAGGCTCCTTTTTCCTAACAAAGGTCAAAGGGCTTCAGGTTTACTTGACCTCATTCACAGTGATGTGTGTGGGCCATTTAGTAAACATGCCAGAGGTGGCTATTCATACTTCATTACCTTTACTGATGATTTCAGTAGATACGGGTATGTCTATCTAATGAGACATAAGAGTGAATCTTTTGACAAGTTCAAAGAGTTCAAAAATGAAGTGCAAAATCAGCTAGGCCGAAATATCAAGGCACTTCGCTCAGATCGAGGTGGAGAATACCTAAGTCGAGAGTTTACTGACTATCTGAAGCAGTGTGGGATTGTCTCACAGCTTACTCCGCCAGGAACACCGCAATGGAATGGTGTGTCCGAGAGGAGGAACAGAACCTTATTGGATATGGTTCGTTCAATGATGAGTCAGGCTACTCTACCTTACTCCTTTTGGGGATTTGCACTGGAAACAGCTGCAAAGGTACTAAACCGAGTGCCATCCAAGGCAGTTTCAAACACGCCATATGAGTTATGGTATGGGAAACAGCCGAGCTTGACATTTATTAAGATCTGGGGTTGTGAGGCTTATGTCAAAAAGCTCGCCTCTGGGAAACTAGAGAGCAGATCTGAGAAATGTATCTTTGTCGGTTACCCTAAGGAAACTAAGGGTTATTATTTCTACGATCCCAAAGAGAACAAGGTATTTGTTGCTCGGACGGCCATTTTTCTTGAGAAGGAATTTCTTCTGCAAGAGGCCAGTGGGAGAGAAATAAAGCTGAATGAGAATCCAGAGGAAGGACAAAGTAGTCAAGCACAGTTGGATGAGCATGAGCCAGTAGAACAGGTTATTGAACAACCTGAGGCTCAGATATCACGGAAACCGCGAAGATCGGGAAGGATTCGTCGACAGCCTGAGCGCTATGACGGAGTCTACATCATTGATCATGATGAACCCCTCACTTATGCGGATGCGGTCAGTGGACTGGAATCAGCGAGATGGCTTGAAGCTATGCGAGCCGAGATGGACTCCATGTCAGATAACCAAGTTTGGGATTTGGTTGATCCGCCTCCGGGAATAATCCCTATAGGCTGTAAATGGATCTTCAAGAAGAAGATTGACATGGATGGTAACGTAGTTACCTATAAAGGCAGGCTAGTTGCGAAAGGTTTCAAACAAATCTACGGGATAGATTATGATGAAACTTTCTCTCCTGTAGCCATGTTCAAGTCTATTCGGATCATTCTCGCAATAGCAGCATATTATGATTATGAGATCTGGCAGATGGATGTGAAGACGGCTTTCCTTAATGGAAAACTGGATGAGGATGTGTATATGACACAACCTGAAGGTTTCACCAATCCATCAGATCGTCATAAAATATGCAAGTTAAAGAAGTCCATTTATGGACTTAAACAAGCATCAAGAAGCTGGAATATTCGTTTTGATGAATCAATCTGTGAGTTTGGTTTCATCAAGAATGAAGATGACCCGTGTGTATATAAGAGGTTTAGTGGGAGCGTAATTACATTCCTAGTCCTCTACGTCGATGATATCTTAATCATTGGAAACGATATTCCTGAACTACATGCGGTTAAGGCATGGTTAAGAAAATGTTTCCAGATGAAAGATCTAGGAGAAGCAGCCTATGTATTAGGTGTGAAGATCTACAGAGATAGATCTAAGAGGCTTCTTGGGCTGTGCCAGAGTACTTACATCGATAAAGTCCTGGAGAGATTCCATTTAGAGAATTCTAAAAGAGGATATCTTCCAGTCAGACATGGTCTGAATCTTTCGAAGAGTCAGTGTCCGCAAACACAGACTGAGAAAGATGAAATGGACAAAACGCCTTATGCTTTGGCTATTGGGTCCATTATGTATGCGATGTTGTGTACTCGCCCAGACGTCGCTTACGGGTTAAGCGTGACCAGTCAATTCCAAAGTAATCCAGGTCAGGCACACTGGATTGCAGTCAAGAATATTTTAAAATATCTGCGGAGGACCAAAGATATGTTCTTGGTGTATGGTGGTCAGGAAGAACTCAGTATTGAAGGATATACTGACGCTTCGTTCCAATCTGACCAGGATGATTTCCGATCGCAATCAGGCTATGTTTTTAGCTTGAATGGAGGTGTGGTGGTGTGGAAAAGTTTCAAACAATCTATTGTTGCTGATTCTACAACAGAAGCCGAGTATGTTGCAGCCTCAGAAGCATCTAAGGAGGCAGTGTGGATTCGTAAGTTCATTCAGGAACTTGGTGTTGTTCCTTCGAGTGCAGATCCTTTGGTTATCTTCTGTGATAACACTGGAGCAATTGCACAAGCAAAGGAACCACGGTCGCACCAGAAGTCCAAGCACATACAGAGACGGTTTCACTTGATCCGGGAGATCATTGATCGAGGCGAGATCAAAATCTGCAAGGTTCATACAGAAGACAATCTGGCTGACCCGCTTACAAAGCCTCTGGCGCAGCAGAAGCATGAGAAGCACTGTAATAATATGGGTTTGAGATACCTCAACCATTAGATTAAGTGCAAGTGGGAGATTGTTGGGGTATGCCCTTAAGGCTAATGTTTGAGGCCTTGGGATTTTATCAGTATCATGTATAAACTTCATGTTTATAAAGCCAATGGTTGTTATTCATGTTGTTGCATTATTGAAAGTACCCCTTAAACTAAGGGGGGGTCCCCTTCTAGGGGGAGCGAAAACCCTAGGCAGTGGCGCATAAAATTTTTGGGCAGCGGATTAGGGTTTCAAGAATCGGTTCATGTGATATGATCAACCAAATGGAAACGATTGCATGTAAGAGATAAAACTCATACCATAGCCATTTCGAATGGCGCCTAGGAAGCAAAGATCAAAGCAGATCTTCTCCAGAGGTGACGCACACAGTTGATGTCGCCTACTCCTCTTTGCGATCCTTGTGCTAGCAAGATCCAAAGAAGTCTTTGATCGAAAATGAGAAAGGGATGAAGAGATCTTTTCTTTGCCGATTTCTCCTCCAAATCCAAGGCGTCGTCACCCACGGAAACACAAGAGGAATGCGTTCAAGTGGCGAGAATAGAGAGAGCACTCTCTTTCGAACGTCAGTGTCTCCAAGTGGAGATCATGGTTGCTAAAAATAGCACCACTAACCGCCCAACATGTTCACGCCAAGTGAACTTGTCGCCAATGCTTGAACCATTTTGGTTTAATTTAATTTTGGTTCAATTACCAAATAAACCAAACGACATGGCCTAGATCATATTAAAACCCTAAGGTTCCAGATCTAGCCGTTGATCTCTATGATGCTCCTGATCTGACCGATCTAGCATCTCTTCTCTCGATCGAAGCTTACCGATCTCAAGCCCTAATCAATCAAACATGATCAGACCAGATCTCACTCACAATCAGAGATTAAATCCCTTTAAACTGAACCCGAAACAATTCAGTCCACACGATCTGACTTAAGTAAGCCATATCATCAATTGTGCGACCCTGAGGGTTTCCTTAAAACATCGGTAACGATAATTTACATTATCACAACCAGTGAGGGGTATCTAGCAACACATCACTGTCTCCCGATATCAAGGAAAGAGTCTTCCAAGACTTCACCCAAAAACAGCACAAGTGTGAATCAATTCACAAAGCATACATATTTCCTTTGCCACTGGATGTTCTTATTGGACAAGCCTGTCAAGCTCGTAACTCCAATATGATGAGCATGATTAGAACAGATGAGCACTGTCACCTGGGTATGGCCATACACTCTCTCAATCATCTCATCGAGGGGGCCCCTTTAGAACATCACACTCCTTAAACAAGGAGACGGCAATCCTATGTCTATCACTAGTGCTCTAACCTGATTCAAGCTCACCATCCAAGATAGTCTATAATCATTATGTTTCAAATGATATTGAACTACCTCAAAACAATGACAATCATCATTTAGAAAACACAAGTGATCTCAAGTCAGAGGAAATGTGCCACTTGTCTTAATCAAGGAATATTCACATTGTGACAAACAATTGAACATCCTAGTAGGGTCTGTCCAGTACATCCCATGTACCCATGAGTCTACATCTTATTCCATGCTCGAAGCATCCTATAAGATTAGAACACATATTAGTCTTAACCATATCGAGGCTGTCTCATGTTTACCAAGATATATCGACTAAGGACATAATAGCATGTCAGCCCAGCTGAACAGCTTTGAGACATTATTCAGAAGAACATATATTGCAGCAGACAATGTAGCTAACTGAATAACAACCATGCCTTTATAAACACATAGAGTTTATTACATGATACTTGTTACATTCCCATAGGCCTCAAACATTAGCCTTAAGGGCATACCCCAACAATCTCCCACTTGCACTTAATCTAATGGTTGAGAAATCTCAAACCCATATTATTACAGTGCTTCTCATGCTTCTGCTGCGCCAGAGGTTTGGTAAGCGGGTCTGCCAGATTGTCATCTGTATGAACCTTGCATACTTTGATCTCGCCACGATCTATGATCTCCCTGATCAAATGAAACCGTCTCTGTATGTGCTTGGACTTCTGGTGCGACCGTGGTTCCTTTGCCTGTGCGATTGCTCCAGTGTTATCACAGAAGATAACCAAAGGATCTGCACACGAAGGAACGACACCAAGTTCTCTCACGAACTTACGAATCCACACTGCCTCCTTGGATGCTTCCGAGGCTGCAACATACTCGGCTTCTGTTGTGGAATCAGCAACAGTTGACTGTTTGAAACTTTTCCACACCACTGCACCTCCATTCAAGCTAAAAACATAGCCTGATTGCGATCGGAAATCATCCTGGTCAGACTGGAACGAAGCGTCAGTATATCCTTCAATACTGAGTTCTTCCTGACCACCATATATCAAGAACATATCTTTGGTCCTCCGCAGATATTTTAAAATGTTCTTGACTGCAATCCAGTGCGCCATACCTGGATTACTCTGGTAACGACTGGTTACGCTTAACCCGTAAGCAACGTCTGGGCGAGTACACAACATCGCATACATTATAGAACCAATAGCCGAAGCATAAGGCGTATTGTTCATTTCATCTTTCTCAGTCTGTGTTTGTGGACACTGACTCTTAGAAAGATTCAGACCATGTCTGACTGGAAGATATCCTCGCTTAGAATTCTCTAAGTGAAATCTCTCCAGGACCTTATCGATGTAAGTACTCTGGCACAGCCCGAGAAGCCTCTTAGATCTATCCCTGTAGATCTTCACACCTAACACATAGGCTGCTTCTCCTAGATCTTTCATCTGGAAACATTTCCTCAGCCATGCCTTAACAGCATGCATTTCAGGAATGTCGTTTCCAATGATCAAGATATCATCGACGTAGAGGACTAGGAAAGTAATCACGCTCCCACTAAACCTCTTATATACACACGGGTCATCCTCGTTCTTGATGAAACCAAATTCAGTAACTGATTCATCAAAACGAATATTCCAGCTTCTTGATGCTTGTTTAAGTCCATAAATGGACTTCTTTAACTTGCATATTTTATGACGATCTGCTGGATTAGTGAAACCTTCTGGTTGTGTCATATACACATCCTCATCCAGATTTCCATTAAGGAAAGCTGTTTTCACATCCATCTGCCAAATCTCATAATCATAATATGCAGCTATCGCGAAAAGAATCCGAATAGACTTAAACATGGCTACAGGTGAGAAAGTTTCATCATAATCTATCCCGTAGATTTGTTTGAAACCTTTCGCAACTAGCCTGCCTTTATAGGTAACTACGTTACCATCCATGTCAATCTTCTTCTTGAAGATCCATTTACAGCCTATAGGGATAACTCCCGGAGGCGGATCAACCAAATCCCAGACTTGGTTATCTGACATGGAGTCCATCTCGGCGCGCATAGCCTCAAGCCATCTCGCTGACTCTGGTCCACTGACCGCATCCGCATAAGTAAGGGGTTCATCATTGTCAATGATGTAGACTCCGTCATAGCGCTCAGGCTGTCGACGAATCCTACCCGATCTTCGCGGTTCCCGTGATGTCTGAGCCTCAGGTTGTTCAATAACCTGTTCTACCGGCTCAGGCTCATCCAACTGTGCTTGATCACTTTGTCCTTCTTCTGGATTCTCATCCAGCTTTATTTCTCTCCCACTGGCCTCTTGCAGAAGAAACTCCTTCTCAAGAAATATGGCCGTCCGAGCAACAAAAACCTTGTTCTCATTGGGATCGAAGAAATAATAACCCTTAGTTTCCTTAGGGTAACCGACAAAGATACATTTGTCAGATCTGCTCTCTAGTTTCCCAGAGGCGAGCTTTTTAACATAAGCCTCGCAACCCCAGATCCTGATAAATGTCAAGCTCGGCTGTTTCCCATACCATAACTCATATGGCGTCTTTGAAACTGCCTTGGATGGCACTCGGTTTAGTACCTTTGCAGCTGTTTCCAGCGCAAAACCCCAAAAGGAGTATGGAAGAGTAGCCTGACTCATCATAGAACGAACCATATCAAGTAACGTTCTATTTCTCCTCTCGGACACACCATTCCATTGCGGTGTTCCTGGTGGAGTGAGCTGTGAGATAATCCCACACTCCTTTAGATAGTCAGTAAATGCATGACTTAGGTATTCACCACCTCGATCTGAGCGAAGTGCCTTGATATTACGGCCTAGCTGATTTTGTACTTCATTCTTGAACTCTTTGAACTTGTCAAAAGATTCACTCTTATGTCTCATCAGATAGACATACCCATATCTACTGAAATCATCAGTAAATGTAATGAAGTACTGATAGCCACCTCTGGCATGTTTACTAAATGGCCCACACACATCACTGTGTATGAGGTCAAGTAAACCTGAAGCCCTTTGACCTTTATTAGGAAAAGGTGACTTCGTCATTTTACCCATCAAACAAGCTTTGCATGTATCAATCTCCTTATAGGAGAATGATCCCAGCAGTCCATGATCATGCAACCGCTTAATGCGTTTCTCGTTAATATGGCCTAAACGACTATGCCATAGCAAGGTGCTGTCATCAGCATACTTGGCTTTCTTAATATCAACATTCTGTATAGAACTTTCCATGTCCAACATGAATAACCCATTATTAATTGAACCAGTTGCATAAACAATATTATCATATGACAAAACACACTTTGAAATATTGCATTCAAAGGAAAACCCCTTCCTGACAAGAGCAGGAATGGAGATAATATTTTTAGTTATACTGGGAACAAAATAACAACTGTTTAGTTCCAATACAATTCCAGATGGTAAAGTAATGAAGTAGTCTCCTACAGCAACAGCAGCAACCCGTGCCCCGTTTCCAACGCGTAGGTCCACCTCATGCTGTCCCACCTGCCTTCTTCTCTTGAGTTCCTGCACATTTGAACAAATGTGAACTCCACATGCAGTGTCCAACACCCATGATACAGAAGAAGAATACATGACCTCAGTCACGAATATACCTGAGCCAGAAGCAAAGCTTCCCCTCTTATCTCCTTGGAGCGCTTTACAGTCCTTTTTCCAGTGACCCAGTTGGCCACAGTGGAAACACCTGTATTCCTTAGACCGCTTCACCTTCTGCTTCAGAGCCTTGCTGTAATTCTTGACCGGGGCCTTGCCCTTCTTCCCCTTCTTCTTGTTCCTGGAAGGAACCATCAAGACAGAGGTTGAAGGCTTACCCTTCAGAGTTTCCTCAGTGGTCAAGAGCATATTCAGCAGCTCTGCCGGAGTACAATCGATTTTGTTCATATTAAAATTAATAATGAACGCGTCGAATGATGGCGGGAGAGACTGCAGAATAATGTCCACAGCAAGCTCCTGGTTGATGGTATGCCCCAGTTTCTCTAGAGCCTCCTTGTGCCCAATCATCTTGAGCACGTGAGCTCCACTGGGCTCCCTTCAGCCAGTTTGCTCTGAAAGAAGAGCTTCGTCAAATTATAGCGTTCAGTCCTCGCCTGTGCAGCATACAACATCTTGAGGTTTGTAATCATGTCTCTAGCCGACATGTCCTCATGCTGACGCTGCAGCGGTGGCGTCATAGACGCTAACATCAGGCAAGCGACATCAATGCTATCATTGACGTGCTTTTCATAGGCTTCCCGAACCGCCCTTGCGGCGTTCGGAGCGGGCTGCGGCGGTATCGCCGTCTCGAGGACATACAGTTTCCTCTCTGCCTTAAGAACGATCTTAAGGTGTCCAAACCAGTCAGAGAAGTTCGGCCCAGCAAACTTCTCTCTTTCCAGTAGGGATCGCACATTGAAGTTCATGGTGTTCGTTGCTGCAGGTATCTACAACAATGCAAGAACAGCAAGGTCAGTATCAATGTATAAGAATCAATCAGGACTTAAGAAAGATTCTTTTTCTCACTATTTTATCAGGCGTGAAAAATCCAGCAAAACAGCCCGAAAGAGTAGAACTCTTTTAGTGAGATGGGATCCAGATTTCATACTTGGTCTCCGCGTCCCGCTCAGGCGAGATAAGATGCACAGAGAGTACAAGCACTAGTTTCTGGTAGGCAGTCCCTGCCGATCGCCAACCCGTGCGATTCCCCTTCATCTGGGCAGTCCAGCAGACTGTGCCAACTGAGTTGGTACAACACAATCTCTGACCCCACAGATGGCTGCCTCCATGTGCTACCATATGCGCCACATATGTAGCCTACACGGTCAAGCTGACCCGACCTACTCCCTGGACCACCATGTGCTATGCTGAGCAACGAGAAGGGATAAATCCCTGCTCTGTAACACACAGGTGTAATCCCGCACCGTCTGAAGATAGATGGACGTGCCCACTGAGTGGGTACAACACGGCTCCAACGATAATCAGAACAGTGAGGTTTCGCGTCAGAAGGCTTACGAGCTTGATATTTAATCGTTGGATTTTAACGGTCTTTTATCTTCTTGCCTATCATGCAATTCCTATGGTGATAGCAGAAGATAAATTTACTCATGCAATTCTAATATAAAGCAATAAAAGAAAGCATGTGTCTTTTGTGGTAAAAGCCCATAGCCCTAGTGAGACCTTAACCTAACTTAAGTCTACACTTGCTCTTTATGGGTCTTTAGCTGCTCATCTGGCCCAAACCTGGGCCCAAGCGCCAACTGCAGCTCTGGTGCGCCCACCAGGAATTTGCGCCTGGTCCTAGGGTCGAACCCTAGACCTCCCACCTGGTCCAGCCACTGCTGCATGCGCTTCTGCCAAGTGTGCATAGTGCTCTTGTCTAATTAAATTACAAATTTAACTATCTAGACAAGAGTGACACGCAGGTCACTTTCACATTATAAATTAATTAAAATTGTGATACGCAGATCACATAAAGAAAATTAATTTACAACATATAATCCAGGCACGCAGGCCCCAGCACAGCACACATTAAAAACGGGCAGCCCACATAAGACTAAATAAACAAGCAGATGCAACAACCATCATGTGATCCAGTCAGGAAAAATAAATTTTTAAAAAACCCCTTGGGATCGATTTTTTTTTTTTTATTAATTTTTCCTTATTTGCCCCACAACCTTACAATGGTCCATTACTAGGGATCCACTCATCCAACCTAGTCAGATCCACTGCCCTAGCATGCACCAAGTCCTAACTGACTTGAGTCGACCAAAAGGTCAACCATGCATGCACCAAGGCTGAACGACCACACTGAGGTCTGGCAAGCGGGCGTGACCCCGGGCCTAACTCAGGTGCGTTCATCAGTTGTCTCAATCAGACATCGCTACACACCTGTCTGCAGTCGACCTATAGCCACCACAGGCATGCGCCAAGGTGCTAACTGGTCGACCCATTCAGGCTGTCAGATAGTCTGATCAGACATGTTTGGATCTAACCTAGGGGGTGACTTCAACCCTAATAACCCATCTAAGGGTTTAATGTAGGAGCATTAGATCTAAGGTGAAACGCGCATGTGATCAAGGTTTTAGAAAAACTTACAAAAACATGCGCCAACAACAACATGCGCAATGGAGAAAATAACATCTATACAAATCATGAATTTTCGCCAACTTAGATAATCGCATGTAACCTATAGATCTATTATAATGCGCATACAAGGATCATATGACATATCATGGCAATCATAAACAAGCATGAAACATCAGGCTCTGATACCAATTGAAAGTACCCCTTAAACTAAGGGGGGGTCCCCTTCTAGGGGGAGCGAAAACCCTAGGCAGTGGCGCATAAAATTTTTGGGCAGCGGATTAGGGTTTCAAGAATCGGTTCATGTGATATGATCAACCAAATGGAAACGATTGCATGTAAGAGATAAAACTCATACCATAGCCATTTCGAATGGCGCCTAGGAAGCAAAGATCAAAGCAGATCTTCTCCAGAGGTGACGCACACAGTTGATGTCGCCTACTCCTCTTTGCGATCCTTGTGCTAGCAAGATCCAAAGAAGTCTTTGATCGAAAATGAGAAAGGGATGAAGAGATCTTTTCTTTGCCGATTTCTCCTCCAAATCCAAGGCGTCGTCACCCACGGAAACACAAGAGGAATGCGTTCAAGTGGCGAGAATAGAGAGAGCACTCTCTTTCGAACGTCAGTGTCTCCAAGTGGAGATCATGGTTGCTAAAAATAGCACCACTAACCGCCCAACATGTTCACGCCAAGTGAACTTGTCGCCAATGCTTGAACCATTTTGGTTTAATTTAATTTTGGTTCAATTACCAAATAAACCAAACGACATGGCCTAGATCATATTAAAACCCTAAGGTTCCAGATCTAGCCGTTGATCTCTATGATGCTCCTGATCTGACCGATCTAGCATCTCTTCTCTCGATCGAAGCTTACCGATCTCAAGCCCTAATCAATCAAACATGATCAGACCAGATCTCACTCACAATCAGAGATTAAATCCCTTTAAACTGAACCCGAAACAATTCAGTCCACACGATCTGACTTAAGTAAGCCATATCATCAATTGTGCGACCCTGAGGGTTTCCTTAAAACATCGGTAACGATAATTTACATTATCACAACCAGTGAGGGGTATCTAGCAACACATCACTGTCTCCCGATATCAAGGAAAGAGTCTTCCAAGACTTCACCCAAAAACAGCACAAGTGTGAATCAATTCACAAAGCATACATATTTCCTTTGCCACTGGATGTTCTTATTGGACAAGCCTGTCAAGCTCGTAACTCCAATATGATGAGCATGATTAGAACAGATGAGCACTGTCACCTGGGTATGGCCATACACTCTCTCAATCATCTCATCGAGGGGGCCCCTTTAGAACATCACACTCCTTAAACAAGGAGACGGCAATCCTATGTCTATCACTAGTGCTCTAACCTGATTCAAGCTCACCATCCAAGATAGTCTATAATCATTATGTTTCAAATGATATTGAACTACCTCAAAACAATGACAATCATCATTTAGAAAACACAAGTGATCTCAAGTCAGAGGAAATGTGCCACTTGTCTTAATCAAGGAATATTCACATTGTGACAAACAATTGAACATCCTAGTAGGGTCTGTCCAGTACATCCCATGTACCCATGAGTCTACATCTTATTCCATGCTCGAAGCATCCTATAAGATTAGAACACATATTAGTCTTAACCATATCGAGGCTGTCTCATGTTTACCAAGATATATCGACTAAGGACATAATAGCATGTCAGCCCAGCTGAACAGCTTTGAGACATTATTCAGAAGAACATATATTGCAGCAGACAATGTAGCTAACTGAATAACAACCATGCCTTTATAAACACATAGAGTTTATTACATGATACTTGTTACATTCCCATAGGCCTCAAACATTAGCCTTAAGGGCATACCCCAACAATTATCTGCTGTCATATGTATACTTCTGAATAATGTCTCAATGCTGTTCAGCTTGGCTGACATGCAGTTAAGTCCTTAGTCGAGATATCTTGGTGAACATGAGACAGCCTTGATATGATTGAGACTAATATGTGTTCTAATCTTATAGGATGCTTCGAGCATGGAATAAGATGTAGACTCATGGGTACATTGGATGTACTGGACAGACCCTACTAGGATATTCAATTGCTTGTCACAATGTGAATAATCCTTGTATGCAACAAGTGGCATATTTCCTCTGACTTGAGATCACTTGTGTTTCTAAATGATGATTGTCATTGTTTTGAGGTAGTTCAATATCATTTGAAACATAATGGTTATAGACTATCTTGAATAATGATCATGAGTCAGGTTAGGACACTAGTGATAGATAAAGGATTGCCGTCTCCTAGTTTGGAGTGTGATGTTCTATAGGGGCCCCCTGGATGAGATGATTGAGAAAGTGTATGGCCATACCCAGGTGACTATGTTCATCTGATCTAATCATTCTCATCATATTGGAGCTACAGGCTTGACTCGCTTGTCCAATAAGAACATCCAGTGGCAAAGGAAACATGTATGCCTAGTGAGTTGATTCACACTTGTGCTGTGGTTTGGGTGTAGTCTTGGAAGACTCTTTCCTTTGTATTGGGAGACAGTGATGTGTTGCTAGATACCCCTCACTGATCGTGATAACGTAAGTTATCGTTACCGAAATTTAAAGGAAACTCTTAGGGTCGCACAATTTGATGATATGGCTTACTTAAGTCAGATCGTGTGGACTGAATTGTCTTGGTTCAGTTTAAAGGGATTTAATCTCTGATTGTAAGTGAGATCTGGTCTGATCATGTTTGATTGATTAGAGCTTGAGATCGGTAAGCTTCGATTGAGAATATAGATGCTAGATCGGTGAGATCAAGAGCATCAAGAGATGAAAGGTTAGATCTTGAACCATTTGGTTCAATGAGATCTAGACCATGGCTTGGGCTGATTTGATTTGGTCTTTGAACCGAATGCAATTGAACCGTGGCTTGGTTCAAAGAGGAGAAAAGGTGCGATCGGTTCACTTGGAGTGAACACATGGATGATCGCATGAACACTTGGAGTTAAGGGCTTTCTATATTTGGAAAGTCGGTTTTCCCATTTGTGAAAACGCCTCCACGTTTGAGTGGAACGTCTCGTTTTTCGGTTTTGAGACATCCTCTTGCCTCTTCTCTCTCGACGACACACTCTCGTGTGAAGAAGGTTAACGCCTTGGAGAAAGTTAAGCCAAGCGAGACTTCATCTTTCATTCCCTTCCATTCGACAAGGAAACCTTGGACCCTTGCTAGCACAAGGAACGCTAAGGGAGTAGGCGATCTTCATCTTGTGTGTGAACTCTTTGAAGGAGATCAACGTTGTTCTCTTCTTCCAACACACCATTCGAATCAATGGCTATGGTATGAATCCAAACTTTATCAAGTTGATCATATGTTCTTGCGAAAGTTTTGAAACCCTTGCTTCCGCTATGAAAGTTTTATATGCGCCTCCTATTAGGGTTTCGCCCCCCCCCCCCTTGATTTAGGGGCTTACACAAATTTGTTAAAATAAACACAGATAGCAATCTGGAAAAACCCACTGACCCAGCCTCTGGCGTAGCGGAAGCTAAATGGGTCATACTAGAGACATTGGAACTGACTAAACATCAGTTGTCCTTGGTCTTAGTGCAAGTGGGAGATTGTTGGTGTATATGCCCTAAAGACCAATGTATGGACATGGTCAGGCATTGTTTGAATGTACTTTGATAGAACTATTACTCTTTATATAGGCATGGTCGTTATTATGCAGACTTCTCTACCTGCGTTGATGTATTGAGTTGCATAAATAATGTCCCAGGAGTTTGGATTAAATCTGTTCTCATAAGCTATCCCCAGACAAGGTACCTTAGCGGATATGGGACAGCTTTGGTACATGTGAGACTAGTGTATGGGCTGGTTATGTGCGGGGCACAGTAACGCAGACATACAGGTGCATTGGATGCACTGGAGTGATCCACCGTGAGGATTGACTTGTCTAGTCAACAAGTCAATCTCACATGCAAGAGGTTTGCATTGATCCTTAGACTTGAGGTATTCATGTCTAGATTTGATGATGGGTATGCTTTAATACAGTCTTACGTCTCTCCGTAATTGGGAGACCAAAACGACTGTCATTGGGCATGTCATAAGTCACGTAGAGACATGGATGACCAATAGTAGGATTTGCCCCTTCCTTCAGAGGAAGCATGATATCCACCTCGGGGCGCCCCACCTTATTGGTGCATGACAGAAAAGTGTGGCCACACTTGTTGAGTCATGACCAATGCATTGGATAATAAACTTGAGACTAATCCAATGGCAGGATATCAGCTTAGGCAAAGGGATCTGTAATGCAATAGGAATCCTCGTTGCTTGTTAGGAGTTGTTGCCATAATGACTTATGCCTATGACATGGGTAGTAGTGATGTGTTGCTAGATACCCCTCACTACTTATGATGTTTACATCATTGCCATCGTCATATGGATCCTACGGGGTCACACGCAATAGACTCTTGACGTTGCTTTAATCAGAAGCCTTAGGATCAAGTTATTGGATAACTTGGATCAATTTGGAAGATTTCATCAGCGCCAATGGGCCTGATGAGTTGGAAGAAAGTTATTGGAGCCAAACTTGATTTTTGGCAGGTTGACCCGAAATTGACCTAGATTGGTCACATTTGGATTAGGGTTGCATTGGATTAGATCAAATGGCTTAATCAACCCATGCCATGAAGTTTGGGCTAGCTCATTATCCAATGAGGCCCAATAATTAGTTGTCATGAAGAGGAATTGGCTTAAGAGGGTATAATGGGGTGAAATCTCACCCCATTGGTGCCTAGGGGCATAATGGGGTGAGGAAGGCGCCTTTGCTTCATTATGGAAGTAAAGGGCGCCTAGCCCTTCTTCCTTGGATGGAATGCTTGCCTCTAAGGCATGTCTTGGGGCTGATATGGCTTGAGAACTTTTATGGGAAGTTCCTAGGCGCATATGGATATAGGGAAGAGGTATATGGTAATATCTTGGAGACTTACCTTACCTCAAACCCTAGTTTCTCCCAAGACACCACCCTAGCCGAATTCCTCATGCATGTTGCGCCTAGCCCTTCTCCTTGGATGGAAAGAATGCCTCTAAGGCATGTCTTGGGCTGATATGGCCATTGGGCAAATTAGGATAGGTTGAATGAGGTTTATGGTAAAGTCTTGGAGACTTTCCTTACCTCAAGACTCCTTTATCCTAGCCGCCCACTTGGCATAATCCTAGCCATTGCCCTAACCGCCCCTTGTCCTATTAATAGGACCCTTGTCGCCCCACTAAAAGGTTGATTCGTGTGGACAACATCTAGGAGGGGTGACATATGTCTTGGAGAGACTTGGAGTGCAAGGGGCGAGAGTAAATAAAGCTTGGCGCAAACTTCTTCCTTGGAGCCGCAAGTTCTTGCTCTCCCTCTCTTCTTGGCACAAGGACTCTTAGTGCTTGGTGGCATCTCCTTGCCACAAGCTCTCTCCCTTCCTTGGCCATAGGCGCACCTTGCTTGAAGGTGGCGCAAGCAAAGAAGAAGAAGGAAGCAACTTGACGGCATCATCTTCCTCCTCATCTCCTCTTGGCGCTTTCATCTTGGAGGTGGCGCACGAGAAGTAAAGATACCATAAGGCTTGATTCTCTTCCCGAGGCTAGCACCAAGCGTGGAAGGGAGCAACGATCAAGGAGTTGACGCGTGGATACTTGTAGAGGGCGAACACTTGGGCGCCTTCAACATGGCTTCGACATCTAGACAAGCAAAAGAGGTACATCTCTAACACATCCTTGTGTTTTCTCTCTCGCATGGATCCTTGGGACTGGAATGTGTTTCGGGTGTAATGCTTCTTCCGCTGCATCCTGGGACTGCAAAATTTTAAATTACACCCGGCATTCCCTAACATTTCTTTCTACTCTTAGTAATAATAGCATTACAGTGATCCCTAGGGTCCAATTCCGGTATTTGATCTTTTAGAGTTTTTTTGTAAGCAGTTAAAGATCCTACTTGAGAGGTAAGATGACTAACCAATCTCTTAAGATCTTCAATCTCTTTATTTCAATTTATCATTAATTAATTTTTATTAGCCATAAACGTCTCAAGCGTGGACTCCACACTAAAAGAATTTACCTCTTCAGTCAAGGTTCGCCATCTCTCATTCTCATTCTTACCATGTTGATGACAATATAGCATTCCTTCTTCAGGAGCCCACTAGTTAAGATTGAGGGCCATCTCCTCAAGCAGGGGAGAAGCATCTTCGATTGTTTTGCTTATGAGGGCTCCTCCTGCAGCAGCATCAACAGTCAGACGGGCATTATAAAGTAAGCCATTATAAAATGTATGAATTAAAATCCAATCTTTAAGGCCTTGGTGAGGACACTTCCATTGTAATTTGTTGAACTGATCCCATGCCTCACTGAAAGTCTCTCCATCCCTCTGTGCAATGCTTGTAATTTGGTTTCTCAACTGGATGGTTTTGCCGGGTGGAAAGTACTTCATTAAGAAAGCATTTGATAGTTGTTCCCATGTGGTGAAGGTACCGGTAGGACGAGAATGTAGCCAAGAACGCGCTCGGTCCCTAAGAGAAAAAGGAAACAACCTTAGTTTTAATGCATCATCCGAAACTCCATTAATTTTAATGGTGTTATAATATTCAAGAAAAAGATATAAACATTGATAAGGATCTTCAATTGGTGATCCTGCAAACTGATTCTGCTGGATCATAGACAAGAAAGCAGGATTAATCTTGAAATTATTAGCATCAATAGCAGGTCTGGCGATGCTAAAGTGTATCTCCCGTGGATTAGGGGCTACATAGTCCCTAAATGATCTTTTGTCTGTCATCAGATCTAAGTTTCCTATGCACACTAAAGTAGATGGATCAAATAACTCAAGTAAACAGAAAAGAACAAAAAGATAGAATGTAAATAAAACCTAGTCTAGCAATACTTTCAATATCTTCAATATTGCCAAAAACCAAGGTCCCCGGCAACGGCGCCAAAAACTTGTTGTGTCTACAAGTGCACGGATATTCAAAGTAATAAAGAAAGATATCAAACCACAGAGACCTCATTGTCAAGTACCAAATAATTGAGTTCTTGCTATCTAGGCAACCGAATAATAGCAAAGCAATGATCGAAAACACACGAAAAAGATAATCAGAGAGAAACTGGGACTAGGGTTTCATCCACCTTGATTTCAATGACTAGATATAAATAAGAGGTTGTCAATCAAATTTTATTATGATAAAGACATAATTCATTTCATAATAGAATTATCTCACTTTCGTGCAGATAATTATACAAAGAACTGATCCTCACTCTTGCGTAGGATCTATTTGTTGTATCCCAACAAGTAGGTAAACAAAACTTATTTCTGAAGTCGCAGCGAAAACTTATTGTATGGCGCACAGGGACTTGTCACCCCCTGATACGGCTCCAAAAACTTGTTGAGTTACCACACTTATTGTTATCTCCGCAAGTGCACGGATACTCGAAGTAATAAAGAAAGTATCGAATCCACGTGGACCTATGTGTTAAGTACCAAATAGTTGTATTCTTACTAGCTAAGCAAATTGAATATGATGCAAGTAAATAATAGAAAGAACACAAAATTAGAAAGAAACTGGGACTAGGGTTTCATTCACTTTAATTTTCATGACTAGATATAGATAAATATTCATCAATCAAATTCGATCGTGATAAAGACATAATTTACTTTTTAAAGGGATCATCTCACTTTCGTGCAGATAACCATGCAGAGACCAATCTTCGCTTTCGCGCAAGATTTATCCCAAGCTAATGATAAGTAAATCATCAAACGAAGAACTCAAATATCACTTTGGTGCATCCAAATTCTAAGTTGATCGTCTCGAGTGGAAACTCAAGGATCACTTTCGTGCATCCGAGTATCAACACAAGTTTTATTTATGGTTCTCCAATGTTCCGATCCTCACTTTCATGCAAGATCTCCACATTTGACAAAGTAACTCGATCCTAGGTTCATAATTATCAACATGGCAATTAAACTACTGAAATCAAGAAATAAGAACTTAACCTAATTTCTTACGGTGAGTTCCTACTATTCAAGTTTAGGGTTCCAAGTTCTCAAGGAAATCACCTTTCAGTCCTTATTACGAAATCTCTAACTCATAAAGACAAAAAGTAAACTAAGGATAATTTTAGAGCAATAATCGCATAAGTAAAATCAAAGGGAATAGAATTATCATGATGAAGGCAAAAAGTATATAGTCATCAAGAAAATCGAAGGGAATTACTCTCCCATGTCCTGTAAATAATTTAAGCTAGTATTGTGAGAGAGTTATAATAATCCATGGCTTCAAAAGATCGAAAATCAAAGGGAAAAGAAGGTTTAAGAAAATACACCACGGTTGTAACTTCTGGGTGTTGCTTCCTCCTCTAGGTGCCTATGAACAGTGTCGGCACCTCCTTTTTCCTCGATTTCTCCTCCAATTGATCACTTTTCGTTCTGAAACTTCTGGGTGTTGTCTCCTCCCCTAGGCAAAGCTTCAGTGTGAATTTTACAGCCGGAGGTGGCCTCCACGCCTCTTAGCGTGAAGCCAAACTCTAAGCGCCTCTCTGTCGATTGCTCCCCCAATTGTTCCTCAAAATTGGGGCTTTTCGGTGTCTTTATCTTCTCCTCGTTGAGACCAGTCCACCACTTCATTCGGATCTGAATTTGGATGTCTGGATCTCCCGCAATCATCTCCACAAAAGTCGGGCTTCAAAGTTGATCGTGGAAGTCGCGTTCAAAAGCAGAAATACGACAGTGTAATATTTCATGGTAGTACCGTAAAATCAGTCGCATTCTCTGATCAGATGTTGTCTGGAAAATATGGCACCGTAAAATGGTTCACGGCACTGCCGTAAAATTGGCTAAACTCTCTGGTCGAAATCGTCTGGAAAATACGGTATGTGTCAAAGTTTACGGCAGTGCCGTAATTTCAGCAATTTTCTCTATTCTGAATGCGCTTCAAAATACGGCCCATGTAATTTCTTACGGCCGTGTTGTATTTTTCATTAAACTCTCTGATCAAAAAATCCACCAATTTACGGCAGTGCTATGATATTACGGTAGCGTATAGAAATACGGTACCGTAATATAGAATACGGCACTACCGTATTTTGGTGAGTTGCTCTGATTTGTGTGAAATTTATCAGGTGATCTCCTCTTGATGATGGTAACTCTTCCATGTCTTTGATTTTGCTTGAAAATGCCTTAAAATATTATCTTTTTACTTGAAAATCATGAAAAATCAAAACAGAAGTAGATTTTGCAATATTTGATAAATTTAGAATAAAAATAAGGAAAAGATCTTCAATTTGGCATGAAAAGATATATAAAATGATACAAAATATACTATATATTTTGGTGTTATCAAAATACATAAGGCTCAAATATTGCTTGTCCTCAAGCAAAAATCAAAATTTGATTAAAAGATAAATCTTTTCATGCTCAATAAATTTCCAAAATACAATCATCATTGAAAAATTCCGTCAATTGTTTCACAAAATTTCAAATAAACATCATTCTTAGAATTCAACCCTCTATATCTACATCTCAATCAAATAAAACTTTGCAACTTTTATAATAAATAGAACTTTCAATCTCAAGACTTCAACCAATTTCAGGTCAAATCTATCATGCTTTTGTTTACAGGAATTAGGTTTCCAAGATCTTTTTCCACACATAATTTTTTTATTAATTTTTTTTTCTTTTTCATATATTTTGTTGTTTTTGCATACACACCTTTTTATTTTGACTTTAACTTTTATTTTCGGTACCACTATCAATTTTGCATAGTGCCAAGTAGAGGAGTCTTATTTTCTTTCTCTCTCATTATCTTTTGGACATAGACTTCAACCCATGTCCTAGGTACCACTATCAATTTTACATAGTGCCAAGTAGGGGAGTCTCTCACTATTTTTATGTATCTTGGATTCTTCCTTCCCAACAAATAGCAAAATAGACTAAACATCTACTAGGTTGATCAATTGATATCAATTCAGTAATCATACTGATATGCTCATTTTATTTAAAGGAGTAGTTTCACCATTAGATCTTATTCCTCAAATAATACATCTATCCAAAATTTCATGCATCAACCAATGTCAAATTTCAAAAGATAGATATGCATTGAAGAAATAAATCTAATATGATAGGTTTCTTTCTAATCATGAATACAGGTTTATTCATCATCAAGGAAGATATTTATCAATGAAAATCTTTTAAAAATAGAATCACACCACTAGATAGTAGAAAGTGGATCATGAACAATCATATCATCATCCAACCATATCGAAGAAATATCAGTGAGTGATATATCTAAAGCAAATCAAAGATACAACCATATGAAATAATCATGAATACAAGAGAGTGCAAACAAATGTCACAAGACTATATAGCAAGCTCTGACCAAAAATACATAAGGCTGAGACCAAAAATAGTGTCGGGGCAGATGCTACTAGGTCCAAAGATGTGCCTTTTGAAATTTTACCTGCACAATTTTAAATACATAAGGTGATGTAGGAGAGAGTCACGCCTTTACCCCACATGGGTAGCCCGCATGTATGTCTGCCTCACAAGGGCCGTCTGGACATAAGCGACCCATGTCTGCCTCATTCGGTGCGTCTGACATGTTCACCCCCCTCCCCTACGACACTAAGGATCGGCGGAGCTCCATCGATCCCCTCGAGGTTAGGCATCCCAGAGACCTAACCCACAAGGTCCAGGGTGCCGAATCCTAGCACAGTTATACCTCATGCCTGGGCTGTGCAAATTTCGTCTGCAACAGGATTCGAACCCTCGACTTGGCCTTCACAAGCCAAGTCCCTCTGACCATTAGAGAGCTGATGTAGGACAGGTATCTAAAACATTCAAACAACGATTTTTGAAACCCGTTTTGATAGATAAGGAGATAATAAGGGAAAACCGGATTTAAACTAACGAGATTTTGAGAAACTAATTTTTTTGTATTTTATAATAGTAAAGGAAAACCCGAGATTACAACTACTGAAAGCAGTAAATGCTGAAATTAAACTTACAGAGCGACCCTTGAGAATTGAAGGATCGTATCATCCCATTCTTCACCGGTCCTACTATGATAGAAGGTGTAGAGGTGGAGCTTACAAGCAAGCACAAAGATCCGTACAAGTCACAGATTTTAATACACAAATAAAGACCAAGGGGGAGGTTAGGCCTCACAAATTCCCTTGTTAATCCTAAGTTATCTAGAGAAAGGCGAGGGAAGAAGGAGAGAGGCGCCACTCCTAGATCCACACCAAATGCAAGCTACAAGTAGACAGCTCAAGATTAGTGTAGGAAAGAGTTCTTAAAATAAAGTGAAGAGACTATGAGAAGAGACTTAGCCGAATATGATGATGCTTCCATGTTGTCGAGAGTGAGGTGTTCCTCTTCTTGTTCCAAACCGAAATGAAGAAAAGGGGTCTCCTTGTAGTTGCGCACATCAAAGGGGGCAGTCCTTCTTGGGATTTCGGGGGAGAAGGGGGGAAGAGGAAGAAGTCTTGGCCTTGGAAGAAATATTACTACTACTAATGGCTACACTAGCATTTACCAAGGAAACTAATAGACAATCTCATTTCATCCAAGCTCATGAAAATACATGTGGGAGGCTACATTTATAGGCAATATAGAGGGTGGGCAAGGTGGTCATTTGCCCCTTGGCGCCAATTACAAAAGAGGAGAGAAAATTTCAGCTTTTAATGAGAGGTGTGAAAGCAATTAAGTGTGGAAATTCTTCCTTTATTTGGTGATGCTCTTATGGGAATTCTTTGAATTTCGAATAGTGTCTTCAATGCTTCCTTTGTGTTGACAAGATGGCATCTTTCCATGATGGTTGTGGGCACATGAATGAAGAATTCAAAATTTGAATCCCTTCCATAAATGCTTGGGAACAAGACTCCTATGGGTTATATGTACATTTTTTTGATTGACCCAGGAGATATTGTATGGTATTGGGTGAGTCTCTAGCTTAAGCTTAAACTTGGTGGCAGCAAAGTGGGAGACTGCGTTGAGGCTACTACCCCCATCTATCACTACTTTGCAAGGATGCACTATCCTACCATCATGCAAAAGTACATAAGAGCTACATGCATTACAATGCACAACCCACTACAATTGGATTTGCTATAATTGACTATATGATGCATGGCTTTATTTGAAAACTTAAACTAGCCTAAATGCCATGAAATGCAATGCAAAACAATAGAAAGCAAGTGAGCTCTAGGTGAACCCTGAAAGTCCCCTAAGAAACAGGGAGCGAAACCCTAATAGGCGCATATGGAGGTTTTCATGCAGCAGAAGGGGTTTCTAGGGATCGAATGCATGATATATGATCAACTTTAAAATCAATTGCATAGAATGGTAGCGACTCATACCATGGCCATCGCTTGGATGGTGTCTAGGAAGAAGAGAGAACGATGGGGTTCTCCTCCAAAGCGCCACACACAAGATGATCGATGGCTTGCTCCTTGGACGCTCCTTGTGCTAGCAAGGTTCTCCAAGTGACCTTGTCGTGTGAGAAGGGATGAAGAAGATGAGATCCACTGCTTGGCGATTCTTCCTTGTCGTCAAAGCCTCTTCCACGAGAATGCCCCCAAAAATTACACGAGAAGAGAGGGGCGACAACAACAGGAGTGAAGAGGTGAGGCGTGGTCACGTATGTGATCATGCTTTCTAAAAATAGAAAGCCACTCCTCAACATGCAATCAAGGGTTTTTCCCAATCGCATATTTCTCTTAACTTGAACCGTGCGCTCACATGATGAGCTGGTTCAATTTTGTTTGGTTCAAAGACCAATTAACCCAAGCTATTAGTCCAGATCACATTAAACCCTAAGGTTCTTGATCTGACCGTTGATCTCTTGATGCTCCTGATCTCACCGATCTAGCATCCATTCTCTCAATCGAAGCTTACCGATCTCAAGCCCTAATCAATCAAACATGATCAGACCAGATCTCACTCACAATCAGAGATTAAATCCCTTTAAACTGAACCTAAACAATTCAGTCCACACGATCTGACATAAGTAAGCCATATCATCAAATTGTGCGACCCTAAGGGTTTCCTTTAAATGTCGGTAACGATAACTTACGTCATCACGATCAGTGAGGGGTATCTAGCAACACATCACTGTCTCCCGATATAAAAGAAAGAGTCTTCCAAGACTACACCCAAACCACAGCACAAGTGTGAATCCACTTCACCAGGCATACATGATTCCTTTGCCACTGGATGTTCTTATTGGACAAGCGTGTCAAGCCTGTAGCTCCAATATGATGAGCATGATTAGATCAGATGAACATAGTCACCTGGGTATGGCCATACACTTTCTCAATCATCTCATCCAGGGGGGCCCCTTTAGAACATCACACTCCAAACATGGAGACGGCAATCCTATATCTATCACTAGCGCCCTAACATGACTCAAGTTCACCATCCAAGATAGTTTATAACCATTATGTTTCAAATGATATTGAACTACCTCAAAACAATGACAATCATCATTTAGAAACACAAGTGATTTCAAGTCAGAGGACATGTGCCACTTGTTGCAAACAAGGATTATTCACATTGTGACAAGCAATTGAATATCCTAGTAGGGTCTGTCCAGTACATCCAATGTACCCATGAGTCTACATCTTATTCCATGCTCGAAGCATCCTATAAGATTAGAACACATATTAGTCTCAATCATATCAAGGCTGTCTCATGTTCACCAAGATATATCGACTAAGGACAAAAGTACATGTCAGCCTAGCTGAACAGCTTTGAGACATTATTCAGAAGCACATGTATTGCAGCAGACAATGTAACAAACTGAATAACAACCATTGCCTTTATAAACAAAAGAGTTTATTCATGATACTGTTACAATCCCAAGGCCTCAAACATTAGCCTTAAGGGCATACCCCAACAATCTCCCACTTGCACTTAATCTAATGGTTGAGAAATCTCAAACCCATATTATTACAGTGCTTCTCATGCTTCTACTACGCCAGAGGCTTTGTAAGCGGGTCAGCCAGATTGTCATCTGTATGAACCTTGCAGACTTTGATCTCGCCACGATCAATGATCTCCCGGATCAAGTGAAACCGTCTCTGTATGTGCTTGGACTTCTGGTGTGACCGTGGTTCCTTTGCTTGTGCGATTGCTCCAGTATTATCACAGAAGATAACCAAAGGATCTGCACTCGAAGGAACAACACCAAGTTCCTGAACGAACTTACGAATCCATACTGCCTCCTTAGATGCTTCTGAGGCTGCAACATACTCGGCTTCTGTTGTGGAATCAGCAACGATAGACTGTTTGAAACTTTTCCACACCACTACTCCTCCATTCAAGCTAAAAACATAGCCTGATTGCGATCGAAAATCATCCTGGTCAGATTGGAACGAAGCGTCAGTATATCCTTCAATACTGAGTTCTTCCTGACCTCCATATATCAAGAACATATCTTTGGTCCTCCGCAGATATTTCAAGATGTTCTTGACTGCAATCTAGTGTGCCTGACCTGGATTACTTTGGAATCGACTGGTCACGCTTAACCCGTAAGCGACGTCTGGGCGAGTACACAACATCGCATACATAATGGACCCAATAGCCGAAGCATAAGGCGTATTGTCCATTTCATCTTTCTCAGTCTGTGTTTGAGGACACTGACTCTTTGAAAGATTCAGACCATGTCTGACTGGAAGATATCCTCTTTTAGAATTCTCTAAATGAAATATCTCCAGGACTTTATCGATGTAAGTACTCTGGCACAGCCCGAGAAGCCTCTTAGATCTATCTCTGTAGATCTTCACACCTAACACATAGGCTGCTTCTCCTAGATCTTTCATCTGGAAACATTTTCTTAACCATGCTTTAACAGCATGCAGTTCAGGAATATCGTTTCCAATGATTAAGATATCATCGACGTAGAGGACTAGGAAAGTAATTACGCTCCCACTAAACCTCTTATATACACACGGGTCATCTTCATTCTTGATGAAACCAAATTCACTGATTGATTCATCAAAACGAATATTCCAGCTTCTAGATGCTTGTTTAAGTCCATAAATGGACTTCTTTAACTTGCATATTTTATGACGATCTGATGGATTTGTGAAACCTTCAGGTTGTGTCATATACACATCCTCCTGCAAATTTCCATTAAGGAAAGCAGTCTTCACATCCATTTGCCAGATCTCATAATCATAATATGCAGCTATCGCGAGAAGAATCCGAATAGACTTAAACATGGCTACAGGAGAGAAAGTTTCATCATAATCTATCTTGTAGATTTGTTTGAAACCTTTCACAACTAGCCTGCCTTTATATGTAACCACGTTACCATCCATGTCAATCTTCTTCTTGAAGATCCATTTACAGCCTATAGGGATAACTCCCGGAGGCGGATCAACCAAATCCCAAACTTGGTTATCTGACATGGAGTCCATCTCGGCTCGCATAGCTTCAAGCCATCTAGCTGAGTCCGGTCCACTGACCGCATCCGCATAAGTAAGGGGTTCATCATTATCAATGATGTAGACTCCGTCATAGCGCTCAGGCTGTCGACGGATCCTTCCCGATTTTCGCGGTTCCCGTGATATCTGAGCCTCAGATTGTTCAGTAACCTGTTCTACCGGCTCAGGCTCATCCAACTGTGCTTGACTACTTTGTCCTTCCTCTGGATTCTCATCCAGCTTTATTTCTCTCCCACTGGCCTCTTGCAGAAGAAACTCCTTCTCAAGAAAAATGGCCGTCCGAGCAACAAATACCTTGTTCTCTTTGGGATCGTAGAAATAATAACCCTTAGTTTCCTTAGGGTAACCGACAAAGATACATTTCTCAGATCTGCTCTCTAGTTTCCCAGAGGCGAGCTTTTTGACATAAGCCTCGCAACCCCAGATCTTAATAAATGTCAAGCTAGGCTGTTTCCCATACCATAATTCATATGGGGTCTTTGAAACTGCCTTGGACGGCACTCGGTTTAGTACCTTTGCAGCTGTCTCCAGTGCAAATCCCCAAAAGGAGTAAGGTAGAGTAGCCTGACTCATCATAGAACGAACCATATCCAGTAAGGTTCTGTTCCTCCTTTCGGATACACCATTCCATTGCGGTGTTCCTGGCGGAGTGAGCTGTGAGATAATTCCACACTCCTTTAGATAGTCAGTAAACTCATGACTTAGGTATTCTCCACCTCGATCAGAACGAAGTGCCTTGATATTTCGGCCCAGCTGATTCTGTACTTCATTCTTGAACTCTTTGAACTTATCAAAAGATTCACTTTTATGTCTCATTAAATAGACATACCCATATCTACTGAAATCATCAGTAAAGGTAATGAAGTATTGATAGCCACCCCTGGCATGTTTACTAAATGGCCCACACACATCACTCTGTATAAGGTCAAGTAAACCTGAAGCCCTTTGACCTTTGTTAAGAAAAGGAGACTTCGTCATTTTGCCCATTAAACAAGCTTTGCATGTATCAATCTCCTCATAGGAGAATGATCCCAGCAGTCCATGATCATGCAACCGCTTAATGCGCTTCTTGTTAATATGGCCTAAACGACTATGCCATAGCAAGGTGCTGCCATCAGCATACTTGGCTTTCTTATTATCAATGTTTTGTATAGAACATTCCATGTCCAACATGAATAACCCATTGCTAATTGATCCAGTAGCATAAACAATATTATCTAAAGATAAAACACACTTTGAAATTTTGCATTCAAAGGAAAACCCTTTCCTGACAAGAGCAGGAATAGAGATAATATTTTTGGTAATGCTAGGAACAAAATAACAATTGTTCAGTTCTAATACAAGTCCAGATGGTAATGAGATGTAATATTCTCCTACAGCAACAGCAGCAACCCGTGCCCCGTTTCCAACTCGTAGGTCCACCTCATGCTGTCCCACCTGTCTTCTTCTCTTGAGTCCCTGTACATTTGAACAAATGTGAACTCCACATGCAGTGTCTAACACCCATGAAATAGAAGAAGAAAACATGACCTCAGTCACATAAATACCTGAGCCAGAAGCGATGCTTCCCTTCTTGTCTCCTTGGAGCGCTTTACAGTCCTTTTTCTAGTGACCCAGCTGGCCACAGTGGAAACATCTGTACTCCTTCGACCGCTTAACCTTTTGTTTCAGCGCCTTGTTGTAGTTCTTGACTGGGGCTTTGCCCTTCTTCCCCTTCTTCTTGTTCCTAGAAGGAACCATTAAGACAGAGGTTGAAGGCTTTCCCTTCAGAGTCTCCTCAGTAGTCAAGAGCATATTCAGCAATTCTGCCGGAGTACAGTCGATTTTGTTCATATTAAAGTTAATGATGAACGCATCGAAAGAGGGCGGTAGAGACTGCAGAATAATATCTACAGCAAGCTCCTGATTGATGGTATGTCCCAGTTTCTCTAGAGCCTCCTTGTGCCCAATCATCTTGAGCACGTGAGCTCCCACTGGACTCCCTTCAGCCAGTTTGCTCTGAAAGAACAGCTTGGTCAAGTTATAACGCTCAGTCCTCGCCTGTGCAGCATACAGCATCTTGAGGTTTGCTATAATTTCTATAGCAGACATATCCTCATGCTGACGCTGCAGCGGTGGCGTCATAGACGCTAGCATCAGGCAAGCGACATCAATGCTATCATTGACATGCTTTTCATAGGCTTCCCGAACCGCCCTTGCGGCATTCGCAGCGGGTTGAGGCGGCACAGCCGTCTCGAGGACATACAGTTTACTCTCTGCCTTAAGAACAATCTTAAGGTGTCCGTACCAGTCTGAGAAGTTTGGCCCAGCAAACTTCTCCCTTTCCAGTAGGGATCGCACATTGAAGCTCATGGTGTTCGTTGCTGCAGGAATCTACAACAATGCAAGAACAGCAAGGTCAGTATCAGTGTCTAGAATCAATCCAGGACTTAAGAAAGATTCTTTTCTCACTATTTTATCTGACTGAAAAATCCATTAAAACAGTCCGAAAGAGTAACAATCTTTTAGTGAGATGGGATCCAGATTTCATACTTGGTCTCCGCGTCCCGCTCAGGCGAGATAAGATGCACAGAGAGTACAAGCACTAATTTCTGGTAGGCAGTCCCTGCCAATCGCCAACCCGTGCGATTCCCCTTCATCTGGGCAATCCAGCAGACTGTGCCAACTGAGTTGGTACAACACAGTCTCTGATCCCACAGATGGCTGCCTCCATATGGCTAACATATGCCCCATATGTAGCCTACATAGTCAAGCGAACCTGACCTACTCCCTGGACCACCACGTGCTATGCTGAGCAACGAGAAGCGATAAATCCCTTCTCAGTAACACGCAGGTGTAATCACACACCGTCTGAAGATAGATGGGCGTGCCCACTGAGTGGGTACAACACGGCCCCAACGATAGTCAGAACAGTGAGGTTTCGCGTTAGAAGGCTTTACGTGCTTGATATTTAACGTTGGATTTTAACGGTCTTTTATCTTCTCAACTATCATGCAATTCCTATGGTGATAGCAGAAGATAAATAAATCATGCAATTCTAATTATATAAACAATAAATAGAAAGCATGCTGATCTTATGTGGTAAAAGCCCATTAAGCCTAAGTAAGACCTTAACCTAACTTAAGTCTTCACTTGCTTTTCTTCATGGGGCTTTTGCTTCTCATCTGGCCCAACCTAGGGCCCAAGCGCCAACTGCAGCTCAGGTGCGCCCACCAGGGAAAATGCGCCTGTCCTAGGGTCGAACCCTAGACCTCCCGTCTGGTCAAGCCACTGCTGCATGCGCCTCTGCCAAGTGTGCTCTGTGCTCTTGTCTGATTAAAATACAATTTAATCTATCTAGACAAGATTGACTCGCAGGTCAATTACAGTTTATAAATTAAATAAAATGTGATGCACAGATCACAATAAAAATTAATTTACAAATTTTAACCAGGCTCGCAGGCCCCAGCAAAGCACACATTAAACACGGGCAGCCCACATAAGATTAAATAAACAAGCAACATCAATCATCATGTGATCCAATCAAGAAATTAAATTTTTGAAAAACCCCATTGGCATCAATTTTAATTTCCTTATACGCCCTACTACCTTACAACGGTCCATTACTAGGGATCCACTCATCAGTCCTAGTCAGATCCACTGCCCTTACATGCACCAAGTCCTAACTGACTTGAGTTGACCTAGTGGTCAACTATGCATGCGCCATGGGCTGAACAACCTACATGAGTTTTGGCAAGCGGGTGTGACCCCGGGCCTAACTCATGCGTGTTCACTGGTTGTCTCAACCAGACCTCGCTACACGCCTTTGATGCAGTCGACCTATAGCCACCTTATGCTTGCGCATAGGTGCCATCTGGTCGACCCATCTAGGCTGTCAGATGGTCTGATCAGACTAGTTGGATCTTAACTAGAGATGACTTCAACCCTACTAACCCGTCTAAGGACTTATAGCAGGCGGCACTTAGATCTAAGGTGAGTCGCACAAGTAAAGAAGTTTTTGAGAAAAACTAAATGGATGCGCCAACCAGATACATGCGCTAATGATAAAAATCATACATCATGTAGTTTTCGCATGAATAACTTTCGCATGTAGTTTAGATCTAAGGTGTTGCGCAAACATGGATCACTAAAGTTAAGCAATCATACAAACATGCATATAACCTTCCTCTGATACCAATTGAAAGTCCCCTAAGAAACAGGGAGCGAAACCCTAATAGGCGCATATGGAGGTTTTCATGCAGCAGAAGGGGTTTCTAGGGATCGAATGCATGATATATGATCAACTTTAAAATCAATTGCATAGAATGGTAGAGACTCATACCATGGCCATCGCTTGGATGGTGTCTAGGAAGAAGAGAGAACGATGGGGTTCTCCTCCAAAGCGCCACACACAAGATGATCGATGGCTTACTCCTTGGACGCTCCTTGTGCTAGCAAGGTTCTCCAAGTGACCTTGTCGTGTGAGAAGGGATGAAGAAGATGAGATCCACTGCTTGGCGATTCTTCCTTGTCGTCAAAGCCTCTTCCACGAGAATGCCCCCAAAAATTACACGAGAAGAGAGGGGCGACAACAACAGGAGTGAAGAGGTGAGGCGTGGTCACGTATGTGATCATGCTTTCTAAAAATAGAAAGCCACTCCTCAACATGCGATCAAGGGTTTTTCCCAATCGCATATTTCTCTTAACTTGAACCGTGCGCTCACATGATGAGCTGGTTCAATTTTGTTTGGTTCAAAGACCAATTAACCCAAGCTATTAGTCCAGATCACATTAAACCCTAAGGTTCTTGATCTGACCGTTGATCTCTTGATGCTCCTGATCTCACCGATCTAGCATCCATTCTCTCAATCGAAGCTTACCGATCTCAAGCCCTAATCAATCAAACATGATCAGACCAGATCTCACTCACAATCAGAGATTAAATCCCTTTAAACTAAACCTAAACAATTTAGTCCACACGATCTGACTTAAGTAAGCCATATCATCAAATTGTGCGACCCTAAGGGTTTCCTTTAAATGTCGGTAACGATAACTTACGTCATCACGATCAGTGAGGGGTATCTAGCAACACATCACTGTCTCCCGATATAAAAGAAAGAGTCTTCCAAGACTACACCCAAACCACAGCACAAGTGTGAATCCACTTCACCAGGCATACATGATTCCTTTGCCACTGGATGTTCTTATTGGACAAGCGTGTCAAGCCTGTAGCTCCAATATGATGAGCATGATTAGATCAGATGAACATAGTCACCTGGGTATGGCCATACACTTTCTCAATCATCTCATCCAGGGGGGCCCCTTTAGAACATCACACTCCAAACAAGGAGACGGCAATCCTATATCTATCACTAGCGCCCTAACATGACTCAAGTTCACCATCCAAGATAGTCTATAACCATTATGTTTCAAATGATATTGAACTACCTCAAAACAATGACAATCATCATTTAGAAACACAAGTGATTTCAAGTCAGAGGACATGTGCCACTTGTTGCAAACAAGGATTATTCACATTGTGACAAGCAATTGAATATCCTAGTAGGGTCTGTCCAGTACATCCAATGTACCCATGAGTCTACATCTTATTCCATGCTCGAAGCATCCTATAAGATTAGAACACATATTAGTCTCAATCATATCAAGGCTGTCTCATGTTCACCAAGATATATCGACTAAGGACAAAAGTACATGTCAGCCTAGCTGAACAGCTTTGAGACATTATTCAGAAGCACATGTATTGCAGCAGACAATGTAACAAACTGAATAGCAACCATTGCCTTTATAAACAAAAGAGTTTATACATGATACTGTTATAATCCCAAGGCCTCAAACATTAGCCTTAAGGGCATACCCCAACAAACCCAAGTTGAGGAGGTTTCCTCCAAGCTCAAGCATGTCTCTTCAGAGCAGGGCTACTGCCTCCATCATAAGGCTCAGTCTGAAAATAGTCTAAAAAAATAATAATGATAAAAATAATTCTCTCAAGAGAGAATCAGAGATGTCGCTGGAGGTCTGAAGAGGATGCCGGTGGAAAGAGTTGATGCAGCTGAGATGCAGAGGGTGAACAGAGGCTAGCTGAAAAGCTGCTAGCAATGATGGTGATGGTGGCGATAGTAGAGTGAGTAATCTCTAGTGGCCCACTAGAAACTACTCTCCTGGAGGTGAGATCGTCGGCCGATGGGTGTGAGAGATAGCACTGCAAAAATAGAAAATCGGTGTCACTAATGAAGAGTCTACTACATAAAATCAATGGAAATAGAGGCAATGGAAGAAGTAAGAGTCTGCTGGTAGTATAATCCAGTGTCGACGGCTGGAAACAGTGATGTCAGAAGCAGATGCAGTGGTAGCTAGCGGTGGAAGACAGTTGCTCTTGAAGATTTACGGATCTGGAGGCAAAAGAAGCTATAACATGTAGAAAGCAAGTAGAGCAGCCAGTGAATTTTTTATGAAAAGTAGCCATACCCAAAAATAAGATTTAATGATCCAAAAAGAAAATGGGCAGAACCATGTAATAAAATAAAACTCATTCTTTTCAGATGTATGAAAATCAAAGGATCAAAATCTATCAGGAATTTAGGGTATCAACAGAAAGAAGGCTAATCAGATTACAAAACTAAAAACTGCACAGAAGTTAATCAGATTTGAAAAGTTGCTATGTGTCCTAGAATGATCAGAAAGTATTTTCATGAAAATAACTAATCCTCAAGATAGAATGACACGTGCTCTTCATATTCCATGCGAAAAATCAGGGTTACAACTCATTAAAGCATATTAAAAACTTGCAATAAAAGTGCTAATCAGATTAGTCAAGAGAAAACTGCTGCAGAAATTAATCAAAATCGAAAAGATGCTATGTGTTTTAGAATGATCCATGGACTTTAAAATTTAGCAAAAATATTCAGATTATAGACAAAGATGAGTACTTCCATGTTGTGCCAAAAATCAAAAATTTTCCTAACACAGTTTCTTAAAATCACAGTGAGAAAACACCTAATCAAATAAGCATAATGCAGTTTTAAAATTACGGGCGTGTAACTTCTCACAGCAGTGCCGTATTTTTCAAAGAACTCTTGGGAAAGAAATATGCAGGAATTACGGTACCGTAAAATATGTTACGGCCCTGTCATAAAAGATAAAAAACTCTCGGATCAAAATCAAAAATACGGCACCGTAAAGTGCATTACGATAGTACCGAAAAAGATGAAAAACTGTCAGGTAAGAAATTGCAAAAATTATGACACCGTGAAACAGGATTACGGCGATGCCGTATTTTGTGCAAAATTTTATTTTCCCTACAAAAAGAGAAGAAAAATTAATTCTAAAAATAAACTAAAATAAAAGAAACTAAGCTAAGTGGTAATGCTTGGGTTGCCTCCTAAGAAGCAGGTGAATCAGTACCAAAGTAAATAGCATATAATTTTCTCCTTTTCCGCTGTCCAAAAATTTTAGCCACTAATTCAAATATCCAAAATTTCATGTAAATTACAAGCACCGTGGCTTTCTTAAATATGCGGAAATCAAAATTAGAATTTTCAATTCCACACAAAGGGTATTCAATGATCTTCCTAAATTTATCAGTAAGCAATATCATTAGTCCTTTATTCAAATTTATATTTTTAATCGCTATAGGACTTTGATCAAAAGATGCAAGTGTTGGATCATCAAAATAAACTTTCTATCTCAAATTAGGTTCCTCAATAAACACAATTTTTCAATAAAATCAGAAGAGTGAACAGTAGATATGGGCAAAATATCAGAGTGAGATACATCAATATTTGTAATATTCAAATCCTTATTAAGTTCCTCATGTTCATCATCAAATAAGTTATCAATTTCAATGTTATCATCAAAATTAAGGTGAGACTTTCCAAAATCAATTCTCTCATGCACTTCATCAAATAATTTATCAATTTCAAAATCACCAACAAAATCAGAGTAAGATTTTTCTAAATTAGTCCCGTCTTATCCTTCGTCAGATTTAACCATAAACAATATATTATCAAAAGAATCAATTTCATCAAAAGAGGGTTTTTCAATTTTAATTTCCACAAACTTTTCCACAAATACATTATCAAAGGAATCAAATTCAAAATCATAGTGAGATGCATTAATATCCACATAAGGCTCAATCCCAAAACAATCATAATCAGAGGGGGAATTTTCTAAATCAATTTCCTCAGTTTCCAAATCAAATTCAAATAAACATGCTTGTTGTGCTATCTGGGTCTCTAAAAATTCAGAATGAGCACATATAGATTCTACATTAGAAGCAAGTTGACTAATTATTCCCTTAAGATCCTCAATTTTCTCACTTTGATTTGTCTTGAATTGGTTTTGATTTGACATGAATTTTTCAAGCATGGATTCTAACCTAGATTTCTTAATGTTCTCAAAGTATGGTTCAGAAACATGATTTAAGCAATCATCATAAAAAGAATATTGATCATCTTGGTACCATGGTGTATTGGGATTTGCATGATTTCTAAATTGACATTGAGAAGCATAATGATCATTACATTTACAAATATTACATCTAATAGAAGAAATAGAGTGTAATTTCAATTTATCTGCAAGAGTCCACAATGAATCATCTTTATGCTTACCTTGTCGCATATATACCTTACCCCTTTCAGTTGCCAATGAGTTGTGATTAGAGGACATATCTTCAAATCTATCAAGAACAGAAAGATTATCCAACACCAATCAATCAAATTGTTTTTTTTCAGAATATATAAAAAAATAGAGAATATTAAACACAAGCAAATTAACAAATAACTTGTGAAAATCCAAAACCGACAAAAAATAAAAAAACAAAGTTAAATAAAAAAGAAAAACTTATAATAGCAATACTAACAACTATTTTGATATTAATAAAACTTAGGTCCCCGGCAATGGTGCGAAAAACTTATTGTATCCCAACAAGTAGGTAAACAAAACTTATTTCTTAAGTCGCAACCAAAACTTACTGTATGGCGCAGAGGGACTTGTCACCCCCTGATACGGCATAGGGACTCATCCTGAAACTTCTGGGGCGTTGTCTCCTCCTCTAGGCGAAGCTTTAGTGTGAATTTCATGGCCGGAGGTGGCCTCCACGCCTCTCGGCGCGAAGCCAAACCCTAAGCGCCTCTCTATCGATTGCTCCCCTAATTGTTCCTCAAAATTAGGGCTTTCAGTGTCTTTATCTTCTCCTCGTTGGGACCAGTCCACCACATCTTTCAGATCTCAATTTGGATGTCTGGATCTCCCGCAATCATCTCCACAAAAGACAGGCTTCAAAGTTGACCGTGGAAGTCGCGTTCAAAAGCAGAAATACGACAGTGTAATATTTCACGGCGCTGCCATAAAATCGGTCGTGTTCTCTGATATGATGTTGTCTGGAAAATATGGCACTGTAAAATGGTTCATGGCACTACCGTAAAATTGGCTGAACTCTCTGGTCTAAATCGTTTGGAAAATACGGTTCGTGTCGAAGTTTATGGCAGTGCCGTAATTTCAGCAATTTTCTCTGTTTTGAATGCACTTCAAAATACAGCCCATGTAATTTCTTACGGCCGTGCCGTATTTTTCATTAAACTCTCTGATTGGAAAATCCACCAATTTACGGTAGTGCTCTGATATTACGGTAGCGTACGGAAATACGGTACCGTAATATAGAATACGGCACTATCGTATTTTGGTGTGTTGCTCTGATTTTGTGTGAAATTTGTCAAGTGATCTCCTCTTGATGATGGTAACACTTCCATGTCTTTGATTTTGCTTAAAAAAGCTTTAAATAGAGCCTTTTTACCTGAAAATCATGAAAAACCAAAACAGAAGTAGATTTTGCAATATTTGATAAATTTAGCATAAAAATATGCAAAAGATCTTCAATTTGACATGAAAAGATATATAAAATGATACAAAATATACTATATATTTTGGTGTTATCACTATTCAATGCTGAAGATAAGTGAATTATCGACAAAGAACTCAAAGATCACTTTTGTGCATTTGAATTATAACTACATATTTTAGTACAGTAGCTTTCATATGTTCTGCTTAGGGTTTTCCAACAGACCAATTACTCAATTTCTTGCAGTAATCATGATGTTTATCACAATAACTCAATCCTAGATCAATATTATCAAACATGACAATTATACTACTAAAATTTGAGAAATAAGAACAGACCTAATTTCTTATGGTAAGTTCCTAGCATTCAATTTTAGGGTTCCAAGTTCTCAAGCAAATCACATTTCAGTCCATATTGCGAAAACTCTAAAGCATGCATGATAATATAAATCTATGAAGAATTAAAGACAAATCATCATAAAAGCAGAATTATGATAACAAAGATTATCATGACGAAAATAATAATCATCTAGTCATTAAAATTCAAGGGGATTACACCCCCCATGTCCCAAAGAAGGTTTAGGCTAGTATCTTGAAAACAATACAATAATCCATGGTTCAGAGTGATCAAAAATTGAACAAAAGGAAGAAATTACTAAACATAGCATGGCTGTAATAAAAATTACTGCCGTAATTTCCGCGTGAACAGTGATCGGCGGCGTGCTTTCATTGATTTCTCCTCCGATCGGCTTCCTTTCACTCTAAAACTTCTGGAGTATCTTCTCCTCCTCTAGGTGCAGCTTCCATTCAAATTTCACGGCCGGAGATGCACTGTACACTTCCAGGCGATGAAACCTAGGGCGACGGTGAGAATCTTGATTTCTCTTAGTGTGGTGGATGAAAATTAGGGCTTTTTTGTTGTGGGTCTTCTCCTCTACCAAAGTTCTTTTTCTCCTTCTTACAGATCTCCATTTAGTGGCCTGGATTGTCTTCAATCGATCATATAAAAATCGGGCTTCAAAAGGTCTGTGAAAATCGTGGCTACAGGTTAGAATTATGGCCGTAAAACTGGTTATGATAGTGCCGTAATTTCAGCATGAAGCCTCGGTACATAAATTATCCTGAATTATGGTACCATGAATTTAATTATGTTGTATCCCAACAAGTAGGTAGACAAAAACTTATTCCTGGTGTTGCGGCCAAAACCTGATGTTTGGCGTACGGGGACTTGTCACCCCCCCCCCCCGACACGGCTCCAAAAACTTATTTTCTCACCACACTTGTTGTTATCTCCGCAAGTGCACGGATACTCGAAGTAATAAAATAGATATCGAAGCCACAGCGATCTATGTTGTCAAGTACCGAATAATTGAAAACACACGGAAAAATATAATTGAAAACACACGGGAAAATATAATCATAGAGAAACTGGGACTAGGGTTTCGTTCACTTTAATTTTCATGACTAGATATAAATAGATATTCATCAATCAAATTCTATCACAATAAAGACATAATTTACTTCATAAAGGGATTATCTCACTTTCGTGCAGACAACCATGCAGAGACCAATCCCCGCTTTCGCACAAGATTTATCCCAAGCTAATGATAATTAAATCACCAAATGAAGAATTCAAATATCACTTTCGTGCATCCGAATTCTAAGTTGATCGTCTCGAGTGGAATCTCAAGGATCGCTTTCGCGCATCCGAGTTTCCACACACGTTCTACCTATGGTTCTCCAACGTTCTGATCCTCACTTTCGTGCAAGATCTCCACGTTTGACACAATAACTCAATCCTAGGTTCATAATTATCAAACATGGCAATAAAATTACTAAAATCAATAAATAAGAACTTAACCTAATTTCTTATGGTGAGTTCCTATTATTCAATTTTAGGGTTCCAAGTTCTCAAGCAAATCACTTTTCAGTCCATATTGTGAAAACTCTATATCATGCATGACAATAAATAAACTAAGGAGAATTTTGGAGCAATAATCGCATAGGTAGAATTATCAAAATAAAACAATCATGATGAAGGTAAAAAGTATCTAGTCATTGAGAAAATCAAAGGGAATTACTCCCCCATGTCCCATAGAATGTTTAAGCTTGCATCGTGAAGTAAATACAATATTCCACAATTTAAGAAGATCAAAAATCAAAGGGAAAAGTGGGGTTAAGAAAATACACCACAGCTGTAATTCAAATTACAGCCGTAATTTTGAGTTGAGCGTCGATGAATAGTAGTGGTGCCTCCCTTTTCGTTTATTTCTCCTCCAATTGATCTCCTTTCGCTTTGAAACTTCTAGGGCGTGTTCTCCCACTCCAGGCGTAGCTCCTCCCCTAATTTCATGGCTGGAGATGCACTGTGTGCGTCACGGCGATGAAACCCTAGGCGGCGATGAAAAACTTGATTTCTCTCTGTATGGTGGATGAAAATTGGGGGTTTTTGTGTCCTCGTGTTCTCCTCATTGAAAATTCTCTTTCTTCTTCCTATGGCTTCATGTTTAAAGGTCTGGATCATCCACAATCTTTTCTGCAAAAATTGGGCTTCGAATTGGACTGTGGAAATCGCGTTTGGAAATGGAATTATGGCAGTGTAATATGTTACAGCACTGCCGTAAAATCGGGAGAGTTCTCTGTTTTGAATGTGCTAGCAAATACAGCACCGTAAAATGTTTTACGGCGGTGCCATAAAATTGGCTAAACTCTCTAGTCGAAAACGTTTGGAAATTACGGCCCATGAAATAGTTTGCGGTAGTGATGTAATTTCAGTAAATCTCTCTGTTCTGAAAGCGCTCCAAATTATAGCCGTGTAATTTCTTACAGTAGTGCCGTAAAATTCGGAAAACGTTCTAGTGAAAAACTCTACAAAATTACGGCAGGTGCTCTGATATTACGGTATTGTACGAAAATATGGTACCGTAATATAGATTATGGCCCTGCCGAATTTTGGTTTGTTCCTCTGATTTGCGTGAAATTTGCTGTGTGATCTCTTCTTGATGATGGCAATTATTCCATGTATTTGATTTTGCTCAAAAATGCCTCAAAATAGTGCCCTTTTACCTGAAAATCATCAAAAACCAAAATAGAAGTAGACTTTGCAATAATTGATAAATTTGGCATAAAAATAAGCAAAAGAGCTTCAATTTAGCATGAAAAGATAAATAAAATGATACAATATATACTACATATTTTGTTGTCATCAAAATACATAAGGCTCAAACCTTGCTTGTCCTCAAGCAAAAATCAAAAATTGAATAAAGAGAAACCTTCTCATGCTCAATAAATTTCTAAAATACAACCATCAATGAAAGATTCCGTCAATTGTTTCACAAAATTTCAAATAAATATATCATTCTTAGAACTCAACCCTCTAGATCTACATCTCAATCAAATAAAACTTTGCAACTTGTATAATAAATAGAATTTTCAATCTCATGATTTCACCCAATTTTCAGTTCAAATCTATCTTACTTTTGTTTACAGGAATTAGGTTTCCAAGATTTTTTTCCACACATATTTATTTATTTATTTTTTCATGTATTTTGTTATTTTTGCATAGATGGCATGTACCCACATACATACATACTTTTTATTTTTGACTTCAACACTTTTCTTCAGTACCACTATCAATTTTGCATAGTGCCAAGTAGAGGAGTCTTATTCTTTTTCTCTCTCATTATCTTTTAGACATAGACTTTAACCCATGTCTTAGGTACCACTATCAATTTTGCATAGTGCCAAGTAGGGGAGTCTCTCACTATTTTTATGGATCTTGGATTCTTCCTTCCCAACAAATAGCAAAATAGACTAAACATCTATTAGGTTGATCAATTGATATCAATTCAGTAATCATACTCATATGCTCATTTTATTGAAAGGAGTAGTTTTACCTTTAGATCTTATCCCTCAAATAATATAACTACCCAAAATTTCATGTATCAACCAATGTTAAATTTCAAAAATAGATATGCATTGAAGAAATAAATTTAACATGATAGGGTCTTCTCTAATCATGAATATGAATTCATTCATTATCAAAAATCAATCAAGTCATCAACAATAAAAACCAAGAGTATACTCATCATCATCATGAAATATTACAATATCATATCATCAAAAATACTAAATATATCATCATGTGTAATACAACCATATTGAAGATAAATCATCAGAATATCAAAATATCATAATACAACAGTATCATCATAGTTATCATACAACCACATCGAAAAGAAAGATATGTATGTGAAATAGAATAGCACTGTCGGCGGACATAGAGATGTAGAAGTATCATCCTTCCCTTCATCACATGAAACATCAATAAGATATAAAAACATAATATAATAAAGTAGTAAGGGAAAATGATACTGAAAAAATGTCTACTCCTCATCATCAGGTCATGTTGCCTCAGCATCATAATGTGGTTGCCCTCCTTGATCCCCGTACTAGCCATATCTCCTCGGGTCTTCATATCCAAAGCGATCATCGAGGAAATTCCCCATGTCCTCCATATGGTCGCTCAATCTCTCTACATCTTGATGGAGGTGCCCAAGAGACTCAGTCACCTTCCCCAAGGAGTCAATTACCCTGTCCATGCGGCGCTCCTGATTATACATATGTGCATGTAGAGCCTGGAATCCTGGATCATGAGCTATAGGAAATCCTCCTCTAGGTGTGTGTGAAGGATCACCAGCAGGGTGTGAAGAATCATGATGGGGTGACTCCATGCCAAAGGGGTCACCTCTTCCACCCCATGTGGGTGGCGGTGGAACAGTGTCAAGTGGTGGTGTAAAGGCTGCCTCGACGGCACTCGGAGATAACTTCCAATTTGCTCTATCTCTGACGGTGGTTTTCTCAATGTGGGGTAATGGTAGAGTAGGGACATTTGGTCCAAGGACCAAACAAAAGATATCACCCTCTCTCACAATCATCTTCATAGCAATGCAAGACTCAAGATCAAGCCTTGCATTCCCCTTTGCAAGTTCCACTCCATAGGGCTCTATTCCAAAATACTGGGCTATAGGAGTGATCAATCCTCCTATCACTACAGCTCCCCTTTTTGCCCTAGCAACTTTGTCCATATGTTTCACCATGAAGAAAGCCACATCTACAGCAAATCCATTCAACATTCCCCAACAAAAATACAACTCAGCCTGACAGATCATACCGTCACTATCTCCTCTTCCAAACACCGTGTCTGCAAGCACCCTATGTGCATACTTAATACATGGATTCATGATCTTTGAAGCTCTAGCAGAAACAGCATAGTAATGCTCTCATTAGTAATCTGATTACAAAAAATGCTCTCAATGAATCCAAGGGTTATCTCAGTGTAACCTCCTGTGCTCAGCTCAAAGATATCTCTGACCTCCTGCAATGTAAGTTTCCTCTCTTCATTAGCTAGTCTAAAAGTGATTTCTCCTTCTGCAGGTCCATTTGAGAACTCCTTCAAATCAATAATCAAACTACTCATAAACTCCAAAACCAATGGCAAATAAGTGTGTGGAGTCATCTGGAAAAATTTCTTAGCCTAGATCCTATCAAGCATCCATAGCACATCTTCATATAACCCTAAAGCTTCCAAAGCCCTCCTATCTCCATACTTGGTATTGATAACCTTCCTCTCAAGAATCTAATTGTACCTGGCTTCTTGCATCTCATTTCTAAAGATAATCCCATGTGGGTTTTCAGGCTGGGAAGGTTCAGCTGGGGCTTTCCCTTTCCTTCTTGGAAATATTGACTTTGTTCTTGGTGCCATCTCAGACAAGCTGCAAACTATAAATTCAATGCACTATATAGCAATACAATGATATAATCTTTCATTCTAAGCAAAGTTTACAGATAATATCAGTTAAATCATTGCTATCATCTCTGGAAAATTCATTTCAAAATCGAAACAGAGGAAAATAGAGTGGAAAACAGAGTAGAAAACTTTCGTATGAGCTCAATCTTGCTCAATACGCTCCATGAATCATTCAAAAAATTTGAGAATTGAACTAGGAATCGTCGCCTATACTCTAAGAAGCATTTGCAAACAAAAATCTCTCAAAATGACTAAGAAACGAGGAAGAACGAGTGAAAGGGTGAAAATCATGTAAACTCGCCAAAGTGTAGAAATTGGTGAAAAGAGTACCCAATCAACGGTCAGAACTTCACCGGAAGAGTCGCCGACATGCTCTAGTGGTTGGAGAAGGTCGGAGGTGCGAAGTCGGAGAACGAGTGAGAACGAGCGTTAAACCCTGAAATATGGCCCGGAAAACCCTAAAAACGGCTTAAGAATCGCGTGCCAGAGACAGAATTACGGCAGTGCCATAAAATCTCGATAGTCCTCTACTAAAAAATGATTCAAAATTACGGTACCGTGTAAAAGTTTACGGCACTGCCGTAAAATTCAATCAAAATTTTTTTTAATCGAAACTTAAAAATTATGCCCGTAAAATAATTTACAGTACTACCATAATTTTGGGGTAAATTTTGGAAATTCTCGTCAGAAAATCTCACGAAAATACAACCCGTGAAATATCTTACGGTGGTGTCGTAAAATCAACAATGCTCTCGGGAAAGTTTTTGACACAAAATATGGTACCATGTTAATGTTTACGGCAGTACCATAATTTCGTCGCAACTTTCAGGTCGAAAGCGGATGAAAATTACGGTGTCGTAATATACATTACGGCAGTGCCGTAATTTGCACCAAACCTTGCTTCACCTACAAAAATAAAAGAAAAATTAGTTTAAGCAAAAACTTAAAAAAAAATAAATAAAGGTTAGAAAGCTTGGGTTGCCTCCCTATAAGCGCTAATTTAAATGTCATTAGCTTAACCCTTTTGTGCTCGGATTTGATCGTGAATTCCCAAATTGCTTCCCTAATCTTTCTTTAGGTTGGGCATCACTTCGAATTACATAAGGCTCACCCTTGAAAGAATCTCCAAATTTGCTCAAGATCTTCTTTCCTTTGAATATCAACTTAGATCTTCTCCTTCTTTTCTTCCTTCTCTCCGAAATTTTGTTTTCTTCTCCTGTAATCCTTTATCAATATCCTTAGAAAAATTGTTAGTTTCAAAATTTGAGGATTCATCAAATAAATTGCAAACATCAATAACAATATCATCAACTACTTCAACACTACAACATGATCTAGAGTGTGAAAGTTTATTCAAAGAATCATTAAGATCAAATTCAATAATTTTCCAACAAATATTAAAAGTAATTTTTTTCCTCCTTCACATCTATATTTGCTCCAGCAGTGGCTAACAGTGGTCTACCAAGAATTATGGGATTCTTATGATTTTCCTCCATATCTAAAACTACAATATCTGCAAGTAAGAAAAATTCACTTACTTTGATTGGAACATTCTCTAAAATACCAACATCATACTTTACTAATGAGTCAGCGAGCTGTAAAGATATGGATGTAGGTTTAAGCTCTCCAATGTTCAGTTTCCTGCAAATAGATAGAGGCATTAGACTTACATTGGCACCCAAATCACATAAGGCTCGGTCAAAAGCCATAGTGTCAATTGAACAAGGTGTAGAAAAACTACCTGGATCCTTCAGTTTTGGAGGCAATTTGTTTTTGTATAATGGCACTACAATCCTCAGTCAAAGTTACAGTTCAAGTACCATAATCATCTAGTTTTCTCTTGCTAGACAATATCTCTTTCAAAAATTTTGCATAAGATGGCATTTGAGAAATAGCTTCAGTAAAAGGAATGTTAATGTAAAGCTTTTTCAAAATTTTAAGAAATTTGCCAAATTGTTTGTCTAACTTATTTTGAACTAATCTTTGTGGAAAAGGTATTGGTGGCCTATAGGGTGGAGGTAAACTTGATTTAGAATTATCTTCCTTACATGGTACATCCCATTTTGGTTCATCACCTTTTGAGGTGGCAAACTAGTTTGGGTTTGTTCATGTTCAGAGGATTTTTCTAATTCTAACTCATCATCATGATCATCAATAGGCTCCTTTTCATTATCCTTAACTTTCCCTTTTGGTTCTTCTAATTATTTCCCATTTCTAATGATAATAGCATTACAGTGCTCCCTAGGGTTTGGTTCAAATTTTGCAAGCAATTTTCCTAAGGGTCAAGAAGAACTACTAGCTTGTTGTGCTATTTGATTTTCAAGAATTTTGTTGTGTGCAACAACACTATCTAGTATAGAATTGATTTGTTTGAAACTCCCATTCACCTTGTCTTTTTGTTTCTTTTGGGCTCCCATAAATTGTGCAAACATCTCCTCTAGATTAGGGTTTTGGGGTTGAATCTGATTTTGTTGTCTCTGTTGATACCCCCTATTTTCATTTTGTACCCCTTGGTAATTGTTACTCTTCCAAGATAAATTGGGGTGATTCTTCCATCCAGGGTTGTAAGTATTAGTATAGGGGTCATTAGTTCTACCTTGATTATAGTTCCGTGAAGCATTGATTTGTTCACAAACTTCACAAATAATAGAAGAAACAGCCGCAGTTTGCATTTTAAAAGAATCGAACCTGTTGCACAATGAGTCTACCTTCTCTGCTAAGGTGCGCCATCCATCATTCTCGTTCTTACCTTGAGAAGGTCTGTAAAGTACTCCTCTCTCAGAAGTCCACTAATTATGATTTATGGCCATCTCCTCCAGCAATTTTAATGCATCATCAATTATTTTGCTCATCAGGGCTCCTCCTGTAGCAGCATCAACAGTTAGTCTGGTATTATAAAGCAAACCATTATAAAAAGTATGAATTAAACCCAGTTTTTGATGCCATAGTGAGGACACTTCCTTTGCAATTCATTAAATCTCTCCCATGCCTCGCTGAATGATTCTCCATCCTTCTATTGAAAGCTTGTGATTTGATTCCTCATTTGGATGGTCTTGCTTGGTGGAAAATATTTCATCAGAAAAGCGTTCGATAACTGATCCCAAGTTGTAAAGGTGTTGGTTGCGCTTGAAGCCATGAACGTCCTCAGTCCCTAAGAGAAAAAGGAAATAATCTTAGTTTCAAAGCATCATTGGAAACTCCATTGATTTTGATAGTATCACAAAGTTCTTAAAATAAAGCAAGTTATTGGTTTGGATCATCAAGAGGAGATCCTCCAAACTAGTTATGTTCAATCATAGAAAGGAAAGCAGGCTTAATCTCAAAGTTGTCAGTCTCAATGACTGGTCTAGCAATGCTAGATTGAATTTCTCGTGAATTAGGGGCTGTGTAGTCCCTAAGTGATCTTCTTACTACCATATCAACTATTTCTTCAATTTCTTCCTCTTGTGTTTCTGTTTGGTTCTCTTCAAATCTCAACTTCCTACGCAATCTAAGTGTTTTGTTAATTTCATGATCAAAAGGTACAAGTGGTCCTGATCTAAGGTCCCTACACATTCAAAGCAGATGTGTCAAATAATTTCAAGAAAAATAGAAAATAAATAGAAAATAAATAGAAAATAAAACCTAATCTAGCAATACTCTCAATATCTCCAATATTGACAAAAACTAAGGTCCCCGGCAACGGCGCCAAAAACTTGTTGTATCCCAACAAGTAGGTAGACAAAAACTTATTCCTGGTGTCGCGGCCAAAACCTGATGTTTGGCGTACGGGGACTTGTCACCCCCACGACACGACTGCAAAAACTTGTTGTGTCACCACACTTGTTGTTATCTCTGCAAGTGCACAAATACTCGAAGTAATAAAATAGATATCGAACCCACAGAGACCTATGTTGTCAAGTACCTAATAATTGATTTCATTCTATCTGGTAAATCGAATGATGTTAAGCAATAATTGAAAACACACGGGAAAATATAATCAGAGAGAAACTAGGACTAGGGTTTCGTTCACTTTAATTTTCATGACTAGATATAAATAGATATTCATCAATCAAATTCTATCATGATAAAGACTTAATTTACTTCATAACGGGATTATCTCACTTTCGTGTAGACAACCATGCAGAGACCAATCCCCGCTTTGGTGCAAGATTTATCCCAAGCTAATGATAAGTAAATCACCAAACGAAGAATTCAAGGATCACTTTCGTGCATCCGAATTCTAAGTTGATCGTCTCGAGTGGAATCTCAAGGTTCGCTTTCGCGCATCCGAGTTTCAACACACGTTCTACCTATGGTTCTCCAACGTTCCGATCTTTAATTTCATGCAAGATCTCCACGTTTGACGCAATAACTCAATGTTAGGTTCATAATTATCAAACATGGCAATAAAATTACTAAAATCAACAAATAAGAATTTAACCTAATTTCTTATGGTGAGTTCCTATTGCTCAATTTTAGGGTTCCAAGTTCTCAAGCAAATCACTTTTCAATCCATATTGCGAAAACTTTATATCATGCATGACAATAAATAAACTAAGGAGAATTTTAGAGCAATAATTGCAAAGGTAGAATTATCAAAATAGAACTATCATGATGAAGGTAAAAAGTATATAATCATTGAGAAAATGAAAGGAAATTACTCCCCCATGTCCCATAGAATGTTTAAGCTAGCATCGTGAAGTAAATACAATATTCCATGATTTTAGAAGATCAAAAATCAAAGGGAATGGAGGAGTTACTAAAATACACCACGGCTGTAATTCAAATTATAGCCGTAATTTTGAGTTGAGCGTCGATGAACAGTAGCGGCGCCTCCCTTTTCGTCGATTTCTCCACCAATTGATCTCCTTTCGCTCTGAAACATCTGGGGCAAGTTCTCCTACTCCAGGCGTAGCTTCTCCTCAAATTTCCATCTTTGTTTTCAATGTATTAGTTAAGCCTTTGGGCTCAACGCACTGAATGTTTACTTTGGGAGGGTTGAGCTCAACCAATGCATCAAAGAGCTGCCTTAGATTAGAAATAATTTCAGAGGCACTCTTAGATTCATATTGCCCTCTAAGCTCGGGCGACATGTTGGTTAGCATCAATTGTGCAACCTCCGAAGTATCAGCTTGATGCTTATCATAAGCATCCTTCTCAGCCGCCGAGGCCAAGCATGGAAGTGGTTCAGGAATTGGCTTCTCAAGGACATATAGCTTCCTCTCGAGTTTGAGCACAATTCTCAAATTCATATACCAATCCTTTAAGTTGGATCCAACCAACTTATCCCTTTCCAGGGTAGATCGCAATGACCATCTGCCATTGTTCTCAGCCATTGTTCTACAACAACCAAGAAACAGCAGATTAGTACTACTTCGAGTCATTTAAACTGGACTTGTTTTAAATGACCATGGCTCCCACTATTTTATATTCGAATTGACAACCCACAAAGTCAATCGGGAAGTTTAAAACTTCCTAGTGAGATGGGATCCTTATTTCACATGAGGCTTTGCGTCCCACGAGGGTGGGATGAGATGCACAAAGTAACCCATGTTTCCTAAGGTGGGCGCGCCGGCCGGTTGCTCCAAGCAACTCCCCTTGTTGAGACAGTCTGGGCATTTCATGTCCAACGAGGGCTGGATACAACATGAAACCTTTACCTCTCAACGATGCCTCTAGACTTTCACCATGTGCCCAGCACATGTGAACTTCCAGTCAAGTCCATTCCTAACCGTTATGCCCAGGGCCAACGAGTTTCCTTGCGAAGGCACGCCCAGGTTAAAACTGGACTGGGGAAACCATTGCCACCACGCACTTTCTAAAGATAAGTGGGTGTGTCCCACGAGGGTGGGAAACAATTCACAACTCCACTAATCGATAGCTTAGTGAGGGCTACGCGTTAGAAGGCTACCAGACTTGATATTTTAATTGAGGGTTTTTGTTTAAGGTCTCATCATCTCAGTTTTATCTTATGTCTATCATTACAGGCATGCAATCCTATAGTGATAACATAACGGTAAAACATTTCTGGCATGCTTCTGCAGATAATAAAAGCAGTAAAGGATGATGTGATCATATCCTATACAAGACTTTGAACCAATCCATGCCATGAAATATGTTCAACTCTTGTCCTAGAACTCAAGCCCCAAAAACTAGACCTAACCTAGCCGACCTCTAGCTTGAACTTCAAGGTTGGCTCCAAGGTCCTTCTCTCATGGTTTAGCTCTCAAACCCTAGAGGTACACTTTAAAAGTTCCCCATAGGTTCGGCCAATGCCATGGTCTTCCTCCAAGGAAGGTGCGCCACCAAGCAACCAAGCACCAGTTTTCATGCGCCACCTTGCATGCTTGCGCCATCAAGCAAGATGTGAGCATCAAGGTCTAAGAAGGATGCACCTAGCCCTTAATCTTCCTCTTAATTTTTTTTTTTACAAAAATAATGAAAAAGATGGCACGCAGGCTGCACAAGGATACATCGCAGGCGTGCAAGAGGGGGCTTGACTAATGATCACAACACCATGCACAATCAAGGTATTTACTCATGCAATTCTACATGCTCATGAAAAACATAAAATCTGAAATTTTACTTTTTCATAAAACCAGTTTCTTTTTCTCATCTTCTTCTCACAAGTCTTTTGGTTTATTGCGATTTATTTTTCATGATTATTTCAGAGATCCTTTCGGCTGGCAATTTTGTCAGATCAAGAGACTTGGCCAGTCCGAAGACACAATGCCCGTCCTACTTGACAAAATCACGTGCGCCTTTGATCTTTAAATCAAACAAGAAAAATAGTCCAAAAATTCCAAAAGAGATTGAGAGGATGATAGAAACAAGAAACCCTAATTTTTCTACTTTTAGAAAAATCGGTTGCCATGCATCATGCTATTTACGAAAATAGAGATATGGCATGTGAGCATGGAAGAAAAGCATAAAACATCGTTCGAGTCTTGCAAGTCGCTCTGATACCACTGTTGGGAAACCCCGGGGACATTTTACAATTTTCAGAGTTATGGACATACATTTTTCGCAGCGGAAGAATGTCCCCGAAACAGGCCAGTCCCAAAAACCCAGTGAAGATCGCAAGCAAGGGAGTCGACACGATGAGTTAGGAAATACCTTAAGAGCAATATGGAGCGATGCCGATGTAGGCGTCCAAGTGTCCGCCCTCTGCAGTCTCGCACACACGGATCTCTTGAGTTCTCTTCTTCCACGCCCGGTGCTAGCCTCGGGAAGAAGATCCAAGCCTTAGGGAGATGTTTTACTTCTCTTGCGCCACTCAGAGAAAAGATGCGCCAAGTGAAGAGGGAAAACCGCCCAAGCCGCCAAGCCCTAGATCTCCTTGCGCCAAGAGGAAAGGAGGAAGAGGGTTGCGGTTATGGAAGATGCGCCCTTGCTCCAAGCACTCGCCCCTCTCCTTGTGTTCACGCCTTCAAGGATTAATTACACACAAGAGGGGGCGACTAGGGTCATATTTATAGGGCAAGAGGCGGTTAGGGTAATGGCTAGGATCATGACAAGTGTAGGGCTAGGATGAGGAGGTTTGAGATAAGGAAAGTCTCCAAGACATTTCCATAATTCTCATTCAACCTTACCTTTTGTTCCCACGCCTCTCCTTGTGCGCCAAGGCCTTGCCTTGCGCCTCAAGCAATGCCATAGAGGCATACATTCCATCCTAGGAAGAGAGGGGGAGGCGCCCTTTACTTCCATAATGAAGCAAAGGCGCCAACATGACCCCATTATGCCCCTAGGTGCCTAATGGTTCATGTTTCTCCCCATTATACCCTTTTAGCCTCTCATCTCTTCATGAGAACTTGTTATTGGGCCTTATTGGATAATGAGCTAGCCCAATCATCATTGCATAGGTTGATTAAGCACTTGGATCCAATCCAATGCAACCCTAATCCAAATGTGACCAACCATGGTCAAATACGGGTCAACCTGCCAAAAATGAAGTTTGGCTCCAATAACATTCTTCCATCTCATCAGGCCCATTGGCGCTGATGAAATCTCCCAATTAGATCCGAGTTATCCAATAACTCGATTATAAGGGTTCCCGATCAATACGAGAACTCAAGTATCAAGGTGTGCGACCCTGTAGGTTCCTCTGACGCTGGCAGTGCTGACCAAAGGTCATCACAAGCAGTGAGTGGCACCTAGCAGTGCATCGCTGCTACCCAGGTCGTTGGAATGGATATCGACATCGACATCCCCATCATCGCAACTAGGTACAGATGCATCACAGTCTCTTTGCCGTACTGATATCCGATTGGACAAGTGTGTCACCACTTGTTTTCATCCAATCACATGGCTATGACTAAAACAGGTTCTCACCTGGGTATGGCCATACACTCTCAGTCATAGAATCATAAAGGAGCTCCATGGATATCATACTTCCTTAGGGAAGGGGCAAATCCTATGTCTGTCCATTGATCTTCTCATATGGGTCGTGACATGCTCAATAACAACCGTTATGACCTCCCAGCTACGGCAAGGTGTTAGGTTGTATCAAAGCAAGTCCCTAACCATATAGAATGATCAATGACCTCAAGTCAAGGGATCAATGCATCTCCTGTCACTTATGAGGATAACTCATGACACCAAGTCATAGCCTCATAGCGGGTCTATCCAGTATATCCCCAATGATATACCCATGTGTCTGCGTTAGCACCACGTGCCTAACCAGCCCACATACTAGTCTCTCAAGTACCATAGCTGTCCCATATCCACTAAGGTACATCGACTGGGGATTATAATTCGAGCACAGATCCAATCTGTCTCCAGGGACATTATCATGTAAGTACACAATCGCAGGTGTAGTCAAACAATGATAACGACAATGCCAGAATGGTATATAAAAAGATCAATGTCAAGTAGTACATAAGTTGACCAAAACTAGGTCCTAGGGCATATACACCAACAATCTCCCACTTGCACTAAGACCTAGAAGTTGAGGAATCTCAACCCCATATCTCTAGCGTGACCATCATGCTTCTGCTGCGCCAAAGCCTTGGCCAATGGGTCTGCCAGATTGTTCTCTGTGTCTACTCTGCTAATCTTGACATCACCTCTATCAATGATCTCTCTGATCAGGTGAAATCTTCTGAGTATGTGTTTGGATCTTTGATGAGACCGTGGTTCCTTGGCTTGTGCAATTGCTCCATTGTTGTCTCAGTAGAGTTCAATGGGATCCATTGCACTAGGTACCACTTGAAGATCACATAAGAACTTCCTTATCCAAACAGCTTCCTTGGCTGCCTCAGAAGCAGCCACATACTCAGCTTCGGTTGTAGAATCTGCTATGGTGGATTGCTTGAAGCTTTTCCAAGATACAGCGCCTCCATTTATCTTGAACACATAGCTGGCCTGCGATCTAAAGTCGTCAGGGTCAGACTGGAATGATGCGTCAGTATAGCCCTGCATACTGAGCTCTTCCTGTCCCCCATAGACCAAGAACAAATCCTTAGTTCTTCTCAGATACTTTAGGATGTTCTTTACAGCCACCCAGTGCTGTAGACCTGGATTGGATTGGTATCGGCTAGTAATGCTCACAGCATATGCCACATCTGGTCTAGTACATTGTTGGGGTACGCCCTTAAGGCTAATGTTTGAGGCATTTGGGATTGTTTCAGTATCATGTATAAACTATGTTTATAATGGCAATGGTTGTTATTCAGGTTGTTACATTATCTGCTGCTGTTGTGTATACTTCTGAATAATGTCTCAATGGTGTTCAGCTTGGCTGACATTAACATTGTCCTTAGTCGAGATATCTTGGTGAACATGAGACAGCCTTGATATGATTGAGACTAATATGTTTCTAATCTTATAGGGTGCTTCGAACATGGAATAAGATGTAGACTCATAGGTGCATTGAATGTACTAGACAGACCCTACTTAGGATGTTCAATTGTTTGTCACAATGTGAATAATCCTTATATGCAAGCAAGTGGCATATTTCCTCTGACTTGAGATCACTTGTGGTTCTAAATGATGATTGGCATTGTCTTGAGGTAGTTCAATATCATTTGAAATATAATGGTTATAGATTATCTTGGATAATGGGCATGAGTCATGTTAGGGCATTAGTGATAGATATAGGATTGCCTCTCCTTGTTGGAGTGTGATGTTCTATTGGGGCCCCCTGGATGAGATGGTTGAGAAAGTGTATGGCCATACCCAGATGACTATGTTCATCTGATCTAACCACTCTCATCATGTTGGAGTTACAGGCTTGACACGCTTGTCCAACGAGAACATCCAGTGGCAAAGGAAACATGTATGTCAAGTGAATTGGATTCACACTTGTGCTATGGTTTGGGTGTAGTCTTGGAAGACTCTTTCCTTCATATCGGGAGACAGTGAAGTGTTGCTAGATACCCCTCTCTGATCGTGATAACGTAAGTTATCGTTACCGACGTTGAAGGAAACCCTTAGGGTCGCACAATTTGATGATATGGCTTACTTATGTCAGATCGTGTGGACTGAATTGTTCTAGTTCAGTTTAAAAGAGTTTAAACTCTGATTGGAAGTGAGATCTGGTCTGATCATGTTTGATTGATTAGGGCTTGAGATCGGTAAGCTTCGATCGGGAGAATTGATGCTTGATCGATGAGATCAAGAGCATCAAGAGATGTGTGGTTAGATCTTGAGCCATCTGGTTCATATGAGATCTAGACCATGGTTTGGTTTGATTTGGTCTTTGAACCAAATACAATTGAACCGAATGAAATAGAACCGGTTCACTATGTGAACGCTTGGTTCAAAGGGAGAAGGAAGGTTTCGATGGTTCACTTGGAGTGAACGCATGAGACATTGAGCACTTACTATATTTGGAAGTCGGTTTTCCAAATTGAAAAAATGCCTCCACGTTGTAACGCCGCTCACCCCATCTTCTCCTCTTGCTCCTCTCGTGGTGAAGCTTCTTCACGCCGAGGAGAAAATTCAGCCAGCGAGTAGAGAAATACATCTTCTCTTGCACGATTAGGGGACTCCTTGGATCTTTGCTAGCACAAAGAGCACAAGGGAGTAAGCTTTCAACGTCTTGTGTGCAACTTCTTTGGAGGAGAGCCGCTCGCCCTCTATCTTCTTCCAAGTCGCCATTCAAGCAATGGCCATGGTAACATCCCCTCTTGTTTCATAGTTGATTATATTATAAGCCATGCGATCTTCATGAAACCAAGTTTCCGCCCATGCGAAAAATTTTAGAAGAGCATGTGACTTAGGTTTCGACACTTTCAATTGGTATCAGAGCCAAGTTTTGGCTTGATGCATATAATCACTATCTTGATGTGATCCATGGTTGTTTTAAGTTTTTGATAGATCTATAAGAATCGCATGCTTTAGTTCTCATGCGAAAAATGACTACATGCTATGTGTTAGATTTGCATGTATCTTAGGTAGCTTGCGCATGTTATGAGTTTGTTTGCGCTTATCATAGTTTTTTTTTTCAATCAAAACATAACATCATGCGCGCCCCTCACATAGATCTATCGGCTCCTACTTTAAATCCTTAGACGGGTTAATAGGTTTGAAGTCGTCAGTCAAGTCTGGACCCAACAGCCTGATCAGACCATTTGACAGCCTAGATGGGTCGGCCAGATAGCACCTATGCGCAAGCATATAGGTGGCTATAGGTCGACTGCAGAAGGGCGTGTAGCGATGTCTGATTGAGGCGCCAAGTGAACGATCATGATTAAGGCCCGGGGTCACACCCGTTTGCCAGAAATCATGTGGGACGTTCAGCCCTTAAGGCATGCATAGTTGACCACATGGTCGACGCAAGTCAGTTATGACTGGGTGCATGCAAGGGCAGTGGGTCTGACTTGGCCTGATGAGTGGATACCTATTAATGGACCGTTGTAAGGTAGTAGGGCACATAAGGAAATAAAATTGATCCCATGGGGTTTTTTCAAAAATTTTATTTTCTGTTTGGATCACATGTTTGTATGTTATAACATGCATGGATGTTTATTTAATCTTATGTGGGTTGCCCCTTTTTGTGTGCTGTGCTGGGGCCTGGGTGCCTGGAATTAATTAAAAGTAAATTTTATTGTGATCTGCGAATCACATTTTAATTTATGATAATGTATATTTGACCTGCGCGTCAAATCATGTCTAGATAGATTAAAATGTATTTTAATCAGACATGAGCATAGAGCACACATGGCAGAGGCGCTTGCAGCAAGTGGCTTCACCAGGTGGGAGGTCTAGAGTTCGACTCTAGCACAGGCGCTTAGGCCCGGTCTGGGCCAGATGAAGTGCAAGAGACCCATAAAGAGATCAAGTGAAGACTTGTGTAAAACTAGGGTTTTTCTTAGGCTTTTATGGGCGTTTACCACATAAGATCATTGTGCTTTCTATTTACTGTTTAAGTAATATTAGCACCTGCATGATTTATCCTTCTGCTATCACCATAAGAATTACATGATAGTAAGAAGATAAAAGGACCGTTAAAATCCAACGTTAAATATTAAGCACGAAAGCCTTCTGACGCGAAACCTCACTGTTCTGACTATCGTTGGGGCCGTGTTTTACCCACTCAGTGGGCACACCCATCTATCTTCAGACGGTGTGAGATTACACCTCCGTGTTACAGAGAAGGGATTTATCGCTTCTCGTTGCTCAGCATAGCACGTGGTGGTCAGGGAGTAGGTCGGGTCAGCTTGACCATGTAGGCTACATATTGAGCATATGTTAGCTATATGGAGGCAGCCATCTGTGGAATCAAAGACTGTGTTGTACCAACTCAGTTGGCACAGTCTACTGGATTGCCCAGATGAAGGGGAATCGCACGGGTTGGCGATTGGCATGGATAGCCAACCAGTGATTAGTGCTTGGACTCTCTGTGCATCTTATCTCGCCTGAGCGGGACGCGGAGACCAAGTATGAAATCTGGATCCCATCTCACTAAAAGAGTTTCACTCTTTCGGACTGTTTTATTGGATTTTTCAGTCAGATAAAATAGTGAGAAAAGAATCACTCTTAAGTCCTGGATTGATTCTAACATGGATACTGACCTTGTTGTTCTTGCAATGTTGTAGATTCCTGGAGCAACGAACACCACAGGGCTCAATTTGCGATCCATACTAGAAAAGGAGAAGTTTGCTGGGCCAAACTTCTCAGACTGGTACAGACAGCTTAAGATTGTTCTTAAGGCTGAGAGGAAACTGTATGTCCTTGAGACGGCAATACCGGCTCAACCCGCTGCGAACGCCGCAAGGGCAGTTCGGGATGCTTATGAAAAGCATGTCAGTGATAGCACTGATGTTGCTTGCCTTATGCTTGCATCTATGACGCCAGAGTTACAGTGTCAGCATGAAGATTTATCTGCTATTGAAATTATAGCAAATCTCAAGATGCTGTATGCTGCACAGGCAAGGACTGAACGCTATAACTTGATGAAACTTTTCTTTCAGAGCAAACTGACTGAAGGGAGTCCAGTGGGAGCTCATGTGCTCAAGATGATTGGGTACAAGGAGGCTCTAGAGAAACTGGGACACACCATCAATCAAGAACTTGTTGTAGACATTATCCTGCAGTCTCTCCCAGCTTCTTTCGATCTGTTCATTATTAACTTTAATATGAACAAGATCGACTGTACTCTGGCAGAGTTACTGAACATGCTCTGCACCACAGAGCAGACTCTTGAGAAGGGAAAGCCTTCATCCTCTGTCTTGATGGTTCCTTCAAGGAACAAGAAGAAGGGGAAGAAGGGAAAAGCCCCTATCAAGAGCTACAACAAGGCTCTGAAACAAAAGATCAAGCGGTCAAAGGACAACAGGTGCTTCCATTGTGGCCAGCTGGGTCACTAGAAGAAGGACTGTAAAGCGCTCCAAGGAGACAAGAAGGGAAGCAAGCCTTTCACTTCTAGCTCAGGTATTTTTGTGACTGAAGTCATGGTAGCTTCTTCTATTTCATGGGTGTTGGACACTGCATGTGGAGTTCACATTTGTTCAAATGTACAGGAACTCAAGAGAAGAAGACAGGTGGGACAGCATGAGGTGGACCTACGAGTTGGAAACGGGGCACGGGTTGCTGCTGTTGCTGTAGGACATTATAACATCTCTTTACCATCTGGTTTTGTATTAGAACTTGACAATTGTTATTTTGTACTGAGCATAACTAAGAATATTATCTCTATTCCTGCTCTTGTCAGGAAAGGATTTTCTTTTGAATGCAAAACTTTAAAGTGTTGTATTTCATTTGATAATATTGTTTATGCTACTGGTTCGATTAACAATGGGTTATACATGTTGGACATGGAATGTTCTGTACAACAAATTGATAATAAGAAAGCCAAGTATGCTGATGATAGCACCTTGCTATGGCATAGTCGTTTAGGCCATATTAACAAGAAGCGCATTAAGCGGTTGCATGACCATGGACTGCTGGGATCATTCTCCTATGAGGAGCTTGATACATGCAAAGCTTGTCTAATGGGTAAAATGACGAAGACTCCTTTTTCTAATAAAGGTCAAAGGGCTTCAAGTTTACTTGACCTTATTCACAGTGATGTGTGTGGGCCATTTAGTAAACATGCCAGAGGTGGCTATACATACTTCATAACTTTTACTGATGATTTCAGTAGATATGGTTATGTCTATCTTATGAGACATAAGAGTGAATCTTTTGACAAGTTCAAAGAATTCAAAAATGAAGTACAAAATCAGCTAGGCCGGAATATCAAGGCACTTCGATCCGATCGAGGTGGAGAATACTTGAGTCGAGAGTTTACTGACTATCTGAAGGAGTGTGGGATTATCTCACAGCTCACTCCGCCAGGAACACCGCAATGGAATGGTGTGTCCGAGAGGAGAAATAGAACCTTATTGGATATGGTTCGTTCGATGATGAGTTAGGCTACTCTACCTTACTCCTTTTGGGGATTTGCACTGGAAACAGCTGCAAAGGTGCTAAACCGAGTGCCATCCAAGGCCGTTTCAAAGACTCCATATGAGTTATGGTATGGGAAACAGCCAAGCTTGACATTTATCAAAATCTGGGGTTGTGAGGCTTATGTCAAAAAGCTCGCCTCTGGGAAACTGGAGAGAAGATCAGATAAATGTATCTTTGTCGGTTACCCTAAAGAAACTAAGGGTTATTATTTCTACGATCCCAAAGAGAACAAAATATTTGTTGCTCGAACGGCTATTTTTCTTGAGAAGGAATTTCTTCTGCAAGAAGCCAGTGGGAGAGAAATAAAACTGGATGAAAGTCCAGAAGAGGGACAAAGTAGTCAAGCTCAGTTGGATGAGCCTGAGCGAATAGAACAGGTTGATGTTCAACCTGAGGCTCAGATATCACGGGAACCGCGTAGATCGGGAAGGATCCGTCGTCAGCCTGAACGCTATGACGGAGTCTACATCATTAATGATGAACCCCTCACCTATGCGGATGCGGTCAGTGGACCGGAATCAGCAAGATGGCTTGAAGCTATGTGAGCCGAGATGGACTCCATGTCGGATAACCAAGTCTGGGATTTGGTTGATCCGCCTCCGGGAGTAATCCCTATAGGCTGTAAGTGGATCTTCAAGAAGAAGATTGACATGGATGGTAACGTAGTTACCTATAAGGGCAGGCTAGTTGCGAAAGGTTTCAAACAAATCTATGGGATAGATTATGATGAAACTTTCTCTCCTGTAGCCATGTTTAAGTCCATTCGAATTATTCTCGCGATAGCAGCATATTATGATTATGAGATCTGGCAAATGGATGTGAAGACCGCTTTCCTTAATGGAAAACTAGAAGAGGATGTGTATATGACACAGCCTGAAGGTTTCATCAATCCATCAGATCGTCATAAGATATGCAAGTTAAAGAAGTCCATTTATGGACTAAAACAAGCATCTAGAAGCTGGAATATTCGCTTTGATGAATCAGTTTGTGAATTTGGTTTCATCAAAAATGAAGATGACCCGTGTGTATACAAGAGGTTTAGTGGGAGCGTAATTACTTTCCTGGTCCTCTACGTCGATGATATCTTGATCATTGGAAACGATATTCCTGAACTGCATGCGGTCAAAGCATGGTTAAGAAAATGTTTCCAGATGAAAGATTTAGGAGAAGCAGCCTATATATTAGGTGTGCAGATCTATAGAGATATATCTAATAGTATTCTCGGGTTATGCCAGAGTACTTACATCGATAAAGTCCTGGAGAGATTCCATTTAGAAAATTCTAAAAGAGCATATCTTCCAGTCAGACATGGTCTGAATCTTTCTAAGAGCCAGTGTCCTCAAACACAGTCTGAGAAAGATGAAATGGACAATACGCCTTATGCTTCGGCTATTGGATCAATTATGTATGCGATGTTGTGTACTCGCCCACACGTCGCTTACGGGTTAAGCGTGACCAGTCGATTCCAAAGTAATCCAGGGAAGGCACACTGGATTGCAGTCAAGAACATTTTGAAATATCTTCGGAGGACCAAAGATATATTCTTGATTTATGGAGGTCAGGAAGAACTCAGTATTGAAGGATATACTGACGCTTCGTTCCAATCTGACCAGGATGATTTCTAATCGCAATTAGGCTATGTTTTTAGCTTGAATGGAGGAGCAGTGGTGTGGAAGAGTTTCAAACAATCAATTGTTGCTGATTCCACAACAGAAGCCGAGTATGTTGCAGCCTCAGAAGCATCAAAGGAGGCAGTGTGGATTCGTAAGTTCGTTCAGGAACTTGGTGTTGTTCCTTCGAGTGCTGATCCATTGGTTATCTTCTGTGATAACACTGGAGCAATAGCACAAGCAAAGGAACCACGGTCACACCAGAAGTCCAAGCACATACAGAGAAGGTTTCATTTGATCCGTGAGATCATAGATCGTGGAGAGATCAAGATCTCCAAGGTTCATACTGATGACAATCTAGCTGACCCGCTTACTAAGCCTCTGGCGCAGCAGAAGCATGAGAAGCACTGTAATAATATGGGTTTGAGATTTCTCAACCATTAGATTAAGTGCAAGTGGGAGATTGTTGGGGTATGCCCTTAAGGCTAATGTTTGAGGCCTTTGGGATTGTTTCAGTATCATGTATAAACTATGTTTATAATGGCAATGGTTGTTATTCAGGTTGTTACATTATCTGCTGCTGTTATCTATACTTCTGAATAATGTCTCAATGGTGTTCAGCTTGGCTGACATTAACATTGTCCTTAGTCGAGATATCTTGGTGAACATGAGACAGCCTTGATATGATTGAGACTAATATGTTTCTAATCTTATAGGGTGCTTCGAGCATGGAATAAGATGTAGACTCATAGGTGCATTGAATGTACTGGACAGACCCTACTTAGGATGTTCAATTGTTTGTCACAATGTGAATAATCCTTATATGCAAGCAAGTGGCATATTTCCTCTGACTTGAGATCACTTGTGGTTCTAAATGATGATTGGCATTGTCTTGAGGTAGTTCAATATCATTTGAAATATAATGGTTATAGATTATCTTGGATAATGGGCATGAGTCATGTTAGGGCATTAGTGATAGATATAGGATTGCCTCTCCTTGTTGGAGTGTGATGTTCTATTGGGGCCCCCTGGATGAGATGGTTGAGAAAGTGTATGGCCATACCTAGATGACTATGTTCATCTGATCTAACCACTCTCATCATGTTGGAGTTACAGGCTTGACACGCTTGTCCAACGAGAACATCCAGTGGCAAAGGAAACATGTATGTCAAGTGAATTGGATTCACACTTGTGCTATGGTTTGGGTGTAGTCTTGGAAGACTCTTTCCTTCATATCGGGAGACAGTGAAGTGTTGCTAGATACCCCTCTCTGATCGTGATAACGTAAGTTATCATTACCGACGTTGAAGGAAACCCTTAGGGTCGCACAATTTGATGATATGGCTTACTTATGTCAGATCGTGTGGACTGAATTGTTCTAGTTCAGTTTAAAAGAGTTTAAACTCTGATTGGAAGTGAGATCTGGTCTGATCATGTTTGATTGATTAGGGCTTGAGATCGGTAAGCTTCGATCGGGAGAATTGATGCTTGATCGATGAGATCAAGAGCATCAAGAGATGTGTGGTTAGATCTTGAGCCATCTGGTTCATATGAGATCTAGACCATGGTTTGGTTTGATTTGGTCTTTGAACCAAATACAATTGAACCGAATGAAATAGAACCGGTTCACTATGTGAACGCTTGGTTCAAAGGGAGAAGGAAGGTTTCGATGGTTCACTTGGAGTGAACGCATGAGACATTGAGCACTTACTATATTTGGAAGTCGGTTTTCCAAATTGAAAAAACGCCTCCATGTTGTAACGCTGCTCACCCCATCTTCTCCTCTTGCTCCTCTCGTGGTGAAGCTTCTTCACGCCAAGGAGAAAATTCAGCCAGCGAGTAGAGAAACACATCTTCTCTTGCACGATCAGGGGACTCCTTGGATCTTTGCTAGCACAAAGAGCAAAAGGGAGTAAGCTTTCAACGTCTTGTGTGCAACTTCTTTGGAGGAGAGCCGCTCGCCCTCTATCTTCTTCCAAGTCGCCATTCAAGCAATGGCCATGGTAACATCCCCTCTTGTTTCATAGTTGATTATATTATAAGCCATGCGATCTTCATGAAACCAAGTTTCCGCCCATGCGAAAAATTTTAGAAGAGCATGTGACTTAGGTTTCGACACTTTCATACATAACATTGCATACATGATCGATCCTACTGCCGAAGCATAAGGAATTCGACTCATGTCATCCCTCTCAGCCTGTGTTGTAGGACACTGGCTCTTTGAGAGAGTAAGGCCATGTCTCACTCGAAGGTATCCTTTCTTGGATTGCTCCATGTAGAACCTCTCCAGTACCTTATCAATGTAAGTACTTTGACTAAGGGCCAAGAGCCTCTTGGATCTATCCCGGTAGATCCTCACGCCTAGAATATAGGCGGCCTCCCCTAAGTCTTTCATCTCGAAACACTTCCCCAACCATGTCTTCACAGCTTGAAGACTAGGGATGTCATTTCCGATGAGCAGTATGTCATCAACATACAAGACCAGAAAAATTACCAAGCTCCCACTGAATTTTCTGTATACACAGGCGTCATCTTCGCTTTTGATAAAGCCATAATCTCTCACGGCCTCATCAAATCGAAGATTCCAACTTCGAGATGCTTGCTTTAATCCATAAATGGACCTCTTTAGCCTGCATACCTTATTAGCCTCTGCAGGATGGATGAAGCCATCAGGTTGTGTCATATACACATCCTCAGTCATCTTCCCGTTAAGGAACGCTGTTTTCACATCCATCTGCCATATCTCATAGTCATGATATGCAGCTATAGCAAGAAGAATCCGAATGGATTTAATTATGGCAACTGGTGAGAAGGTTTCATCATAGTCCACCCCGTGGACTTGTTTAAATCCTTTAGCTACTAGTCTACCCTTATAGGTAACTATTTTGCCATCCATGTCTGTCTTCTTCTTGAAGACCCATTTACACCCTATGGGTTTTACCCCATCAGGCAGCTCAACCAAATCCCAGACTTGGTTAGCCGACATGGAATCCATCTCAGATCTCATGGCGTCAAGCCATTTCTCGGAGTCCGGTCCACTGACCGCCTCATCATAGGTTCTAGGTTCATTCTCAATGATGAAGATCCCATCGTGTTGGGTCGGTAGCGACCCATACCTTTCAGGTGCACGACGAATTCTCCCAGACCTACGCGGGACCTGTGTCTGAGCCTCAGGTTGCCTAGCAGCCGGTGCAGGTGGCTCAGATTCCATCTCTTTGTCTTGTGCTTGCACTTGGACCTCATCCAAGTCAAACTTCCTCCCACTAACTTCTTTCATAAGAAATTCTTTCTCTAGAAAGACAGCACCCCGAGCAACAAAAACTTTGTTCTCGGTTGGGACATAGAAGTAGTATCCTTTAGTTTCCTTAGGATACCCCACAAACACACACTTATCAGATCTAGGTTCTAGCTTGCTAGAATCCTGACGTTTGACATAAGCCTCACATCCCCAGATCCTGATAAACGTGAGATTAAGGCGTCTTCCACTCCATACCTCGTATGGTATTTTGGAGACACTCTTAGATGGAACATTATTCAGTATTAGAGAAGCTGTTTCTAGTGCATGCCCCCAGAATGATGAAGGTAGAGTTGCATGACTCATCATGGATCGAACCATATCCAATAAAGTTCGATTTCTCCTTTTAGATACACCATTCCATTGAGGTGTTCCAGGAGGAGTGAGTTGGGATATGATCCCACACTCTCTCAGATAGTCAAAGAACTCACCACTCAAGTATTCTCCACCTCGATCTGATCGAAGAGCTTTAATGGATCTTCCAAGCTAGTTCTCTACTTCATTCTTGAACTCCTTGAATTTCTCAAAGGATTCAGATTTATGTCTCATTAAGTAGACATAACCATACCTACTGAAGTCATCAGTAAAGGTAATGAAGTAGCTGTACCCTCCTCTGGCTTGTTTATTGAAGGGCCCACACACATCAGTATGTATGAGATCCAATAAACCTTCTGCCCTCTCACCAATCTTGGTGAAGGGCGCCTTTGTCATCTTCCCTAATAAACAAGGTTCACAAGTATCAAATTCCTCCAAGGAACTTGAACCTAACAATCCATTTGCATGGAGTTGTTGGATGCGATTCTTGTTTATATGGGCTAATCGACAGTGCCATAGGAAAGCACCAACTGAACCACTCAGTTTGGTCCTCTTATTGCTTATGTTACAAATAGAACTTTCCATATCCAAGATATATAGACCATTGCACAAAGTACCCTTCCCATAGAACATATTTGCAAATGAAAAAGAACAGGAGTTCTTATTTATTTCAAATTTAAATCCTTTCCTCGCCAAGCAAGGAATGGATACAATGTTCTTTGTTAGCGAAGGTACACAAAAGCAATTGTCTAGTTCTAATTGAAGTCCAGAAGGCAAGGAGAGAGTCAAAACGCCTACAGCAACAGCAGCAACCTGTGCCCCATTTCCAACGCGTAGGTCAATCTCTCCAAGCCGCACCGATCTACTTTTCTTGAGCCCCTGCATATTTGTACAAATATGAGCTCCACATGCGGTATCCAATACCCATGACATAGAAGTAGAAAGGTTGACTTCTGTAACATAAATACCTGAGCATGAAGACGAAGCCTTGCCTCTCTTCTTCTCATTCTGAAGTCGTACTATGTCCTTTATCATGTGAGGTGGTCCTCCACATGAGTAGCACTTATTATTCCTGACTCTTTCCATCTTTGTTTTCAATGTATTAGTTAAGCCTTTGGGCTCAACGCACTGAATGTTTACTTTGGGAGGGTTGAGCTCAACCAATGCATCAAAGAGCTGCCTTAGATTAGAAATAATTTCAGAGGCACTCTTAGATTCATATTCCCCTCTAAGCTCGGGCGACATGTTGGTTAGCATCAATTGTGCAACCTCTGAAGTATCAGCTTGATGCTTATCATAAGCATCCTTCTCAGCCGCCGAGGCCAAGCATGGAAGTGGTTCAGGAATTGGCTTCTCAAGGACATATAGCTTCCTCTCGAGTTTGAGCACAATTCTCAAATTCATATACCAATCCTTTAAGTTGGATCCAACCAACTTATCCCTTTCCAGGGTAGATCGCAGTGACCATCTGCCATTGTTCACAACCATTGTTCTACAACAACCTGTTGGAGTATGCCCTTAAGGCTAATGTTTGAGGCCTTGGGATTGTAAAAGTATCATGTAATAAACTCTTATGTTTATAAAAGGCATGGTTATTATTCAGGTTGTTACCTTGTCTGCTGTAATAAGTGTACTTCTGAATAATGTCTCAAAGCTGTTCAGCTAGGCTGACAGGCCATAAGTCCTTAGTCGAGATATCTTGGTGAACATGAGACAGCCTTGATATGATTGAGACTGATATGAGTGCTACTCCTATAGGATGCTTCGAGCATGGAATAAGATGTAGACTCATGGGTACATTGGATGTACTGGACAGACCCTACTGGGATATTCCATTGCTTGTCACAATGTGAATGATCCTTGTAAGCAGCAAGTGGCACATGTCCTTTGACTTGAGATCACTTGTGTTTCTAAATGATGATTGTCATTGTTTTGAGGTAGTTCAATATCATTTGAAACATAATGATTATAGACTATCTTGGATGGTGAGCTTGAGTCAGGTTAGGGCACTTGTGATAGATAAAGGATTGCCGTCTCCTTGTTCAAGGAGTGTGATGTTCTAAAGGGGCCCCCCCTCTATAAGAGATGATTGAGAAAGTGTATGGCCATACCCAGATGACAGTGTTCATCTGATCTAATCATGCTCATAGTATTGGAGTTACAGGCTTGACATGCTTGTCCAATAAGAACATCCAGTGGCAAAGGAAACATGCATGCCTCGTGAGTTTGATTCACACTTGTGCTATGGTTTGGGAGTAGTCTTGGAAGACTCTTTCCTTTATATCGGGAGACAGTGATGTGTTGCTAGATACCCCTCACTGATCGTGATAACGTGAGTTATCGTTACCGACATTTAAAGGAAACCCTCAGGGTCGCACAAATTGGAGATATGGCTTACTTGAGTAAGATCGTGTGGACTGAATTGTTTGGGTTCAGTTTAAAGGGATTTAATCTCTGATTGTAAGTGAGATCTGGTCTGATCATGTTTGATTGATTAGGGCTTGAGATCGGTAAGCTTCGATCGAGAGAGATGATGCTAGATCGGTGAGATCAAGAGCATCAGGAGATGAACGGTTAGATCTTGAACCATTAGGTTCATAGATGGTCTAGACCATTTATTGGCTTGGCTTGGGTTAATTGGTCTTGGACCAAACCGACATTGAACCGGCTCATGGATGAGCGCATGGTTCATGTAAGGTGAGTTAAGGGCTTGGTTCACTTGGCGTGAACGCTTAAGCCTTCAACACATTCCATATTTGGAATTCGGTTTTCAAATGGGATGTGTGTAACGCCTCCACATAAGTGTGGGAGGTTACTCACTTGTTGAATGCGCTTGTGAAGGCTTCTCCAATTTTCGGTGAAGCACGACAAGGACGAAGACAAGGAAAAGGAGTCTCGCCAAGCAAGCTATTCTCTCCCTTCCATACGGCAAAGAACCTTGAAGCCTTGCTAGCACAAGGACGACAAGGTGTAGGCCATTTTTCTTCTTGTGTGTGGCACACTTTGGAGGAGAACCCTATCGTTCTCTAGCTTCCAAGCCGACTCCTTCCCATGGCCATGGTAACGAATCTCTCACTTGTTATTCAAGTTGATTATATGAAAGTATAGAATGCGATCTTATGTGGAAACCCTAATTCCGCTGCTATGAGAAAGAAAGATATGACTTGCGCCCCCCTCATGAAAGGGGTTCTTCTCACAATAGGGTTTGCGCTCCCCTCTTGAAAGGGTTCCATCAATTGGTATCAGAGCGAATCTATACTTTTTCATATGATTGCTTGCGGTTCTAATGAGTAGATCATCATGTTTGATCCATGAATATGTTTGTGAATAGATCTAAAGGTGATTGCTTACATGCCGAAACCTACATGCTAGTTTAGAACTTAGATGTATGTTTCTTCATGAGTTGCGCAAGATGTATGTTTCTTCATGAGTTGCGCAAGATGTATGTTTCTTCATGAGTTGCGCATGTTGTTGTGTTGGCGCATGATAAGTATGTTGAATGGTTGAATGATATTTCATCAAATCTTATACCTACTTGCGCGCAAACATTTAGATCTATATGCATCTACTATAAACCCTTAGATGGGTTGATGGGGCTGAAGTCACCTCTAGGTTAGATCCATTAGTCTGATCAGACCATCTGACAGTCTAGATGGATCGACCAGATGGCACCTGTGCGCAAGCACTAGGTGGCCATAGGTCGATTGCATCTTAGGCGTGTAGCGAGGTCTGGTTGACACAACCAGTGAACACTCTTGAGTTAGGCCCGGGGTCACACCCGCTTGCCAAACCTCTTGAAGGTGGTTCAGCCCTTGGGGCATGCATGGTTGACCATTAGGTCAACTCGGGTCAGTTAGGACTCGGTGCATGCAAGGGCACAGGATCTAACTAGATGGATGAGTGGATCCCTATCAATGGACCATTGTAAGGTTGTAGGGCTCATAAGGAAATTAAAATTGATGCCATGGGGTTTTCAAAACTTTTAATTTCAAGATGATTGGATCACATGTTGATTGAACCATATGCTTGTTTATTTAGTCTTATGTGGGTTGCCCAATTGTGTGCTGTGCTGGGGCCTGCGTGCCTGGACTTAAAAATTGTAAATTAATTTGTGATCTGCGAATCACATTGTACTTAATTTATAATATGTTGTTGACCTGCGAGTCAACCTTGTCTAGATAGATCAAATGTACTTTGATTAGACAAGAACAAAGGCACACATCCAAGAGGGGCATTCACCTGGTGGTGCACCTGAGGTGCTCTTGGCGCTAGGGCACTGGGTTGGACCAGATGAGATGCCATGAAGCTCAAGTGAAGACTTAAGTAATATTAAGGTCTTACTAGGGTTCATGGGCTTTTACCACATAAGATCATGCTTTCTACTTATTGCTAATAATTAGAATTGCATATTTATGTTTATCTTTTGCTATAGCCATAGGACATGCCTGATAGTAAGAAGATAAAAGACCGTTAAAATCCAACGCTAACATATCAAGCTCGTAAGCCTTCTGACGCGAAACCTCACCTTTCTGACTATCGTTGGAGCCGTGTTGAACCCACTCAGTGGGCACGTCCATCTATCTTCAGACAGTGCTGGATTTCACCTGCGTGTTACAGAGTTGGGATTTATCCCCTCTCGTTGCTCAGCATAGCACGTGGTGGTCCAGGGAGTAGGTCAGGTCAGCTTGACCATGTAGACTACATATGTGGCGCATATGGTAGCACATGGAGGCAGCCATCTCTGGGATCAGAGACTGTGTTGTACCAACTCAGTTGGCACAGTCTGCTGGATTGCCAAGATGAAGGGGAATCGCACGGGTTAGCGATTGGCTGGGACAGCCTACCAGAAACTAGTGCTTGTCATCTCTGTGCATCTTATCTCGCCTGAGCGGGACGCGGAGACCAAGTATGAAATCTGGATCCCATCTCACTAAAAGAGTGTTTACTCTTTCGGACTGTTTACTGGATTTTTCAGTCAGACAAAATAGTGAGAAAAGAATCTTTCTTAAGTCCTGGATTGATTCTGAAACATTGATACTGACCTTGCTGTTCTTGCTTGTTGTAGATTCCTGCAGCAACGAACACCATGAGCTTCAATGTGCGATCCCTACTGGAAAGGGAGAAGTTTGCTGGGCCGAACTTCTCTGACTGGTTCGGACACCTTAAGATTGTTCTTAAGGCAGAGAGGAAACTGTATGTCCTCGAGACGGCGATACCGCCGCAGCCCGCTCCGAACGCCGCAAGGGCGGTTCGGGATGCCTACGAAAAGCACGTCAATGATAGCATTGATGTCGCTTGCCTGATGCTAGCGTCTATGACGCCACCGCTGCAGCGTCAGCATGAGGATATGTCGGCTATAGAGATTATAGCGAACCTCAAGATGCTGTATGCTGCACAGGCGAGGACAGAACGCTATAATCTGACGAAGCTCTTCTTTCAGAGCAAACTGGCTGAAGGGAGCCCAGTGGGAGCTCACGTGCTCAAGATGATTGGGCACAAGGAGGCTCTGGAGAAACTGGGGCATACCATCAACCAGGAGCTTGCTGTGGACATTATTCTGCAGTCTCTTCCGCCCTCTTTCGATGCGTTCATTATTAACTTTAATATGAACAAGATCGATTGTACGCCGGCAGAGCTGCTGAATATGCTCTTGACCACTGAGGAAACTCTGAAGGGTAAGCCTTCAACCTCTGTCTTGATGGTTCCTTCTAGGAACAAGAAGAAGGGGAAGAAGGGCAAGGCCCTTGTCAAGAATTACAGCAAGGCCCTGAAACAGAAGGTGAAGCGGTCGAAGGATAACAGGTGTTTCCACTGTGGCCAGCTGGGTCACTGGAAAAAGGACTGTAAAGCGCTCCAAGGAGATAAGAGGGGAAGCATCGCTTCTGGCTCAGGTATATATGTGACTGAGGTCATGTTATCTTCTTCTACCATTTCATGGGTGTTGGACACTGCATGTGGAGTTCACATTTGTTCAAATGTACAGGAACTCAAGAGAAGAAGGCAGGTGGGACAGCATGAGGTAGACCTACGAGTTGGAAACGGGGCACGGGTTGCTGCTGTTGCTGTAGGAGACTATTTCATTTCTTTACCATCTGGCGTTGTATTAGAATTAAACAATTGTTATTTTGTACCGAGTATTACCAAGAATATTATCTCTATTCCTGCTCTTGTCAGGAAAGGATTTGCCTTTGAATGCAATATTTCAAAGTGTGTTTTATCTCATGATAATATTGTGTATGCAACTGGTTCAATTAACAATGGGTTATACATGTTGGACATGGAAAATTCTATACAAAACATTGATAATAAGAAAGCCAAGTATGCTGATGACAGCACCTTGCTATGGCATAGTCGTTTAGGCCATATAAACGAGAAGCGCATTAAGCGGTTGCATGATCATGGACTGCTGGGATCATTCTCCTATGAGGAGATTGATACATGCAAAGCTTGTTTGATGGGTAAAATGACGAAGTCACCTTTTTCTAACAAAGGTCAAAGGACTTCAGGTTTACTTGACCTTATACACAGTGATGTGTGTGGGCCATTTAGTAAACATGCCAGAGGTGGCTATCAGTACTTCATTACCTTTACTGATGATTTCAGTAGGTATGGGTATGTCTATTTAATGAGACATAAAAGTGAATCTTTTGACAAGTTCAAAGAGTTCAAAAAAGAAGTACAAAATCAGTTAGGCCGAAATATCAAGGCACTTCGTTCTGATCGAGGTGGAGAATACCTGAGTCATACGTTTACTGGCTATCTGAAGGAGTGTGGGATTATCTCACAGCTCACTCCGCCAGGAACACCGCAATGGAATGGTGTGTCCGAGAGGAGAAATAGAACGTTACTAGACATGGTTCGTTCTATGATGAGTCAGGCTACTCTTCCATACTCCTTTTGGGGTTTTGCACTGGAAACAGCTGCAAAGGTACTAAATCGAGTGCCATCCAAGGCAGTTTCAAAGACGCCATATGAACTATGGTATGCGAAACAGCCAAGCTTGACATTTATCAGGATCTGGGGTTGCGAGGCTTATGTCAAAAAGCTCGCCTCTGGGAAACTAGAGAGCAGATCTGAAAAATGTATCTTTGTCGGTTACCCTAAGGAAACTAAGGGTTATTATTTCTACGATCCCAAAGAGAACAAGGTGTTTGTTGCTCGAACGGCCATATTTCTTGAGAAGGAATTTCTTCTGCAAGAGGCCAGTGGGAGAGAAATAAAGCTGGATGAGATTCCAGAGGAAGGACAAAGTAGTCAAGCAGAGTTGGATGAGCCACAGCCGGTAAATCAGGTTATTGAGCAACCTGAGGCTCAAATATCACGGGAACCGCGAAGATCGGGTAGGATCCGTCGACAGCCTGAGCGCTATGACGGAGTCTACATCATTGATAATGATGAACCCCTCACTTATGCGGATGCGGTCAGTGGACCGGAGTCAGCTAGATGGCTTGAAGCTATGCGAGCCGAGATGGACTCCATGTCAGATAACCAAGTCTGGGATTTGGTTGATCCGCCTCCGGGAGTAATCCCTATAGGCTGTAAATGGATCTTCAAGAAGAAGATTGACATGGATGGTAACGTGGTTACCTATAAAGGCAGACTAGTTGCGAAAGGTTTCAAACAAATCTACGGGTTAGATTATGATGAAACTTTCTCACCTGTAGCCATGTTTAAGTCTATTCGGATTCTTTTCGCGATAGCAGCATATTACGATTATGAGATCTGGCAAATGGATGTGAAAACAGCTTTCCTTAATGGAAATCTGGATGAGGATGTGTATATGACACAACCGGAAGGTTTCACTAATCCAGCAGATCGTCATAAAATATGCAAGTTAAAGAAGTCCATTTATGGACTTAAACAAGCATCAAGAAGCTGGAATATTCGTTTTGATGAATCAATCTCTGAGTTTGGTTTCATCAAGAACGAAGATGACCCGTGTGTATATAAAAGGTTTAGTGGGAGCGTAATTACATTCCTAATCCTCTACGTCGATGATATCTTAATCATTGGAAATGATATTCCTGAACTGCATGCTGTTAAGGCATGGTTAGGAAAATGTTTCCAGATGAAAGATTTAGGAGAAGCAGCCTATGTATTAGGTGTGAAGATCTACCGGGATAGATCTAAAAGGCTTCTCGGGCTGTGCCAGAGCACTTACATCGATAAGGTCCTGGAGAGATTCCATTTAGAGAATTCTAAACGTGGATATCTTCCAGTCAGACATGGTCTGAATCTTTCAAAGAGTCAGTGTCCACAAACACAGACTGAGAAAGATGAAATGGACAATACGCCTTATGCTTCGGCTATTGGGTCCATTATGTATGCGATGTTATGTACTCGCCCAGACGTCGCTTACGGGTTAAGCGTGACCAGTCGATTCCAAAGTAATCCAGGTTTGGCGCACTGGATTGCGGTCAAGAACATTTTAAAATATCTGCGGAGGACCAAAGATATGTTCTTGATATATGGTGGTCAGGAAGAACTCAGTATAGAGGGATATACTGACGCTTCGTTCCAGTCGGACCAGGATGATTTCCGATCGCAGTCAGGCTATATTTTTAGCTTGAATGGTGGAGCAGTGGTGTGGAAGAGTTTCAAACAGTCAACTGTTGCTGATTCCACAACAGAAGCCGAGTATGTTGCAGCCTCGGAAGCATCCAAGGAGGCAGTGTGGATTCGTAAGTTCGTGAGAGAACTTGGTGTCGTTCCTTCGAGTGCTGATCCTTTGGTTATCTTCTGTGATAACACTGGAGCCATCGCACAAGCAAAGGAACCGCGGTCGCACCAGAAGTCCAAGCACATACAGAGACGGTTTCACTTGATCCGGGAGATCATTGATCGTGGCGAGATCAAAATATGCAAGGTTCATACAGATGACAATCTGGCAGACCCGCTTACCAAGCCTCTGGCGCAGCAGAAGCATGAGAAGCACTGTAATAATATGGGTTTGAGATTTCTCAACCATTAGATTAAGTGCAAGTGGGAGATTGTTGGAGTATGCCCTTAAGGCTAATGTTTGAGGCCTTGGGATTGTAAAAGTATCATGTAATAAACTCTTATGTTTATAAAAGGCATGGTTATTATTCAGGTTGTTACCTTGTCTGCTGTAATAAGTGTACTTCTGAATAATGTCTCAAAGCTGTTCAGCTAGGCTGACAGGCCATAAGTCCTTAGTCGAGATATCTTGGTGAACATGAGACAGCCTTGATATGATTGAGACTGATATGAGTGCTACTCCTATAGGATGCTTCGAGCATGGAATAAGATGTAGACTCATGGGTACATTGGATGTACTGGACAGACCCTACTGGGATATTCCATTGCTTGTCACAATGTGAATGATCCTTGTAAGCAGCAAGTGGCACATGTCCTTTGACTTGAGATCACTTGTGTTTCTAAATGATGATTGTCATTATTTTGAGGTAGTTCAATATCATTTGAAACATAATGATTATAGACTATCTTGGATGGTGAGCTTGAGTCAGGTTAGGGCACTTGTGATAGATAAAGGATTGCCGTCTCCTTGTTCAAGGAGTGTGATGTTCTAAAGGGGCCCCCCCTCTATAAGAGATGATTGAGAAAGTGTATGGCCATACCCAGATGACAGTGTTCATCTGATCTAATCATGCTCATAGTATTGGAGTTACAGGCTTGACATGCTTGTCCAATAAGAACATCCAGTGGCAAAGGAAACATGCATGCCTCGTGAGTTTGATTCACACTTGTGCTATGGTTTGGGAGTAGTCTTGGAAGACTCTTTCCTTTATATCGGGAGACAGTGATGTGTTGCTAGATACCCCTCACTGATCGTGATAACGTGAGTTATCGTTACCGACATTTAAAGGAAACCCTCAGGGTCGCACAAATTGGAGATATGGCTTACTTGAGTAAGATCGTGTGGACTGAATTGTTTGGGTTCAGTTTAAAGGGATTTAATCTCTGATTGTAAGTGAGATCTGGTCTGATCATGTTTGATTGATTAGGGCTTGAGATCGGTAAGCTTCGATCGAGAGAGATGATGCTAGATCGGTGAGATCAAGAGCATCAGGAGATGAACGGTTAGATCTTGAACCATTAGGTTCATAGATGGTCTAGACCATTTATTGGCTTGGCTTGGGTTAATTGGTCTTGGACCAAACCGACATTGAACCGGCTCATGGATGAGCGCATGGTTCATGTAAGGTGAGTTAAGGGCTTGGTTCACTTGGCGTGAACGCTTAAGCCTTCAACACATTCCATATTTGGAATTCGGTTTTCAAATGGGATGTGTGTAACGCCTCCACATAAGTGTGGGAGGTTACTCACTTGTTGAATGCGCTTGTGAAGGCTTCTCCAATTTTCGGTGAAGCACGACAAGGACGAAGACAAGGAAAAGGAGTCTCGCCAAGCAAGCTATTCTCTCCCTTCCATACGGCAAAGAACCTTGAAGCCTTGCTAGCACAAGGACGACAAGGTGTAGGCCATTTTTCTTCTTGTGTGTGGCACACTTTGGAGGAGAACCCTATCGTTCTCTAGCTTCCAAGCCGACTCCTTCCCATGGCCATGGTAACGAATCTCTCACTTGTTATTCAAGTTGATTATATGAAAGTATAGAATGCGATCTTATGTGGAAACCCTAATTCCGCTGCTATGAGAAAGAAAGATATGACTTGCGCCCCCCTCATGAAAGGGGTTCTTCTCACAATAGGGTTTGCGCTCCCCTCTTGAAAGGGTTCCATCACAACCAAGAAACAGCAGATGAGTACTACTTCGAGTCATTTAAACTGGACTTGTTTTAAATGACCATGGCTCCCACTATTTTATATTCGAATTGACAACCCACAAAGTCAATCGGGAAGTTTAAAACTTCCCAGTGAGATGGGATCCTTATTTCACATGAGGCTTTGCGTCCCACGAGGGTGGGATGAGATGCACAAAGTAACCCATGTTTCCTAAGGTGGGCGCGCCGGCCGGTTGCACCAAGCAACTCCCCTTGTCGAGACAGTCTGGGCATTTCATGTCCAGCGAGGGCTGGATACAACATGAAACCTTTACCTCTCAATGATGCCTCTAGACTTTCACCATGTGCCCAGCACATGTGAACTTCCAGTCAAGTCCATTCCTAACCGTTATGCCCAGGGCCAACGAGTTTCCTTGCGAAGGCACGCCCAGGTTAAAACTGGACTGGGGAAACCATTGCCACCACGCACTTTCTAAAGATAAGTGGGTGTGTCCCACGAGGGTGGGAAACAATTCACAACTCCACTAATCGATAGCTTAGTGAGGGCTACGCGTTAGAAGGCTACCAGACTTGATATTTTAATTGAGGGTTTTTGTTTAAGGTCTCATCATCTCAGTTTTATCTTATATCTATCATTACAGGCATGCAATCCTATAGTGATAACATAACGGTAAAACATTTCAGGCATGCTTCTGCAGATAATAAAAGCAGTAAAGGATGATGTGATCATATCCTATACAAGACTTTGAACCAATCCATGCCATGAAATAGGTTCAACTCTTGTCCTAGAACTCAAGCCCCAAAAACTAGACCTAACCTAGCCGACCTCTAGCTTGAACTTCAAGGTTGGCTCCAAGGTCCTTCTCTCATGGTTTAGCTCTCAAACCCTAGAGGTACACTTTAAAAGTTCCCCATAGGTTCGGCCAATGCCATGGTCTTCCTCCAAGGAAGGTGCGCCACCATGCAAGGGGCCAAGACCTTTTGCGCCACCAAGCAACCAAGCACCAGTTTGCATGCGCCACCTTGCATGCTTGCGCCATCAAGCAAGATGCGAGCATCAAGGTCTAAGAAGGATGCGCCTAGCCCTTAATCTTCCTCTTAATTTTTTTTTTTACAAAAATAATGAAAAAGATGGCACGCAGGCCGCACAAGGATACATCGCAGGCGTGCAAGAGGAGGCATTGACTAATGATCACAACACCATGCACAATCAAGGTATTTACTCATGCAATTCTACATGCTCATGAAAAACATAAAATCTGAAATTTTACTTTTTCATAAAACCAGTTTCTTTTTCTCATCTTCTTCTCACAAGTCTTTTGGTTTATTGCGATTTATTTTTCATGATGATTTCAGAGATCCTTTCGGCTGGCAATTTTGTCAGATCAAGAGACTTGGCCAGTCTGAAGACACAATGCCCGTCCTACTTGACAAAATCACGTGCGCCTTTGATCTTTAAATCAAACAAGAAAAATAGTCCAAAAATTCCAAAAGAGATTGAAAGGATGATAGAAACAAGAAACCCTAATTTTTCTACTTTTAGAAAAATCGGTTGCCATGCATCATGCTATTTACGAAAATAGAGATATGGCATGTGAGCATGGAAGAAAAGCATAAAACATCGTTCGAGTCTTGCAAGTCGCTCTGATACCACTGTTGGGAAACCCCGGGGACATTTTACAATTTTCAGAGTTATGGACATACATTTTTCGCAGCGGAAGAATGTCCCTGAAACAGGCCAGTCCCAAAAACCCAGTGAAGATCGCAAGCAAGGGAGTCGACACGATGAGTTAGGAAATACCTTAAGAGCAATATGGAGCGATGCCGATGTAGGCGTCCATTTGTGCGCCCTCTGCAGTCTCGCACACTCGGATCTCTTGAGTTCTCTTCTTCCACGCCCGGTGCTAGCCTCGGGAAGAAGATCCAAGCCTTAGGGAGATGTTTTACTTCTCTTGCGCCACTCAGAGAAAAGATGCGCCAAGTGAAGAGGGAAAACCGCCCAAGCCGCCAAGCCCTAGATCTCCTTGCACCAAGAGGAAAGGAGGAAGAGGGTTGCGGTTATGGAAGATGCGCCCTTGCTCCAAGCACTCGCCCCTCTCCTTGTGTTCACGCCTTCAAGGATTAATTACACACAAGAGGGGGCGACTAGGGTCATATTTATAGGGCAAGAGGCGGTTAGGGTAATGGCTAGGATCATGACAAGTGTAGGGCTAGGATGAGGAGGTTTGAGATAAGGAAAGTCTCCAGGACATTTCCATAATTCTCATTCAACCTTACCTTTTGTTCCCACGCCTTTCCTTGTGCGCCAAGGCCTTGCCTTGCGCCTCAAGCAATGCCATAGAGGCATACATTCCATCCTAGGAAGAGAGGGGGAGGCGCCCTTTACTTCCATAATGAAGCAAAGGCGCCAACATGACCCCATTATGCCCCTAGGCGCCTAATGGTTCATGTTTCTCCCCATTATACCCTTTTAGCCTCTCATCTCTTCATGAGAACTTGTTATTGGGCCTTATTGGATAATGAGCTAGCCCAATCATCATTACATAGGTTGATTAAGCACTTGGATCCAATCCAATGCAACCCTAATCCAAATGTGACCAACCATGGTCAAATACGGGTCAACCTGCCAAAAATGAAGTTTGGCTCCAATAACATTCTTCCATCTCATCAGGCCCATTGGCGCTGATGAAATCTCCCAATTAGATCCGAGTTATCCAATAACTCGATCATAAGGCTTCCCGATCAATACGAGAACTCAAGTATCAAGGTGTACGACCCTGTAGGTTCCTCTCACGCTGGCAGTGCTGACCAAAGGTCATGACAAGCAGTGAGTGGCATCTAGCAGTGCATCGCTGCTACCCAGGTCGTTGGAATGGATATCGACATCGACATCCCCATCATCGCAACTAGGTACAGATGCATCACAGTCTCTTTGCCGTACTGATATCCGATTGGACAAGTGTGTCACCACTTGTTTTCATCCAATCACATGGCTATGACTAAAACAGGTTCTCACCTGGGTATGGCCATACACTCTCAGTCATAGAACCATAAAGGAGCTCCATGGATATCATACTTCCTTAGGGAAGGGGCAAATCCTATGTCTGTCCATTGATCTTCTCATATGGGTCGTGACATGCTCAATAACGACCGTTATGACCTCCCAGCTACGGCAAGGTGTTAGGTTGTATCAAAGCAAGTCCCTAACCATATAGAATGATCAATGACCTCAAGTCAAGGGATCAATGCATCTCCTGTCACTTATGAGGATAACTCATGACACCAAGTCATAGCCTCATAGCGGGTCTATCCAGTATATCCCCAATGATATACCCATGTGTCTGCATTAGCACCACGTGCCTAACCAGCCCACATACCAGTCTCTCAAGTACCATAGCTGTCCCATATCCACTAAGGTACATCGACTGGGGATTAAAAATCGAGCACAGATCCAATCTGTCTCCAGGGACATTATCATGTAAGTACACAATCGCAAGTGTAGTCAAACAATGATAACGACAATGCCAGAATGATATATAAAAATATCAATGTCAAGTAGTACATAAGTTGTCCAAAACTAGGTCCTAGGGCATATACACCAACATGTACCCGATACTTCCTTAACAATGACTCGAGCTTATTTTCAATGAAATGTGAGCCCCCATCACCGATCAGAACTCTGGGAACACCAAATCTAGTAACAATTACCTTCTTAAAAAGCCTAGCTACAACTCGTGAATCGTTAGTGGCCTCAGCAGATGCTTCAACCCATTTAGATATATAATCAACGCAAAGAAGGATATATTTCTTTCCACATGAGGTGGGGAATGGACCCATAAAATCTATGCCCCATACGTCAAAGATTTCCACTTCTAAAATCCCGTGTTGAGGAAGTTCATATTTTCTAGTGATATTACCGGCTAGCTGGAATTTATCACAAGATTGGATAAATTTCCTAGTATCACGGAAAATCGTTGGCCAATAGAATCCTAACTGAAGAATTTTGAATGCTGTATTTGATGCACTGGCGTGTCCTTCATATGGAGAAGAATGACAATGATATATCACATTAAGGAACTCTTCCTCTAGCAAACATCTTATAACAAGCTATCTGCGCATCGTCAATACAAATATGGTTCATCCCAGTAGAAGTGTTTAACATATGACTTTAATTTCTTCTTCCCTTGAGATGTCAGATCAGGAGTCATAATGTTAGACACGAGATAGTTTATAATATCTGCATACCATGGTGTTTCCTATCTTATAATAGCAAATAGATATTCTTCTCTAAAAGAATCATTAATCTCCAAATCATCCTCTATGTTTTCTTTTTTTGTTAGTCTGGACAAATGATCTGCCACTGAATTCTCCGCCCCATTCTTTTTTTTTTATCTCAAAATCAAAATCCTGTAAGAGTAATATCCATCAAATCAATCTGGGCTTTGCATCCTTTTTGCTCACCAAGTATTTGATCGCCGAATGATCTGTAAAGACAACAACTTTAGAGTTAATAATGTAGGAGCAAAATTTATTAAAAGCAAAAACTATGGCAAGAAGCTCCTTTTCAGTTGTCGCATAATTTATTTGTGCCCCGTCTAAAGTCTTGCTGGCGTAATAAATGGCATGAAGTTTGTTATCTTTTCGCTCCCCAACACTGCTCCCACAGCTTGGTCACTTGCATTGCACATCAACTCATAAGGAGGTGTCCAGCCCGGTGGTTGCATGATGGGTGTGGAGATAAGAGCCTACTTCAATTTTTCAAAAGCTTCGGTACAGTCCTTGTCAAAGTGAAAATCAGCATCCTTAGCCAATAGATTTGTGAGAGGTCTTGCAATTTTAGAAAAATCCTTAATAAATCAAGCATAAAACCCGGCGTGTCCTAGAAAACTTCAAATCCCTCTAACCGAGGTGGGTGGAGGTAATTTCTTTATAACTTCAATCTTGGTTTTATCCACTTCAATGCCTCTCTGCGAGATAAGATGCCTAAGAACAATTCCTTCTTGAATCATAAAATGGCATTTCTCCCAATTAAGAACCAAGTTCACCTCCTCGTATCTCTGCAAAACTCGTGACAAATTAGACAAGCAATCATCGAATGAAGATCCATATACCGAAAAATCATCCATAAAAACATCCATAATATTTTCAATGAAATCAGAGAAAAGGACTATCATGCATCATTGATGGCCGGCGCATTGCATAACCTAAAAGGCATGCGCCTATATGCAAAAGTCCCGTATGGACACGTAAAGGTAGTCTTCTTTTGATCTTCAGGATGAATAGGTATCTAAAAAAATCCTAAAAAACTATCAAGAAAAGTAAAGTAAGAATTTGTCGCCAATCGTTCAAGCATTTAGTCAATAAAGGGAAGAGGAAAGTAGTCCTTCCGAGTGGCTTTATTTAATTTTCGGTAATCGATACACATACGCCACCCAGTTACCGTTCTCATCGGAATCAACTCGTTGTTCTCATTTTTTTTACTGCGTTAAGTCCACCTTTCTTTGGAACCACATGAACGGGACTAACCCATTCACTATCGGAAATTGGGTAGATCACTCCAGCATCTACTAACTTTAGCACTTCCTTTTTTACCACCTCTTTCATGACATGATTCAGTCGACGTTGATACTCAATAGAGGGTTTGCAATTTTCTTCAAGGTAAATCCTATGCATACACAAAGAAGGCTTAATTCCATGTATATCATCCAATGAATATCCAATTACATTTCTATAAAGTTGAAGCTCATCAAGCAGTCTTTCCATCTGAATTTTATCCAAATCAGCACTCAGGTTCACAGGATATGTAGAATTTTCCCCCAAGAACTCGTATCTCAATTTTGACTTTATGAGGCTCAATCGTCCGTCTTGAATCCAATATTTTTGCATAAACTTGAGCTTTTTTCCCCCATATCTTCTTTATCTTCTCCTTAGATCAAGCACACCTCCAGAGGATCCATTTCCCATCTCAAGTCCTGCACTTTTGTTTCTAACTCCGAGGCATCAATATTAAAATAAGAATTTGTAAAAGAGGGCTTTTTAAGAGAAGAGGAAAGATCAAAATCAATGTTATTTTCACCTATGTTCAGAGTTAATCTTCCTCCTTTCACATCTATGATAGCGCCCGTAGTGGCTAAAAATGGTCTTCCTAGGATAATAGGCAATTTCGTGTCTTCCTCCATTTCTAGTACCACAAAATCTGTAGGTACAAAGAATTGACCAATTTTTTTAGGAACATCTTCTAGTATCCCCACAGGACGTCGAACAGATCGATCAGCTAGTTGCAGTGAGATGGTAGTTGGCTTCTTGTCGCCTATGTCAATTTTCTTGCAAATTGACAGGGGCATCATACTCACACTTACTCCCAAGTCACATAAGGCTCCTTCGAAGGACATGTCGCCAATCTGGCATGGAATTGAGAAGCTCCCCGGATCTTTCAACTTTTGGGGAATCTTGTTTCGTATTATTGCGCTGCATTCCTTTGTAAGTGCCACCGTTCCATATTCTTCAATCTTTCGTTTGTTGGATAATATGTCTTTTAGAAACTTCGCGTAAGTGGGCATCTGTGACAAAGCGTCTGTGAAGGGGATGTTAATGTACAACTTCTTCAGCACCTCCAAGAATTTACCAAACTGCTTATCCAACTTTGCTTTAGCTAATCTTTGAGGAAAAGGGACAGGCGGAACATACGCAGGGGCCCTGCATAAACTTCCTCCTTCCCTTTCTCAACAGGCTTTTCCTTGTCAGGTTGAGATTCTTCGAACTGCTCTTTGTCAACTACAAGTGTGGGCTCCTCTTCAGGCATCTGGGGTTCATCAAGTTGCTTACCACTCCTTGTGTTTATTGCGCTACAGTGCTCTCTAGAATTCTCCTCATGTCTCCTTGAACTCCCTTCCACAGCTTTATCTACAATACTTGCCTGTTGAGCTATCTGGTTCTCCAACATCTTGTTGTGAGTAGCCAAGGCATCCACACGAGATGTCAGCTACTTGATAGCATCAGTGAGGTAATCAGTGCTTTTCTTCTATTACATAACAATTCCTTCTAGCATGGTCTCCAAGTTTGACTTATGGGGCTGTCCGTACTATCTTGAATGAAAGCCCAGTGGTGGCCTATTATTCTGCTGAGGATACTGAGGAGGTACTTGCCCTTGATTGTTCTTATAGGACAAGTTGGGGTGGTTCCTCCATCCTGGATTGTAGGTTGCAGAATATGGGTCATTCACTGGTCTCTGATAGAATTTCTTCAGGGCATTAACTTGCTCTTGATTAGAGACTTCTTGAGTGAAGCTATAAATTGACAGTCAGATGAATTATGGCCTGTTACACCACACACTTCACAAGAAACTTTATTAACAACAATTGAGGGAAAGAAAAAAGAATCTAACTTTTGTGCTAATGAATCTACCTTTTCTGCTAGAGATGTCAAGGAATCATTATGGTACTTACCAAGTCCCATGGAAGTAGTACCTTGCTCACTCAACCAGTGGTTATGTTTCATGGCCATATCCTCAAGTAGAGCGGTCGCCTCTTCCACGCCCTTGCTCATGATTATTCCTCCAGCCGCAGTGTCCACAATCAACTTGGTATTATAATCCAATCCATTATAAAATATGTGGATTAGAACCCATGCTTGGAGTCTATGGTGTGGGCACATGAAGTAAGGGATGATTATATGGATGAAAAACCTAAGATCGTCTCTAGGTATGGAGCTCAAAAAACATCAAGAAAACTAGGGCATGCAGTTCTATGAAATAGCAAGGAAAGAACTAATTAGAAGAGAAGAGGAAAGGAATCACCTTGTGGCCCCTATTAGGGAAGGGGCCTAAACCCCTTTCTTTGTCGTCGCTCCCGGATCTTGGCGATGAGGCTAAGAATGGGTAGTTAAACGTCCAACGATCAAATCAAACAACAAGGGGAGGTCGGTAAAGAGACAAGTCCCGAACCTCCCTAAACTACAACAAGTAGTGTCCTTAGGGGTTCTTGATCATGGCTTCATTGTTGCTTTCCTTGACATGGCGTTGGAGATGGAGGAAGATCAGCATGTTGATGGCATCACAAACAGCTTCAAGGAGAGAAAGAGGACTTTGGTGGAGAAGACGAAGAGAAGAAGAAGAAGGAAACTCTCGCACAAGACTTAGAGGAAGAGAAGGGGAAGAGGTGATACTTGGTTGGAATCCACCATACCAAAAACAATGCTCACGCATCAACACTTAGTTTTCTTTCTCAAAATAACATAGTCTGAAGTGCATGTGAAAATACAAGGCGTTAAAAACCCTCTCCTTCCCTCAACGTTACAATAAACTGAAATGTCAAAATTGCCCTATCCGCAGTCTTCAATCAATGGCTAAATTTGGTGGAGTTTTGAATGAATTATTGGGGGTATGCCCTTAAGGCTAATGTTTGAGGCCTTGGGATTCTTTCAGTATCATGTATAAACTCTTATGTTTATAAAGGCAATGGTTGTTATTCAGTTTGTTACATTGTCTGCTGCAATAAGTGTGCTTCTGAATAATGTCTCAATGCTGTTCAGCTTGGCTGACATGCTGTAATGTCCTTAGTCGAGATATCTTGGTGAACATGAGACAGCCTTGATATGATTGAGACTAATATGTGTTCTAATCTTATAGGATGCTTCGAGCATGTAATAAGATGTAGACTCATGGGTACATTGGATGTACTGGACAGTCCCTACTAGGATATTCAATTGCTTGTCACAATGTGAATAATCCTTGTTTGCTACAAGTGGCACATGTCCTCTGACTTGAGATCACTTGTGTTTCTAAATGATGATTGTCATTGTTTTGAGGTAGTTCAATATCATTTGAAACATAATGGTTATAGACTATCTTGGATAATGATCATGAGTCAGGTTAGGACACTAGTGATAGATAAAGGATTGCCGTCTCCTAGTTTGGAGTGTGATGTTCTAAAGGGGCCCCCTGGATGAGATGATTGAGAAAGTGTATGGCCATACCCAGATGACTATGTTCATCTGATCTAATCATGCTCATCATATTGGAGTTACAGGCTTGACACGCTTGTCCAATAAGAACATCCAGTGGCAAAGGAAACATGTATGCCTTGTGAAGTGGATTCACACTTGTGCTGTGGTTTGGGTGTAGTCTTGGAAGACTCTTTCCTTTATATCGGGAGACAGTGATGTGTTGCTATATACCCCTCACTGATCGTGATAACGTAAGTTATCGTTACCGACATTTAAAGGAAACCCTCAGGGTCGCACAATTTGATGATATGGCTTACTTAAGTCAGATCGTGTGGACTGAATTGTTTTGGTTCAGTTTAAAGGAGTTTAAACTCTGATTGTAAGTGAGATCTGGTCTGATCATGTTTGATTGATTAGGGCTTGAGATCGGTAAGCTTCGATCGAGAGAATTGATGCTAGATCGGTGAGATCAAGAGCATCAGGAGATGAACAGTTAGATCTGGAGCCTTAGGGTTTAATGAGATCTAGACCATGGCTTGGGCTGATTTGATTTGGTTTTTGAACCAAATACAATTGGATCGATTTAGCTTGAACCGGTTCACATGAGTGAACGCATGGTTCAATGCTTGTAAGCGTTTTTGGTCGGTTTTGAGATCATGGCTTCATGTCATTCTATTTTTGGAATGTCATCAATGCCACTTCGCTAAGACGCAAAAACGCCTCAACGCTACTCTATTCTCGTGTGACCGCTTGCACTCTCGTGTGAAAGGTGTGTTGACGAAAGAGAAGGGATTCGGCCGAGCAAAGAAGTCTCTATCATCTCCTCCATACGACAAGACCCCTTGAAGCTTTGCTAGCACAAAGGTGATAAGGGAGTAGCCATCTTCACCTTGTGTGCGTCACCTTTGGAGGAGAGCCACATCGCCCTCTTCTTCCAAGTCGCCATCCATCCATGGCAATGGTAAGATCACATCTTGATCTTAAGTTAAATTAAGTTGATCATATGGTTATACCACATGCGATCTTATGAAACCCTAGAAATCCTTGCTTCCGCTATCAAAGTTTATATGCGCCTCCTATTAGGGTTTCGGCCCCCTTTGCTTTAGGGGTTTTACAATTGGTATCAGAGCAGTTTCGGTATACTTCATATGATTGCTTTGATGTGATTGTGATCCATGCTTGATGCTATGTTTGCGCATGTATCATTGTTACATGATGTTTGCGCTTGCGCTTATGGTAATGATCTAAGAGTTGTCTACATGCGACAAGATTACTTGTATGTTTATCTCATAGTGCCGCATGTATGAAAGTTATGCTAGTTGGCGCATGTTGATGTTTTTGACAAAACCTTGTTATCTTGCGCGACTCACTTAGATCTGAGCGCCTACTATAAACCCTTAGACGGGTTGATAGGGTTGAAGTCATAGTCGAGTCTAGATCCAACCAGTCTGATCAGACTATCTGACAGCCTAGATGGGTTGACCAGATGGCACCTGTGCGCAAGAACGAGGTGGCTATAGGTCGACTGCAGACAGGCGTGTAGCGAGGTCTGGTTGAGACAATCAGTGAACACACATGAGTTAGGCCCGGGGTCACACCCGCTTGCCAGAACTCATGAGGGTTGTTCAGCCCTTGGCGCATGCATGGTTGACCATTGGGTCGACTCAAGTCAGTTAGGACTTGGTGCATGCAAGGGCAGTGGATCTGACTAGACATGATGAGTGGATCCCTATTAATGGACCGTTGTAAGGTAGTAGGGCACATAAGAAAAATAAAATTGATGCCAAGGGGTTTTCAAAAATTTTATTTTTGTCATTGGATCACATGATGAATGAATACCATGATTTATGTCTATTTAATCTTATGTGGGCTGCCTAAATTAATGTGTGCTGTGCTGGGGCCTGCGAGCCTGGATTAAATTGTAAATTAATATTATTGTGATATGCGTATCACATTTTTAATTAATTTATTGTGTAATTGACCTGCGTGTCAATCTTGTCTAGATAGATTAAATTGTAATTTTAATCAGACAAGAGCACAGAGCACACATGGCATTGGCGCATGCAGTAGTGGCTTGACCAGGTGGGAGGTCCAGGGTTCGACTCTGGGACAGGCGCATTTACCTAGTGGGCGCACCTGAGCTGCAGTAGGCGCTTGGGCCCTGGGTTGGGCCAGATGAGATGCAAAAGACCCATGGAGAGCTCAAGTGAAGACTTAAGTTAAATTAAGGTCTTACTTAGGGTTAATGGGCTTTTACCACATAAGATCAGCATGCTTTCTATTTATTGTTTATATAATTAGAACTGCATGATTTAATCTTCTGCTATCACCATAGGGTTTGCATGATAGTTAAGAAGATAAAAGACTGTTAAAATCCAACGCTAAATATCAAGCGCGTAAGCCTTCTGACGCGAAACCTCACTGTTCTGACTATCGTTGGGGCCGTGTTGTACACACTCAGTGGGCACGCCCATCTATCTTCAGACGGTGTGTGATTACACCTGCGTGTTACAGAGAAGGGATTTATCGCTTCTCGTTGCTCAGCATAGCACGTGGTGGTCCAGGGAGTAGGTCAGGTCAGCTTGACCATGTAGGCTACATATGGGGCATATGTTAGCCATATGGAGGCAGCCATCTGTGGGATCAGAGACTGTGTTGTACCAACTCAGTTGGCACAGTCTGCTGGATTGCCCAGATGAAGGGGAATCGCACGGGTTGGCGATTGGCAGGGACTGCCTACCAGAAATTAGTGCTTGTACTCTCTGTGCATCTTATCTCGCCTGAGCGGGACGCGGAGACCAAGTATGAAATCTGGATCCCATCTCACTAAAAGAGTGTTACTCTTTCGGACTATTTTTATGGATTTTTCAGTCAGATAAAATAGTGAGAAAAGAATCTTTCTTAAGTCTTGGATTGATTCTAAACATTGATACTGACCTTGCTGTTCTTGCATTGTTGTAGATTCCTGCAGCAACGAACACCATGAGCTTCAATGTGCGATCCCTACTGGAAAGGGAGAAGTTTGCTGGGCCAAACTTCTCAGACTGGTACGGACACCTTAAGATTGTTCTTAAGGCAGAGAGGAAACTGTATGTCCTCGAGACGGCTATACCGCCTCAACCCGCTCCGAACGCCGCAAGGGCGGTTCGGGATGCCTATGAAAAGCATGTCAATGATAGCATTGATGTCGCTTGCCTGATGCTAGCGCCTATGACGCCACAGCTGCAGCGTCAGCATGAGGATATGTCTGCTATAGAAATTATAGCAAACCTCAAGATGCTATATGCTGCACAGGCGAGGACTGAGCGCTATAATTTGACTAAGCTTTTCTTTCAGAGCAAACTGACTGAAGGGAGTCCAGTGGGAGCTCATGTGCTCAAGATGATAGGGCACAAAGAGGCTCTAGAGAAACTGGGGCATACCATCAATCAGGAGCTTGCTGTAGACATTATTCTGCAGTCCCTCCCGGCCTCTTTCGATCCGTTCATTATTAATTTTAATATGAACAAGATCGATTGTACTCCGGCAGAGTTGCTGAATATGCTCTTGACTACAGAGGAGACTCTAAAGGGAAAGCCTTCAACCTCTGTCTTGATGTTTCCTTCCAGGAACAAGAAGAAGGGGAAGAAGGGCAAAGCCCCTGTCAAGAACTACAACAAGGCTCTGAAACAAAAGGTTAAGCGGTCGAAGGAATACAGATGTTTCCATTGTGGCCAGCTGGGTCATTGGAAAAAGGACTATAAAGCGCTCCAAGGAGACAAGAAGGGAAGCATCGCTTCTGGCTCAGGTATTTTTGTGACTGAAGTCATGATATCCTCTTCTTCTATATCATGGGTGTTGGACACTGCATGTGGAGTTCACATTTGTTCAAATGTACAGGAACTCAAGAGAAGAAGACAGGTGGGACAGCATGAGGTGGACCTACGAGTAGGAAACGGGGCACGGGTTGCTGCTGTTGCTGTAGGAGAATATTACATCTCATTACCATCTGGACTTGTATTAGAACTGAACAATTGTTATTTTGTACCAAGCATTACGAAAAATATTATCTCTATTCCTGCTCTTGTCAGGAAAGGGTTTTCCTTTGAATGCAAGACTTCAAAGTGTTATCTTTCTCTTGATAATATTATTTATGCTACTGGGTCAATTAACAATGGGTTATTCATGTTGGACATGGAATGTTCTATACAAAATATTGATAATAAGAAAGCCAAGTATGCTGATGACAGCACCTTGCTATGGCATAGTCGTTTAGGCCATATTAACAAGAAACGCATTAAGCGGTTGCATGATCATGGACTGCTGGGATCATTCTCCTATGAGGAGATTGATACATGCAAAGCTTGTTTATTAGGCAAAATGACGAAGTCTCCTTTTCCTCACAAAGGTCAAAGGGCTTCAGGTTTACTTGACCTTATACACAGTGATGTGTGTGGGCCATTTAGTAAACATGCCAGAGGTGGCTATTCATACTTCATTACCTTTACTGATGATTTCAGTAGATATGGGTATGTTTATCTAATGAGACATAAAAGTGAATCTTTTGACAAGTTCAAAGAGTTCAAGAATGAAGTACAGAATCAGCTAGGCCGAAATATCAAGGCACTTCGTTCTGATCGAGGTGGTGAATACCTAAGTCGAGAGTTTACTGACTATCTGAAGGAGTGTGGGATTATCTCACAGCTCACTCCACCAGGAACACCGCAATGGAATGGTGTGTCCGAGAGGAGGAACAGAACCTTACTCGATATGGTTCATTCTATGATGAGTCAGGCTACTCTACCTTACTCCTTTTGGGGATTTGCACTGGAAACAGCTGCAAAGGTACTAAACCGAGTGCCATCCAAGGCAGTTTCAAAGACTCCATATGAGTTATGGTATGGGAAATAGCCGAGCTTGACATTTATTAAGATCTGGGGTTGCGAGGCTTATGTCAAAAAGCTCGCCTCTGGGAAACTGGAGAGCAGATCTGATAAATGCATCTTTGTCGGTTACCCTAAGGAAACTAAGGGTTATTATTTCTACGATCCCAAAGAGAACAAAGTATTTGTTGCTCGGACGGCTATTTTTCTTGAGAAGGAGTTTCTTCTGCAAGAAGCCAGTGGGAGAGAAATAAAGCTGGATGAGAATCCAGGAGAAGGACAAAGTAGTCAAGCACAGTTGGATGAGCCTGAGCCGGTGGAACAGGTTATTGAACAACCTGAGGCTCAGATATCACGGGAACCGCGTAGATCGGGAAGGATCCGTCGACAGCCTGAGCGCTATGACGGAGTCTACATCATTGATCATGATGAACCCCTCACTTATGCGGATGCGGTCAGTGGACCGGAGTCAGCTAGATGGCTTGAAGCTATGCGAGCCGAGATGGACTCCATGTCAGATAACCAAGTCTGGGATTTGGTTGATCCGCCTCCGGGAGTAATCCCTATAGGCTGTAAATGGATCTTCAAGAAGAAGATTGACATGGATGGAAACGTGGTTACCTATAAAGGAAAGCTAGTTGCGAAAGGTTTCAAACAAATCTACGGGATAGATTATGATGAAACTTTCTCTCCTGTAGCCATGTTCAAGTCTATTCGGATTATTCTCGCGATAGCAGCATATTACGATTATGAAATCTGGCAAATGGATAGATTATGATGAAACTTTCTCTCCTGAAATCTGGCATATTACGATTATGTATGCGATGTTATGTACTCGCCCAGACGTCGCTTACGGGTTAAGCGTGACCAGTCGATTCCAAAGTAATCCAGGTCAGGCGCACTGGATTGCGGTCAAGAACATTTTAAAATATCTGCGGAGGACCAAAGATATGTTCTTGATTTATGGAGGTCAGGAAGAACTCAGTATTGAAGGATATACTGACGCTTCGTTCCAATCTGACCAGGATGATTTCCGATCGCAATCAGGCTATGTTTTTAGCTTGAATGGAGGAGTAGTGGTGTGGAAAAGTTTCAAACAGTCTATTGTTGCTGATTCCACAACAGAAGCCGAGTATGTTGCAGCCTCGGAAGCATCCAAGGAGGCAGTGTGGATTCGTAAGTTCATTCAGGAACTTGGCGTTGTTCCTTCGAGTGCAGATCCTTTGGTTATCTTCTGTGATAACACTGGAGCAATCGCACAAGCAAAGGAACCACGGTCGCACCAGAAGTCCAAGCACATACAGAGACGGTTTCACTTGATCCGGGAGATCATTGATCGTGGTGAGATCAAAATCTGCAAGGTTCATATAGATGACAATCTGGCTGACCCGCTTATCAAGCCTCTGGCGCAGCAGAAGCATGAGAAGCACTGTAATAATATGGGTCTGAGATTTCTCAACCATTAGATTAAGTGCAAGTGGGAGATTGTTGGGGGTATGCCCTTAAGGCTAATGTTTGAGGCCTTGGGATTCTTTCAGTATCATGTATAAACTCTTATGTTTATAAAGGCAATGGTTGTTATTCAGTTTGTTACATTGTCTGCTGCAATAAGTGTGCTTCTGAATAATGTCTCAATGCTGTTCAGCTTGGCTGACATGCTGTAATGTCCTTAGTCGAGATATCTTGGTGAACATGAGACAGCCTTGATATGATTGAGACTAATATGTGTTCTAATCTTATAGGATGCTTCGAGCATGGAATAAGATGTAGACTCATGGGTACATTGGATGTACTGGACAGACCCTACTAGGATATTCAATTGCTTGTCACAATGTGAATAATCCTTGTTTGCTACAAGTGGCACATGTCCTCTGACTTGAGATCACTTGTGTTTCTAAATGATGATTGTCATTGTTTTGAGGTAGTTCAATATCATTTGAAACATAATGGCTATAGACTATCTTGGATAATGATCATGAGTCAGGTTAGGACACTTGTGATAGATAAAGGATTGCCATCTCCTAGTTTGGAGTGTGATGTTCTAAAGGGGCCCCCTGGATGAGATGATTGAGAAAGTGTATGGCCATACCCAGATGACTATGTTCATCTGATCTAATCATGCTCATCATATTGGAGTTACAGGCTTGACACGCTTGTCCAATAAGAACATCCAGTGGCAAAGGAAACATGTATGCCTTGTGAAGTGGATTCACACTTGTGCTGTGGTTTGGGTGTAGTCTTGGAAGACTCTTTCCTTTATATCGGGAGACAGTGATGTGTTGCTAGATACCCCTCACTGATCGTGATAACGTAAGTTATCGTTACCGACATTTAAAGGAAACCCTCAGGGTCGCACAATTTGATGATATGGCTTACTTAAGTCAGATCGTGTGGATTGAATTGTTTTGGTTCAGTTTAAAGGAGTTTAAACTCTGATTGTAAGTGAGATCTGGTCTGATCATGTTTGATTGATTAGGGCTTGAGATCGGTAAGCTTCGATCGAGAGAATTGATGCTAGATCGGTGAGATCAAGAGCATCAGGAGATGAACGGTTAGATCTGGAGCCTTAGGGTTTAATGAGATCTAGACCATGGCTTGGGCTGATTTGATTTGGTTTTTGAACCAAATACAATTGGATCGATTTAGCTTGAACCGGTTCACATGAGTGAACGCATGGTTCAATGCTTGTAAGCGTTTTTGGTCGGTTTTGAGATCATGGCTTCATGTCATTCTATTTTTGGAATGTCATCAATGCCACTTCGCTAAGACGCAAAAACGCCTCAACGCTACTCTATTCTCGTGTGACCGCTTGCACTCTCGTGTGAAAGGTGTGTTGACGAAAGAGAAGGGATTCGGCCGAGCAAAGAAGTCTCTATCATCTCCTCCATACGACAAGACCCCTTGAAGCTTTGCTAGCACAAAGGTGATAAGGGAGTAGCCATCTTCACCTTGTGTGCGTCACCTTTGGAGGAGAGCCACATCGCCCTCTTCTTCCAAGTCGCCATCCATCCATGGCAATGGTAAGATCACATCTTGATCTTAAGTTAAATTAAGTTGATCATATGGTTATACCACATGCGATCTTATGAAACCCTAGAAATCCTTGCTTCCGCTATCAAAGTTTATATGCGCCTCCTATTAGGGTTTCGGCCCCCTTTGCTTTAGGGGTTTTACATGAATGGTGTGGATGAATCCCCACCTTGGCGCCTCTAGTTGCTGGTGGAGCTTGGCATGCATTGGTTGCATGCTAGGGTGCATGCAAGTGCCCAATTAATGCATGGAGGGGCTGGTTGGTGCATGGCTTCCTATTGGTGGATGAAAGGGTGCTTTGATCCTCATTGGTGGAGAATGGAGGCTGATTTGAGCTTTGAATTTGGAGGTGGCGCCTTTGGTGTTTTGAGGCTGATTTGGGCACCAATCCATGTCATCATGAGGTGGATTGAGGTGGCATCCAAGTGGCTTAGTGGTCTTGGAAGTTGGCGCCAAGATGGGTGAAGACTTGATGGATGGTGGAGATGGCTTGATCTTGGAGGGCTGATCTTGAGTCTTCTTGGATGGTGGATGTTGCTTGATGTTGCTTGATCCTTGAGGGCTAGATGGAGGGCTGATATTGAGTCTTGGGAAGGAGTTGGTGCCTTGTAGTGAAATACATGTGCAATAAACCCTAGGCTACAAACAACCTACTACATCATCTAGGAAATTAAAATTACTTAAAAGAAAATAAAATCCTAGGCTAATCCTATTCTAAGGCAGGAACATGAAGGTAAAGACAAGTGTAATTAAACCCTAAAGATGCTCCTGCATCAGCTTTCTCGGGGGCAAAAGAATTCTTCTCCTAAGAATTAAAAGTGAGAGCCCGCATTGTAGCTTCTAGTGGCCAACCCAAGGTGCAAAGATCATCTCAGTTAGGGAAACCTAGGTGATCTTTGTTACAGAGTTCCAATTTTGGGGGCCACCCCAATGTATGGAGGTTGTCTTCAGCTTTCTTGATGTCATCGTTCCTGTCCATAAGAGAAAGATTTTTCAAAGCACTTGTGTCCTTATGTGAAGCAATAATATATGATTTGAAAATATGATATTTGTATATGATAGCTTTGAATGAGAGACATGGCAGGTATGAGCATGGAATTCTAGTTATTATGCATGATGTTTTTGCTAAAGCATGATTTGGAAGAATTAAACCAATATTAGATTCATGAGCAATTTTACCATGTAGCTTTTCATTTAGGGCAAAAGATGATTTCATGTTTAGGATATGCAAAGTCATGGTTTTGTCAAAACAAATTTTAAATTTGCAAGCAGCATAGCGAAAGGTCTTGTATTTCATAGGGTAGTCCTTACTTGGGCAAAATGTGTCCATTAAAGTATGGTCTAGGGTGGGTGGTTTTGGACAAAGTTCTATGTTGGATCCCCTTGGTATGATTGGAAGTGTTGTCAAGTCAAGAGTGGGAATAGGTTGGGTTGATTCCAACGATGATGGCTCTAAGATGGGTTCTAGGGATAGGTCAATAGAGGGCTCGGTGCTAGTTGGGTCAAGAGGTGATTCAAGTTCAGCTTGCACAACTTTCTCAAGATTTTCAATTGGGTCAAGTTTAGGAGAGGACTGAGGTATTTCTAAGTATAGAGATTTTGGGAGCTCACGTCTAGGCCCTAAGAGTGAAGGTAATGATGAGGATCCTAATAGGTACCAATGGGAAACTATGGGTTTAGGAGGGCTCAACTCACTAGATGTGTGTAAAAGGGGAGTGTTGATTTGGTCAATCACAAGAACCTCCACTTTATATTCTTTTATAGGCTCAACAATAATGGTAAGGGATTGAGAATTTTCTAGAAGTTGAGTTCCCTTTATGTCCTCATGGTATGGTTCAATTTCGCCTTCAAGAGTGGGATTGGGCTAGGATAACTCTAAGGGGGTCATAGTAGGGTCTACAGCTAGAGGAGGTGGTTGTTCTTCAATTATGTGTTCTTGAGGTTCAGCTATGGATATGTTATCAGATGATGGTACAGGTGGACTAGGTTCTACGGTTTCTTTAGGAAAGTTGTCTACCTTGGGGGCTCTAGGTTTGGGTCTCTTAATTATAAGCCTTCGTGCATAGGACCTCAAAACATAACTATCACCTAACCTGCGATAATATCCATCAAAATCATCTAACCATGGTTTACCCAGATGGACATGGTAAGTACCCTTTAGGGGCAAGATATCACACCAAATCTCTTGTCCATGGGCGGCAAACTTGATGGGAACAAGGCAACTACAGTCCACTAAGGTCCGGGTTCCATCTTCCCAAGTAATGGTATAAGGGTCAAGAATTGGCTTGGTGGTCAACTAAAACTTTTCAATTGCTTGGGGAGTTATATAGTTGAACCCTATGCATTCATCAATGGCAATTTTACACGCCTTATGATCAATCTTAGTGTAAGTATGAAAATAATCTGATCTAAGGGTGACCCTATATGTTGGGAGTTTATCCAGGTATCGGCTTTGGTGCTCCTCGAAGATGGCCAAGAGTTTATCATAGATCATGCTAATGTTGTTTGTTTGGTTTGGTTCAAATGTCTGGGTATAGTTTTGGACCTTATATTGATTTGATCCCTTAAACATGTTGTTGTCTTGCTTTGAGGGTGAGCAAGAATATAGCATAGAACTAAGCATGCAAATTACACACAATCAGGTTTTGCAATTTTCTTAGCACCAATGAAACCCAAATTAGCAAGCACTTGAGCAGAATGTTCTACTTATTAACTCAGAAACTCAGCAAGATCAGAAACCACAGCATGTTGTTGAAGACAGATTTCAAAGAGCTTAGCATAAAATAGCCCAAACCCTAATTTGAGGTGTTGTCTTTTAGCAATGCTATAGGGTTATGAAATTTTAACATCTAAAACACAGCAAGAAGGTTTATTAGAAAGTGCAGAATTTGAGCAAGGATATGAGCAAAAATTATTTCAGATTTGAATTCATCAAGCCTCAAAACAATCAACACAAGTGTTCATCCAAGAGTGTGCTTTTAAGTGGGGATGCTATCTATTTGTTTAGGTAGTCCCCATGTTGGTGTATATGCCCTTGGACCCGTTGTTGGTCCATCTTGTACTACTTGACTTTGATATTTAATATATATCATTCTGGCATTGTCATTATTATGCTGTGTTTACATCTGCGACTATACACATAGATAATAATGTCCCTGGAGACAGATTGTATCTGTGCTCAAACGGTGTGTCCCTAGTCGATTACCTGAGTGGATAAGGGACAACTCTGGTACATGTGAGACTAGTATATGGGCTGGTTACGCACAGGGTGCTAACGCAGGCATATGGGTATATGAGTGGTGGATATATTGGACCGACCCGCTGTGAGGCTTTAACTTGGTGTCATGAGTTAAGCTCACATGTGACAGGAGATGCATTGATCTCTCGACTTGAGGTCATTGACTCTTCTATGTGGTTAGGGACATGCTTTGATACAACCTAACGTCTCGCCGTAGTAGGGAGGTCATAACGATTGTCATTGGGTATGTTACGACCCATATGAGAAGATCAATGGATAGACATAGGATTTGCCCCTTCCTACGGGAAGCTTGATATCAACGGGGCCCCCCCTATGGTTGCATGACTGAGAGTGTATGGCCATACCCAGGTGAAAGCCTGATCTAGTCATGACCCTGAGATTGGGTGAAAACAAAGTGGTGACACACTTTGGCCAATCGGATATCAGTTTGGCAAAGAGACTGTAATGCATCGGTGTCTTGTTGTGATGATGGGGATGTTGATGCTGATATCCATTCCGATGACTTGGGTAGCAGCAATGCACTACTAGGTGCCAATCACTGCTTGTGATGACTCAGATCATCACTGCCAACGTCTGAGGAACCTACAGGGTTGCACAACTTGAAACTCGGGTTCTCGTATTGATTGGGTAGCCTATTGATTGAGTTATTGGATAACTCATACCTGTTTAGGAGAATCCATCAGCACCACTGTGCTAGATGAGACGAAATAAATCATATGGAGCTAACTTATTTTTTGGGCCTAGTAGGCCAAATGGGCCCAATGGGCCATTTGGGCCAAATGGGCACAATAGACCAAGTTGGGCTAATAGGCCAAATGGGCTCAATGAGCCATTTGGACCAAATGAGCCAAATGGAGTGGATGGCTCTTGCTTGAAGTTTGCTTAGCGCTTCTTGCTTGGAGTGGGCGAATGGGTTTTGTCCTCTTCCCTTGAAGAGGTGCGCCTCTTCCTTTGAAGAGTTGCGCCCCTTGTTGAAGGGATGCGCCCATTGATAAAGAGGTGCGCCTCTTGATGAATTGGTGCATCCCTTCACAAAGATAAAAACCCCCTTGATGCCCTCCCTCATGTTAGTTGATCGAACTAAGAGAGTAAGTGAGAGGATGATTGTTCTTGAAGAAGAACTTCCAAGGTTGGACCTTGGCGTTTCCTCCACCTCCTCCCTTCTTCCATCTTCTCTTGGTGTTCACAAGGTTGGACCTTGGTGGTTTTCTTTCTCCTCTACTTGGCATCTTCCCTTGGAGGTTGACGCAAGTGCTTGAGGAAGTCTCCCAGAGGCGTGGATCTTCTTCCCGAGGCTAGCACCGGGCGAGGAAGAAGAGAGCTCGTGGTTTGGCTGTGTGTGAGACTGCAGAGGGCACACATTTGGACGTCTGCATCGCATCCACCTTCTTCGTTGCAAGGTATCATCTCCTACTCACCGTGTCGATCTCCTCGCAAGACTCGATCTTCTGGGTTTTTTGGGACTGGCCTGTTTCGGGGATTGCTTCCGCTGTGCTTGTCTGTAAAAATCTAAAATCCCCGGGGTTTCCGAACAGTGGTATCAGAGCTAGCTTGTGAACTCGAACGGTGTTTTATGCTTTTGTTGTATGCTCACATGCCATCTGAAATTTTTTAAAAATTTGCATTTGCGCATGGATTTTTCTAAGAACAATTATAAGTTGTTCGTTCCTGACATCTATTCGATCTCTTTGATTTTTTGCTTTCTTCACTTTGTGGGTTAGACCCATATGTGAGAGAATTAATTTCTCCCCACGCATGTAGGATAGTCCTACTGTGTGGGACTTATCGAAGATTATGGGCACATGTTTATCCTAATCTTGGCAGGTTAAGGATTGCAAGGGTAGACGGCAAGCGTGCTTGGAGCATGCCTGCGTCACTTGTAGACTTATGAGAGAAACGAAAGATCCTAGATTTGCGAAGAGATGTTGAGGTTGAAAGACATGTTTTCTAAGAAACTAAAACTGAAGTTTTATGTTTTCATGAGCATATAGAAAAGCATGAGATGATTGTGCATCGTGTTGTGGTCATAGTCAAGCCCCTTATATGCCTGTGATGTATTTATGTGAGGCCTGCGTGCCGCTTTTTCTTTTTATTTTGTAAACGCACAAAGAAGATTAGGGGCGCATCCCTCATGGAGCTTACATCTTGGCGCATCAACCATGATGGCGCATCTTACTTGGTGGCGCAAGTAAGGGCTTAGCCGAACCTAGGGTTCGAGAGCTATCCCTCTTGGCACAAGCATGATGGCGCATCATGCATGGAGGAGCCACCAAGGTTTTGGCCGAACCCTAGGGTTTGTGTGCTATGCCTTGGTGCGGAGGACCTTGGAGCCGCACTTAAAGATAAAGCTTAGTGGCGGCTAGGATAGGTCTGGTTGGGGCTTGTCACCTAGGTCAAGCATTGAACATCCTTTGGCATGTGATGGTTCAATGTGTTGATTAGGCTATGACCACATCGCTTGTTTACTGTTTTCAATATTTGCTAAAGCATGCCTGGTTGTGTTTTATCTTTTTGTTATCACTATAGGATTGCATGCCTGTAATGTTAGACAAAAGATAAAACTAAGAGGATGAGACCTCAAAAACCCTAAAAATAATATCGAGTCTGTAGCCTTCTGACGCGAAGCCCTCGTCAAGCTATCGATCAGTGGTGTTGTGCACTATTTCCCACCCTAGTGGGACACACCCACTTATCTTTAGAAGGCGTGTGGTGGCAATGGTTTCCTGAGTCCAGTTAAAATCCTGGACGTGCCCTAGCAAGGAAGCTCGTTGGCCCTAGGCATGACGGTTAGGATAGACTTGACTAGATTTCTTATGTGGTGGCCACATGATGGAATTCTAGAGGCAGCCTCGAGAGGTTAAGGTTTTGTGTTGTTCCAGCCCTAGCTGGGCACGAAATACTTGAACTGTCCTGAGAAGGGGAATTGCCCTGGGGGCAATCAGCTGGCGTGCCTACCTTACGAAGCATGACTCACTTTGTGCATCTCATCCCACCCTAGTGGGACGCGAAGCCTCGTATGGAATAAGGATCCCATCTCACTAGGAAATCTCAGATTTCCCGATTGACTTTGTGGGTTGTCAATTCGATTAAAATAGTGGGAGCCATAATCATTTAATGCAAGTCCAGATTAAATGATTCGAAGTAGTACTAATATGCTATCTTGGTTGTTGTAGATCAATGGCTACGAACAATTGCGGATGGTCACTGCGATCAATCCTGGAAAAGGACAAGTTGGTTGGATCCAACTTGATGGACCAGTATCGAAACTTGAGGATTGTCCTTAAGCTCGAGAGGAAGCTCTATGTCCTTGAGCAGCCTATTCTAGAGCCACATCCATGCTCGGCCTTAGTAGCTGAGAAGGATGCTTTTGATAAGCATCAGGCTGATACTTTGGAGGTTGCTAATTTGATGCTAACCAATATTTCGCCTGAATTAAGAGGGCAACATGAATCTAAGAGTGCCTCTGAGATTATTTCTAATCTAAGGCAGCTCTTTAATGAATTAGTTGAGCTCAACCCTCCTAAAGTAGTCATTCAGTGTGGTGAGCCGAAAGGTTTGACCAAAGAGCTAAAACTAAAGATGGAAAGGATCAGGAATAACAGGTGCTATTCATGTGGAGGGCCACCTCACATGTTGAAGGACATGGTGCGACTTCAGAATGAGGAGAAGAGAAGCTGGGCTTCGTCTTATGGCTCAGGTATTTATGTTACCGAAGTCAACCTTTCTACTTCTATGTCATGGGTATTGGATACCGCATGCGGAGCTCATATTTGTACAAATATGTAGGGGCTCAGGAAAAGTAGATTCGTGCGGCCTGGAGAGATTGACCTACGTGTTGGAAATGGAGCACAGGTTGCTGTTGTTGCTGTAGGACTTTTGATGCTCTCCTTGCCTTTTGGACTTCAACTTGAGTTAAACAATTGCTACTATGTACCTTCTCTTACTAAAAATATTGTATCTATTCCTTGCTTGGCAAGGAAAGGATTTAAATTTGAAATAAAAGAGGACTCTTGTTCTTTTTTTCATTTGCAAATGTGTTTTATGGGAAGGGTACCTTGTGCAATGGATTATATGTCTTGGACATGGATAACTCTATATGTAACATAAATCATAAAAAGATCAAACTGAGTGGTTCAGTTGGTGCGTACCTTTGGCATTGTCGATTAGCCCATATAAACAAGAATAGCATTAAACAACTCCATGCAAATGGATTGTTAGATTCAACCTCCTTGGAGGAGTATGATACTTGCGAGCCATGTTTATTAGGGAAGATGACAAAAGTGCCCTTCACCAAGATTGGTGAGAGGGTAGGAGGTTTGTTGGATCTCATACATAATGATGTGTGTGGGCCATTCAGTAGACAAGCCAGAGGAGGGCACAACTACTTCATCACATTTACTGATGACTTCAGTAGATATGGTTATGTCTATTTGATGAGAGATAAGTCCGAATCCTTTGAGAAATTTAAGGAGTTCAGAGATGAAGTAGAGAACCAGCTTGGTGGATCTATTAAGGCTCTTCGATCAGATCGTGGTGGAGAGTACCTGAGCGGTGAGTTCTTTGACTATCTTAGAGAGTGTGGGATTCTATCCCAACTCACTCCTTCTGGAACACCTCAATGGAATGGTGTGTCTGAAAGGAGAAATCGAACTTTGTTGGACATGGTTCGATCTATGATGAGTCATGCAACTCTACCTCTCTCGTTTTGGGGCCATGTGAAGAGTCCCCTTCAAGGGGGAGCAAAACCCTAAAGTGATTAGCGCATACTATATTCATCTTGCGGAAGCTAGGGTTATAGGATCAACTCGCATGTTAAATGATCAACTCGAAAAAGGGGCTAGTAAAGATTAATGAAAAACATTCATACCATCGCAATAGCCTAGATGTTGCCTTGGAAGCAAAGAGTCGATTGCCTCTTCTCCAAAGGGAATCGCACACAAGAGGATGATGGCAAACTCTTTGTCGCTCCTTGTGCTAGCAAGGGTCCAAAGTGTCTTTGATCGAATTGTGAGGGATGAAGACCTTGATCTCTCTTGGCCGAATCCTCCTCTAAACTCCAAGCGTCGCCACACACCACAAGAGACTAGAGAGGAAGAGATGGATAGGCGAGAATAGAATAACCTATTCGAACGTGAGAGTGGTCTCCAAGTGGAGATCATGGTTACTAAAAATAGTCACCACTCTCGCTTCAATGTTCACGTCAAGTGAACAATTCACCAAGCCTTGAACCATGCGCTCATTTCATGAGCCGGTTCACATTGGTTCGGTTTAAGAACCAATCAAGCCAATGATCTAGTCTAGATCTTAAATAAACCCTAAGGTTCCCGATCTAACCGTCGATCTCTTGGTGCTTCTGATCTGTCCGATCTAGCAACCATTCTCTCGATCGAAGCTTACCGATCTCAAGCCCTAATCAATCAAACATGATCAGACTAGATCTCACTCACAATCAGAGATTAAATCCCATTAAACTGAACCCAAACAATTCAGTCCACACGATCTGACTTAAGTAAGCCATATCATCAAATTGTGCGACCCTAAGGGTTTCCTTTAAATGTCGGTAACGATAACTGACGTCATCACGATCAGTGAGGGGTATCTAGCAACACATCACTGTCTCCCGATATAAAGGAAAGAGTCTTCCAAGACTACACCCAAACCATAGCACAAGTGTGAATCAAATCACAAAGCATACATATTTCCTTTGCCACTGGATGTTCTTATTGGACAAGCGTGTCAAGCTTGTAGCTCCAATATGATGAGCATGATTATATCAGATGAACATAGTCACCTGGGTATGGCCATACACTTTCTCAATCATCTCATCCGGGGGGGCCCCTTTTAGAACATCACACTCCTTAAACAAGGAGACGGCAATCCTATGTCTATCACTAGTGCCCTAACCTGATTCAAGTTCACCATCCAAGATAATCTATAATCATTATGTTTCAAATGATATTGAACTATCTCAAAACAATGACAATCATCATTTAGAAAACACAAGTGATCTCAAGTCAGAGGAAATGTGCCACTTGTCATATTCAAGGAATATTCACATTGTGACAAACAATTGAACATCCTAGTAGGGTCTGTCCAGTACATCCAATGTACCCATGAGTCTACATCTTATTCCATGCTCGAAGCATCCTATAAGATTAGAACACATATTAGTCTTAACCATATCAAGGCTGTCTCATGTTCACCAAGATATATCGACTAAGGACATATAGCATGTCAGCCCAGCTGAACAGCTTTGAGACATTATTCAGAAGAACATATATTGCAGCAGACAATGTAAACAACTGAATAATAACCATGCCTTTATAAACATAACAGTTTATTACATGATACAGATACATTCCCACAGGCCTCAAACATTAGCCTTAAGGGCATACCCCAACAATCTCCCACTTGCACTTAATCTAATGGTTGAGAAATCTCAAACCCATATTATTACAGTGCTTCTCATGCTTCTGCTGCGCCAGAGGCTTGGTAAGCGGGTCTGCCAGATTGTCATCTGTATGAACCTTGCAGATTTTGATCTCGCCACGATCTATGATCTCCCTGATCAAATGAAACCGTCTCTGTATGTGCTTGGACTTCTGGTGCGACCGTGGTTCCTTTGCTTGTGCGATTGCTCCAGTGTTATCACAAAAGATAACCAAAGGATCTGCACTCGAAGGAACGACACCAAGTTCTCTCACGAACTTACGAATCCACACTGCCTCCTTGGATGCTTCCGAGGCTGCAACATACTCGGCTTCTGTTGTGAAATCAGCAACAGTTGACTGTTTGAAACTCTTCCACACCACTGCACCTCCATTCAAGCTAAAAACATAGCCTGATTGCGATCGGAAATCATCCTGGTCTGACTGGAACGAAGCGTCAGTATATCCCTCTATACTGAGTTCTTCCTGACCACCATATATCAAGAACATATCTTTGGTTCTCCGCAGATATTTTAAAATGTTCTTGACTGCAATCCAGTGCGCCACACCTGGATTACTTTGGAAACGACTGGTCACGCTTAACCCGTAAGCGACGTCTGGGCGAGTACACAACATCGCATACATAATGGATCCAATAGCCGAAGCATAAGGCGTATTGTCCATTTCATCTTTCTCAGTCTGTGTTTGTGGACACTGACTCTTCGAAAGACTCAGACCATGTCTGACTGGAAGATATCCTCGTTTAGAATTCTCTAAATGAAATCTTTCCAGGACTTTATCGATGTAAGTACTCTGGCACAGCCCGAGAAGCCTCTTAGATCTATCCCTGTAGATCTTCACACCTAACACATAGGCTGCTTCTCCTAGATCTTTCATTTGGAAACATTTCCTCAGCCATGCCTTCACAGCATGCATTTCAGGAATGTCATTTCCAATGATCAAGATATCATCGACGTAGAGGACTAGGAAAGTAATCACGCTCCCACTAAACCTCTTATATACACACGGGTCATCCTCGTTCTTGATGAAACCAAATTCACTGATTGATTCATCAAAACGAATATTCCAGCTTCTTGATGCTTGCTTGAGTCCATAAATGGACTTCTTTAACTTGCATATCTTATGACGATCTGCTGGATTAGTGAAACCCTCAGGTTGTGTCATGTACACATCCTCATCCAGATTTCCATTAAGGAAAGCTGTTTTCACATCCATCTGCCAGATCTCATAATCATAATATGCAGCTATCGCGAAAAGAATCCGAATAGACTTAAACATAGCTACAGGTGAGAAAGTTTCATCATAATCTATCCCGTAGATTTGTTTGAAACCTTTCGCAACTAGCCTGCCTTTATAGGTAACCACGTTACCATCCATGTCAATCTTCTTCTTGAAGATCCACTTACAGCCTATAGGGATAACTCCCGGAGGCGGATCAACCAAATCCCAGACTTGGTTATCTGACATGGAGTCCATCTCGGCGCGCATAGCTTCAAGCCATCTCGCTGACTCCGGTCCATTGACCGCATCCGCATAAGTGAGGGGTTCATCATTATCAATGATGTAGACTCCGTCATAACGCTCAGGTTGTCGACGGATCCTTCCCGATCTTCGCGGTTCCCGTGATATCTGAGCCTCAGGTTGTTCAATAACCTGATCTACCGGCTCAGGCTCATCCAATTCTGCTTGAGCACTTTGTCCTACCTCTGGATTCTCATCCAGCTTTATTTCTCTCCCACTGGCCTCTTGCAGAAGAAACTCCTTCTCAAGAAATATGGCCGTCCGAGCAACAAAAACCTTGTTCTCTTTGGGGTCGTAGAAATAATAACCCTTAGTTTCCTTAGGGTAACCGACAAAGATACATTTGTCAGATCTGCTCTCTAGTTTCCCAGAGGCGAGCTTTTTAACATAAGCCTCGCAGCCCCAGATCCTGATAAATGTCAAGCTTGGCTGTTTCCCATACCATAACTCATATGGCGTCTTTGAAACTGCCTTGGATGGCACTCGGTTTAGTACCTTTGCAGCTGTTTCCAGCGCAAAACCCCAAAAGGAGTATGGAAGAGTAGCCTGACTCATCATAGAACGAACCATATCAAGTAACGTTCTATTTCTCCTTTCGGACACACCATTCCATTGCGGTGTTCCTGGCGGAGTGAGCTGTGAGATAATCCCACACTCCTTCAGATAGTCAGTAAACGCGTGACTTAGGTATTCACCACCTTGATCTGAGCGAAGTGCCTTGATATTTCGGCCTAGCTGATTCTGTACTTCATTTTTGAACTCTTTGAACTTGTCAAAAGATTCACTCTTATGTCTCATCAGATAGACATACCCATACCTACTGAAATCATCAGTAAAGGTAATGAAGTACTGATAGCCACCTCTGGCATGTTTACTAAATGGCCCACACACATCACTGTGTATAAGGTCAAGTAAACCTGAAGCCCTTTGACCTTTGTGAGGAAAAGGTGACTTCGTCATTTTACCCATTAAACAAGCCTTGCATGTATCAATCTCCTTGTAGGAGAATGATCCCAGCAGTCCATAATCATGCAACCGCTTAATGCGTTTCTCGTTTATATGGCCTAAACGACTATGCCATAGCAAGGTGCTGTCATCAGCATACTTGGCTTTCTTAATATCAATTTGCTGTATCGAACATTCCATGTCCAACATGTATAACCCATTGCTAATTGAACCAGTTGCATAAACAATATTATCAAAAGACAAAATGCACTTTGAAATATTGCATTCAAAGGAAAATCCCTTCCTGACAAGAGCAGGAATGGAGATAATATTTTTAGTAATACTGGGAACAAAATAACAATTGTTTAGTTCCAATACAATTCCAGATGGTAAAGAAATGAAGTAGTCTCCTACAGCAACAGCAGCAACCCGTGCCCCGTTTCCAACGCATAGGTCCACCTCATGCTGTCCCACCTGCCTTCTTCTCTTGAGTTCCTGTACATTTGAACAAATGTGAACTCCACATGCAGTGTCCAACACCCATGATATAGAAGAAGAAAACATGACCTCAGTCACGAATATACCTGAGCCAGAAGCGAAGCTTCCCCTCTTATCTCCTTGGAGCGCTTTACAGTCCTTTTTCCAGTGACCCAGCTGGCCACAGTGGAAACACCTGTATTCCTTGGACCGCTTCACCTTCTGCTTCAGAGCCTTGCTGTAGCTCTTGACGGGGGCTTTGCCCTTCTTCCCCTTCTTCTTGTTCCTTAAAGGAACCATTAAGACAGAGGTCGAAGGCTTTCCCTTCAGAGTCTCCTCAGTAGTGAGGAGCATATTCAGCAGCTCTGCCGGAGTACAATCGATTTTGTTCATATTAAAGTTAATAATGAACGCGTCGAATGAAGGCGGGAGAGACTGCAGAATAATATCCACAGCAAGCTCCTGGTTGATGGTATGCCCCAGTTTCTCTAGAGCCTCCTTGTGCCCAATCATCTTGAGCACGTGAGCTCCCACTGGGCTCCCTTCAGCCAGTTTGCTCTGAAAGAAGAGCTTCGTCAAATTATAGCGTTCAGTCCTCGCCTGTGCAGCATACAACATCTTGAGGTTTGCTATCATGTCTATAGCAGACATATCCTCATGCTGACGCTGCAGCGGTGGCGTCATAGACGCTAGCATCAGGCAAGCGACATCAATGCTATCATTGACGTGCTTTTCATAGGCTTCCCGAACTGCCCTTGCGGCGTTCGGAGCGGGCTGAGGCGGTATCGCCGTCTCGAGGACATACAGTTTTCTCTCTGCCTTAAGAACGATCTTAAGGTGTCCGAACCAGTCAGAGAAGTTCGGCCCAGCAAACTTCTCCCTTTCCAGTAGTGATCGCACATTGAAGTTCATGGTGTTCGTTGCTGCAGGTATCTACAACAATGCAAGAACAGCAAGGTCAGTATCAATGTAAAGAATCAATCAGGACTTAAGAAAGATTCTTTTTCTCACTATTTTATCTGGCTTGATAAATCCAACAAAACAGCCCGAAAGAGTAGAACTCTTTTAGTGAGATGGGATCCAGATTTCGTACTTGGTCTCCGCGTCCCGCTCAGGCGAGATAATATGCACAGAGAGTACAAGCACTAATCTCCGGTAGGCAGTCCCTGCCGATCGCCAACCCGTGCGATTCCCCTTCATCTGGGCAGTCCAGCAGACTGTGCCAACTGAGTTGGTACAACACAGTCTCTGACCCCACAGATGGCTGCCTCCATGTGCTACCATATGCGCCACATATGTAGCCTACATGGTCAAGCTGACCCGACCTACTCCCTGGACCACCATGTGCTATGCTGAGCAACGAGAAGGGATAAATCCCTACTCTGTAACACACAGGTGTAATCCCGCACCGTCTGAAGATAGATGGACGTGCCCACTGAGTGGGTACAACACGGCTCCAACGATAATCAGAACAGTGAGGTTTCGCGTCAGAAGGCTTACGAGCTTGATATTTAGCGTTGGATTTTCACGGTCTTTTTATCTTCTTCACTATCATACAATTCCTATGGTGATAGCAGAAGATAAATTAAAACATGATGTTCTACTTATATAAGCAATAAGAAAGCATGGTTCTTATGTGGTAAAAGCCCATAGCCCTAGAAGACCTTAACCTAATTTAAGTCTTCACTTGCTCTTCATGGGTCTTTTGCTGCTCATCTGGCCCATACCAGGGCCCAAGCGCCAATTGCAGCTCTGGTGCGCCCACCAGGAAAATGCGCCAGGTCCTAGGGTCGAACCCTAGACCTCCCACCTGGTCAAGCCACTGCTGCATGCGCCTCTGCCAAGTGTGCTCTGTGCTCTTGTCTAATTAAATTACAAATTTAACTATCTAGACAAGATTGACACGCAGGTCAATAACATTTTATAAATTAAAGCAATGTGATGCGCAGATCACAATAATTAATTTACAATTTTAAATCCCAGGCTCGCAGGCCCCAGCACAGCACACAATTAATATGGGCAGCCCACATAAGACTAAATAGACAAACATATGCATCCAATCAGCAATCATGTGATCCATCATAAAAATTAAAATTTTCGAAAAAACCCCATGGGATCAATTTTAATTTTTCCTTATTTGCCCTACAACCTTACAACGGTCCATTACTAGGGATCCACTCATCCAACCTAGTCAGATCCACTGCCCTTGCATGCACCAAGTCCTAACTGACTTGAGTCGACCATAAGGTCAACCATGCATGCGCCAGGGCTGAACAACCACACTGAGGTCTGGCAAGCGGGTGTGAGCCCGGGCCTAACTCATGTGCGTTCAGAGGTTGTCTCAATCAGACATCGCTACACACCTGTCTGCAGTCGACCTATAGCCACCACAGGCTTGCGCCAAAGTGCTATCTGGTCGACCCATTCAGGCTGTCAGATGATCTGATCAGACTGTCTGGATCTAACCTAGGGGTGACTTCAACCCTAATAACCCGTCTAAGGGTTTAATGTAAGGCTTTAGATCTATAGTTAGTCGCGCAAGTATTCAAGTTTTTATAAAAACTAAGATGCGCCAACATACAACATACATGCGCAAATGAAACAAAAACAAGTTTCGGCATGATATAATTTAACATGTGAATTTACGCATGTTATAGATCTAAGCATACATCGGCATTCATGGATCACAAATCAAAGCAATCATTTAAACATGCGTTCAACTGCCTCTGATACCAATTGAAGAGTCCCCTTCAAGGGGGAGCAAAACCCTAAAGTGATTAGCGCATACTATATTCATCTTGCGGAAGCTAGGGTTATAGGATCAACTCGCATGTTAAATGATCAACTCGAAAAAGGGGCTAGTAAAGATTAATGAAAAACATTCATACCATCGCAATAGCCTAGATGTTGCCTTGGAAGCAAAGAGTCGATTGCCTCTTCTCCAAAGGGAATCGCACACAAGAGGATGATGGCAAACTCTTTGTCGCTCCTTGTGCTAGCAAGGGTCCAAAGTGTCTTTGATCGAATTGTGAGGGATGAAGACCTTGATCTCTCTTGGCCGAATCCTCCTCTAAACTCCAAGCGTCGCCACACACCACAAGAGACTAGAGAGGAAGAGATGGATAGGCGAGAATAGAATAACCTATTCGAACGTGAGAGTGGTCTCCAAGTGGAGATCATGGTTACTAAAAATAGTCACCACTCTCGCTTCAATGTTCACGTCAAGTGAACAATTCGCCAAGCCTTGAACCATGCGCTCATTTCATGAGCCGGTTCACATTGGTTCGGTTTAAGAACCAATCAAGCCAATGATCTAGTCTAGATCTTAAATAAACCCTAAGGTTCCCGATCTAACCGTCGATCTCTTGGTGCTTCTGATCTGTCCGATCTAGCAACCATTCTCTCGATCGAAGCTTACCGATCTCAAGCCCTAATCAATCAAACATGATCAGACTAGATCTCACTCACAATCAGAGATTAAATTCCATTAAACTGAACCCAAACAATTCAGTCCACACGATCTGACTTAAGTAAGCCATATCATCAAATTGTGCGACCCTAAGGGTTTCCTTTAAATGTCGGTAACGATAACTGACGTCATCACGATCAGTGAGGGGTATCTAGCAACACATCACTGTCTCCCGATATAAAGGAAAGAGTCTTCCAAGACTACACCCAAACCATAGCACAAGTGTGAATCAAATCACAAAGCATACATATTTCCTTTGCCACTGGATGTTCTTATTGGACAAGCGTGTCAAGCTTGTAGCTCCAATATGATGAGCATGATTAGATCAGATGAACATAGTCACCTGGGTATGGCCATACACTTTCTCAATCATCTCATCCGGGGGGGCCCCTTTTAGAACATCACACCCCTTAAACAAGGAGACGGCAATCCTATGTCTATCACTAGTGCCCTAACCTGATTCAAGTTCACCATCCAAGATAATCTATAATCATTATGTTTCAAATGATATTGAACTATCTCAAAACAATGACAATCATCATTTAGAAAACACAAGTGATCTCAAGTCAGAGGAAATGTGCCACTTGTCATATTCAAGGAATATTCACATTGTGACAAACAATTGAACATCCTAGTAGGGTCTGTCCAGTACATCCAATGTACCCATGAGTCTACATCTTATTCCATGCTCGAAGCATCCTATAAGATTAGAACACATATTAGTCTTAACCATATCAAGGCTGTCTCATGTTCACCAAGATATATCGACTAAGGACATAAAGCATGTCAGCCCAGCTGAACAGCTTTGAGACATTATTCAGAAGAACATATATTGCAGCAGACAATGTAAACAACTGAATAATAACCATGCCTTTATAAACATAACAGTTTATTACATGATACAGATACATTCCCACAGGCCTCAAACATTAGCCTTAAGGGCATACCCCAACACCATGCACTTGAGATAGCTTCTCTCATACTGAATAATGTTCCATTTAAGAGTGTCTCCAAGATTCCGTACGAGGTATGGAATGGGAGACGACCGAATCTCTCCTTTATTAGAGTCTGGGGATGTGAGGCTTATGTCAAACGTGAGGATTTTAGCAAGCTAGAACCCAGATTTGATAAATGCGTGTTTTTGGGATATCCTAAGGAAACTAAAGGATATTACTTCTATATTCCCAGCGAGAACAAAGTTTTTGTTGCTCGAGGTGCTGTCTTTCTAGAGAAAGAATTTCTCATGAAAGAAGTCAGTGGGAGGAAGTTTGACTTGGACGAGGTCCAAGTGCAACCACAAGACATGGAGATGGAACCTCAGCCAACTGCACTGGTTGCTGGGCAACCAGAGGCTCAGACACAGGCCCTACGTAGGTCTGGGAGGATTCATCGTGCACCTAAGAGGTACGGGTCGCTGTCTACCCAACACGACGGGATCTTCATCGTTGAAGATGAACCCAGGACCTAAGATGAGGCAGTCGCTGGACCGGACTCCGAGAAATGGCTTGAGGTCATGAGATCCGAGATGGATTCCATGTCGGCTAACCAAGTATGGGATTTAGTTGAGCTACCTGATGGGGTAAAACCTATAGGGTGTAAATGGGTCTTCAAGCGGAAGACTGACATGGATGGCAACATAGTTCCCTATAAGGGTAGACTTGTGGCTAAAGGATTCAGACAAGTTCACGGGGTGGACTATGATGAAACCTTCTCGCCAGTTGCCATGTTCAAATCCATTCGAATCCTGCTTGCTATAGCTGCATATCACGATTATGAGATATGGCAAATGGATGTAAAGATAGTGCTCCTTAATGGGAAGCTGACAGAGGATGTGTTTATGACACAACCTGATTGTTTCATCCATCCAACAGAGGCCAATAAGGTCTGCAGGCTAAAAAGATCCATTTATGGATTAAAGCAAGCCTCTCGAAGTTGGAATCTTCGATTTGATGAAGCAGTAAGAGATTATGGCTTTATCAAGAGCGAAGATGACGCCTGTGTATACAGAAAATTCAGTGGGAGCTTGGTGACATTTCTGGTCCTGTATGTCGACGACATACTACTAATCGGAAAGGACATCCCTAGTCTTCAAGCGATGAAAACATGGTTGGGGAAGTGTTTTGAGATGAAAGACTTAGGGGAGGCCACCTATATCCTAGGTGTGAGGATCTACCGGGATAGATCCAAGAAGCTCCTGGCCCTTAGTCAGAGTACTTACATTGATAAGGTCCTAGAGAGGTTCAGCTTAGAGCAATCTAAGAAAGGATACCTTCTAGTGAGACATAGCCTGATTCTCTCCAAGAGCCAGTGTCCCGTCACACAGGTTGAGAGGGACGACATGAGTCGAGTACCCTATGCTTCGGCAGTAGGTTCGATCATGTATGCAATGCTGTGTACTAGACCAGACGTGGCTTATGCTTGGAGCATAACCAGCAGATGCCAATCCAATCCAGGTCTGCAGCACTGGGTGGCTGTAAAGAACATTCTATGTTTCTGAGAAGAACTAGAGAATGGTTCTTGGTCTATGGGGGACAGGAAGAGCTTAGTGTTCAGGGCTACACTGAGGTATCGTTCCAGTCTAACCCTGATGACTTCAGATCGCAGACAGGCTATGTGTTCAGATTGAGTGGAGGTGCTATGAGCTAAGAGAGCTCTAAGCAATCCATTGTAACTGATTCTACGACCAAGGCTGAGTATGTCGTTGCTTCTGAGGCAGCCAAAGAAGCCGTTTGGATTCGGAAGTTCATTTCTGAACTTCAGGTTGTTCCAATTGCTGTGGATCTGATTGAGCTCTATTGTGACAACAATAAAGCGATGGCACAGGCAAAGGAACCACGGTCTCATCAAAAATACAAACACATTCTCAGTAGATTTCACCTGATCTGAGAGATCATTGATAGAGGTGATGTCAGGATAAGCAGAGTTGACACAGACAATAATCTGGTAGAACCACTGACCAAGGCTTTGGTGCAGCAGAAGCGTGATGGTCATGTGAGGGACATAGGGTTGAGATTTCTCAACAACTAAGTCTAAGTGCAAGTGGGAGATTATTGGTGTATATGCCCTTGGACCCGTTGTTGGTTCATCTTGTACTACTTGACTTTGATATTTAATATATATCATTCTGGCATTGTCATTATTATGCTGTCTTTACATCTGCGACTATATACATAGATAATAGTGTCCCTGGAGACAGATTGTATCTGTGCTCAAACGGTGTGTCCCCAGTCGATTACCTGAGTGGATAAGGGACAGCTCTGGTACATGTGAGACTGGTATATGGGCTGGTTACGCACAGGGTGCTAACGCAGGCTTATGGGTATATCAGTGGTGGATATACTGGACCGACCCGCTGTGAGGCTTTAACTTGGTGTCATTAGTTAAGCTCACATGTGACAGGAGATGCATTGATCTCTCGACTTGAGGTCATTGACTCTTCTATGTGGTTAGGGACATGCTTTGATACAACCTAACGCCTCGCCATAGCAGGGAGGTCATACCGGTTGTCATTGGGTATGTCACGACCCATATGAGAAGATCAATGGACAGACATAGGATTTGCCCCTTCCTACGGGAAGCTTGATATCCACGGGCCCCCCCCTATGGTTGCATGACTGAGAGTGTATGGTCATACCTAGGTGAAAGCCTGATCTAGTCATGACCATAAGATTGGGTGAAAACAAAGTGGTGACGCACTTTGTCCAATCGGATATCAGTTTGGCAAAGAGACTGTAATGCATCGGTGTCTTGTTGCGATGATGGGGATGTCGATGCTGATATCCATTCCAATGACTTGGGTAGCAGCGATGCACTGCTAGGTGCCAATCACTGCTTGTGATGACTCGGATCATCACTGCCAACGTCTGAGGAACCTACAGGGTCGCACAACTTGAAACTCGGGTTCTCGTATTGATCGGGTAGCCTATTCATTGAGTTATTGGATAACTCAGATCTGTTTGGAATAATCCATCAGCACCACTGTGCTAGATGAGATGAAATAAATCATTTGGAGCTAACTTATTTTTTGGGCCTAGTAGGCCAAATGGGCCCAATAGACCAAGTTTGGCTAATAGGCCAAATGGGCTCAATGAGCCATTTGGACCAAATGAGCCAAATGGAGTGGATGGCTCTTGCTTGAAGTTTGCTTAGCGCCTCTTGCTTGGAGTGGGCGAATGGGTTTTCTCCTCTTCCCTTGAAGAGGTGCGCCTCTTCCTTTGAAGAGTTGCGCCCCTTGTTGAAGGGATGCGCCCATTGATAAAGAGGTGCGCCTCTTGATGAATTGGTGTGTCCCTTCACAAAGATAAAAACCCCCTTGACGCCCTCCCTCATGTTTGTTGATCGAACTAAGAGAGTAAGTGAGAGGACGATTGTTCTTCAAGAAGAACTCGCAAAGTTGGACCTTGGCGTTTCCTCCACCTCCTCCCTTTTTCCATCTTCTCTTGGCGTTCACAAGGTTGGACCTTGGTGGTTTTCTTTCTCCTCTACTTGGCATCTTCCCTTGGAGGTTGACGTAAGTGCTTGAGGAAGTCTCCCAGAGGCGTGGATCTTCTTCCCGAGGCTAGCACCGGGCGAGGAAGAAGAGAGCTCGTGGTTCGGCTGTGTGCGAGACTGCAGAGGATGCACATTTGGGCGTCTGCATCGCATCCACCTTATACGTTGCAAGGTATCATCTCCTACTCACCGTGTCGATCTCCTCGCAAGACTCGATCTTCTGGGTTTTTTGGGACTGGCCTGTTTCGGGGATTGCTTCCGCTGTGCTTGTCTGTAAAAATTTAAAATCCCCGGGGTTTCCCAACACCCCAAGCACCCTTTAGCTTTCAACTTAAGCTTTCCCTATCAGATTAGGGATTCCTAATTCTTAGCTATCAGAATATCAACCACATAAATACAATTCAAATTCAGCCAACAAGTCAAACAACACAAAGTCCACAAGGCTTCAAACTTTTGGGTGTGGAAGACACCTATTTGCTTAGTTGTTTCCACCCCAACCAAAATATGCCACAAATCAGAATATTACACAGGAATATCTCTTCACAAACTAAATTCCAACAAAAGATATAAATTTAAGGCGCAACACAAGTAGGAATTAGAGTAGGGCTAAGCAATAGTACATAACACTACTCTTCCTAAAGCCCACTTGCGCATTCTTCTTGCAAGAGTTATATCTATTGGTTTAGATCAACTCTTAACCGACTTAGCACTTGACTTAAGCGCCCCCCCCCCCCTATCAGTTTAGGGCATCCCAAGTCTCGGTCATGAAGTTAAAGTAGCACAATCCCAAAATAGCAACAAAGGAAGACACAAATCCAAGAAAGTTCAAGGGTTTGAGCAAGAAGTCACCTATTGTTTATATGTTTCCAACTCAAACCAAAACATCAAAATCAGAACGTTATAAGTGGATATTACCTTAAGATCAGAAATCTTCAGAAATATACTTCAGAGTTCATACAATCTCGGTTCAACAAATTCTCACAAGAAATTTCACACTAGATGCATTCAAGAGTATCACCCTTCAAGTGGGGGAGGGTATCTATTGGCTTAGATAGTCCCTTTGCTTATATGGATGATATGCTTCTTAAAATTCCATAAAACATAGATTGGGATAGAAGACTTTTGATCAACAACTATTTCAGACAGAAACATAGAATACAAGTGGCGTAAAGACCATGTTAAGACATCAACACAAGCAACCCTTCAAGAGATTGAACTGCCTATTGAGTAGGTAACCCTTCTCTCAAATCATGATCAATAAAATCCGAAAGTCACAGAATGTTTGGAGAACATTTTAAGCAGAATATTTATCAAAACCGAGAGCACAAAATGTAGGAGTTAGGGCAGCGCTGAGAACACAAAGCGCTCAAAAGCAAAGTCCTTTTCAAGTGAAGGGGTTTATCCATTTGTTAGATGATCCCTTGACTCAAATGAATGATATAGTCCATAAAATTTCAGAAAGCATAGCTCAGAACATAATATTTTCATTCAGAAACATTATCAAAAAGAAAACACCATGAAGTAGAAATATGGCTGAAACACAAAGTAGCAAAAAAAATTACAACAAGGAGATTGAAACCACCTATTGATTAGGTGTTCCCTTTCTCAATGTTTTGATCATTTTCTTCAAAAAGATTTCCAAAAACACTCAGCATACATCAAAGATGATTAGGACCAGAAACTTATCAAGCATAGAGCGCAAACACAAAAGAAGGAGACATGGCCGAAAATACAAAACAAGCTAAACACATAACATGCATGAAAACCCTAACATACACTTGAGCACCTAGAGTTTCCTCTGATACCACTGAACTAAGGGATGATTATATGGATGAAAAACCTAAGATCGTCTCTAGGTATGGAGCTCAAAAAACATCAAGAAAACTAGGGCATGCAGTTCTATGAAATAGCAAGGAAAGAACTAATTAGAAGAGAAGAGGAAAGGAATCACCTTGTGGCCCCTATTAGGGAAGGGGCCTAAACCCCTTTCTTTGTCCTCGCTCCTGGATCTTGGCGATGAGGCTAAGAATGGGTAGTTAAACGTCCAACAATCAAATCAAACAACAAGGGGAGGTCGGTAAAAAGACCAGTCCCGAACCTCCCTAAACTACAACAAGTAGTGTCCTTAGGGGTTCTTGATCATGGCTTCATTGTTGCTTCCCTTGACATGGCGTTGGAGATGGAGGAAGATCAGCATGTTGATGGTGGCACAAAGAGCTTCAAGGAGAGAAAGAGGACTTTGGTGGAGAAGAAGAAGAGAAGAAGAAGAAGGAAACTCTCGCATGAGACTTAGAGGAAGAGAAGGGGAAGAGGAGATACTTGGTTGGAATCCACCATATCAAAAACAATGCTCACGCATCAACACTTAGTTTTCTTTCTCAAAATAACATAGACTGAAGTGCATGTGAAAATACAAGGCATTAAAAACCCTCTCTTTCCCTCAACGTTACAATAAACTGAAATGTCAAAATTGCCCTATGCGCAGTCTTCAATCAATGGCTAAATTTGGTGGAGTTTTGTATGAATGGTGTGGATGAATCCCCACCTTGGATCCTCTAGTTGCTGGTGAAGCTTGGCATGCATTGGTTGCATGCTAGGGTGCATGCAAGTGCCCAATTAATGCATGGAGGGGCTGGTTGGTGCATGGCTTCCTATTGGTGGATGAAAGGGTGCTTTGATCCTCATTGGTGGAGAATGGAGGCTGATTTGAGCTTTGAATTTGGAGGTAGCGCCTTTGGTGTTTTGAGGCTGATTTGGGCACCAATCCATGTCATCATGAGGTGGATTGAGGTGGCATCCAAGTGGCATGGTGGTCTTGGAAGTTGGCGCCAAGATGGGTGAAGACTTGATGGATGGTGGAGATGGCTTGATCTTGGAGGGCTGATCTTGAGTCTTCTTGGATGGTGGATGTTGCTTGATGTTGCTTGATCCTTGAGGGCTAGATGGATGGCTGATATTGAGTCTTGGGAAGGAGTTGGTGCCTTGTAGTGAAATACATGTGCAATAAACCCTAGGCTACAAACAACCTACTACATCATCTAGGAAATTAAAATTACTTAAAAGAAAATAAAATCCTAGGCTAATCCTATTCTAAGGCAAGAACATGAAGGTAAAGACAAGCGTAATTAAACCCTGAAGATGCTCCTACATCAGCACATACGCTGGAGCTTCTTGAAGCGATCCCAAGCATCATACAATGATTCTCCCTCTTGTTGTGCAAAACATGTGATCCCGTTGCGTAGTTGGACAGTCTTGCTAGGTGGGAAATATTTGTTCATAAAGGCTTTGGAAACCTCGTCCCAGGTAGTAATAGATCCTACTGGTAGCGAATATAGGCAAGCTCTCGCACGGTCCCTGAGAGAAAAGAGGAACAATCTTAGTCTTAAAGTGTCAGATGAAACTCCATTAACTTTGACAGTATCGCAATATTCAAAAAAGGACTGCTAGATGTAGATTAGGGTCCTGATTTGGGATCCCCCAAATTGATATTGCTGGACCAACGTCAACAATGCTGACTTAAGCTCAAAATTGTTCGCCTCTACGTTGGGCCAAACTATTCTTTAATTAAACCCTTGTATATTCGGTACTATGAAATCCATCAAAGATTGGCTGTTTGCCGCTATTACACCTTCTTCAGAAACCTTTAGAGTGTGAAATTGCAATCTCCTTCGAAGGTGAAATATACGCTCAATTTTTGGGTATGCTGGAGCTAAAGTACCTGTTGAAAAATTTATGGGCATACAATGTGTAAGTTAAGATAGAAAATAAAATAATAATGAAAAAGGAAAGAAAAGTAAAAAACCAATGCTAAAACGAAGAAGAAAAAGTGCCTTATCTCCAAACTTATATAGTAAGTCAATATTAACTAGCCGTAATCCCCCGGCAACGGCGCCAAAAAATTGATACATTCTGCAAGTGCACGGAATTATCGAAGTAATAAAAAGATATCATTCCCAACAGCGATTATGTAGTTAAGTACTAACTCTTCGACTTGTTTAAATCTAGGGAAAACTAATAAGTGGTTGTGTTGAACTTCTAAGCACGAACAATTCAAATGCAGCGTTAAAGAGGATTCAAATTCTACAAGAACGGGATGTCATGGGTTCACCACGCTGATAAGTGTGAATCATTTAAAGATAACTCAATCAATAGAAAATATCTATCATCAAAGGAACTTTTCCTAATGTACATATTACCTCCTCCCGAAGCGTAATACGGTACTTAATTACGCTAACTTCCTACTCTTGGGATAGTTAACGCAACTAAGCCCATTAAGTTATATGAAAAGCTAGTTAAATCCTTTAGACGAATCCAATCTACTCCTGTGGTTAGATTCGTAGGTTCGATTGAAATAAATCAGACATTGCGATTTGCCTCTCGGTACTTCTCGCAACGTCTAATACGCAATTATACGTGGCCAAGGTAAATTACGAAGTAATCACAAATTCAATCAATTCATGATAGTACAATCATATAAAAAGAGCATGAATACAGATCAATTCAAAATTGTCAGCAGGCTAAGCCCTTAATCCCAAAATGAGGATCTACTCACTCATGTTCTTGAAGGGAAGCATGTTTGTATGATCAACAAGTAGGAATCTTTTAAAAATTGCAAAGAAATCACTAAGACAATAATTTAACGTGCTTCCCCTCGATCTGACGATGAAGACGAAGTAATAAAACTAATCTTTTGCGAGAAATCTCGCCGGAATCTGTCCAGAAATCGAGTTTCCCCCTTTGTCGCCGCTGCCAATGTTCTTCGTTCAAAGAAGATCTCTCTACCCCCAAAAAACCTGATCTTTTATAGCTAGACCGGTTCGGAACCCCTCAAGGAACATTTTTGCAAAGTTTGGTTCAAATCCGGTTCAAATCAGTGGAGAATTGTTGTATCCCAACAAGTAGGTAGACAAAAACTTATTCCTGGTGTCGCGGACAAAACCTGATGTTTGGCATACGGGGACTTGTCACCCCCCGACACAGCTCCAAAAACTTGTTGTGTCACCACACTTGTTGTTATCTCCGCAAGTGCACGGATACTCGAAGTAATAAAATAGATATCGACCCCACAAAGAGATATGTTGTCAAGTACCGAATAATTAATTTCTTTCTATCGAGGCAATCGAATGATGTTAAGCAATAATTGAAAACACATGGGAAAATATAATCAGAGAGAAACTGGAACTAGGGTTTCGTTCACTTTAATTTTCATGACTAGATATAAATAGATATTGGCGATAAACACTTAATTTACGTCATAATGGGATTATCACACTTTCGTGCAGACAACCATGCAGAGACCAATCCCCGCTTTCGCGAAAGATTTATCCCAAGCTAATGATAAGTAAATCACCAAACGAAGAATTCAAGGATCACTTTCGTGCATCCGAATTCTAAGTTGATCGTCTCGAGTGGAATCTCAAGGATCGCTTTCGCGCATCCGAGTTTCAACACACGTTCTACCTATGGTTCTCCAACGTTCCGATCCTTACTTTCGTGTAAGATCTCCATGTTTGACACAATAACTCAATCCTATGTTCATAATTATCAAACATGGCAATAAAATTACTAAAATCAATAAATAGGAGCTTAACCTAATTTATTATGGTCAGTTCCTATTATTCAATTTTAGGGTTACAAGTTCTCATGCAAATCACTTTTCAGTCCATATTGCGAAAACTCTATATCATGCATGACAATAAATAAACTAAGGAGAATTTTAGAGCAATAATCGCATAGGTAGAATTATCAAAATAGAACTATCATGATGAAGGTAAAAAGTATCTAATGATTGAGAAAATCAATGGGAATTACTCCCCCATATCCCATAGAATGTTTAAGGTAGCATCGTGAAGTAAATATAATATTCCATAATTTTAGAAGATCGAAAATCAAAGGGAAAAGTGGGGTTAAGAAAATACACCACGGCTATAATTCAAATTACAGCCGTAATTTGAGCGTCGATGAACAGTAGCAGCGCCTCCCTTTTCGTCGATTTCTCCTCCAATTGATCTCTTTTCGCTCTGAAACTTCTGGGGCGTGTTCTCCTGCTCTAGGTGTAGCTTCTCCTCAAATTTCATGGCCGGAGATGCACTGTGTGCGTCACAGCGGTGAAACCCTAGGCAGTGACAAAAAACTTGATTTCTCTCTATATGGTGAATGAAAATTGGGGCTTTTTGTGTCCGCGTGTTCTCCTTGTCGAAAACACTCTTTCTTCTTCTTACGGCTTCGAGTTTAAAGGTCTGGATCGTCCGCAATCTTTTTCGCAAAAATCGGGCTTCGAATTGGACTATGGAAGTCGCGTTCAGAAATGGAATTACGGCAGTGTAATATTGTTGTAGTCCGCAAGTGCACGGATACTTTGAAGTAATAAAATAGATATCGAACCACAGAGACCTACGTGTTAAGTACCAAATAGATGTTTTCTCACTAGCTAAGCAGACCAAATAGTGTTAAACAATCGATTGAAAAGAACGCGAAAAAGTATGTCAGAGAGAAACTAGGACTAGAGGATTATCCACCTTAATTCTAATGACTAGAAGGATGTAAAGGCTGTCAGACAAATTTCATTATGATAAAGATTTAATCTACTTCATAAAAGGATCATCTCGCTCTCGCGCAGACAATCATACAAAGGACCAATCCTCACTCTCGTGCAAGATCTATCCAATGCTGAAAATAAGTAAATCATTGTACAAGGAACTCAAGGATCACTCTCATGCATCCGAATTCTAAGTCAAACATCTCAAGTGGAATCTCAAGGATCACTCTCGTGCATCCTGAAACTCAACACAGGTTCTACTTAAGATTCTCTGATGACTCGATACTCAATCTCTTGCAGCATCAAATCAAGTCTAACACAATAACTCATCCTAGATTCAAATTATCAACATGGCAATAAAATCACTAAAAATTAGAATTCAAAGAACAAACCTAATTTCTTACGATAAGTTCCAAACTCGATGATTTCTAGGGTTCCGAATTTCACAATCAACCTCTCAGTCTATTTCGCAAAATTCTAAAACATGCTGATATTTCTAAAACTAAGGAGAATTAAAGAGAATCATCACATAAGTAAAATTATCATAATAAAACTATTATGACAAAATAAAAGTCATCTAGTCATTAAAAATCAAGGAAAATTACTCCCCATGTCCCATAATATGTCTAAGCTAGCAGGTAGGTAAGATTACAATAAAGCATAGTTTAGATGAACAAAAATCAAAGAAAAAGGGAAGAAATTATAGAACACGGTGCTGTAATCGGAATTACAGCACCGTAATATGCTCGAAACGCGATGAACAGTGGCATCACCAACTATTTCTTTGATTTCTCCCTCGATCGGACTCCTTTTAATCTAAAACCTCTGGGGTATCCTCTCCTAATCTAGGCGAAGCTTCAGTGTAAAAATAATGGCCTGAGGTGGTCTCTATGCCTCTCGGCATGAGGCCGAACCCTAGACACCTCTCTATCAATTGCTCCCTCGATTCATGATTAAAATTAGGGATTTCACTTCATGTGTCTTCTTCTCTTAACGACAGGTTCGTAGCACCTTTCAGATCTCAATTTGGACTTCTAGATCAAAAGATATGATCCGCGCAATATTCGGGCGAAAAAATCGGAAAACTAGGTCTACAATACGGTACCGTTTTTTAAATACGGCAGTGCCGTATGTTCCTCAAAAATTCCGAAACTTTCTGTTGTAAATCCTCCAAAAATACGATACTGTGATAGTTTTTCCCAAAAATACAGTAGTGCCGTATTTTTGCAAATTGGCTCTGACTTTCATGAAATTTGACAGGGAACTTTGTCTCGACGTCTGGAATCCATTGATGTGCTCAAATCTTTCAAAATCCATCAAAATTTGGCACTTTTAACCTGAAAATGATCAAAAACAAGAGATGGTGTAGATTATGCAATATTTGACAAATAAGACTTAAAATCAAGCAAAAGAGTATAAATATGACACAAAAAGACCAATAAAATGACACAAAATATACTATGAATTTTAGTGTCATCAAACACATTGGGCTCAAACTTTGTTTGTCCTCAAGCAAATAAATAAAAACAGTGCTAAGTATGGAAAATATGCTCTATTATGAAATTCAAATTTCTAAAATATAATCACTCGTGAAATGCTCCACTAACTTTTTTGCGCAAAATTTCAGATAAATACATCGTTCTCTGAAATTAATCTTTAAGATCTACAACTTTGATCAAATAAAACTTTGCAACTCGCATAAGAAATAAAATCTCAATCTCATGATGTCACCTTTGTTTTAGTTTAAATCTATCATACCTTTGTTTATAGGAATAGGATATCCAAAATCTTTTTCCACTCAAAACATCTTTTTAATTTTTTTCTTTTTGTGTTTTTGATGGTATGTACCCACATAGATACACACTTTTTATTTGGACTTCAACTCTTATCTTCAGTACCACTATCAATTTTACACAGTGCCAAGTAGAGGAGTCATTCTCTCATGCCCACGCAAAATTTTTCTCTCATCAAAAATTTTCTTATTAGTATTTTTGACTTCAACCCATGTCTTAGGTACCACTGTCAATTTTCCACAGTGCCAAGTAGGGGAGTCTCTTTCTCTCTTTTTTGTGGATATTGGATTCTTTTTTCCCAACAAATAGTAAGATAAACTAAACATCAACTAGGTTAATCAATTGACATCAATTCAAAAATTACACTCATATGCTTATTTTATTCAAGAAAGATGTTTCACTCTTAGATTGCATTCATCAAACAACATACCTACCCCAAAACCTTATCCATCAATCAATGAAGAATTTCAACAAGTAGATATATATTGAAAAAATAAATTTAACATAAAAGGTATATCACCATTCATAGGCATGCATGCATGAACATTCATCATCATAGAAAAATCTACCCATCTCTCATCACATGGATTCAAGTCATAAAAATTTTTTAATCATCAAAATATGACAAAATCACTACAAAAGGTGTGAAGTATTGATGACATCGAAATATGTAGTATATTTTGCATCATTTTAGATACCTTTTCATGCTAAATCGAGGATCTTTTTACTTGTTTTTGTGCTGAATCCATCAAATATTACAAAGTCTACTTCTATTTTGGTTTTTCATGTTTTTCAGGCTAAAAGGCACTATTTTAGGCATTTTCAAGCAAAATCAAATATATGGAAGAGTTCTCATCATCAAGAAGAAGACACCCAAGAAATTTCACGCAAATCGAGGCAAGGAACCCAAAATACGGCAGTGCCGTAAGGGATTTTACAGTACCGTATGTTTCACGGCTACCGTATTATCGAAATCACGGCCGTATTTTGGTGATTTTCCAAACAAAAGCTTTTCACGAAAATATGGCACCGCCGTAAGGATTTACATGGCCGTATTTTTGGGCACTTTCTGAACAGAAAGTTTTGCCGAAATTACGGCACTGCCATAACCCAATTTACGGGCCGTATTTTGAAGCATCTTCAGAACAGAAAGTTGCCCTAAAATTACGGCACTGCAGTAAAGAATTACACGAGCCGTATTTCCCCGACGAATCCGACCAGAGAGTTCAGCCGATTTTACGGCACGGCCGTAAACAAAATTACGGTGCCGTATTTTCCAGCAATTTCAAAACAGAACGATCGATGGATTTTATGGCACTGTCGTAAGATATTACACTGCCGTATTACGGTGTTTGAACGCGATTCCCAGGTCAATCTTCACGCCTGATCTTTGTGGAGATTCTTGCGGGCGATCCAAGGCTTTATATTCAAAGTCGTAAAAAGCAAAAAGAGAGATTTGGAGGGGAGGATTAGCGAGACACCAAAAGCCTCAAACTTGGTTAACTGTCGAGGGAGAATTCGGAGTAGACGCCACCGCCTAGGGTTTCACCACCGCGCTCGATCCAGACGATCTCCGGCCGTGATTCTTCTACTGAAGCCTTGCCTGGTGAAGGAGACGACGTGCCAGAAGTTTCAGATCGAAAGGAGACAAATTGGAGGAGAAATCAGAGGAAGAAGGATCGCCACCACTGTTCACGCCTTATTTTGCAAAATACGGCTGTGAAATACTTCACAGCCGTGCCGTATTTTCTAAAAACTCTTCCTTTTGTTAATTTTTGATTTTATGAAATTATGAAATATTGTATTTCCTTCACCATGCTAGCTTAAATTACTCTTGGGACATGGGAAAGTAATTCACTTAATTTGCAATGACTTGATAACTGATTTTTATATATTTCGTTGGTTTTAATCTTAACATGATGATTTTGCTCATGTGATAATTGTGCTTAGACTCTCTTTAAATTAATGTTATTAATTATGTTCTTAGAATTTTCGCTTGAGACCGAAAGGTAATTTCTTGAGAATTTGGAACCCTAGAATTGCATGTTAGGAACCCTTCCTTAGGTTTGATCCAACTTGATCTGTTCTAGTAAAATTACTGCCATGATTATAACATGAATATATAGATCGAGTCTATTTGTCAAACGAGGAGATCTTGCACGAAAGTGAGGATCGGAACGTTGGAGATCTATGAGTAAAACTAGTGTCGAGGCTTGGATGCACGAAAGTGATCTTTGAGTTTACGCTAGAGATAGTCAACCTAGAATTCGGATGCACGAAAGTGATCCTTGAGTTCATAGATTGATAATTTGCTTATCTTCAGCGTTGGGACAAATCTTGCGCGAAAGCGAAGATAAATCCCTGCGTGATTGTTTGCATGAGAGTGAAACAATCTTTTATTAGGTAAATCGTATCTTCTTCATGATAAAATTAAACCGACAAAATCCTTATTCATATATAGTCATAAGAGTTAAGTGAACGAAACCCTAGTCCCAACTTTCTCTCTGACAGTTTTCTTTTGTGTGTTTGCGATATTTGCTTAACTTTCATTTGATTGCCTAGATAGCGAAAAATTAATTATTTAGTACTTGACAACGTAGGTCCCTGTGGATTCGATACTTTCTTTATTACTTCGTGTACCCGTGCACTTTAGAGATCACAACAAGTTTTTGGCGTTGTTACGAAGGATTAGTCCAAGGTACACGCGTGTCATACTTGTAGTGTTACCTTACGGTACAACAAGTTTTTGGCGCCGTTGCCGGGGACCTTAGTTTTTGTCGATATTTAAGATGTTGAGATTATTGCTAGATTAGGTTTTTATTTACTGTTGTTTTTTTTATTTACTGCTTATTTTATGTTTCTTGAAATCACTTGATCTGTTTACTTTGCATGCACAGGAGTCTTAGGTCAGGAGCACTTGTACCATTGGATCCTGAAATTAATAAAACACTGAGAGTGCGTAGAAAGTTGAGATTAGAAGAGACATCACAAGAAGAACTGCAAGAACAATCCCAACTAGAGATACAAGAAGAAATATTCGAGATGGGAGACAATCAGAATCATCAGATAACACTTAGGGACTATGTAGCCCCTAATCATCATGAAATTCGTTCTAGTATTGCTAGGCCAGCAATTGAGGCCAACAATTTTGAGATTAAGCCTAGTTTCATTGCAATGTTTCAACAAGATCAATTTGGAGGATCTCCACTGGAGGATCCCAACCAACACTTGGCCTTATTTCTTAACCTATGCAATATTGTTAAGATGAATGGTGTTCCTAACGACACATTTAGACTAAGACTTTTTCCTTTTTCTCTCAGGGACCGGGCAAAGACATGGCTTAATTCACACCCAGCCGGTACCTTCACCACTTAGAACCAACTGTCAAATTCCTTCTTGAACAAATACTTTCCCCCAAGGAAGACACTTGAATTGAGGAACCAAATTATAAACTTTCAACAAAGAAGTGGGGAGTCGCTCAGTGAGGCCTGGGAAAGATTCAATGAACTGCAGCACCAGATGAAGCCTTCAGACTGCTAGAGGAAATGGCAGAAAACCATAATCAATGGACTGCTAAGGGAGGAGTAATTTACAAGCCTTCTCAAGGTAAGGGTGAAAGTGATGAAATACGCTCCTTAGCAGAGAAGGTAAATTTTTTGCGTAGTAAGTTAAATTCCATGCAAACTGCTTCTGTTTCTGCTATTACTTGTGAAAATTGTGGTATTGATGGTCATACTGCTGAATATTATGGAATTGTTGATCAGGGTAATGAGCATGTGAATGACATAGGGAATTATAATCAAGGTAGACCTAATGATCCCTATTCTAACACATATAACCCTGGATGGAGAAATCACCCCAACCTTTCATGGAAAAACAATAACAATGTAGGGGGAACACTGAAAACAAAGGATACCAAAGACCAACTCAGAACTTTAATCAAAATCAAAACCAAAATCAGAATTCAAATATAGAATCCATGTTTGAAAAACTTATGGCCAGTCAAAATCAGCAAAATAGAAAAATTGATGATTTTATGTCTGATACAAGGGAATACATGGCAAGGCAAGAAAAACAAAATGAGGAATTTAAAGAAAATTTTCATCAAATTAACTCTAGACTGGATAGAGTAGAAGCCCACAACAAAATTCTTGAAAATCAAATTGCACAACATGCTAGTGTACCTTACAGACCCCTTGGGAAATTGCCTGCAAAACCTGAGATAAACCCTAGGGAGCACAGTAATGCCATCATGACTAGAAGTGGGAAACAACTAGGAGAACCTAGAGGGAGGTTTGAAAACACTGAAGAAAGGCTTAATGATAATAAAGAGAATTGGAGATAGGAGAATCTTCTTCACATGAGAAACCCCAAACTTGTTTATCACCTCAAAAGAGTGATGAACCAAAAGGGGAGGAATCGTGTGAGAAAGACAACCCTAACCCTAATTTTCCTGCTCCTTACTAGCCACCTATACCTTTCCCTCAAAGGTTAGTTCAACATAAACTAGATAAAAAGTTTGGCAAATTTCTTGAAATCCTGAAAAAGCTTTATGTTAACATTCCTTTTACTGAAGCTATTACTGAAATGCCATCTTATGCCAAATTTTTAAAGGAAATTTTGTTAAATAAAAGAAAATTAGATGATTATGGCACATGCACTGTTATTTTAACTGAAGATTGTAGTACTATCATACATAACAAACTGCCACCTAAACTGAAAGATCCAGGTAGTTTTTCTGTACCTTGTTCGATTGGCACCCTATCTTTTGACCGAGCCTTATGTGACCTCGGTGCAAGTGTGAGTCTAATGCCCCTTTCTACTTACAGGAAACTAAATCTTGGAGAGCTAAAGCATACATCCATATCCTTACAGCTTGCGGATTCATCGGTAAAGTATCCTGTAGGCATATTAGAGAATGTCCCTATACAAATTGGTAAGTTTTTCATTCCTGCATATTTTGTAGTGTTAGACATGGAGGTAAATTCTAGAAATCCTATCATTCTGGGTAGACCTCTATTGGCCACAGCTAAAGCTAACATTGATGTGAAAGAAAGAAAGATTACCTTAGACATATGTGACAACAAGATTGAATTTAATCTTAATGATACATTGAATAAACTTTCAAACTCAGGATCTTGTTGCAGCGTTGAAATATTTAATGATGAAATTCATGATGTTTCAAGTTTGTTTGAGGAGACCCCAAATAATTAATCTAACAATCTTTTTGAGGGTATTGATGAGAAATTGCAGAAGAAGAAAAAGCCAAAGAGGAAGAGAAGAAGAGAAGTCTCTAGATTGATTGAGAAAATAGAAAGAATTCTGAGCAGATTTGGATACTGTTTCAAGATCGAGCCTTATGTTGTAAAATCAGAGTTGAGATCTAGGAATTCACGATCAAACCCGAGTGTTAAAGGGTCAAGCTAATGACCTTTAAATTAGCGCTTCTTGGGAGGCAACCCAAGCTTTCTAACCCTTATTTTAGTTTTATTTACCTTGATTTTTTGCTTAGGACTAATTTTTATTTTATTTTTGTAGGTTTTTCGTGATTTGGAGCAAAATACGTCAGTACTGTAAAGGATTTTACGGTACCATATTTCAGTCTGCTTACGAACAGAAAGCTGCGACGAAATTACGGTACGACCGTAAAGGATTGCACGGTACCGTATTTCTGATCCAAAATCAACCCGTGTGTTCTTTCGTTTTTACGGCACTACCATGAGGTATTTTACGTGCTGTATTTTCTGAAATTTTGTTTTTCAATTTTCTAAAAAAAAAGAAAAAAATAAAATCTTTACTACTTGAATTTTACGACGGTACCGTAAAGCATTTTACGGTACGGTATTTTTGATGTCATTTCGAATAAAATGTTGCCGAGATGTTACGGCGGTACCGTAAACTTCTTTACGGTACCGTATTTTGCTTCGTTTTCAAATAGAGTGTTTTAACGATTTTACGGCAGTGTCGTAAGGTATTACACTACCGTATTTTGCTTTCTGTACACGAATCCTGTACCGTATTTAGGGTTTCTACCGGGCCATTTTTAGGGTTTTTACCCTCGATCTCGCTCGTTCTTGCACCGTTTTCGGATCTCTAACATTGTCCGGACACCTGAGGACGCCGGCGACCCTTTCTGTTCAATCTTCATCATCGATTAGGTAACTGATTCTCCGATTTTACTGCTTTGACGAGTTTTCACAAAGTTTCGCCCCTTTCACTCGTTCTCGATCGACTCGCAACTATTTTGAGCGATTTATGTTTCTATTTACTCGTTAGGGAATGAGTTATCGATTCTGTGCTATTTGAAAAGAATTTGAACCAATTTCTGTAACCGATTTGAGCTGAAATGCAACGTGCACGATTCAAAATTACTGTTCATTGACATTTTGAGTTCTAGCATGAGATTTAAAATAGATTTTTGCTTCTACCCTGTTGATGATTAACGCTACTGATGATGTTGAAAGAATAGTCCATGCTTATCATATTGTATTGAGATTAAGATTACATGCATGATTCTACCCTGTTTTTTTTCACTCTGTTCTATATGCTAGTGGAATAAGCTGATTGAATGCACTAACCAGATTTAAACTGCTATATCATTATTTGTATGCTTTGAATGATAAGTTTGCAGCTTGAGTCCATGGAACCAAGTACAAAAGCAATTACACCAAGGAGAAGGGGAAAGCCCCTGCAGAAACTCCTCAACCTCAGAATTCCCAATGGGATTATTCTTAGGAATGGAATGCAAGAGGCTAGATACTACAAGCTGGTGTGAGAGATTCAGAGACTATGCGATCTGATGATGATGAGTAGAGGCTTTGTGTGTATTATCTTGCCTTACCTTTTTACTGTACTATGGTTTTCTTTATCTCACTGTTGTTTCATATGATGAAGGGAAGGATGATGCTTCCATGACTGCCACCACTGCATATTGTTATTCTCATTCGATATGGTTGTATTATGATGATGATATTGATTTTTACTGTTTCGATGGGGTTGTATGATATTTTGATATTCTGATGTTTGATATGATATACATGGTGATATATTTTTGATGATTTGATATTGTAAAGATGATGATGAGTTCACTCTTGATTTATACTGTTGATAACTTGAATGATTGATGATCTCAAATTCATGATTGAAGATATAGCCCTATCATGTCAAATTTATTTCTTTAATACATATTTGTCTATTGAAATATGACATTGATTGATGCATAAAATTTTGGGTAGATATATTATTTGAGGAATAAAATTTAAAGGTGAAACTTCTCTTTTGAATAAAATGAGTATATTAGTATGATTTGAGAATTTAAATCAATTGATCAACCTAGTTGAGGCTTAGTCTATTTTTGCTATTTGTTGGGAAATAAGAATCCAAGATCCATAAAAATAGTGAGGGACTCCCCTACTTGGCACTATGTAAAATTGATAGTGGTACCTAAGACATGGGTCGAAGTCTAAACATGAAAAATAATGAGAGAGAAGAAGAATAAGACTCATCTGCTTGGCACTGTGTAAAATTGACAGTGGTACCGAAGAAAGAGTTGAAGTCAAAAATAAAAACTATGTGTCTTTGTGGATACATGCCATCTATGCAGAAAAATAACAAAATGCATAAAAAAGGAAAAAAAAAATTTGTGTAGAAAAAGATCTTGGAGACCTAATTCTTGTAAACAAAAACCATGATATATTTAAATTGATATTGGGTGAAATCAAGAGATTGAAAATTCTATTTATTATACAGTTGCAAAGTTTTATTTGATTGAGTTGTGAATCTAGAAAATTGAATTATGAAGATGATATGTTTACTTGAATTTTTGTAAATCAATTGATAGAATTTTTCATTGACAAGTTGTATTTTAGAAATTTATTGAGTATGAAAAGGTTATTCTTTCAATCAAATTTTGATTTCAAATTCTGATTTTTGCTTGAGGACAAGCAAGGTTTGAGCCTTATGTGTTTGATGACACCGAAATATATAGTATATTTTGCATCATTTTAGATACCTTTTCATGCTAAATCGAGGATCTTTTTACTTGTTTTTATGCTGAATCCATCAAATATTGCAAAGTCTTCTTCTATTTTAGTTTTTCATATTTTTCAGACAAAAAGGCACTATTTTAGGCGTTTTCAAGCAAAATCAAATATATAGAAGAGTTCTCATCATCAATAAGAAGTCACCCAACAAATTTCACGCAAATCGAGGCAAGGAACCCAAAATACGGCAGTGCCGTAAGGGATTTTACGGTACCGTATTTTTCACGGCTATCGTATTATCGAAATCACGGCCGTATTTTGGTGATTTTCCAAATAGAAGGTTTTTGCGAAAATACGGCACTACCGTAAGGATTTACACGGCCGTATTTTAGGGCACTTTCTGAACAGAAACTTTTGCCGAAATTACGGCACTGCGGTAACCTAGTTTACGGGCCGTATTTTGAAGCATCTTTAGAACAGAAAGTTGCCCTAAAATTACAGCACTGCCGTAAAGAATTACACGAGCTGTATTTCCCCGACGAATTCGACCAGAGAGTTCAGCCGATTTTACGGCACGACCGTAAACAAAATTACAGTGCCGTATTTGCCAGCTATTTCATAACAGAACGATCGATGGATTTTACGGCAGTGTAGTAAGATATTACACTGCCAAATAACGGTGTTTGAACGCGATTCCCAGGTCAATCCTCATGCCTGATCTTTGCGGAGATTCATGAGGGCGATCCAGGGCTTTATATTCAAAGCTGTAAGAAGCAAAAAGAGAGCTTTGGAGGGGAGGATTAACGAGACACCAGAAGCCTCAAACTTGGTTAACTATCGAGGGAGAATTCGGAGTACACGCCACAGCCTAGGGTTTCGCCACCACATTCAATCCAGACGATCTCCGGCCGTGATTCTTCTATTGAAGCATCGCCTGGTGAAGGAGACGACGTGCCAGAAGTTTCAGATAGAAAGGAGACAAATTGGAGGAGAAATCAGAGGAAGAAGGATCGCCACCACTGTTCACGCCTTCTTTTGCAAAATACGGCTGTGAAATACTTCACAGCCGTGCCGTATTTTCTAAAAACTCTTCCTTTTGTTAATTTTCGATTTTCTGAAATTATGGAATATTGTATTTCCTTCACCATGATAGCTTTAATTACTCTTGGGACATGGGGAAGTAATTCACTTAATTTGCAATGACTAGATAACTGATTTTTATATATTTCGTTGCTTTTAATCTTAACATGATGATTTTGCTCATGTGATAATTGTGCTTAGACTCTCTTTAAATTCATGTTATTAATTATGTTCTTAGAATTTTCGCTTGAGACCGAAAGGTAATTGCTTGAGAATTTGGAACCCTAGAATTGCATGTGAGGAACCCTTCCTTAGGTTTGATCCAACTTGATCTGTTCTAGTAAAATTACTGCCATGATTATAACATGAATCTATAGATCGAGTCTATTTGTCAAACCAGGAGATCTTGCACGAAAGTGAGAATCGGAACGTTGGAGATCTATGAATAAAACTAGTGTCAAGGCTTGGATGCACGAAAGTGATCCTTGAGTTTCCGCTAGAGATTGTCAACCTAGAATTCGGATGCACGAAAGTGATCCTTGAGTTCATAGATTGATAATTTGCTTATCTTCAGCGTTGGGACAAATCTTGCGCAAAAGCGAAGATAAATCCCTGCGTGATTGTTTGCACGAGAGTGAAACAATCTTTTATTAGGTAAATCGTATCTTCATCATGATAAAATTAAACCGACGAAATCCTTATTCTTATCTAGTCATAAGAGTTAAGTGAACGAAACCCTAGTCCCAGCTTTCACTCTTGCAGTTTTCTTTTGTGTCTTTGAGATATTTGCTTAACTTTCATTTGATTGCCTAGATAGCGAAAAATTAATTATTTAGTACTTGACAACGTAGGTCCCTGTGGATTCGATACTTTCTTTATTACTTCATGTACCCGTGCACTTGCGGGATCACAACAAGTTTTTGGCGCCGTTACCAAGGATTAGTCCAAGGTACACGCGTGTCATACTTGTAGTGTTACCTTACAGTACAACAAGTATCAAACTCACACAATCATGGTCAAAGGTGTAAAATGATAGATTCAAGAGACCACATCGAATAGATATCTCAGTGAGTGATATATCTAAAGCAAATCAAAGATGCAACCATATGAAATAATCATGAACACAAGAGAGTGCAAACGATACTCACAAAACTATATAGCAAGCTCTGACCAAAATACATAAGGCTCAGACCAAAAATAATGTCAGGCAGATGCTGCAAGGTCCAAAGATGTGTCTTTTGAAAATTTTTCCTGCACAATTTAAGATACATAAGGCTCAGTCTAAAAATAGTCGCTAAAAATAATAATGATTAAAATAATTTTCTCAAAGGAGAATCAGAGATGTCGCCAGAGGTCTGAAGAGGATGCCGGTGGAGGCGAGAAGCAGAGGTGGAACAGATGCTAGCTGAAAAGCTACTAGCAATGATGGTGATGGTGCCGACAGTAGAGTGAGTAATCTCTAGTGGCTTGCTAGAGACTACAGTCCTGGAGGTGAGATCATCAGCCGGTGGGTGCCAGAAATAAAGCTGCATAGATAAAAAAAAATCAGTTACAAATAAAGAGTCTGCTGCATAAATAAATAAAATCAATAGATTAAGAGGTAGTAGAAGAAGTAAAAATCTGCATATAGTATAATCCAGTGTCGACGGCTGGATACAGTGATGTCAGAGGCAGACACAGTGGTAGCTAGAGGTGGAAGACAGTTGCTTTTGAAGATTTCTGAATCTGGAGGCAAAATAAGCTATAACATGTAGAAAGCAAGTAGAGCAGCAACTAAATTTTTTTTATGAAAAGCAGCCATACCCAAAAATAAGATTTAATGATCCAAAAAGAAAATGGACAGAACCATGTAATAGAATGAAACTCGTTCTTTTCAGGTGTATGAAAATTGAAGGATCAAAATCTGTCAATAATTTAGGGCGTTAGTGGAAAAAAGGCTAATTAAATTACAAAACTGCAAAAACTGCACAAAAGTTAATTAGAATCAAAAAGTTGCTATGTGTCATAGAATTGTCAGAAAATATTTTCATGAAAATAACTCATCCACGGGATAGAATGACACACAAACTTCATATTCCATGTGAAAAATCCGGGTTTCAAGTCACCGAAGCATCTCAAATACTTGCAGCAAAAGTGCTAATCAAATTAGTCAAGAAAAAACTACTGCAGAAATTAATCAGAATCGAAAAGCTGCTATGTGTTTTAGAATGATCCATGGACTTTAAAATTCAGAAAAAATATTCAGATGATAGACAAAGATGAGTACTTTGTGATGGTGCCAAAGATCAAAAATTTTCCCAACCCGGTTTCTTAAAATTGATGCGAGAAAACACCTAATTAGATAAGCAGAATGCAGCTTTAGAATTACGGGCGTAATATCCTTTACGGCAGTGCCGTAGTAATGTACAAAAAATATCGGGCCAGAAATATCCAAAAAATATGGTACCGTAAAAACCAATACGGTACTGCCGTGAAATCAGTCACAGATATTTCTTTTTTCAAAAATTACACCCGTAAAAAACATTACGGCACTACCGTAATTTCGATGAAAACCACAGAAATTCTCGGGTAAAAATTCAGCGAAAATACGGTACCATAAAAATTTTTATGGTAGTACCGTAAAAGCAATAAAACCTTCGGGTCAAAAATCTGCAAAAGTACGGTACCGTGAACAAGAATACGGTAGTGCCATAAAACTCTAAAAACTCTCGAGAAATAAAACTGTAGAATTACGGTACCATAAACAACAATACGGTACCGCCATAATATGCTAAAAACTCTCGAATGAAATCAGATAAAGATTACGGCACCGTAAAGTAGATTACGGCAGTGCCGTAGTTTGCGCAAAATTTGATTTTACCTACAAAAAGAAAAGAAAAATTAATTCTAAAAATAAACTAAAATAAAAGAAACTAAACTAAGTGATAATGCTTGGGTTGCGTCCCAAGAAGCGCTATTTTTAGGTCCATAGCTTGACTAGAACTCAAAAATCATAGTGAAATAGGTGAATTAGTACAAAAGTAAAGAGCAAACAATTTTCCGCATTTCCTTTGTCCAGAAATTTTAGCCACTAATCCAAAAATCCAGAATTGCATATAAATCACAATCAAAGTGGCTTCCATAAATATGCAGAAATCAAAATCAAAATTTTCAATGATTTTCCTATGTTTGTTAGAGAGCAAAATCATAAGTCCTTTCTTCAGATTTATATTTTCAATGGCTATAGGACTTTGATCAAAAAATATAAGCATTGGATCATCAAAATAAACTCATGTTGCTTCTCAACTCCATATGCTCACTTAATGACGGCCTTAGACTTAAGCGCCCTGTAAATTGACACACACACAAGTGCTGGCAGTCACAAGTAAAGGGCACTAGACATATGCCCAAAACCCTAATACAGATATCAACAACTACACAGCGAGCGAGCTCCTTGCACAAGCACGGCACTTGCACAAGTCACAAGCTAAACACACCGGACAATATAATCACAACCCCTCCAAGGACACAACCTCGGGTATGAGCAGAATATCTCTTCCAATGTGGATAGAGATACTAACAATAAGCTATCAACACTACTCAATGAAACATGAGGTTCATACAATGTTTATACAAGTTAATAACTCAAAGCAAGTAAAGTATACCACTCCAACTGCTAAGCTTGTTGGGGTATGCCCTTAAGGCTAATGTTTGAGGCCTTGGGATTGTATCAGTATTATGTATAAACTTTTATGTTTATAAAGGCATGGTTGTTATTCAGGTTGTTACATTGTCTGCTGCAATAAGTGTACTTCTGAATAATGTCTCAATACTGTTCAGCTAGGCTGACATGCAGTAAAGTCCTTAGTCGATATATCTTGGTGAACATGAGACAGCCTTGATTTGGTTAAGACTAATATGTGTTCTAATCTTATAGGATGCTTCGAGCATGGAATAAGATGTAGACTCATGGGTACATTGGATGTACTGGACAGACCCTACTAGGTTATTCAATTGCTTGTCACAATGTGAATAATCCTTGAATGCGACAAGTGGCACATTTCCTCTGACTTGAGATCACTTGTGTTTTCTAAATGATGATTGTCATTGTTTTGAGGTAGTTCAATATCATTTGAAACATAATGATTATAGACTATCTTGGATGGTGAGCTTGAGTCAGGTTAGGGCACTAGTGATAGACATAGGATTGCCGTCTCCTTGTTTAAGGAGTGTGATGTTCTAAAGGGGCCCCCTGGATGAGATGATTGAGAAAAGAGTATGGCCATACCCAGGTGACTATGTTCATCTGATCTAATCATGCTCATCATATTGGAGTTACAAGCTTGACACGCTTGTCCAATAAGAACATCCAGTGGCAAAGGAAAGATGCATGCCTTGTGAATTGGATTCACACTTGTGCTGTGGTTTGGGTGTAGTCTTGGAAGACTCTTTCCTTTATATCGGGAGACAGTGATGTGTTGCTAGATACCCCTCACTGATCGTGATAACGTGAGTTATCGTTACCGACATTTAAAGGAAACCCTCAGGGTCGCACAATTTGATGATATGGCTTACTTAAGTCATATCGTGTGGACTGAATTATTCAGGTTCAGTTTAAAGGGATTTAATCTCTGATTGTAAGTGAGATCTGGTCTGATCATGTTTGATTGATTAGGGCTTGAGATTGGTAAGCTTCGATTGAGAGAATGGATGCTGGATCGGTGAGATCAGGAGCATCAAGAGATCGACGGTCAGATCAAGAGCTTTAGGGTTTATTGTGGTCTGGACTGATTGCTTGGTTTGTTTGGTTATTGAACCAAATCAATTTGAACCAGCTCATTGGTTGAGCGTATGGTTCAATCTAAGAGGAGTTTGCGATTGGGTAAACCCATGATCGCATTTGGAGGTGAGGCTTTCTATTTTTAGAAAGCATGATCACTTACGTGATTCGGCGCTTGCATTTGAGTATTCGGCGCTTGCATTCTCGTGTGGAGAAGTGTAGACGACAAGAGGAAATATTCGGCCAAGCAAGGTGATCTCTCCCCTTTCCATTCGGCAAGACAATCTTGGAGCCTTGCTAGCACAAGGAGCACCCAGGAAGAGTAGGCGACATCAATTGTGTGCGTCACCTTAGGAGAAGGAGCATTTGCGCCTTTCCTTCCAAGACACCATCTAAGCCATGGCAATGGTAAGAATCGCTTCTCATTGAAAGTTGAATATATTACATGCTATGCGATCCTTTTAGAAACCCTAGATTCCGCTAGAGTTTTTGTTGCGCCTCCTATTAGGGTTTCGCCCCCCCTTGTGGGGACCCCCTTTCAATTGGTATCAGAGCCAAGTTATAGCATGATAATATGTTTGCTTTCTTTGTGATCCTATGTATAGATCTATAAGTTACATGCGATAGTTGTGGTTGGCGAATTTTACATGCTTGATAGAGATGTTTTTTCTCCTTGGCGCATGTTTCTTGTTGGCGCATATTGTATGTTTTCTCAAAAACTTATATTACATGCGCGACTCATTATAGATCTAAGGCCCTGCTTTAAACCCTTAGACGGGTTATTAGGGTTGAAGTCATCCCCTAGGTTAGATCCAGACAGTCTGATCAGACCATCTGACAGCCTTGATGGGTTGACCAGATAGCACCTGTGCGTTAGCACCTGGTGGCTATAGGTCGACTGCAGACAGGCGTGTAGCGATGTCTGATTGAGACGACTAGTGAACACACATGAGTTAGGCCCGGGGTCACACCCGCTTGCCAGATCTCATGAGGGTTGTTCGGCCCTGGCGCTTGCATGGTTGACCTTTTGGTCGACTCAAGTCAGTTAGGACTTGGTGCATGCAAGGGCAGTGGATCTGACTAGGTTGGATGAGTGGATCCCTAGTAATGGACCGTTGTAAGGTTGTAGGGCAAATAAGGAAATTAAAATTGATGCCTATGGGGTTTTCAAAATTTAATTTTCATGATTGGATCACATGTTGATTGATGTCTATGTATGTTTATTTATTCTTATGTGGGCTGCCCATGTTAAATGTGTGCTGTGCTGGGGCCTGCGTGCCTGGAAATTAAAGTTGTAAATTAATTATTGTGATCTGTGTATCACATTGTATTTAATTTATAAAGTGTAATTGACCTGCGTGTCAATCTTGTCTAGATAGATTAATTTGTAAGTTAATCAGACAAGAGCACAGAGCACACTTGGCAGAGGCGCATGCAGCAGTGGCTTGACCAGGTGGGAGGTCCAGGGTTCGACTCTGGGACCAGGCGCATTTTCCCTGGTAGGCGCACCTGAGCTGCAGATGGCGCTTGGGCCCTGGTTTGGGCCAAATGAGCAGCTAAAAGACCCATGAAGAAAAGCAAGTGAAGACTTAAGTTAATTAAGGTCTTACTTAGGCTATGGGCTTTTACCACATAAGATCCATGCTCTCTTTTATTGTTTAAATAAGTAGAATAGCATGATTTATTTATCTTCTGCTATCACCATAGGAATTGCATGATAGTGAAGAAGATAAAAGACCGTTAAAATCCAACGCTAAAATATCAAGCTCGTATGCCTTCTGACGCGAAACCTCACTGTTCTGATTATCGTTGGAGCCGTGTTGTACCCACTCAGTGGGCACGTCCATCTATCTTCAGACGGTGCGGGATTACACCTGCGTGTTACAGAGAAGGGATTTATCGCTTCTCGTTGCTCAGCATAGCACGTGGTGGTCCAGGGAGTAGGTCGGGTCAGCTTGGCCATGCAGGCTACATATGTGGCGCATATGGTAGCACATGGAGGCAGCCATCTGTGGGGTCAGAGACTGTGTTGTACCAACTCAGTTGGCACAGTTGGCTGGATTGCCTAGATGAAGGGGAATCGCACGGGTTGGCGATTGGCTGGGACAGCCTACCAGAGATTAGTGCTTGTACTCTCTGTGCATCTTATCTCGCCTGAGCGGGACGCGGAGACCAAGTATGAAATCTGGATCCCATCTCACTAAAAGAGTTCTACTCTTTCGGGCTGTTTTGCTGGATTTTTCAGCCGGATAAAATAGTGAGAAAAAGAATCCTTCTTAAGTCCTGATTGATTCTTGACATTGATACTGACCTTGCTGTTCTTGCATTGTTGTAGATACCTACAGCAACGAACACCATGAACTTCAATGTGCGATCCCTACTGGAAAGGGAGAAGTTTGCTGGGCCGAACTTCTCAGACTGGTTCGGACACCTTAAGATTGTTCTTAAGGCAGAGAGGAAACTGTATGTCCTCGAGACGGCAATACCGCCTCAGCCCGCTCCGAACGCCGCAAGGGCGGTTCGGGAAGCCTATGAAAAGCACGTCAATGATAGCATTGATGTCGCTTGCCTGATGCTAGCGTCTATGATGCCACCGCTGCAGCGTCAGCATGAGGATATGTCGGCTATAGAGATTATACCGAACCTCAAGATGCTGTATGCTGCACAGGCGAGGACTGAACGCTATAATTTGACCAAGCTTTTCTTTCAGAGCAAACTGGCTGAAGGGAGCCCAGTGGGAGCTCACGTGCTCAAGATGATTGGGCACAAGGAGGCTCTAGAGAAACTGGGGCATACCATCAATCAGGAGCTTGCTGTAGACATTATTCTGCAGTCTCTCCCGCCCTCTTTCGATGCGTTCATTATTAACTTTAATATGAACAAAATCGACTGTACTCCGGCAGAGCTGCTGAATATGCTCTTAACTACTGAGGAGACTCTGAAGGGAAAGCCTTCGACCTCTGTCCTAATGGTTCCTTCTAGGAATAAGAAGAAGGGGAAGAAGGGCAAGGCCCCTGTCAAGAGTTACAGCAAGGCTCTGAAGCAAAAGGTTAAGCGGTCAAAGGAATACAGATGTTTCCACTGTGGCCAGCTGGGTCACTGGAAAAAGGACTGTAAAGCGCTCCAAGGAGATAAGAAGGGAAGCTTTGCTTCTGGCTCAGGTATTTATGTGATGGAAGTCATAATATCCTCTTCTTCTATTTCATGGGTGTTGGACACTGCATGTGGAGTTCACATTTGTTCAAATGTACAGGAACTCAAGAGAAGAAGGCAGGTGGGACAGCATGAGGTGGATCTACGAGTTGGAAACGGGGCATGGGTTGCTGCTGTTGCTGTAGGAGACTATTTCATCTCTTTGCCATCTGGGCTTGTATTAGAACTAAACAGTTGTTACTTTGTTCCCAGCATTACTAAAAATATTATCTCCATTCCTGCTCTTGTCAGGAAGGGATTTTCCTTTGAATGCAATATTTCAAAGTGTGTTTTATCTTTTGATAATATTGTTTATGCAACTGGTTCAATTAACAATGGGTTATTCATATTGGACATGGAATGTTCTATACAAAATGTTGATATTAAGAAAGCCAAGTATGCTGATGACAGCACCTTGCTATGGCATAGTCGTTTAGGCCATATTAACAAGAAGCGCATTAAGCGGTTGCATGATCATGGACTGCTGGGATCATTCTCCTATGAGGAGATTGATACATGCAAGGCTTGTTTAATGGGTAAAATGACGAAGCCACCTTTTCCTAACAAAGGTCAAAGGGCTTCAGGTTTACTTGACCTTATACACAGTGATGTGTGTGGGCCATTTAGTAAACATGCCAGAGGTGGCTATCAGTACTTCATTACCTTTACTGATGATTTCAGTAGATATGGGTATGTCTATCTGATGAGACATAAAAGTGAATCTTTTGACAAGTTCAAAGAGTTCAAGAATGAAGTACAGAATCAGCTAGGCCGAAATATCAAGGCACTTCGTTCTGATCGAGGTGGAGAATACTTGAGTCATGCGTTTACTGACTATCTAAAGGAGTGTGGGATTATCTCACAGCTCACTCCGCCAGGAATACCGCAATGGAATGGTGTGTCCGAGAGGAGAAATAGAACGTTACTTGATATGGTTCGTTCTATGATGAGTCAGGCTACTCTTCCATATTCCTTTTGGGGATTTGCACTGGAGACAGCTGCAAAGGTACTAAACCGAGTGCCATCCAAGGCAGTTTCTAAGACTCCATATGAATTATGGTATGGGAAACAGCCGAGCTTGACATTTATCAGGATCTGGGGCTGCGAAGCTTATGTCAAAAAGCTCGCCTCTGGGAAACTGGAGAGCAGATCTGAGAAATGTATCTTTGTCGGTTACCCTAAGGAAACTAAGGGTTATTATTTCTTCGATCCCAAAGAGAACAAGGTGTTTGTTGCTCGGACGGCCATATTTCTTGAGAAGGAGTTTCTTCTGCAAGAGGCCAGTGGGAGAGAAATAAAACTGGATGAGAATCCAGAGGAAGGACAAAGTAGTCAAGCGCAGTTGGATGAGCCTGAGCCGGTAGAACAGGTTATTGAACAACCTGAGGCTCAGATATCACGGGAACCGCAAAGATCGGGAAGGATCCGTCGACAGCCTGAGCGCTATGACGGAGTCTACATCATTGATAATGATGAACCCCTCACTTATGCGGATGCGGTCAGTGGACCGGAGTCAGCGAGATGGCTTGAAGCTATGCGCGCCGAGATGGACTCCATGTCAGATAACCAAGTCTGGGATTTGGTTGATCCGCCTCCGGGAGTTATCCCTATAGGCTGTAAATGGATCTTCAAGAAGAAGATTGACATGGATGGTAACGTGGTTACCTATAAAGGCAGGCTAGTTGCGAAAGGTTTCAAACAAATCTACGGGATAGATTATGATGAAACTTTCTCACCTGTAGCCATGTTTAAGTCTATTCGGATTCTTTTCGCGATAGCAGCATATTATGATTATGAGATCTGGCAAATGGATGTGAAAACAGCTTTCCTGAATGGAAATCTGGATGAGGATGTGTATATGACACAACCAGATGGTTTCACTAATCCATCAGATCGTCATAAAATATGCAAGTTAAAGAAGTCCATTTATGGACTTAAACAAGCATCTAGGAGCTGGAATATTCGTTTTGATGAATCAGTCACTGAATTTGGTTTCATCAAGAACGAGGATGACCCGTGTGTATATAAGAGGTTTAGTGGGAGCGTGATTACTTTCCTAGTCCTCTACGTCGATGATATCTTGATCATTGGAAATGACATTCCTGAAATGCATGGGGTTTAGGCATGGTTAAGAAAGTGTTTCCCGATGAAAGATCTAGGAGAAGCAGCCTATGTATTAGGTGTGAAGATCTACAGGGATAGATCTAAGAGGCTTCTCGGGCTGTGCCAGAGTACTTACATCGATAAAGTCCTGGAGCGATTTCATTTAGAGAATTCTAAACGAGGATATCTTCCAGTCAGACATGGTCTGAATCTTTTGAAGAGTCAGTGTCCACAAACACAGACTGAGAAAGATGAAATGGACAATACGCCTTATGCTTCGGCTATTGGATCCATTATGTATGCGATGTTGTGTACTCGCCCAGACGTCGCTTACGGGTTAAGCGTGACCAGTCGGTTCCAAAGTAATCCAGGTCAGGCACACTGGATTGCAGTCAAGAACATTTTAAAATATCTTCGGAGGACCAAAGATATGTTCTTGATATATGGTGGTCAGGAAGAACTTGTTGGGGTATGCCCTTAAGGCTAATGTTTGAGGCCTTTGGGATTGTAATAAGTATCATGTAATAAACTCTTGTGTTTATAAAGGCATGGTTATTATTCAGGTTGTTACCTTGTCTGCTATAATAAGTGTACTTCTGAATAATGTCTCAAAGCTGTTCAGCTAGGCTGACAGGCTATATGTCCTTAGTCGAGATATCTTGGTGAACCTGAGACAGCCTTGATATGATTGAGACTAATATGTGTGCTAATCTTATAGGATGCTTCGAGCATGGAATAAGATGTAGACTCATGGGTACATTGGATGTACTGGACAGACCCTACTGGGATATTCCATTGCTTGTCACAATGTGAATGATCCTCGTAAGCAGCAAGTGGCACATGTCCTTTGACTTGAGATCACTTGTGTTTCTAAATGATGATTGTCATTGTTTTGAGGTAGTTCAATATCATTTGAAACATAATGATTATAGACTATCTTGGATGGTGAGCTTGAGTCAGGTTAGGGCACTTGTGATAGATAAAGGATTGCCGTCTCCTTGTTTAAGGAGTGTGATGTTCTAAAGGGCCCCCCCTGTATGAGAAGATTGAGATAGTGTATGGCCATACCCAGATGACTGTGTTCATCTGATCTAATCATGCTCATCGTATTGGAGTTACAGGCTTGACATGCTTGTCCAATAAGAACATCCAGTGGCAAAGGAAACATGCATGCCTCGTGAGTTTGATTCACACTTGTGCTATGGTTTGGGTGTAGTCTTGGAAGACTCTTTCCTTTATATCGGGAGACAGTGATGTGTTGCTAGATACCCCTCACTGATCGTGATAACGAAAGTTATCGTTACCGACATTTAAAGGAAACCCTTAGGGTCGCACAATTTGGTGATATGGCTTGCTTAAGTCAGATCGTGTGGACTGAATTGTTTCGGTTCAGTTTAAAGGGATTTAATCTCTGATTGTAAGTGAGATCTGGTCTGATCATGTTTGATTGATTAGGGCTTTAGATCGGTAAGCTTCGATCGAGAGAGATGATGCTAGATCGATGCGATCAGAAGCGTCAGATGATGAATGGTCAGATCTTGGACTTTGGGGTCTAATTTGATCTAGACTTAATGCTTGGGCTGATTTGGTTTCGCTATTGAACCAAGGGTATTGAACCGGCTCATGGGTTGAGCGCATGGTTCAAGAGGGAGAAGGAGTTGCGTTTGGTTCATGGAGACATGAACGCATGAACGCATACTCTTAATGGTTGCCATTTTTGGAAAGTTCCAAAATGAAAACGCATATGCGTTCATGGCTTGAAGTCTCCCTAATGTTTTTCGGTTACACCTCTCTCTTGTTGCTTGGTGGAAACGATTTTTTGCTCTCGAGCAAGTGAGGGTGTAGACGAGAAGAGGAGGAACCGGCCAAGCAAAAGGAAGTCTTCATCTCTTCCCTACACTCGATCATTGACATCTTGGCACTTTTGCTAGCACAAGAGGTGCGCAAGTTGGGAGTCTTCATCGCCTTTGTGTGTGAACTTTTGGAGGAGATCAAAGTTGCTCTCTTCTTCCAAGCCGACCTCCAATCTATGGCTATGGTATAGATCTAAACTCATAGCTTCAAGTTGATCATATGGTTGTCATATACGATCTTTTAGAAACCCTCTTTCCGTCAGGCTTGCTAGATGCGCATGTTTAGGGTTTCACCCCCTTAATAAGGGTTTCTTTCAATTGGTATCAGAGCTAGGCTTTCGATATGATCTATATGATTCCTTTGAAGTGTTTGTGATCCATACATGTTGCGCTTACTTGATGCTTTGTTTTCATGATGCATGGTTTACATTGGCTATGTTTGCGCTTGTATCATGGTTACATGAAGTTTGCGCTCCCCCTTGAAGGGGACCCCCTAAAGTTTGCGCTCCCCCTTGAAGGGGACTCCCCTTAGATCTAAGGGTTATCAATATGCTAGATATGAGATATATCTTATGTTCTCAAGTGAAGCATGTTGTTTTGTTTGTTTGCGCATGTTCTAGATGTTTTATAAAACTTACATCTTGCGCGCCTACTTAGATCTAAGGTGCCCCTACTATAAATCCTTAGATGGGTTGATGGGGTTGAAAGCATCTTCTAGGTTAGATCCAACTAGTCTGATCAGACCATCTGACAGCCTAGATGGGTTGACCAGATAGCACCTGTGCGCAAGCACGAGGTGGCTATAGGTCGACTGCATCCAGGGCGTGTAGCGAGGTCTGGTTGAGACAACTACTGAACACACATGAGTTAGGCCCGGGGTCACACCCGCTTGCCAAAACTCATGAGGGTGGTTCAGCCCTTGGCGCATGCATGGTTGACCATTAGGTCAACACGGGTCAGTTAGGACTCGGTGCATGCAAGGGCAGAGGATCTGACTAGATGGATGAGTGGATCCCTATCAATGGACCATTGTAAGGTTGTAGAGCACATAAGGAAATTAAAATTGATACCATGGGGTTTTTCAAAAATTTAATTTCATGAATGGATCACATGTTGTTTTGATACCATATGCTTGTTTATTTAATCTTATGTGGGTTGCCCTAATGTGTGCTGTGCTGGGGCCTGCGTGCCTGGTAAATTACAAGTTAATATTATTGTGATCTGCGAATCACATTTTTTTTATTAATTTATTGTATAATTGACCTGCGAGTCAAAGCTTGTCTAGATAGATCAAAATGTTTTTGATTAGACAAGAGCATAAAGGCACACATCCTAGAGGGGCATTCACCTGGTGGCGCACCTGAGGTGCTCTTGGCGCTAGGGCCCTGGGTTGGACCAGATGAGATGCAAAAGAGCTCAAGTGAAGACTTAAGTAAAATTAAGGTCTTTCTAGGGTTCATGGGCTTTTACCACATAAGATCATGCTTTCTATTTATTGCTTATATAATTAGAATTGCATGTGTTTATCTTCTGCTATAGCCATAGGATATGCCTGATAGTAAGAAGATAAAAGACCGTTAAAATCCAACGCTAACATATCAAGCTCGTAAGCCTTCTGACGCGAAACCTCACTGTTCTGACTATCGTTGGAGCCGTGTTGAACCCACTCAGTGGGCACGTCCATCTATCTTCAGACGGTGCGGGATTACACCTGCGTGTTACAGAGTAGGGATTTATCCCTTCTCGTTGCTCAGCATAGCACGTGGTGGTCCAGGGAGTAGGTCAGGTCAGCTTGACCATGTAGGCTACATATGTGGCGCATATGGTAGCACATGGAGGCAGCCATCTGTGGGATCAGAGACTGTGTTGTACCAACTCAGTTGGCACAGTCTGCTGGATTGCCCAGATGAAGGGGAATCGCACGGGTTGGCGATTGGCTGGGACAGCCTACCAGAAATTAGTGCTTGTCATCTCTGTGCATCTTATCTCGCCTGAGCGGGACGCGGAGACCAAGTATGAAATCTGGATCCCATCTCACTAAAAGAGTGTTACTCTTTCGGACTGTTTACTGGATTTTTCAGTCAGACAAAATAGTGAGAAAAGAATCTTTCTTAAGTCCTGGATTGATTCTGAACATTGATACTAACCTTGCTGTTCTTGCATTGTTGTAGATAACTGCAGCAACGAACACCATGAGCTTCAATGTGCGATCCCTACTGGAAAGGGAGAAGTTTGCTGGGCCGAACTTCTCTGACTGGTTTGGACACCTTAAGATCGTTCTTAAGGCAGAGAGGAAACTGTATGTCCTCGAGATGGCGATACCGCCGCAGCCCGCTCCGAACGCCGCAAGGGCGGTTCGGGATGCCTATGAAAAGCACGTCAATGATAGCATTGATGTCGCTTGCCTGATGCTTGCGTCTATGACGCCACCGCTGCAGCGTCAGCATGAGGATATGTCGGCTATAGAGATTATAGCGAACCTCAAGATGCTGTATGCTGCACAGGCGAGGACAGAACGCTATAATCTGACAAAGCTCTTCTTTCAGAGCAAACTGGCTGAGGGGAGCCCAGTGGGAGCTCACGTGCTCAAGATGATTGGGCACAAGGAGGCTCTGGAGAAACTGGGGCATACCGTCAACCAGGAGCTTGCTGTTGATATTATTCTGCAGTCTCTCCCGCCCTCTTTCGATGCGTTCATCATTAATTTTAATATGAACAAAATCGATTGCACGCCGGCAGAGCTGCTGAATATGCTCTTGACAACTGAGGAAACTCTGAAGGGTAAGCCTTCAACCTCTGTCTTGATGGTTCCTTCTAGGAACAAGAAGAAGGGGAAGAAGGGCAAGGCCCCTGTCAAGAATTACAGCAAGGCTCTGAAACAGAAGGTGAAGCGGTCGAAGGATAACAGGTGTTTCCACTGTGGCCAGCTGGGTCACTGGAAAAAGGACTGTAAAGCGCTCCAAGGAGATAAGAGGGGAAGCATTGCTTCTGGCTCAGGTATATTCGTGACTTAAGTCATGTTTTCATCTTCTTCAATATCATGGGTGTTGGACACTGCATGTGGAGTTCACATTTGTTCAAATGTACAGGAACTCAAGAGAAGAAGGCAGGTGGGACAGCATGAGGTAGACCTACGAGTTGGAAACGGGGCACGGGTTGCTGCTGTTGCTGTAGGAGACTATTTCATTTCTTTACCATCTGGCATTGTATTAGAATTAAACAATTGTTATTTTGTACCAAGTATCACGAAGAATATTATCTCTATTCTTGCTCTTGTCAGGAAAGGATTTGCCTTTGAATGCAATATTTCAAAGTGTGTTTTATCTTATGATAATATTGTGTATGCAACTGGTTCAATCAACAATGGGTTATTCATGTTGGACATGGAATATTCTATACAAAACATTGATAATAAGAAAGCCAAGTATGCTGATGACAGCACCTTGCTATGGCATAGTCGTTTAGGCCATATAAACGAGAAGCGCATTAAGCGGTTGCATGATCATGGACTGCTGGGATCATTCTCCTATAAGGAGATTGATACATGCAAAGCTTGTTTAATGGGTAAAATGACGAAGTCACCTTTTTCTAAGAAAGGTCAAAGGGCTTCAGGTTTACTTGACCTTATACACAGTGATGTGTGTGGGCCATTTAGTAAACATGCCAGAGGTGGCTATCAGTACTTCATTACCTTTACTGATGATTTCAGTAGGTATGGGTATGTCTATCTGATGAGACATAAAAGTGAATCTTTTGACAAGTTCAAAGAGTTCAAGAATGAAGTACAAAATCAGCTAGGCCGAAATATCAAGGCACTTCGCTCAGATCGAGGTGGAGAATACCTAAGTCATGCATTTACTGACTATCTGAAGGAGTGTGGGATTATCTCACAGCTCACTCCGCCAGGAACACCGCAATGGAATGGTGTGTCCGAGAGGAGAAATAGAACGTTACTTGATATGGTTCGTTCTATGATGAGTCAGGCCACTCTTCCATACTCCTTTTGGGGTTTTGCACTGGAAACAGCTGCAAAGGTACTAAACCGAGTGCCATCTAAGGCAGTTTCAATGACGCCATATGAATTATGGTATGGGAAACAGCCAAGCTTGACATTTATCAGGATCTGGGGTTGCGAGGATTATGTCAAAAAGCTCGCCTCTGGGAAACTAGAGAGCAGATCTGACAAATGCATCTTTGTCGGTTACCCTAAGGAAACTAAGGGTTATTATTTCTACGATCCCAAAGAGAACAAAGTTTTTGTTGCTCGGACGGCCATATTTCTTGAGAAGGAGTTTCTTCTGCAAGAGGCCAGTGGGAGAGAAATAAAGCTGGATGAAAATCCAGAGGAAGGACAAGGTAGTCAAGCACAGTTGGATGAGCCTGAGCCGGTAGATCAGGTTATTGAACAACCTGAGGCTCAGATAACACGGGAACCGCGAAGATCGGGAAGGATCCGTCGACAGCCTGAGCGCTATGACGGAGTCTACATCATTGATAATGATGAACCCCTAACTTATGCGGATGTGGTCAGTGGACCGGAGTCAGCTAGATGGCTTGATGCTATGCGAGCCGAGATGGACTCCATGTCAGATAACCAAGTCTGGGATTTGGTTGATCCGCCTCCGGGAGTAATCCCTATAGGCTGTAAATGGATCTTCAAGAAGAAGATTGACATGGATGGTAACGTGGTTACCTATAAAGGCAGGCTAGTTGCGAAAGGTTTCAAACAAATCTACGGGATAGATTATGATGAAACTTTCTCACCTGTAGCTATGTTCAAGTCTATTCGGATTCTTTTCGCGATAGCAGCATATTATGATTATGAGATCTGGCAGATGGATGTGAAGACAGCTTTCCTTAATGGAAATCTGGATGAGGATGTGTATATGACACAACCTGAGGGTTTCACTAATCCAGCAGATCGTCATAAAATATGCAAGTTAAAGAAATCCATTTATGGATTGAAACAAGCATCTAGGAGCTGGAATATTCGTTTTGATGAATCAATCTCTGAGTTTGGTTTCATCAAGAACGAGGATGACCCGTGTGTATATAAGAGGTTTAGTGGGAGCGTAATTACATTCCTAATCCTCTACGTCGATGATATCTTGATCATTGGAAATGATATTCCTGAACTGCATGCTGTTAAAGCATGGTTAGGAAAATGTTTCCAGATGAAAGATCTAGGAGAAGCAGCCTATGTGTTAGGTGTGAAGATCTACCGGGATAGATCTAAGAGGCTTCTCGGGCTGTGCCAGAGTACTTACATCGATAAGGTCCTGGAGAGATTCCATTTAGAGAATTCTAAACGTGGATATCTTCCAGTCAGACATGGTCTGAATCTTTCGAAGAGTCAGTGTCCACAAACACAGACTGAGAAAGATGAAATGGACAATACGCCTTATGCTTCGGCTATTGGGTCCATCATGTATGCGATGTTATGTACTCGCCCAGACGTCGCTTACGGGTTAAGCGTGACCAGTCGATTCCAAAGTAATCCAGGTTTGGCGCACTGGATTGCAGTCAAGAACATTATAAAATATCTGCGGAGGACCAAAGATATGTTCTTGATATATGGTGGTCAGGAAGAACTCAGTATAGAGGGATATACTGACGCTTCGTTCCAGTCGGACCAGGATGATTTCCGATCGCAATCAGGCTATGTTTTTAGCTTGAATGGTGGAGCAGTGGTGTGGAAGAGTTTCAAACAGTCAACTGTTGCTGATTCCACAACAGAAGCCGAGTATGTTGCAGCCTCGGAAGCATCCAAGGAGGCAGTGTGGATTCGTAAGTTCGTGAGAGAACTTGGTGTCGTTCCTTCGAGTGCTGATCCTTTGGTTATCTTCTGTGATAACACTGGAGCAATCGCACAAGCAAAGGAACCACGGTCGCACCAGAAGTCCAAGCACATACAGAGACGGTTTCACTTGATCCGGGAGATCATTGATCGAGGCGAGATCAAAATATGCAAGGTTCATACAGATGACAATCTGGCAGACCCGCTTACCATGCCTCTGGCGCAGCAGAAGCATGAGCAGCACTGTAATAATATGGGTTTGAGATTTCTCAACCATTAGATTAAGTGCAAGTGGGAGATTGTTGGGGTATGCCCTTAAGGCTAATGTTTGAGGCCTTTGGGATTGTAATAAGTATCATGTAATAAACTCTTGTGTTTATAAAGGCATGGTTATTATTCAGGTTGTTACCTTGTCTGCTATAATAAGTGTACTTCTGAATAATGTCTCAAAGCTGTTCAGCTAGGCTGACAGGCTATATGTCCTTAGTCGAGATATCTTGGTGAACCTGAGACAGCCTTGATATGATTGAGACTAATATGTGTGCTAATCTTATAGGATGCTTCGAGCATGGAATAAGATGTAGACTCATGGGTACATTGGATGTACTGGACAGACCCTACTGGGATATTCCATTGCTTGTCACAATGTGAATGATCCTCGTAAGCAGCAAGTGGCACATGTCCTTTGACTTGAGATCACTTGTGTTTCTAAATGATGATTGTCATTGTTTTGAGGTAGTTCAATATCATTTGAAACATAATGATTATAGACTATCTTGGATGGTGAGCTTGAGTCAGGTTAGGGCACTTGTGATAGATAAAGGATTGCCGTCTCCTTGTTTAAGGAGTGTGATGTTCTAAAGGGCCCCCCCTGTATGAGAAGATTGAGATAGTGTATGGCCATACCCAGATGACTGTGTTCATCTGATCTAATCATGCTCATCGTATTGGAGTTACAGGCTTGACATGCTTGTCCAATAAGAACATCCAGTGGCAAAGGAAACATGCATGCCTCGTGAGTTTGATTCACACTTGTGCTATGGTTTGGGTGTAGTCTTGGAAGACTCTTTCCTTTATATCGGGAGACAGTGATGTGTTGCTAGATACCCCTCACTGATCGTGATAACGAAAGTTATCGTTACCGACATTTAAAGGAAACCCTTAGGGTCGCACAATTTGGTGATATGGCTTGCTTAAGTCAGATCGTGTGGACTGAATTGTTTCGGTTCAGTTTAAAGGGATTTAATCTCTGATTGTAAGTGAGATCTGGTCTGATCATGTTTGATTGATTAGGGCTTTAGATCGGTAAGCTTCGATCGAGAGAGATGATGCTAGATCGATGCGATCAGAAGCGTCAGATGATGAATGGTCAGATCTTGGACTTTGGGGTCTAATTTGATCTAGACTTAATGCTTGGGCTGATTTGGTTTCGCTATTGAACCAAGGGTATTGAACCGGCTCATGGGTTGAGCGCATGGTTCAAGAGGGAGAAGGAGTTGCGTTTGGTTCATGGAGACATGAACGCATGAACGCATACTCTTAATGGTTGCCATTTTTGGAAAGTTCCAAAATGAAAACGCATATGCGTTCATGGCTTGAAGTCTCCCTAATGTTTTTCGGTTACACCTCTCTCTTGTTGCTTGGTGGAAACGATTTTTTGCTCTCGAGCAAGTGAGGGTGTAGACGAGAAGAGGAGGAACCGGCCAAGCAAAAGGAAGTCTTCATCTCTTCCCTACACTCGATCATTGACATCTTGGCACTTTTGCTAGCACAAGAGGTGCGCAAGTTGGGAGTCTTCATCGCCTTTGTGTGTGAACTTTTGGAGGAGATCAAAGTTGCTCTCTTCTTCCAAGCCGACCTCCAATCTATGGCTATGGTATAGATCTAAACTCATAGCTTCAAGTTGATCATATGGTTGTCATATACGATCTTTTAGAAACCCTCTTTCCGTCATGCTTGCTAGATGCGCATGTTTAGGGTTTCACCCCCTTAATAAGGGTTTCTTTCAGAACTCAGTATTGAAGGATATACTGACGCTTCGTTCCAGTCTGACCAGGATGATTTCCGATCGCAATCAGGCTATGTATTTAGCTTGAATGGAGGAGCAGTGGTGTGGAAGAGTTTCAAACAGTCAATCGTTGCTGATTCCACAACAGAAGCCGAGTATGTTGCAGCCTCGGAAGCATCCAAGGAGGCAGTGTGGATTCGTAAGTTCGTTCAGGAACTTGGTGTTGTTCCTTCGAGTGCAGATCCTTTGGTTATCTTTTGTGATAACACTGGAGCAATAGCACAGGCAAAGGAACCACGGTCGCACCAGAAGTCCAAGCACATGTTGGGAAACCCCGGGGACATTTTACAATTTTTTAGAGACACATACATACATTGCACAGCGGAAGAATGTCCCCGAAACAGGTCCGTCCCAAAAACCCAGTGAAGATCGCATGCAAGGGGGTCGACACGATGAGTTAGAAAATACCTCAGAGCAAGATGAGGTCGATGTCGTGATAGGCGCCCAACTGTGCGCCCTCTGCAGTCTCACACACACGGATGCCTCGAGTCCTCTTCTTCCACGCCCGGTGCTAGCCTCGGGAAGAAGATCCAAGCCTTAGGGAGATGCTCCAACCACCTTGCGCCACCAAGAGAGAAAGATGCGCCAAGTGGTAAGGAAGGAGAAGCTTGCGGCCACTTGATGGAAGAGGAAGAGATTGCGCCAATGCTCCTTGCTCTCGCTCCCTTCTTATGTTCACGCCTCCAAGGATGAATCATATAAGAGGGGGCGGCTAGGGTCACATATATAGGGCAAGAGGCGATTAGGGCAAGGGCTAGGATCATGACAAGTGTAGGGCTAGGATGAGGAGGTTTGATGCAAGGAAAGTCTCCAAGACTTTACCATAAACTTCATTCAACCTTTCCATAATTGCCCAAGTACCATATCAGCCCAAGACATGCCTTAAAGGCATTCATACCATCAAGGGAGAAGGGCTAGGCGCAAATTGCTTCCTTAATGAAGCAACTTTGCCACCCTAACCCCATTATGCCCCTTAGGCGCCAATGGGGTTGGGTTTCTCCCCATTATACCCTTTTAGCCTCTCTTCTCTTCATGAGAACTTGTTATTGGGCTTCATTGGATAATGAGCTAGCCCAAACTTCATCCTATGGGTTGATTAAGCATTTGGATCCAATCCAATGCAAACCTAATCCAAGTGTGACCAACCATGGTCAAATACGGGTCAACCTGCCAAAAATGAAGTTTGGCTCAAATAACATTCTTCCATCTCATCAGGCCCATTGGTGCTGATGAAATCTCCCAATTAGATCCGAGTTATCCAATAACTTGATCATAAGGCTTCTCGATCAATACGAGAACTCAAGTATCAAGGTGTGTGACCCTGTAGGTTCTTCTGACGCTGGCAGTGCTGACCAAAGGTCACCACAAGCAGTGAGTGGCACCTAGCAGTGCATCGCTGCTACCCAGGTCATTGGAATGGATATCGACATCGACATCCCCATCATCGCAACTAGGTACAGATGCATTACAGTCTCTTTGCCGGACTGATATCCGATTGGACAAGTGTGTCACAACTTGTTTTCACCCAATCACATGGCTATGACTAAAACAGGTTCTTACCTGGGTATGGCCATACACTCTCAGTCATAGAACCATAGAGGAGCTCCATGGATATCATACTTCCCTAAGGAAGGGGCAAATCCTATGTCTGTCCATTGACCTTCTCATATGGGTCGTGACATGCTCAATGACAACTGTTATGACCTCCCAACTATGGCGAGGTGTTAGGTTGTATCAAAGCAAGTCCCTAACCATATAGAATGATCAATGACCTCAAGTCAAGGGATCAATGCATCTCCTGTCACTTGTGAGGATAACTTATGACACCAAGTCATAGCCTCACAGCGGGTCTTTCCAGTATATCCTCCAATGATATACCCATGTGTCTGCGTTAGTACCACGTACCTAACCAGCTCACATACCAGTCTCACAAGTACCATAGCTGTCCCATATCCACTAAGGTACATCGACTGGGGACAATAGTTTGAGCACAGATCCAATCTATCTCCAGGGACATTATCATGTCAGTACATGTGCGCAGATGTAAACAAACATTGATAATGACAATGCTAGAATGATATATATAAATATCAAAGTCAAGTAGTACATAAGTGGACCAAAACTAGGTCCTAGGGCATATACACCAACAATCTGCCACTTGCACTAAGACCTAGAGGTTGAGAAATCTTAACCCCATATCTCTAGCGTGACCATCATGCTTCTGCTGCGCCAAAGCCTTGGTCAATGGGTCTGCCAGATTGTTTTCTGTGTCAACTCTGCTAATCTTGACATCACCTCTTTCAATGATCTCTCTTATCAGGTGAAATCTTCTGAGTATGTGTTTGGATCTTTGATGAGACTGTGGTTCCTTGGCTTGTGCAATTGCTCCATTGTTGTCACAATAGAGTTCAATGGGATCCACTGCACTAGGAACCACCTGAAGATCAGATATGAACTTCCTTATCCAAACGGCTTCCTTGGCTGCCTCAGAAGCGGCCACATACTCTGCCTCGGTTGTAGAATCTGCTATGGTGGATTGCTTGAAGCTCTTCCAGCATACAGCGCCTCCATTTATCTTGAACACATAGCCGGCCTACGATCTAAAGTCGTCAGGGTCAGACTGGAATGATGCATCAGTATAGCCCTGCATACTGAGCTCTTCCTGTCCCCCATAGACCAAGAACAAATCCTTAGTTCTCCTCAGATACTTTAGGATGTTCTTTACAGCCACCCAGTGCTGCAGACCTGGATTGGATTGGTATCGGCTGGTTATGCTTACAGCATATGCCACGTCTGGTCTAGTACACAACATTGCATACATAATCGATCCTACTGCCGAAGCATAAGGAATTCGACTCATGTTATCCCTCTCAGCCTGTGTTGTAGGACACTGGCTCTTTGAGAGAGTAAGGCCATGTCTTACTGGAAGGTATCCTTTCTTGGATTGCTCCAAGTTAAACCTCTCAAGGACCTTATCAATGTAGGTACTCTGACTAAGGGCCAGGAGCCTCTTGGATCTTTCTCGGTAGATCCTCACGCCTAGAATATAGGCGGCCTCCCCTAAGTCTTTCATCTCAAAACACTTTCCCAACCATGTCTTCACAGCTTGAAGACTAGGGATGTCGTTTCCGATGAGCAGTATGTCATCGACATACAAGACCAGAAAAATCACCAAGCTCCCACTGAATTTTCTATATACACAGGCGTCATCTTCGCTTTTGATAAAGCCATAATCTCTCACAGCTTCATCAAATCGAAGATTCCAACTTCGAGATGCTTGCTTTAATCCATAAATGGATCTCTTTAGCCTGCAGACCTTATTAGCCTCTGCAGGATGGATGAAACCATCAGGTTGTGTCATGTACACATCCTCAGTCAGCTTCCCGTTAAGGAACGCTGTCTTCATATCCATCTGCTATATCTCATAGTCATGATATGCAGCTATAGCAAGCAGAATCCGAATGGACTTGATCATGGCAACTGGCGAGAAGGTTTCATCATAGTCCACCCCGTGGACTTGTTTAAAACCTTTACCCACTAGTCTACCCTTATAGGTAACTATATTGCCATCCATGTCTGTCTTCTTCTTGAAGACCCATTTACACCCTATGGGTTTTACCCCATCAGGCAGCTCAACCAAATCCCAGACTTGGTTAGCCGACATGGAATCCATCTCGGATCGCATGGCGTCAAGCCATCTCTCGGAGTTCGGTCCACTGACCGCCTCATCATAGGTTCTGGGTTCATCCTCAATGATGAAAATTCCATCGTGTTGAGTCGGCAGCGACCCGTACCTCTCAGGTGCACGATGAATCCTCCCAGACCTACGTGGGACCTGTGTCTGAGCCTCAGGTTGTATAACAACCGGTGCAGATGGCTCAGATTCCATCTCTTTGTCTTGTGGTTGCACTTGGACCTCATCCAAGTCAAACTCCCTCCCACTTACTTCTTTCATAAGAAATTCTTTCTCTAGAAAGACAGCACCCCGAGCAACAAAAACTTTGTTCTCGGTTGGGACATAGAAGTAGTATCCTTTAGTTTCCTTAGGATACCCCACAAATACACACTTATCAGATCTAGGTTCTAGCTTGCTAGAATCCTGACATTTGACATAAGCCTCACATCCCCAGATCCTGATAAACGTGAGATTAGGGCGTCTCCCACTCCATACCTCGTATGGTATTTTGGAGACACTCTTAGATGGAACATTATTCAGTATCAGAGAAGCTGTCTCAAGTGCATGCCCCCAGAATGAGGGAGGTAGAGTTGCATGACTCATCATAGATCGAACCATATCCAATAAAGTTCGATTTCTCCTTTCAGACACACCATTCCATTGAGGTGTTCCAGGAGGAGTGAGTTGGGATATGATCCCAGACTCTCTCAGATAGTCAAAGAACTCTCCACTCAGGTATTCTCCACCTCGATCAGATCGAAGAGCTTTAATGGATCTTTCAAGCTGGTTCTCTACTTCATTCTTGAATTCTTTGAATTTCTCAAAGGACTCAGATTTATGTCTCATTAGGTAGACATATCCATACCTACTGAAGTCATCAGTGAAGGTAATGAAGTAGTTGTACCCTCCTCTGGCTTGTTTATTGAAAGGCCCACACACATCAGTATGTATGAGATCCAATAAACCTCCTGCCCTCTCACCAATCTTGGTGAAGGGTGCCTTTGTCATTTTCCCTAATAAACAAGGTTCACAGGTATCAAATTCCTCCAAGGAACTTGAATCTAACAATCCATTTGCATGGAGTTGTTGGATGCGATTTTTGTTTATATGGGCTAATCGATAGTGCCATAGGAAAGCACCAACTGAACCACTCAGTTTGGTCCTTTTATTACTTATGTTACAGATAGAACTTTCCATATCCAAGATATACAGACCATTGCACAAAGTACCCTTCCCATAGAACATATTTGCAAATGAAAAAGAACAAGAGTTCTTATTTATTTCAAACTTAAATCCCTTCTTTGCTAAGCAAGGAATGGATACAATGTTCTTAGTAAGTGAAGGTACACAAAAGCAATGATCTAGTTCTAATAGAAGTCCAGACGGTAAGGAGAGAGTCAAGATGCCTACAGCAACGGCAGCAACCTATGCCCCATTTCCAACGCGTAGGTCAATCTCTCCAGGTCGCACCGATCTACTTTTCTTGAGCCCCTGCATATTTGTACAAATATGAGCTCCACATGCGGTATCCAATACCCATGACATAGAAGTAGAAAGATTGACTTCTGTAACATAAATACCTGAGCTAGAAGTTAAGGCCAAGCCCTTCTTCTCCTCATTCTGAAGCTGCTTGCAGTCCCTTCTCCAGTGACCCTGCTCGCCACAGTGAAAACACCTCTGGTCTTTTGACTTCTTTGCCTTTTTCTTCAGTGCCTTGGTAGGACCTTTGGCACTGCCCTTAGCACGTGCCTTACCCTTCTTCTTTATCTTCTCGGTCGCTGGGACCAAAAGAACAGAATTTGGTTTGGTCTTACCCATTTCACGCTCGGCTGTTTGGACCATATTCATCAATTCCTCCCGTGTGCACTCAATCCGGTTCATGTTGAAGTTAATAATAAACGGACTGAAGCTAGGGGGCAGGGAATGCAGAATAAGATCCACAACCAGCTCGTTGTCTATGGCATGACCCAGTCTCCTGAGATGATCCACATTCCCAATGAGTTTGAGAACATGGGGTCTCACTGGTGCACCCTCAGACAACTTACACCGAAAGACTGCTTTGGCGGTGTCAAATCTTTCAGTTATAGCCTGAGCCTCGAACATCTGTTTCAGATGAGTGATCATCTGAAAAGCGTTCTGCTCCTCATATTGCACCTGCAGTTCAGGTGCCATGCTGGCTAGCATAAGACATGCAACCTCTAAAGAGTCATCCTGATGCTTTCTATAAGCATCTCTATCTGCCGTTCGGGCATTAGGCGCAGGAGCCGCAGGAAGAGCCTGTTCAAGGACATACAGCTTCTTCTCGAGCTTGAGGATTATCCTCAAGTTCCGATGCCAGTCCATAAAGTTAGTTCCAACTAACTTATCCTTATCAAGGAGTGATCGCAGTGATAATCCGCCAGTGTTCATAGCCATTGTTCTACAACACCCAAGAAAAACAGATTAGTACTACTTCGAATCATTTAAACTGGACTTGTTTTAAATGATTACTGCTCCCACTATTTTAAACTCGAATTGACAACCCACAAAGTCAATCGGGAAGTTTAAGACTTCCTAGTGAGATGGGATCCTTATTTCACATGAGGCTTTGCGTCCCACGAGGGTGGAATGAGATGCACAAAGTAACCCATGTTTCCTAAGGTGGGCGCGCCGGCCGGTTGCTCCAAGCAACTCCCCTTGTTGAGACAGTCTTGGGCATTTCATGTCCAGTGAGGGCTGAATCATGAAACCCTAACCTCTCAACGATGCCTCTAGACTTTCATCATGTGCCCAGTACATGTGAATTTCTAGTCAAGTCCATTCCTAACCGTTTATGCCCAGGGCCAATGAGTTTCCTTGCGAAGGCACGCCCAGGTTGAAACTGGACTGGGGAAACCATTGTCACCACACACTTTCTAAAGATAAGTGGGTGTGTCACCACACAGTCTCTGATCCCACAGATGGCTGCCTCCATGTGCTACCATATGCGCCACATATGTAGCCTACATGGTCAAGCTGACCTGACCTACTCCCTGGACCACCACGTGCTATGCTGAGCAACGAGAAGCGATAAATCCCTTCTCTGTAACACGCAGGTGTAATCCCGCACAGTCTGAAGATAGATGGACGTGCCCACTGAGTGGGTACAACACGGCTCCAATGATAGTCAGAACAGTGAGGTTTCGCGTCAGAAGGCTTACGAGCTTGATATTTTAACGTTGGATTTTAACGGTCTTTTATCTTCTCAACTATCATACAATTCCTATGGTGATAGCAGAAGATAAATAAATCATGCATTTCTAATTATATAATCGATAAAGCGAAAGCATGCTGATCTTATGTGGTAAAAGCCCATTAAGCCTAAGTAAGACCTTAACCTAACTTAAGTCTTCACTTGCTTTTCTTCATGGGGCTTTTGCTTCTTATCTGGCCCAACCTAGGGCCCAAGCGCCAATTGCAGCTCAAGTGCGCCCACCAGGGAAAATGCGCCTGTCCCAGAGTCGAACCCTGGACCTCCCACTTGGTCAAGCCACTGCTGCATGCGCCTCTGCCAAGTGTGCTCTGTGCTCTTGTCTGATTAAATTACAAATTAATCTATCTAGACAAGATTGACTCGCAGGTCAATTACACTTTATAAATTAAATAAAATGTGATGCGCAGATCACAATAAATATTAATTTACATTTAAATTCCAGGCTCGCAGGCCCTAGCACAGCATACATTAAACAGGGCAGCCCACATAAGATTAAATAAACAAACATATGGCATCCAATCAGCATGTGATCCAATAAGAAAATGAAATTTCAAAAACCCCATTGGCATCATTTTTTTTTTAATTTTCTTATATGCCCTACAACCTTACAACAGTCCATTAATAGGGATCCACTCACCTTGTCTAGTCAGATCCAATGCCCTTGCATGCACCAAGTCCTAACTGACTTGAGTCGACCAAAAGGTCAACCATGCATGCGTTTAGGGCTGAACGGCCACAATGAGGTCTGGCAAGCGGGTGTGACCCCGGGCCTAACTCATGTGCGCTCAATTAGTTGTCTCAATCAGACATCGCTACACGCCTGTGATGCAGTTGACTTATAGCCACCTCGCGCTTGCGCACAGGTGCTATATGGTCGACCCATCTAGGCTGTCAGATGGTCTGATCAGACTGGTTGGATCTAACCTAGAGGATGAATTCAACCCTACTAACCTGTCTAAGGATTTACAGTAGGCGCTTAGATCTAAGTGAGGCGCGCAAGTGATGAAGTTTTTGAAGAAAAACTATAACATACAACAAGCGCAACATATAAGCATCATTCATGCGCCACATACTATAAACATGCGCCAATACTAGCATGTAAAATTTTCGCATGATGATAACCCTAGATCTCTTGAACATGCGCATATAATGGATCACACAAAAAGGGGTCAAGCAATCATAAAAACATGCATAAACCTTGGCTCTGATACCAATTGAAGGTCCCCTAGACAAGGGGATGAAACCCTAATAGGCACATGTAAGGGATTTAAACAGCGGAAGAGGGTTTCTAGATCTATTGCATGCTTTACGCTCAACGTTAAAATGATTACATACAAGAGAAGAAATCATACCGATGCCATTTCTAGATGGCGTCTTGGAAGCAAAGATCAAAATGGATCTTCTCCAGAGATGATGCACACAAGATGAGTCTTGGCTCCTCCTTGTCGCCCCTTGTGCTAGCAAGGATCGTCCAAGTATCCTGACCGAATGGAAGGGAAGAGATGAGAAATCCTATGCTTGGCGAGAGCTCCTCTTTTCGTCCACACCTTCACACGCAAGAGATGCCAGTGTCGAAAAACCCAAAGAGGCGTCAAGAGAGCGTGAGCATTGAGAACGTGAGAGTCATGGTCACGTTTAGAGACATGCTTTCTAAAAATAGAAAAGTCTCAACGTTCATGCGACCACAACTTACCCCAATCGGAAAATGCCTCTTCATTTGAACCATGCGCTCATCCAATGAGCTGGTTCAATTCGGTTCGGTTCAAGAAACCAAACAACCCAAGCCATTAGTCCAGATTACAATAAACCCCTGAGGCTTAAGATCTGACCGTTGATCTCTCGATGCTCCTGATCTCACCGATCTAGCATCCATTCTCTCAATCGAAGCTTACCGATCTTAAGCCCTAATCAATTAAACATGATCAGACCAGATCTCACTCACAATCAGAGATTAAATCCCTTTAAACTGAACCTAAACAATTCAGTCCACACGATCTGACTTAAGTAAGCCATATCATCAAATTGTGCGACCCTAAGGGTTTCCTTTAAATGTCGGTAACGATAACTTACGTCATCACGATCAGCGAGGGGTATCTAGCAACACATCACTGTCTCCCGATATAAAGGAAAGAGTCTTCCAAGACTACACCCAAACCACAGCACAAGTGTGAATCAACTCACTAGGCATACATGTTTCCTTTGCCACTGGATGTTCTTATTGGACAAGCCTGTCAAGCTTGTAACTCCAATATGATGAGCATGATTAGATCAGATGAACATAGTCACCTGGGTATGGCCATACACTTTCTCAATCATCTCATCCAAGGGGGCCCTTTAGAACATCACACTCCAATGAAGGAGACGGCGATCCTTTATCTATCACTAGTGCCCTAACATGACTCAAGCTCACCATCCAAGATAGTCTATAACCATTATGTTTCAAATGATATTGAACTACCTCAAAACAATGACAATCATCATTTAGAAACACAAGTGATCTCAAGTCAGAGAAAATGTGCCACTTGTTGCAATCAAGGATTATTCACATTGTGACAAGCAATTGAATATCCTAGTAGGGTCTGTCCAGTACATCCAATGTACCCATGAGTCTACATCTTATTCCATGCTCGAAGCATCCTATAAGATTAGAATACATATTAGTCTCAATCATATCAAGGCTGTCTCATGTTCACCAAGATATCTCGACTAAGGACAAAAGTGCATGTCAGCCTAGCTGAACAGCATTGAGACATTATTCAGAAGTATATGTATTGCAGCAGATAATATATCAACCTGAATAACAACCATTGCCTTTATAAACATAAGAGTTTATACATGATACTGATACAATCCCAAGGCCTCAAACATTAGCCTTAAGGGCATACCCCAACACTACTCAGCAAAGCAAACATGCGCTTCCCACCTGGGTGACCAGCCCAGACTGTATCATGATACTCACACATGAGGCCAAATCTGACATCCCCAGATGAATGTACATACGGCCTATCACCTCGTGCCATGATCAATCCATCCTCACTCAAGTAGAAGCGACGGGTTACACCCTCTCTTATGTTCGCTACTAGCTTCATATAGGATTGATCTGAACCCATCGTATCTCTGATCAACTGAATGACCTTACTCACGGCATATGACATAGCAGAACAATAAGAAATGGAAGTCACACTGCTCAATGCATCTGGAACCTGACGAATGCGCCCTGGCTTGTGTTCCCAACAGAAATCAAACTCAGCTAATTGCTCTTGCCATCTGGCCTGTCTGGCAGATAATTTCTTCTGAGTCTGAAAGAAAGTATTGGCCACATTATCAGTTTTCACTGTGAATTTGTTCCCCAACAAATATACCCTCCATAGTCTCAAACAATGTACCACTGCTAGCATTTCTTTCTCGTGAGCTGAATAGTTCATTTCGGCACTTTTTAACTTTCTACTTTCGAAAGCTACTGGTCTCCCATCCTGTACCAACACTCCTCCCAATGCTCTATCAGATGTATCTGTATGTACCTCAAAAGTTAAGGAAAAGTCTGGTAACCTCAGGACTGGTTCTGAAGTCACCTGTAACTTCAGTCTATCAAAAGCAGTTTGGTGCTTGGCCTCCCAAGCCCAAATGACGTCCTTCCTCAAAAGGTCAGTCAAAGGCGCTGCTATCTTGGAATAATCCTTGATAAATCGCCTATAAAAGTTAGCTAGTCCCAAAAATGACCTTAATGTGCTAACTAAAGTAGGTGCAGGCCACTCCTCAATGGCTGTAATCTTGCCTGAGTCCATGTGAACCTGACCTCCACCGACAACATGCCCCCAAAATTCTATTTCACTGTGCGCAAATTCACATTTTTCTAGCTTCAGATACAACTGATTCTGCCTTAGCACTGTTAAGACCTCTCTTAAGTGCTCTCTATGTTCCTCCATACTGGCAGAATAGATAACAATATCATCTAGATAAACAACAACAAATTTGTCCAAGAACGGATGCAGAATGTTGTTCATCAAATTGCAGAAAGTAGCTGGTGCATTGGTTAGCCCAAATGGCATGACCAAGAACTCATAAGATCCATATCTTGTTACGCAAGTAGTCTTAGGCTCATCTCCTTCAGCTATTCTCACCTGCCAATAACCTGATCGAGGGTCCAATTTAGTAAACACCTTTGCATGCACAAGGCGGTCTATTAAATCCTGGATCAATGGAATAGGATATGCATTCTTCACCGTTACTTTGTTCAAAGCTCTATAGTCAACACACATCCTTAAACTTCCATCCTTCTTCTTTTGAAACAGAACAGGTGCTCCATATGGTGCTTTCGAAGGCTGAATAAACCCTGACTCAATTAATTCATCTAGCTGCTTCCTTAACTCAGCTAGTTCAGATGGTGGCATTCTGTATGGTGACTGTGCTGGTGGGACTGCCCCTGGCACTAATTCAATAGCATGGTCGATGTCCCTCCTAGGTGGTAACACGTTAGGCATCTCAGGGGGAATCACATCTCTAAATTCATGCAACAGGCCCCCAATCGGTGCAGGTAGCTGACTGATCCGTTCACCCAAAGTAAGACTCGCCGCTCCTATCTCAACTCCATGACCTCCACGGCTACTGGAACTAGGAAGGTTGATCAAGTCTCCCACATGTCCCCTCGACTGTATCGGCCTAGAATCAATAACAGGAATGGATTCCACCACTCTGACGTGTGCCAAATAGGTAGTCTCGCCACGCCGAATCCCCTTTGCAAGGACTAAGGCTGCAATCACCTCCTTGCCCTTGTTGCTCTTCTCTGCCTTTACCATCGAATGACAAGGAAGAAAGCAAGGTGCCTTCTCATCCAGTATCTGCAACCCATTCAAGTGAGGCATGGGAATTGCTTTGGCCCTCCTCAGCAAATCCATCCCTATGATGACATCAAAATCATCCAAGGCTGTCACCATAGTATGTACTCTCCCTGCCCATGGCCCCAACTTCACAGGCACGTCATAACTAACTCCGAATGCCTTCCTCGGGTCTGCGTTAACAGTTTTAACACTGGTATCACACTGGCTAGTCTTAAGTCTCAACTGATCCTTCACTCTATCTGAGACAAACACGTGAGTAGCTCCAGTGTCTACCATAGCTGCTATAGATGTACCATTCAACTCCACATCCACATACATTAGGGGTGAGGACTTTGCACTGACATTGGCAATCACTAAAGGATTGACAGAAACTCCAGAGCACCCCTGCTCCTTCTGTGCTTTCTCTCCCTCTACTGTCACCAATGAACTGATCATCTTCCTGGTAGGACAGTCCCTCATCAAATGTGGTCCATAGCAAATAAAGCACTCTATCTTCTTCTTTGTGCTAGGCTCAGCAGCCCTCTTCTGCTGAGGCTGATAGCGCTTCTTTTGTGGGCTTTTCTGCTGGTACACTATTGCTTTTCCTTTGCCTTTCCAATTTTTCGCACTCTTCTTCTGTGGCTGTCTATTCTGTACTGGTGGTTTGTTTTGGGTAGCTGGTCTAGCTCCCTGAGCTGTCATAGTGGGACGTGAACCTCTCATGTCCACTAATCCATCAGCTGCTGTAACTGCCTCCCTATAGGTAGTCACTGACTGTCACCTAACCTCCGCAAGTGCCCACGGCTGTAATCCCCCTAGGAAGTCGTGGAACTTCTCCTCTTCAGACTTGTTAGGTATCTCAAGCAATAGGGTAGCAAATTGCTTAACATATTCTCTAACTGAGCCAGTCTGCCTCAAATACCTCAAAGTCATCCTAGCATCATGTAAGGTATTGACTGGTATAAACTGAGCCCTCATCTCAGTTTTCAGATCTTCCCACGAGGCTATCTCTGGATTATCTCCCTCTGTCCTGGGAGCGATAGAGGTTCTCCACCATAGTTTGGCATCTCCACGCAGGTAAGATGCACAGACCTCTATCCTATCCTCATCGACGACTCCCGCTGCTCTAAAATAATGTTCCATGTCAAAGATGAAGTTGTCTAGCTCTTTTGCCACTCTAGCCCCCGCAAAAGTGACTGGATCTGGAATATGGCGTCTGGCAGGCTGCATAAACTGTGGTGCAGGTGGAGTAGCTGGATGGGAAGCCACCTGTGCCACTAACAATCTCAGTGCAGTAACCTCTGTGGAAGCTGTCGCTAAGTCCTGCGCCAGAGTACTAATCCTCCCATCAGTGTAATCTCTGTACTGATGGAACATCTCCATCAATGTCTCTAGGCGCTCAGAAAGAGGCTCTCCCTGCCACTCAGACTCTGTGTCTAATCCAATAGCGTCCTCTAGTCTAGAGAACCACTCCTCAAACTGTGTCATACTCCTAGTCCTGGGTGCAATGGTGTGCTGCTCTGTGGTGTCCTGTGGATCGGCTGACTGAACGGAGTGCTCCTGTACTCGTCTGGCCAGAACTGATCGATTAGAAGGAAGTACTGAGGTCTTACGCCCCGGCGCTAAGCACCGACGTACGCAACACCCAAACAGCAATCCAACTAACGTCTATATCCTGGTGGTCCAGACTCGTGCTGAGCTATCCGCTCTGATACCACTTTGTCACGCCCTAAATTTCATGCTAAATTTTTGCCTTAGAAATTCTCGAGCATGATGGCGCAATCTACACACCCTCTGTGTAAATTGCCAGCCAACACTCAATACGCGGAAACTAACCAAGATCTTCAGCACAATCTGAACTTCTCTCTCTGATCCACTGCGCTCTCTGGGCTGAGCTCTGATGGAACTGAGCTCCAAGGCTGATCTGATGGAACTGAGTCCTAGCCTTCTCCTAGCCCTAGACCTAGGTCAATAAGTGGCGGGTGGCAAGCACATGTTGCTTCTCAACCCCATATGCACACTTAATGACGGCCTTATACCTAAGCGCCCTGTAAATGACAATCCACAACGCTGGCAGTTCACAGAATAAGGGCACTAGACATATGCCTAAACCCTAATACAAGTATCCACAACTACACAGAGAGCGAAGGATGATAACAAGCGCAATGCTTGCGTCTCACCTAAGCTAATCACACCGAACGATAGAAACAAACACCCTATCAACTACTCAACATAGCATAATGTTCTTACAATGGTTTTACAATGCTAATGCAAGGTAAATAAGCTTAAAGCTGTAAATGATATACCACTCCAACGCTAGTGATGAAGTGATTGGCTCCCTCCTCCTCAAGGTGGCCAAGCTTTGTCTTCCAAGCTCCAAACACTCCTCAAGTGCAACGCCCTTGAGGCCCCACCCTAGAGTCACCCCTCTAGGTGGTTTTGATGCTCCAAGGTGTTCCTTAGCTCCAAGGAACACTTCAGTCCTCCAATGGACAGCAAGTAAGCCGCCTAATGTAGGATGGAGAACAAGTGGCCGGTCAGCCCCTTTTCTCCCCCCAAAGCCGATCTCCTTCCTCCAAGGAGATCCAAGCCAAGCAATGGAGCTCTCGGCCAAGCAAAGTGCTGAATGTGCCGAGCTCCTCTCCAAGGTGAACCGGATGGGTGGGGCAACCGTGAGCTCCCTCAAGCTCACCCAAATCGCCAATGAGAAGAAGCTTTCGTCCAAGCTCCAAAATGGACAGCAAGGTGGCTGATCTTTGAGCTCCTCTCAAACTCGCCTCCACCAATGGAACCGTGGGGAAAATGGGGTGGAAGATGGTGATGAAGCTCCCTCAAGATCTCGCCAATCTCCTCCACAATCAGCCAAAGGAAGAAGAAGGTGGATGAAGATCTCCCTCTTCTCTCCAATGTCGCCTCTCCCCTCTATTCTCGGTTTCCTCCAAAGCCGATTGAATGTTTTCCAATCGAGATCCCCAATTAGATGTGCCATTTGTCAATTTTGCCCTTTTGCATTATGAAGACCTTAAGAAGAAGGCGCCTCCTCTTCTTTCAGCTAATGACCCAAGCTTGGGTTGGTCCTCTCATGCAACTTAAGGTTTAGGCTCTCCATAGGTCTTGGGTTCAAATCTCACCCATGACATATTTTTTTCCAAAGCTTGTACACCTCTATACAAGCTCAAATAATGCTCCTTGGTCTATGTAGTCCCCCCTACATTGACCCAAACATTTTTGCATGTGGGACGTTCAGCCCTTAAGGCATGCATTGTTGACCATGAGGTCGACGCAAGTCAGTTATGACTTGGTGCATGTGATGGGGGTAGAGACCATGACCCAAGAAAATATAAATGGAGCTTAAGGCTACCCTAGTTTATGGGTACCCTAAGGCACCCTTGCATTGCATGCATCATGTAGCTACATATGGTAGGTTTTGTATTTTTCTTTTTATGGAAATTATGTTGCATCATGGTAGGATTAGTGCATGGTAATGTTGCATCATAGTAGGAGTAGTGTAATAAGCATTTACAAGTCATGTGGACAAGCTCAAGGCTATCTCAAAGCTTACTCAACAAAGCTAGCTCCAAATTTGGAAGGTTCACTTCAAACTAGCTCAAGAGAAGACTTCAAACTCAACTCCACTTCAACTCATGTTCAATGATTCCTTTCCAATTGAAGAGATCCCAGCCCATGGATTTAATTGCGCCAACCTCAACAACAATTGAAGAAATGCTCAATCTAGATCCACAATTCAAGGGGCGCCTAATCTAGATCCACAATTCAAGGGGGACTTCTTCCTTATTCTCATTGCCGCCCAAGCCATTTAAGGAAAGAATTTTGGATTTGAAAACTTCAGCCCCAAAGGAATTCGCCCCAAACCAAAGAAGGAAGGAAAGCTAGCACCTTAGCCGAACATGCAAGAAAGCCTTCAAGCAAATTCGGCCACACCACCTCTACAAACAAATAAGGGAAGTTTTCAAGGCAAATCACAATCAAAGGAGCCATTGCCTCGACAAAGCATTGAAGACTATTATTTCTTTCTTAATTTGTCTTTTTGTAACGTTGAGGAAAATGTCTACAAACTCTTGTAATCGCATGGAACTTGTAGCAAGATTTGATAATGGAATGGTCGATTAGTTGCCTAGCAACCTTGGGTGCTTGTGTCGCCCTCCCCTTTCCCCTTCTCATCTGAGGTGCTTGTGTCACCTATCTCCCCTTCTTCCCCAAGGGCCAAGGTTCCTTTCGCTAACCGTTTCTTCAAAGACACCTCTACCATCTTGGCGCAAGAGCAACCCCTTCAACCATTAGCCGCGCAACATCTTCAAGGAGCATCTCCCTTAACCTTGGTGGCGCATCTACATCCTCTCCACCTTCTTCAAGCTCTTGTGGCGCATCAACATCTTCTTCAACCTTGGTGGCGCACCTCCTCTCTATACATAGTGACGCAATTTCAACCTCTTCACCCAACAAGTGGCGCACCCCCTCTCCTCAAGGGCCTCTTCAACAACACTTTTAATAAGCATCTCTAACTCTCTCTTTAATCTATGTTTGCTTGATCTACACTTATGTTGTTGTTGCATGTTGTAGGATGCGCAAGCCCTTCATCTCATCATTAAGAGGCGCAACTTTCCATCAACTTGGTGCAAAGTCATCCCCACTCCATCATCAAGGCGCATCTTCCTCAAGGATTCATTCACCCACTTTGGCGCATCCCAAAGCCCTTGCAATATCAAACCAAACACTCTACCCTTATTCCTTGTTATCTAAATCTTGAATATGATCTTACATGTCTTCTTTGTTTGTTGAAGCTCTCGGCATCAAAAGGAACTCCATGACATGAGACATCTCCAAGGAATCATTCATGGCCGAAAGTTACAAGGCCTTCAATCCATGACTTGAGCAACACATCATCATTAATTAGATTAGATTAAGTAGTTTGTTTGAACTTGTTAGCAAGAGGAATTTGGAGGCTTAACCTCCCCTCTTGATCTTAGCATTGTAAAGGTCATTTAATATTCTATACCCAAGCATGTTTGGGTTTGATGTGTTGGAGTGTTTGTAATGAAGCAATTCCTTCCATCAGAGTAGGACCGTTGAAGATCGGGAAGGACGATCCTTCTATTCTCAAGGATCGCACGGTGAGCGCTTCTTTTCAATATTGTCTTAATGTTCTAGAAATGCATGTTTAGTCATAGGTTTGCTTAGTGATGGAGGGCCTAACACAGCTCCTAGAAGATCCACTAGGGCTCGGAGGAAGCCCATCCGGTATGGCTTCACTTAGAGTCCACTTTCCTTTTTAGTACTTTCCATATTTGCATTGCATGGCATGATAGGTTAGTTCCACCCAAAAGTCTACCATGTAGTTTATTTTTATGAATGTTGTTGGTAGGTTGTGCATTGTAATATCATGGTAGGTTAGTGCATGTAGTTGGACACATTTAAAGATGGCTCAAGGGATACAAGCTAGCTAGCTCACTCTACTCCATGGAGCTAGTTCCCATTTTGGAAGGTTCACTTCAAACTAGCTCAAAGGGGACTTCCAACTCAACTCCACTTCAAAGCCCCACTTCAAGGCCCTTTCCAATTGAAGAAGATACCAAACCCATGGATTCATTTGCGCCACCCTCAAGCAACAAATGAATGCAAAGGCTCAATCTAGATCCATCAATCAAGGGGCGCCACTCTAGATCCACAAATCAAGGGGCGCCTAATCTAGATCCACAAATCATGGTGAATCCTTTCCTTCATCTCATTGCCGCCCAAACCAACTTGGAAGGAATTCAAATTCAAGTCAACTCTCCATCCATGCGACATCAACACAAGGAAGAAAGCAAATTCGAAATTCAAATGCTTTCCTTTGAAGACTCTCCAAAGAAGACAACAATATCAGCCCATTAATTGCATTAATTGCCTTGTAATTAATTTCGAAATCTCCCACTTATGTAAGGGGTGCAAGGGGCCAATGACCACCTTGCCCTCACCTTATCCTCATCCCTAGCCACCTATAAATATGTCCCCATCGCATCATGTGCATTAAGCATTGTTGAAATAAAATTGTTGACTAGTTTCCTAGCCAAAGAAAGGTGCTTGTGTCGCCTAGGTGCTTGTGTCGCCTACTTCTTCTCCTTAGGGTGCTTGTGTCGCCCAAACCCCCTCATCTTCCCCCTACTTCTCCAAGAGCCGAGACTCCTCTCCTCTTCTCTTCCTCATCACTTCATCCAAGTCAAACCGAGAGCATTCAACATCAAAGCAAGAACACAACTCAAGTGGCGCATAGGACATGGAAGCATCCTTTGATCTCTTCAAGACCATTCTATAAGTTAAGTGTTCTAACCTCTTGTGTTCTCTTTTCATATTATCTAAGAGCATCTTACTACACTTCCCTCGGATTTGTAGGAGTTGGCGCAAGGAAAGGAGCTTGGCGCATCTCTCTTCCCCTTTTCTTTCCCCCCCTCTTAGTTAGTCCAATATTTGTGTTAGCAAGAGAATTTGGAGGACTAGCCTCCCTCTTGACATTTGATTGTGTAGTTATTTTAATCTGCTTTATAACTCACCGACGCCTGTGTGGGATTGCTGATTGCCCTGTGTGTAACCTACACCTTCCATCAGAGTAGGACCGGTGAAGAACGGGAAGGACGGTCCTTCTATGCTCAAGGGCCGCACTGTAAGTCTTCTTTTCATTTATTGTCATTTACTTTGAAGCAAGTAGCATTTTCTTTCTTGCAAGTAGTTTAATTCGGTTTTCTTATTTAAAAACTACAAAAACATTATTTTCAAACCTCGTTAGTATAAGTCGGTTTCTCTACTTTATAAAACTACAAAAAAACTATTTTTCGAAAATCGTTGTTTGCATGCTTTGTGAATCACCCCTACATCATCTTGGTATCAGAGCTTAGGCTCCTAGATTAGAAATTTCAAGCCTTCAAACTTATTTTCTAACTTCTAGGCGATTTTTGGAAACTAGGTTATTTGAGACAAAGGATTTTCATAATTGGCTACTAGCTCTATTATTATTTTCTCTATAAAAATCCTCTTTTCAAAAATCAAACATGCAGACTAGATCTAAGGCTCAAAGCTCCCAACCCATAACTTTGGAAACCTTAGCTGAAATGATTGCAGCCTTAAACCATAGGATAGACGATGTGGACACAAATCTACACCAACTCAATGATAAGGTGCAAGAGATAGAAGAGTCTAATAGGACTAGATCTCATAGCCAACCCCCAAGTGAACATCACTCTAGGGAACCTGTGCAAAGGCAGCAAACCCCAAGGAACAACCCTAGGAACACTCCCCAAGGCTTTGATTGGGAAGGACACCCTGTCCAAAATCATCACAACCCTCGACCTAGGGATGACTATGCCCATGTTGTGAAGCTTAACCCGCCCACTTTTAATGGATCCCTTGATCCTAGAGTTTACCTAGACTGGGCAACCAAACTCGAGCAATACTTCGAATGGAGTATGATGCCCGAGCACTCTAAGGTTAGGTTCACCAAGTGTCTGCTTGAAGGTTCTGCTAGACTCTACTGGAGTAATGTAGAAAGAAGCCTACAAAGGTCTAGACAACCCCCCATTACAAGATGGGAAGAGATGAACACTAGACTGAGAGAAAAGTATGTTCCCCTGAACTTTCATAGTAAGCTTCTTGACCAAACTAGTGGTCTTACCCAAGGAAACTCAACCATAGAAGAATATATGGTAGAGTTTGATGAACTGTTATTGAGGAGTGAAATGGATGAAACCCCAATGTTTACCCTGAGTAGGTTCAAGAATGGTCTCAAACCAGAAATTAAGAGAGGACTTGCCTTTTACCAAATAGATACCATAGAGGAAGCTTACCAAAGAGCCCTTGAAGTTCAACAACAACTTAAGATTAGAAAGGAAGTTTTGACCTCTAAACCAACCTATAGGCCTTCTCCCAGTAGTTCACACCCTAACTCCTCAACCCCTAAACCCAAGCCAAACCAAACCACAGTTGTCTGCCATAACTGTAAACAACCAGGTCACCTCATAAGGGACTGTCCTAGAAAGATAATGGTTATGACTGAGGAACATGTAGAACCAGAAGTAGAAACTGAGGAAAACTTAGATCAAGACCCTAACTGCTGTAATGTTGAAATTAATGACTGTGGTAGTGAGGAGGATTTTTTTCTCAACACTCTGGGAGTAGTCAGGTGCACCCTGATCAACCCCACCCCTACTGAAGACTGGCGAAGAACCAGCATCTTCCACACTTACTCAAAATGCCATGGTCACATGTGCAAAGTAGTAATTGATGGAGGGAGCAGTTTGAATGCCGTCTCTCAAGTAGCAGTCACTAAACTCAACCTTAAGGCAGAACCTCACCCTAAGCCTTATAGTATTTCCTGGGTCAACCAGACTAGCGTTCCTGTCTCCCATAGGTGCCTTGTCCCACTCACTTTTGGTGCCTACCAAGGATCAATATGGTGTGACGTCATCACAATGGATGTCGCCCAAATTCTCCTAGGCCATCCTTGGATTTTTGACATGGATGTTGTCCACTACGGTAGGACAAACACTTATGTCTTCAATCACAATGGACAGAAAATTAGGCTTAAGCCATCCTTACCTAAGGAACTTAGAGCCTCCACTAGCAAAGGTAAGATAGAAGAACCCAAACAACCAAAGCCAACCATCCAACTTATCCAACCCCAAACCTTTGCTAAGGAATGCTTAGAAGACCAACCTCTCTATACCCTTATCATTAAGGAGACCACCCCTGAAACTGAAACCAAAACCCCTCCTGAGGTAGAAAGTATCCTAGAAGACTATAGTGAACTTATCCCAGAAGACTTACCCAATGGTCTACCACCACTTAGGGATATCCAGCATGTTATAGATCTTGTCCCTGGATCCACTTTACCCAACCTTCCCCATTATAGGATGAACCCTACAGAACACACTGAACTTAAGAGACAGGTAGATGATCTCTTAGCCAAGGGTTATATTAGGGAAAGTCTTAGTCCATGTGCTGTTCCAGCCCTCTTCACTCCCAAGAAGGATGGCAGCTGGCGCATGTGCATAGACTGCCGTGCCATCAATAAGATAACTGTAAAGTACAGATTCCCTATTCCTAGGCTGGATGATATGTTAGACATGCTAGTTGGGTCTAGATGGTTCACCAAACTTGATCTTAGGAGTGGATACCACCAAGTTAGAGTTAGAGAAGGGGATGATTGGAAAACCGCTTTCAAAACGAAAGATGGTTTATATGAGTTGTTAGTGATGCCCTTTGGCTTAACTAACGCCCCTTCTACTTTTATGAGGCTTATGACACAGGTCCTGAAACCTTACATAGGTAGATTCCTAGTTGTTTATTTCGATGATATATTAATCTTTAGCAAAACTAAGGAAGCTCACCTAGATCATCTCAGGAAAACCCTTGAACTACTTAGGAAAGAGAAGCTTTATGTTAACTTAAAGAAATGTTCTTTCCTCTCTAGCAGTGTTGTCTTTCTAGGGTTCATAGTGTCTGAGCAGGGCCTTCAAGCTGACCCCTCTAAGGTCCAAGCTATCCTAGACTGGCCCGAACCCAAAACTTTAACTGAAGTTAGGAGCTTCCATGGCTTAGCTACCTTCTACCGAAGGTTTATTAGAAACTTCAGTACTATTGTTGCCCCTATCACTAGTTGTTTGAAACTAGGCGATTTTGCTTGGACTAAACCTGCTAGCCGAGCCTTTAGTGAACTTAAAGTAAGGATGACCACAGCCCCAGTCCTCAGACTCCCTGACTTCAGCAAAGTCTTCGAGGTTGACTGTGATGCCTCTGGGATTGGCATAGGAGGGACCCTCAGTCAAGAAGGTCACCCTGTTGCCTTTTTCAGTGAAAAACTCAATGAGGCAAAACAGAAATATTCAACTTATGACAAGGAATTTTATGCTGTAGTTCAATCTCTTAGATATTGGAGGCACTACTTGATTCATAATGAGTTTATCCTTAATAGTGACCACCAGGCTTTGTCATACCTTAGTGCTCAAAAGAAGTTGAATTTTAGGCATGCCAAATGGGTAGAGTATATCCAGCAGTATACCTTTGTCCTAAAACACAAATCAGGAAAGGAAAACAAAGTAGCTGATGCTTTAAGTAGGGTTACTTTACTTATGCAAACTTTACATGTTCAAGTTACTGGCTTTGAAAATATGAAAACTGCATATCTTGATTGTCCTGATTTTGCTTCTATACATGCTGAACTTAGTGTTGACCCCCTAAGTCATCCTTTGTACACCCTTAGGGATGGGTTCTTATTTCTTGGACCTATACTTTGTGTCCCTAAGACCTCAATTCGAGAATTCCTTATTTGGGAATTACACGGAGGAGGGTTTGCAGGTCACCATGGTCGGGATAAAACCCAAACCTTGGTTGAGGAGAGGTTTTATTGGCCGAACCTCAACAGGGATGTTGCTAAGGTGGTTAGCCACTGTAGGACATGCCAAGTAACTAAGACCCATAAGCATAGTGCTGGACTCTACACCCCGCTACCCATTCCCCAAGCCCCATGGCAAGACTTGAGCATGGACTTTATCTTAGGGCTGCCCAGAACATCTAGCAAGCATGACTCCATCTTTGTAGTAGTAGATAGATTCACTAAGATGGCCCATTTCATCCCTTGCTATAAAACTTCTGATGCCTCTCACATAGCCAAGCTATTCTTTAAAGAAGTTGTTAGGCTACATGGTACCCCCCTTACCATAGTTTCTGATAGGGACACCCGATTTGTCAGTTATTTCTGGAAGACCTTGTGGACCTTACTAGGTACCAAACTGAAATTCTCTATAGCCTATCATCCCCAAACGGATGGTCAGACTGAAGTGGTCAACCGATCACTAGGGAACATCCTTAGAAGCCTTGTAGGTGAACACCCCGGCACTTGGGACAAACTCTTGCCCACCGCCGAGTTCTCCTACAATAGTGTTGTCAATAGGACTACAGGTCTCTCCCCCTTTCAGGCAAACTTAGGGTATCAGCCTAAGAAACCTATTGATCTGATTGCCTTACCCAAGAGTTTAAAGCCTTCTTTATCAGCTCGTGATTATGCTTTCAATATTTCGCAAATGCACCATGAGATTCTTAGAAAAATTCTAGACTCTACTGTTTCATATTGCGAAGCTGCTAACAAGAAACGCCGAGAAAGGTTATTCAATGTAGGCGATCAGGTGATTTTGCGAGTCCGCGAGGAGCGTATCCAAGGACACGTACGCAAGCTGGATGCAAAGGGATTGGGACCCTTCAGCATCGTGGGCAAGATCAACAACAATGCATACGTGCTTGATCTGCCTCCAGATTTGGGGATCCCCACCACTGTTAACGTGGAGGATCTCACGGCATACAAGGAGCCTCTCTCACTCAAAGAACCAGAGGCCCCCTTCGATCCAGAGATAGTGGATATCCTTGAGGACCAGACCCGACTCACCCCTGACGAGGTACATGTTGGGGTATGCCCTTAAGGCTAATGTTTGAGGCCTATGGGAATGTATTTGTATCATGTAATAAACTGTTATGTTTATAAAGGCATGGTTGTTATTCAGTTAGCTACATTGTCTGCTGCAATATATGTTCTTCTGAATAATGTCTCAAAGCTGTTCAGCTCGGCTGACATGCTATTATGTCCTTAGTCGATATATCTTGGTGAACATGAGACAGCCTTGATATGATTGAGACTAATATGTGTTCTAATCTTATAGGATGCTTCGAGCATGGAATAAGATGTAGACTCATGGGTACATTGGATGTACTGGACAGACCCTACTAGGATGTTCAATTGTTTGTCACAATGTGAATATTCCTTGATTAAGACAAGTGGCACATTTCCTCTGACTTGAGATCACTTGTGTTTTCTAAATGATGATTGTCATTGTTTTGAGGTAGTTCAATATCATTTGAAACATAATGATTATAGACTATCTTGGATGGTGAGCTTGAGTCAGGTTAGAGCACTAGTGATAGACATAGGATTGCCGTCTCCTTGTTTAAGGAGTGTGATGTTCTAAAGGGGCCCCCTGGATGAGATGATTGAGAAAGTGTATGGCCATACCCAGGTGACAGTGTTCATCTGTTCTAATCATGCTCATCATATTGGAGTTACGAGCTTGACAGGCTTGTCCAATAAGAACATCCAGTGGCAAAGGAAATATGTATGCTTTGTGATTTGATTCACACTTGTGCTGTTTTTGGGTGTAGTCTTGGAAGACTCATTTCTTTATATCGGGAGATAGTGATGTGTTGCTAGATACCCCTCACTGATCGTGATAATGAGAATTATCGTTACCGACATTTAAAGGAAACCCTTAGGGTCGCACAATTTGATGATATGGCTTACTTAAGTCAGATCGTGTGGACTGAATTGTTTGGGTTCAGTTTAAAGGGAATTAGTCTCTGATTGTAAGTGAGATCTGGTCTGATCATGTTTGATTGATTAGGGCTTAAGATCGGTAAGCTTCGATCGAGAGAATAGATGCCAGATCGGTCAGATCAGGGGCATCGAGGAGATCGACGGTTAGATCGGGAACCTTAGGGTTTATTTAAGATCTAGACTAGATCATTGGCTTGATTGGTTCTTAAACCGAACCAAAGTGAACCGGCTCACTTGATGAGCGCATGGTTCAAGGGGAGAGGAGTTGGCGACAAGTTCACTTGGCGTGAACGTTGGGGTGAGGAGTGGTTACTATTTTTAGTAACCATGATCTCCACTTGGTGGGTGCTCTCGTCCGAATAGAGTATTCTCTATTTTCGCCACTTCAACTTATTTTTCCTCTCGCCCATATTCCTCTCGAGATTATTGTGTGAGTGTGGCGACGCTTGACGCTTGACGCTTGAGGAGGATTCGGCCAAGAAAGATTGACATCTCATTTTCCCTTCACTTGTCAAAGGACCTCTTGGAACCTTGCTAGCACAAGGAGCACCAAGAGAGATAGCGACATCATCTTGTGTGTGACGACAAGGAGAAGATCTCGTTTGATCTTTGCTTCCAAGCCGCCATCTAGAAATGGCAATGGTATGGATCGAATCACCTCTTATGCATTCGGGTTTTCTTTAAGTTGATTATATAAGGTGCATGCGATTCTTAGAGACCCTATCCGCTGCTTGAAAACTGAATATGCGCCATGCTGGGTTTCGCCCCCCTCTAGAAAGGGGTTCCAACAACTAGTATCAGAGCAGTTTTCTATGCATCTTTGTATGATTGCTTAAGCTTATGTGATCCATGTTTGCGTGTACAAGCTTAGATCTAGTTAACATGCGTTTTTTTCTTTAAGTTTTTGTACATGCGAAACTTGAAGTATGTTATCATTGGCGCATGTTGTTCTTGGCGCATGCTTAGTGTTTTTCTTAAAAACCCTAATTAACATGCGCGACTCACTCTAGATCTAAGGCTCTACTATAAACCCTTAAACGGGTTATTAGGGTTGAAGTCACCCCTAGTTTAGATCCAACAGTCTGATCAGACTATCTGACAGCCTGAATGGGTCGACCAGATAGCACCTTGGCGCAAGCCTATGGTGGCTATAGGTCGACTGCAGACAGGTGTGTAGCGAAGTCTGATTGAGACGATTAATGAACGCACCTGAGTTAGGCCCGGGGTCACGCCCGCTTGCCAGACCTCAGTGTGGTCGTTCAGCCCTGACGCATGCATGGTTGACCTTATGGTCGACTCAAGTCAGTTAGGACTTGGTGCATGCAAGGGCAGTGGATCTGACTAGGTTGGATGAGTGGATCCCTAGTAATGGATCGTTGTAAGGTTGTAGGGCAAATAAGGAAAAATTAAAATTGATCCCAAGGGGTTTTCGAAAATTTTAATTTTTATGATGGATCACTTGATTGCTGATTGGATGCATGTGTTGTTGGGGTATGCCCTTAAGGCTAATGTTTGAGGCCTTTGGGATTGTATAAGTATCATGTAATAAACTCTTGTGTTTATAAAAGGCATGGTTATTATTCAGGTTGTTACCTTGTCTGCTGTAATAAGTGTACTTCTGAATAATGTCTCAAAGCTGTTCAGCTAGGCTGACAGGCTATATGTCCTTAGTCGAGATATCTTGGTGAACATGAGACAGCCTTGATATGATTGAGACTAATATGAGTGCTAATCTTATAGGATGCTTCGAGCATGGAATAAGATGTAGACTCATGGGTACATTGGATGTACTGGACAGACCCTACTCGGATATTCCATTGCTTGTCACAATGTGAATGATCCTTGTGAGCACTAAGTGGCACATGTCCTTTGACTTGAGATCACTTGTGTTTCTAAATGATGATTGTCATTGTTTTGAGGTAGTTCAATATCATTTGAAACATAATGATTATAGACTATCTTGGATGGTGAGCTTGAATCAGGTTAGAGCACTAGTGATAGACATAGGATTGCCGTCTCCTTGTTTAAGGAGTGTGATGTTCTAATGGGCCCCCTATATGAGATGATTGAGATAGTGTGTGGCCATGCCCAGATGACAATGTGCATCTGATCTAATCATGCTCATCGTATTGGAGTTACAAGCTTGACCCGCTTGTCCAATAAGAACATCCAGTGGCAAAGGACACATGTATGCCTTGTGAATGGAGTCACACTTGTGCAATGGTTTGGGAGTAGTCTTGGAAGACTCTTTCCTTTATATCGGGAGACAGTGATGTGTTGCTAGATACCCCTCACTGATCGTGATAACGTAAGTTATCGTTACCGACATTTAGAGGAAACCCTCAGGGTCGCACAATTTGATGATATGGCTTACTTGAGTCAGATCGAATGGACTGGATTCTTTGAGTTCAGATTAAAGGGATTTTATCTCTGATTGTAAGTGAGATCTGGTCTGATCATGTTTGATTGATTAAGGCTTGAGATCGGTAAGCTTCGATCAAGAGAGATGATGCTAGATCGGAAGGATCAGGGGCATCAGGTGATGAATGGTTAGATCATGAGCCTTGGGGTTCAATATGGTCTAGACCACATGGCTTGAGCCATTTCGGTTTGGTTCATGAACCAAAGTTGAATCGAACGGTTTAGCTTGAACCGGTTCACAATTGTGAACGCATGGTTCAATGCTCAAATGCGTTTGGCTTATGGCTTGAGCGCATGCTTTGATGAGTTTCCATTTATGGAAAGTCATCAAAGGGGGCCGGTTTCACTTAACGCCAAAAACGCTTATGCGTTGGAACTCTTCTCATCAACGCCTTGGACATTGGTTGAGGTGTGGTTGACGACGAGAAGGAGAGCTTGGGCAAAGTGGAACTCTCGGCAACAAGGAAGTTCATCATCCCTTCCATTCGACAAGTGAAGATTCCTTGAGTGACTTGCTAGCACAAGCGACCCCAAGGAGTGAGCCAACTTCATCTTGTGTGTGGCACACTTTGGAGGAGACCTATCTTGATCTCTTCTTCCAAGCCGAGATCCAAGTCCATGGCATTGGTATGATTTCTAGTTTCAAGTTGATCATATTGTTTCATATCCGATCTTGACTTGAAGCCCTCTTTCCGCTATGCATGATAGATGAGCATGCTTAGGGTTTCTTCCCCCTTAGTTAGGGGTTCCTTCAAATGGTATCAGAGCTAGGCTCATGATATGATCGATATGATTGCTTTAAGTATTGGTGATCCATACATGATGTTGCGCTTACTGTTTCCTTGAGGCATGCTTTGTTTTCATGATGTTGCGCTTATATATTCATGATGTTGCGCTTGTATCATATGTTCATGATGTTACGCTTATATGTTCATGATGTTGCGCTTGTATCATATGTTCATGATGTTGCGCTTATATGTTCATGATGTTGCGCTTGTATCATATGTTCATGATGTTGCGCTTATATGTTCATGATGTTGCGCTTGTATCATATGTTCCTGAAGTATGCGCTCCCCCTTGAAGGGGACCTCCTAAAGTATGCGCTCCCCCTTGAAGGGGACCCCCTTAGATCTAAGGGTTATCAAGCATGTTGTTTGTTTGTAACATTGCGCATGTTATAAAAGTTTTCTAAAACTTACCTCTTGCGCGCTTCATTAGATCTAAGGTGCCACTACATTAAACCCTTAGATGGGTTGATGAGGTTGAAGTCACCACTAGGTTGGATCCAAGTCTGATCAGACCATCTGACAGCTCAGATGGGTTGACCCAATAGCACCTATGCGCAAGCACAAGGTGGCTATAGGTTGACTGCATCTAGGGCGTGTAGCGAGGTCTGGTTGAGACAACTACTGAACACACTTGAGTTAGGCCCGGGGTCACACCCGCTTGCCAAAACTCATGGGGTGGTTCAGCCCTTGGGGCATGCATGGTTGACCATTAGGTCAACTCGGGTCAGTTAGGACTCGGTGCATGCAAGGGCAAAGGATCTAGCTAGATGGATGAGTGGATCCCCATCAATGGACCATTGTAAGGTTGTAGGGCTCATAAGGAAATTAAATTGATGCCATGGGTTTTTCCAAAATTTAATTTCTTGAATGGATCACATGTTGATTGAATCATATGCTTGTTTATTTAGTCTTATGTGGGTTGCCCTATTGTGTGCTGTGCTGGGGCCTGCGAGCCTGGATAAGTTGTAAATTAATTTGTGATCTGCGAATCACATTGTACTTAATTTATAATATGTAGTTGACCTGCGAGTCAACCTTGTCTAGATAGATCAAATGTACTTTGATTAGACAAGTGCACACATCCAAGAGGGGCATTCATCTGGTGGTGCACCTGAGGTGCTCTTGGCGCTAGGGCACTGGGTTGGACCAGATGAGATGCAAGGAGCTCAAGTGAAGACTTAAGTAAATTAAGGTCTTACTAGGGTTCATGGGCTTTTACCACATAAGATCATGCTTTCTTCTTATTGCTTATAATTAGAATTGCATGTTTAAGTTTATCTTCTGCTATCACCATAGGACTTGTATGATAGTTAAGAAGATAATAGACCGCTAAAATCCAACGCTAACATATCAAGCTCGTAAGCCTTCTGACGCGAAACCTCACCTTTCTGACTATCGTTGGAGCCGTGTTGAACCCACTCAGTGGGCACGTCCATCTATCTTCAGACGGTGCCGGATTTCACCTGCGTGTTACAGAGTTGGGATTTATCCCCTCTCGTTGCTCAGCATAGCACGTGGTGGTCCAGGGAGTAGGTCAGGTCAGCTTGACCATGTTGGCTACATATGTGGCGCATATGGTAGCACATGGAGGCAGCCATCTCTGGGATCAGAGACTGTGTTGTACCAACTCAGTTGGCACAGTCTGCTGGATTGCCAAGATGAAGGGGAATCGCATGGGTTGGCGATTGGCTGGGACAGCCTACCAGAAATTAGTGCTTGTCATCTCTGTGCATCTTATCTCGCCTGAGCGGGACGCGGAGACCAAGTATGAAATCTGGATCCCATCTCACTAAAAGAGTGTTACTCTTTCGGACTGTTTACTGGATTTTTCAGTCAGACAAAATAGTGAGAAAAGAATCTTTCTTAAGTCCTGGATTGATTCTGAAACATTGATACTAACCTTGCTGTTCTTGCTTGTTGTAGATTCCTGCAGCAACGAACACCATGAGCTTCAATGTGCGATCCCTACTGGAAAGGGAGAAGTTTGCTGGGCCGAACTTCTCTGACTGGTTCGGACACCTTAAGATTGTTCTTAAGGCAGAGAGGAAACTGTATGTCCTCGAGACGGCGATACCGCCGCAGCCCGCTCCGAACGCCGCAAGGGCGGTTCGGGAAGCCTACGAAAAGCACGTCAATGATAGCATTGATGTCGCTTGCCTGATGCTAGCGTCTATGACGCCACCGCTGCAGCGTCAGCATGAGGATATGTCAGCTATAGAGATTATAGCAAACCTCAAAATGCTGTATGCTGCACAGGCGAGGACTGAACGCTATAATCTGACGAAGCTCTTCTTTCAGAGCAAACTGGCTGAGGGGAGCCCAGTGGGAGCTCACGTGCTCAAGATGATTGGGCACAAGGAGGCTCTGGAGAAACTGGGGCATACCATCAACCAGGAGCTTGCTGTGGATATTATTCTGCAGTCTCTCCCGCCTTCTTTCGATGCGTTCATTATTAACTTTAATATGAACAAGATCGATTGTACGCCGGCAGAGCTGCTGAATATGCTCTTGACAACTGAGGAAACTCTGAAGGGTAAGCCTTCAACCTCTGTCTTGATGGTTCCTTCTAGGAACAAGAAGAAGGGGAAGAAGGGCAAGGCCCCTGTCAAGAATTACAGTAAGGCCCTGAAACAGAAGGTGAAGCGGTCGAAGGACAACAGGTGTTTCCACTGTGGCCAGCTGGGTCACTGGAAAAAGGACTGTAAAGCGCTCCAAGGAGATAAGAGGGGAAGCATTGCTTCTGGCTCAGGTATATACGTGACGGAAGTCATGGTTTCATCTTCTTCTATATCATGGGTGTTAGACACTGCATGTGGAGTTCACATTTGTTCAAATGTGCAGGAACTCAAGAGAAGAAGGCAGGTGGGACAGCATGAGGTAGACCTACGAGTTGGAAACGGGGCACGGGTTGCTGCTGTTGCTGTAGGAGACTATTTCATTACTTTACCATCTGGCATTGTATTAGAATTAAACAATTGTTATTTTGTACCCAGTATTACCAAGAATATTATCTCCATTCCTGCTCTTGTCAGGAAAGGATTTGCTTTGAATGCAAGATTTCAAAGTGTGTTTTGACTTATGATAATATTGTGTATGCAACTGGTTCAATTAACAATGGGTTATACATGTTGGACATGGAAAATTCTATACAAAACATTGATAATAAGAAAGCCAAGTATGCTGATGACAGCACCTTGCTATGGCATAGTCGTTTAGGCCATATAAACGAGAAGCGCATTAAGCGGTTGCATGAACATGGACTGCTGGGATCATTCTCCTATGAGGAGATTGAGACATGCAAAGCTTGTTTAATGGGTAAAATGACGAAGTCTCCTTTTCCTCACAAAGGTCAAAGGACTTCAGGTTTACTGGACCTTATACACAGTGATGTGTGTGGGCCTTTCAGTAAACATGCCAGAGGTGGCTATCAGTACTTCATTACCTTCACTGATGATTTCAGTAGGTATGGGTATGTCTATTTAATGAGACATAAAAATGAATCTTTTGACAAGTTCAAAGAGTTCAAGAATGAAGTACAGAATCAGTTAGGCCGAAATATCAAGGCACTTCGTTCTGATCGAGGTGGTGAATACCTGAGTCATGCGTTTACTGACTATCTGAAAGAGTGTGGGATTATCTCACAGCTCACTCCGCCAGGAACACCGCAATGGAATGGTGTGTCCGAGAGGAGAAATAGAACGCTACTTGATATGGTTCGTTCTATGATGAGTCAGGCTACTCTTCCATATTCCTTTTGGGGTTTTGCACTGGAAACAGCTGCAAAGGTACTAAACCGAGTGCCATCCAAGGCAGTTTCAAAGACGCCATATGAGTTATGGTATGGGAAACAGCCTAGCTTGACATTTATCAGGATCTGGGGTTGCGAGGCTTATGTCAAAAAGCTCGCCTCTGGGAAACTAGAGAGCAGATCTGACAAATGCATCTTTGTCGGTTACCCTAAGGAAACTAAGGGTTATTATTTCTACGATCCCAAAGAGAACAAGGTTTTTGTTGCTCGGACGGCCATATTTCTTGAGAAGGAGTTTCTTCTGCAAGAGGCCAGTGGGAGAGAAATAAAGCTGGATGAAAATCCAGAGGAAGGACAAAGTAGTCAAGCACAGTTGGATGTGCCTGAGCCAGTAGATCAGGTTATTGAACAACCTGAGGCTCAGATATCACGGGAACCGCGAAGATCGGGTAGGATCCGTCGACAGCCTGAGCGCTATGACGGAGTCTACATCATGGATAATGATGAACCCCTAACTTATGCGGATGCGGTCAGTGGACCGGAGTCAGCTAGATGGCTTGAAGCTATGCGAGCCGAGATGGACTCCATGTCAGATAACCAAGTCTGGGATTTGGTTGATCCGCCTCCGGGAGTAATCCCTATAGGCTGTAAATGGATCTTCAAGAAGAAGATTGACATGGATGGTAACGTGGTTACCTATAAAGGCAGGCTAGTTGCGAAAGGTTTCAAACAAATCTACGGGATAGATTATGATGAAACTTTCTCTCCTGTAGCCATGTTTAAGTCTATTCGGATTCTTTTCGCGATAGCTGCATATTACGATTATGAGATCTGGCAGATGGATGTGAAGACAGCTTTCCTCAATGGAAATCTGGATGAGGATGTGTATATGACACAACCTGAGGGTTTCACTAATCCATCAGATCGTCATAAAATATGCAAGTTAAAGAAATCCATTTATGGATTGAAGCAAGCATCAAGAAGCTGGAATATTCGTTTTGATGAATCAATCTCTGAGTTTGGTTTCATCAAGAACGAAGATGACCCGTGTGTATATAAGAGGTTTAGTGGGAGCGTGATTACATTCCTAATCCTCTACGTCGATGATATCTTGATCATTGGAAACGATATTCCTGAACTGCATGCTGTTAAGGCATGGTTAGGAAAATGTTTTCAGATGAAAGATCTAGGAGAAGCAGCCTATGTATTAGGTGTGAAGATCTACCGGGATAGATCTAAGAGGCTTCTCGGGTTGTGCCAGAGTACCTACATCGATAAGGTCCTGGAGAGATTCCATTTAGAGAATTCTAAACGTGGATATCTTCCAGTCAGACATGGTCTGAATCTTTCGAAGAGTCAGTGTCCACAAACACAGACTGAGAAAGATGAAATGGACAATACGCCTTATGCTTCGGCTATTGGGTCCATTATGTATGCGATGTTGTGTACTCGCCCAGACGTCGCTTACGGGTTAAGCGTGACCAGTCGATTCCAAAGTAATCCAGGTTTGGCGCACTGGATTGCGGTCAAGAACATCTTAAAATATCTGCGGAGGACCAAAGATATGTTCTTGATATATGGTGGTCAGGAAGAACTCAGTATAGAGGGATATACTGACGCTTCGTTCCAGTCGGACCAGGATGATTTCCGATCGCAATCAGGCTATGTTTTTAGCTTGAATGGAGGTGCTGTGGTGTGGAAAAGTTTCAAACAGTCAACTGTTGCTGATTCCACAACAGAAGCCGAGTATGTTGCAGCCTCGGAAGCATCCAAGGAGGCAGTGTGGATTCGTAAGTTCGTGAGAGAACTTGGTGTCGTTCCTTCGAGTGCAGATCCTTTGGTTATCTTCTGTGATAACACTGGAGCTATAGCACAAGCAAAGGAACCGCGGTCACACCAGAAGTCCAAGCACATACAGAGACGGTTTCACTTGATCCGGGAGATCATTGATCGTGGCGAGATCAAGATTTGCAAGGTTCATACAGATGACAATCTGGCAGACCCGCTTACCAAGCCTCTGGCGCAGCAGAAGCATGAGAAGCACTGTAATAATATGGGTTTGAGATTTCTCAACCATTAGATTAAGTGCAAGTGGGAGATTGTTGGGGTATGCCCTTAAGGCTAATGTTTGAGGCCTTTGGGATTGTATAAGTATCATGTAATAAACTCTTGTGTTTATAAAAGGCATGGTTATTATTCAGGTTGTTACCTTGTCTGCTGTAATAAGTGTACTTCTGAATAATGTCTCAAAGCTGTTCAGCTAGGCTGACAGGCTATATGTCCTTAGTCGAGATATCTTGGTGAACATGAGACAGCCTTGATATGATTGAGACTAATATGAGTGCTAATCTTATAGGATGCTTCGAGCATGGAATAAGATGTAGACTCATGGGTACATTGGATGTACTGGACAGACCCTACTCGGATATTCCATTGCTTGTCACAATGTGAATGATCCTTGTGAGCACTAAGTGGCACATGTCCTTTGACTTGAGATCACTTGTGTTTCTAAATGATGATTGTCATTGTTTTGAGGTAGTTCAATATCATTTGAAACATAATGATTATAGACTATCTTGGATGGTGAGCTTGAATCAGGTTAGAGCACTAGTGATAGACATAGGATTGCCGTCTCCTTGTTTAAGGAGTGTGATGTTCTAATGGGCCCCCTATATGAGATGATTGAGATAGTGTGTGGCCATGCCCAGATGACAATGTGCATCTGATCTAATCATGCTCATCGTATTGGAGTTACAAGCTTGACCCGCTTGTCCAATAAGAACATCCAGTGGCAAAGGACACATGTATGCCTTGTGAATGGAGTCACACTTGTGCAATGGTTTGGGAGTAGTCTTGGAAGACTCTTTCCTTTATATCGGGAGACAGTGATGTGTTGCTAGATACCCCTCACTGATCGTGATAACGTAAGTTATCGTTACCGACATTTAGAGGAAACCCTCAGGGTCGCACAATTTGATGATATGGCTTACTTGAGTCAGATCGAATGGACTGGATTCTTTGAGTTCAGATTAAAGGGATTTTATCTCTGATTGTAAGTGAGATCTGGTCTGATCATGTTTGATTGATTAAGGCTTGAGATCGGTAAGCTTCGATCAAGAGAGATGATGCTAGATCGGAAGGATCAGGGGCATCAGGTGATGAATGGTTAGATCATGAGCCTTGGGGTTCAATATGGTCTAGACCACATGGCTTGAGCCATTTCGGTTTGGTTCATGAACCAAAGTTGAATCGAACGGTTTAGCTTGAACCGGTTCACAATTGTGAACGCATGGTTCAATGCTCAAATGCGTTTGGGTTATGGCTTGAGCGCATGCTTTGATGAGTTTCCATTTATGGAAAGTCATCAAAGGGGGCCGGTTTCACTTAACGCCAAAAACGCTTATGCGTTGGAACTCTTCTCATCAACGCCTTGGACATTGGTTGAGGTGTGGTTGACGACGAGAAGGAGAGCTTGGGCAAAGTGGAACTCTCGGCAACAAGGAAGTTCATCATCCCTTCCATTCGACAAGTGAAGATTCCTTGAGTGACTTGCTAGCACAAGCGACCCCAAGGAGTGAGCCAACTTCATCTTGTGTGTGGCACACTTTGGAGGAGACCTATCTTGATCTCTTCTTCCAAGCCGAGATCCAAGTCCATGGCATTGGTATGATTTCTAGTTTCAAGTTGATCATATTGTTTCATATCCGATCTTGACTTGAAGCCCTCTTTCCGCTATGCATGATAGATGAGCATGCTTAGGGTTTCTTCCCCCTTAGTTAGGGGTTCCTTCATGTGTTTGTCTATTTAGTCTTATGTGGGCTGCCCATGTTAAATCTGTGCTGTGCTGGGGCCTGCGTGCCTGGATTTAAAATTGTAAATTAATTATTGTGATCTGCGCATCACATTGTTTTAATTTATAAAATGTCAGTGACCTGCGTGTCACTCTTGTCTAGATAGTTAAATTTGTAATTTAATTTGACAAGAGCACAGTGCACACTTGGCAGAGGCGCATGCAGCAAGTGGCTGGACCAGGTGGGAGGTCTAGGGTTCGACCCTAGGACCTGGCGCATATTCCTGGTGGGCGCACCTGTGCTGTAGATGGCGCTTGGGCCCAGGTTTGGGCCAGATGAGCAGCAAAAGACCCATGAAGAGCAAATGAAGACTTAAGTTAGGTTAAGGTCTTCTAGGGCTATGGGCTTTTACCACATAAGATACATGCTTTCTTTTATTGTATAATATTAGAATTGCATGTTTAAGTTTATCTTCTGCTATCACCATAGGAATTGCATGATAGTGAAGAAGATAAAAGACCGTTAAAATCCAACGCTAAAATATCAAGCTCGTAAGCCTTCTGACGCGAAACCTCACTGTTCTGATTATCGTTGGAGCCGTGTTGTACCCACTCAGTGGGCACGTCCATCTATCTTCAGACGGTGCGGGATTACACCTGCGTGTTACAGAGTAGGGATTTATCCCTTCTCGTTGCTCAGCATAGCACGTGGTGGTCCAGGGAGTAGGTCGGGTCAGCTTGACCGTGTAGGCTACATATGTGGCGCATATGGTAGCACATGGAGGCAGCCATCTGTGGGGTCAGAGATTGTGTTGTACCAACTCAGTTGGCACAGTCTGCTGGATTGCCCAGATGAAGGGGAATCGCACGGGTTGGCGATCGGCAGGGACTGCCTACCAGAAACTAGTGCTTGTACTCTCTGTGCATCTTATCTCGCCTGAGCGGGACGCGGAGACCAAGTATGAAATCTGGATCCCATCTCACTAAAAGAGTTTTACTCTTTCGGGCTGTTTTGCTGGATTTTTCACGCCTGATAAAATAGTGAGAAAAAGAATCTTTCTTAAGTCCTGATCGATTCTTATACATTGATACTGACCTTGCTGTTCTTGCATTGTTGTAGATACCTGCAGCAACGAACACCATGAACTTCAATGTGCGATCCCTACTGGAAAGGGAGAAGTTTGCTGGGCTGAACTTCTCTGACTGGTTTGGACACCTTAAGATCATTCTTAAGGCAGAGAGGAAACTGTATGTCCTCGAGACGGCGATACCGCCGCAGCCCGCTCCGAACGCCGCAAGGGCGGTTCGGGAAACCTATGAAAAGCACGTCAATGATAGCATTGATGTCGCTTGCCTGATGCTAGCGTCTATGACGCCACCGCTGCAGCGTCAGCATGAGGATATGTCAGCTATACAGATTATAGCAAACCTCAAGATGTTGTATGCTGCACAGGCGAGGACTGAACGCTATAATTTGACTAAGCTCTTCTTTCAGAGCAAACTGGCTGAGGGGAGCCCAGTGGGAGCTCACGTGCTCAAGATGATTGGGCACAAGGAGGCTCTGGAGAAACTGGGGCACACCATCAACCAGGAGCTTGCTGTGGACATTATTCTGCAGTCTCTCCCGCCATCATTCGACGCGTTCATTATTAATTTTAATATGAACAAAATCGATTGTACTCCGGCAGAGCTGCTGAATATGCTCTTGACCACTGAGGAGACTCTGAAGGGTAAGCCTTCGACCTCTGTCTTGATGGTTCCTTCAAGGAACAAGAAGAAGGGGAAGAAGGGCAAGGCCCCGGTCAAGAATTACAGCAAGGCTCTGAAGCAGAAGGTGAAGCGGTCCAAGGAATACAGGTGTTTCCACTGTGGCCAGCTGGGTCACTAGAAAAAGGACTGTAAAGCGCTCCAAGGAGATAAGAGGGGAAGCATCGCTTCTGGCTCAGGTATATTCATGACTGAGGTCATGTTTTCTTCTTCTATATCATGGGTGTTGGACACTGCATGTGGAGTTCACATTTGTTCAAATGTACAGGAACTCAAGAGAAGAAGGCAGGTGGGACAGCATGAGGTGGACCTACGAGTTGGAAACGGGGCACGGGTTGCTGCTGTTGCTGTAGGAGACTACTTCATTCCTTTACCATCTGGCATTGTATTGGAACTAGACAATTGTTATTTTGTTCCCAGTATAACTAAAAATATTATCTCCATTCCTGCTCTTGTCAGGAAGGGGTTTTCCTTTGAATGCAATATTTCAAAGTGTATTTTGTCTTATGATAATGTTGTTTATGCAACTGGTTCAATTAACAATGGGTTATTCATGTTGGACATGGAAAGTTCTATACAAAATGTTGATATTAAGAAAGCCAAGTATGCTGATGACAGCACCTTGCTGTGGCATAGTCGTTTAGGCCATATAAACGAGAAACGCATTAAGCGGTTGCATGATCATGGACTGCTGGGATCATTCTCCTATAAGGAGATTGATACATGCAAAGCTTGTTTGATGGGTAAAATGACGAAGTCACCTTTTCCTCACAAAGGTCAAAGGGCTTCAGGTTTACTTGACCTTATACACAGTGATGTGTGTGGGCCATTTAGTAAACATGCCAGAGGTGGCTATCAGTACTTCATTACCTTTACTGATGATTTCAGTAGATATGGGTATGTCTATCTGATGAGACATAAAAGTGAATCTTTTGACAAGTTCAAAGAGTTCAAGAATGAAGTACAAAATCAGCTAGGCCGAAATATCAAGGCACTTCGCTCAGATCGAGGTGGTGAATACCTAAGTCATACGTTTACTGACTATCTAAAGGAGTGTGGGATTATCTCACAGCTCACTCCGCCAGGAACACCGCAATGGAATGGTGTGTCCGAGAGGAGAAATAGAACGCTACTTGATATGGTTCGTTCTATGATGAGTCAGGCTACTCTTCCATACTCCTTTTGGGGTTTTGCGCTGGAAACAGCTGCAAAGGTACTAAACCGAGTGCCATCCAAAGCAGTTTCTAAAACTCCATATGAGTTATGGTATGGGAAACAGCCAAGCTTGACATTTATCAGGATCTGGGGCTGCGAGGCTTATGTCAAAAAGCTCGCCTCTGGGAAACTAGAGAGCAGATCTGACAAATGTATCTTTGTCGGTTACCCTAAGGAAACTAAGGGTTATTATTTCTACGATCCCAAGGAGAACAAGGTTTTTGTTGCTCGGACGGCCATATTTCTTCAGAAGGAGTTTCTTCTGCAAGAGGCCAGTGGGAGAGAAATAAAACTGGATGAGAATCCAGAGGAAGGACAAAGTGATCAAGCACAGTTGGATGAGCCTGAGCCGGTAGAACAGGTTATTGAACAACCTGAGGCTCAAATATCACGGGAACCGCGAAGATCGGGTAGGATCCGTCGACAGCCTGAGCGCTATGACGGAGTCTACATCATTGACAATGATGAACCCCTCACTTATGCGGATGCGGTCAGTGGACCGGAGTCAGCGAGATGGCTTGAGGCAATGCGCGCCGAGATGGACTCCATGTCAGATAACCAAGTCTGGGATTTGGTTGATCCGCCTTCGGGAGTTATCCCTATAGGCTGTAAATGGATCTTCAAGAAGAAGATTGACATGGATGGTAACGTGGTTACCTATAAAGGCAGGCTAGTTGCGAAAGGTTTCAAACAAATCTACGGGATAGATTATGATGAAACTTTCTCACCTGTAGCCATGTTTAAGTCTATTCGGATTCTTTTCGCGATAGCTGCATATTATGATTATGAGATTTGGCAGATGGATGTGAAAACAGCTTTCCTTAATGGAAATCTGGATGAGGATGTGTATATGACACAACCTGAGGGTTTCACTAATCCAGCAGATCGTCATAAGATATGCAAGTTAAAGAAGTCTATTTATGGACTTAAACAAGCATCGAGAAGCTGGAATATTCGTTTTGATGAATCAGTTACTGAATTTGGTTTCATCAAGAACGAGGATGACCCGTGTGTATATAAGAGGTTTAGTGGGAGCGTGATTACTTTCCTAGTCCTCTACGTCGATGACATCTTGATCATTGGAAATGACATTCCTGAAATGCATGCTGTTAAAGCATGGCTGAGGAAGTGTTTCCAGATGAAAGATCTAGGAGAAGCAGCCTATGTGTTAGGTGTGAAGATCTACAGGGATAGATCTAAGAGGCTTCTCGGGCTGTGCCAGAGTACTTACATCGATAAGGTCCTGGAGAGATTTCATTTAGAGAATTCTAAACGTGGATATCTTCCAGTCAGACATGGTCTGAGTCTTTCGAAGAGTCAGTGTCCACAAACACAGACTGAGAAAGATGAAATGGACAATACGCCTTATGCTTCGGCTATTGGTTCCATTATGTATGCGATGTTGTGTACTCGCCCAGACGTCGCTTACGGGTTAAGCGTAACCAGTCGTTTCCAAAGTAATCCAGGTATGGCGCACTGGATTGCAGTCAAGAACATTTTAAAATATCTGCGGAGGACCAAAGATATGTTCTTGATATACGGTGGTCAGGAAGAACTCAGTATTGAAGGATATACTGACGCTTCGTTCCAGTCGGACCAGGATGATTTCCGATCGCAATCAGGCTATGTTTTTAGCTTGAATGGAGGTGCAGTGGTGTGGAAGAGTTTCAAACAGTCAACTGTTGCTGATTCCACAACAGAAGCCGAGTATGTTGCAGCCTCGGAAGCATCCATGGAGGCAGTCTGGATTCGTAAGTTCGTGAGAGAACTTGGTGTTGTTCCTTCGAGTGTCGATCCTTTGGTTATCTTCTGTGATAACACTGGAGCAATCGCACAAGCAAAGGAACCACGGTCGCACCAGAAGTCCAAGCACATACTGAGACGGTTTCACTTGATCAGGGAGATCATAGATCGTGGCGAGATCAAAATCTGCAAGGTTCATACAGATGACAATCTGGCAGACCCGCTTACCAAGCCTCTGGCGCAGCAGAAGCATGAGAAGCACTGTAATAATATGGGTTTGAGATTTCTCAACCATTAGATTAAGTGCAAGTGGGAGATTGTTGGGGTATGCCCTTAAGGCTAATGTTTGAGGCCTATGGGAATGTATTTGTATCATGTAATAAACTGTTATGTTTATAAAGGCATGGTTGTTATTCAGTTAGCTACATTGTCTGCTGCAATATATGTTCTTCTGAATAATGTCTCAAAGCTGTTCAGCTCGGCTGACATGCTATTATGTCCTTAGTCGATATATCTTGGTGAACATGAGACAGCCTTGATATGATTGAGACTAATATGTGTTCTAATCTTATAGGATGCTTCGAGCATGGAATAAGATGTAGACTCATGGGTACATTGGATGTACTGGACAGACCCTACTAGGATGTTCAATTGTTTGTCACAATGTGAATATTCCTTGATTAAGACAAGTGGCACATTTCCTCTGACTTGAGATCACTTGTGTTTTCTAAATGATGATTGTCATTGTTTTGAGGTAGTTCAATATCATTTGAAACATAATGATTATAGACTATCTTGGATGGTGAGCTTGAGTCAGGTTAGAGCACTAGTGATAGACATAGGATTGCCGTCTCCTTGTTTAAGGAGTGTGATGTTCTAAAGGGGCCCCCTGGATGAGATGATTGAGAAAGTGTATGGCCATACCCAGGTGACAGTGTTCATCTGTTCTAATCATGCTCATCATATTGGAGTTACGAGCTTGACAGGCTTGTCCAATAAGAACATCCAGTGGCAAAGGAAATATGTATGCTTTGTGATTTGATTCACACTTGTGCTATTTTTGGGTGTAGTCTTGGAAGACTCATTTCTTTATATCGGGAGATAGTGATGTGTTGCTAGATACCCCTCACTGATCGTGATAATGAGAATTATCGTTACCGACATTTAAAGGAAACCCTTAGGGTCGCACAATTTGATGATATGGCTTACTTAAGTCAAATCGTGTGGACTGAATTGTTTGGGTTCAGTTTAAAGGGAATTAGTCTCTGATTGTAAGTGAGATCTGGTCTGATCATGTTTGATTGATTAGGGCTTAAGATCGGTAAGCTTCGATCGAGAGAATAGATGCCAGATCGGTCAGATCAGGGGCATCGAGGAGATCGACGGTTAGATCGGGAACCTTAGGGTTTATTTAAGATCTAGACTAGATCATTGGCTTGATTGGTTCTTAAACCGAACCAAAGTGAACCGGCTCACTTGATGAGCGCATGGTTCAAGGGGAGAGGAGTTGGCGACAAGTTCACTTGGCGTGAACGTTGGGGTGAGGAGTGGTTACTATTTTTAGTAACCATGATCTCCACTTGGTGGGTGCTCTCGTCCGAATAGAGTATTCTCTATTTTCGCCACTTCAACTTATTTTTCCTCTCGCCCATATTCCTCTCGAGATTATTGTGTGAGTGTGGCGACGCTTGACGCTTGACGCTTGAGGAGGATTCGGCCAAGAAAGATTGACATCTCATTTTCCCTTCACTCGTCAAAGGACCTCTTGGAACCTTGCTAGCACAAGGAGCACCAAGAGAGATAGCGACATCATCTTGTGTGTGACGACAAGGAGAAGATCTCGTTTGATCTTTGCTTCCAAGCCGCCATCTAGAAATGGCAATGGTATGGATCGAATCACCTCTTATGCATTCGGGTTTTCTTTAAGTTGATTATATAAGGTGCATGCGATTCTTAGAGACCCTATCCGCTGCTTGAAAACTGAATATGCGCCATGCTGGGTTTCGCCCCCCTCTAGAAAGGGGTTCCAACAGTACAACTGTTTTACCGCGTTAAGTTCTCTAACGGTGAGGAGGCATGGCTCCCCGAGGCAGAGCTAGCCCTGGCTGCTCCAGATTTGCTCCAAGGATTCAAGGATAATTCTCCTGAGGAGAATTTTTCCAACCCGGGGAGAATTGATGGAGGGCCTAACACAGCTCCTAGAAGATCCACTAGGGCTCGGAGGAAGCCCATCAGGTATGGCTTCACTTAGAGTCCACTTTCCTTTTTAGTACTTTCCATATTTGCATTGCATGGCATGATAGGTTAGTTCCACCCAAAAGTCTACCATGTAGTTTATTTTTATGAATGTTGTTGGTAGGTTGTGCATTGTAATATCATGGTAGGTTAGTGCATGTAGTTGGACACATTTAAAGATGGCTCAAGGGATACAAGCTAGCTAGCTCACTCTACTCCATGGAGCTAGTTCCCATTTTGGAAGGTTCACTTCAAACTAGCTCAAAGGGGACTTCCAACTCAACTCCACTTCAAAGCCCCACTTCAAGGCCCTTTCCAATTGAAGAAGATACCAAACCCATGGATTCATTTGCGCCACCCTCAAGCAACAAATGAATGCAAAGGCTCAATCTAGATCCATCAATCAAGGGGCGCCACTCTAGATCCACAAATCAAGGGGCGCCTAATCTAGATCCACAAATCATGGTGAATCCTTTCCTTCATCTCATTGCCGCCCAAACCAACTTGGAAGGAATTCAAATTCAAGTCAACTCTCCATCCATGCGACATCAACACAAGGAAGAAAGCAAATTCGAAATTCAAATGCTTTCCTTTGAAGACTCTCCAAAGAAGACAACAATATCAGCCCATTAATTGCATTAATTGCCTTGTAATTAATTTCGAAATCTCCCACTTATGTAAGGGGCGCAAGGGGCAATGACCACCTTGCCCTCACCTTATCCTCATCCCTAGCCACCTATAAATATGTCCCCATCGCATCATGTGCATTAAGCATTGTTGAAATAAAATTGTTGACTAGTTTCCTAGCCAAAGAAAGGTGCTTGTGTCGCCTAGGTGCTTGTGTCGCCCAAACCCCCTCATCTTCCCCCTACTTCTCCAAGAGCCGAGACTCCTCTCCTCTTCTCTTCCTCATCACTTAATCCAAGTCAAACCGAGAGCATTCAACATCAAAGCAAGAACACAACTCAAGTGGCGCATAGGACATGGAAGCATCCTTTGATCTCTTCAAGACCATTCTATAAGTTAAGTGTTCTAACCTCTTGTGTTCTCTTTTCATATTATCTAAGAGCATCTTACTACACTTCCCTCGGATTTGTAGGAGTTGGCGCAAGGAAAGGAGCTTGGCGCATCTCTCTTCCCCTTTTCTTTCCCCCCCTCTTAGTTAGTCCAATATTTGTGTTAGCAAGAGAATTTGGAGGACTAGCCTCCCTCTTGACATTTGATTGTGTAGTTATTTTAATCTGCTTTATAACTCACCCACGCCTGTGTGGGATTGCTGATTGCCCTGTGTGTAACCTACACCTTCCATCAGAGTAGGACCGGTGAAGAACGGGAAGGACGGTCCTTCTATGCTCAAGGGCCGCACTGTAAGTCTTCTTTTCATTTATTGTCATTTACTTTGAAGCAAGTAGCATTTTCTTTCTTGCAAGTAGTTTAATTCGGTTTTCTTATTTAAAAACTACAAAAACATTATTTTCAAACCTCGTTAGTATAAGTCGGTTTCTCTACTTTATAAAACTACAAAAAAACTATTTTTCGAAAATCGTTGTTTGCATGCTTTGTGAATCACCCCTACATCACTTAGTCTTTAGAATCGCATGCTTAATGTTAGCCTAATGTTAGTTGCATGTTTAACCTTAGATCACATGTGTAGTGTACCGTAGTTTTTTATACAAGCATAACTCAGTTTTTATCATACCAAAAAAAAAACATATTTTTGAAAACCCCATAGTAATCTTGCATGCTAGCTTTTCTATCTCAAATTTATTTTCATGCTAGCCCAAATTGCATGCTTCCCCCCTACATCAGTTTTGGTATCAGAGCAAAACACCTTAGAATAGATTTTTAGCCAAAACTAATTTTCGAATTCTAAGGCATTTCTTGGACCTAGGTGCTTTAAAGAAGTTGATTTCATAATACACTATTATACTCATGTCACTTCTTAGGAGCCTTACTTTCAAAACTATTTGGTTTTTCAAAAGTAAACCCATCATGACTACTAGCTATGGCATAAATCACAATAAACCTAATGACGCTATCAAAATGTTTGAAGAGATAGACAAATCCCACAAACTATTCTTAGAGACGCTTCCAACCTATAGGGTCAACCTTAGGAATGATTTTTTCCACACCTACACCAAAATAGGAGGTAAGATGTGTAAGGTTGCCATAGATAAAACCATAGGGTTCAACTTCATAACCCCTAGTGCCATTGAAAGATTTGGCTTTGTCACTAAGCTTAAACTATACCCTTACACTATTACTAGAGATAATGGAACCAAAACCTTAGTTAAACATATGTGCCTTGTGCCTATTGGATTTGGTATCCTACTAGAAGCTTGGTGTGATGTCTTACCCCTAGAAGGTACATATCATGTCCACCTAGGAGAACCTTGGTTAGATGATGTTAGAGGGTACCACCAAAGACAAGATGACTCCTATATCTTAAGGTGTCATGACCCTAAGATTAAGATCAAAAGGTCTCCACCTAGAACTCCTAAGGTAGCCAACCCTCCAACCCTCTTAGAGACAAGCCCAACCTTAGAGCCTGAGCTACCTCCAACAATTCCAAACATACCCCTAGATGAGTCTAGATCCAATACTAGGGCCCCATTAGTTGACTTGTCTGATGGTCAAACTAGCCCTAAGTCACCTTTAGAGACCCCTCTAGACATGCCTCAACTTCAATTTGGAACTATTACCTTAGATGATATGCCTAGGAACCAACTTGAACCTAAAGTCATAGGTCTTCCCAAGCCACCTAGTGATCCCAAGGTAGACGTAGTTCTTATAGTTGGCCATAAACCTTGTCATGGTCCAGACCCAAACACTCCTGAACCAAGTAGTCAACCTACTACCTCACTTGACCCTAGGATGACCACACTTCCTCTTGAACTCATGGAGTGCAACCAACTTTTAGGGGATTCCACTAGTCAAACCTTAGGACCAAACATAGAGCCAACCTTAAACCAAACTAAATGTCTCCCACCCTTAGGCACCTTTGATCTAGGTAAACTTGCACCGCCTAAGGAAGAACATGAACCCAATGATATGAGACTAGACTTAGTGGAAACTACCCTACCCTTAGTGACCAACAAGATTAGTTTACCTCAACCTAAGGAGCTCCCATGTCTAGATCAAACACTTGAACCATGTGAGCCTACCCGGCAAACTCTAGAAGACCCTTCCATAGGCAGTGAATCCTTAAGTTCCATGCCACTTGACTCTAATGAAAGTTTAGATGAACCTTTAGACACCTTAGAGAACCAACACCTTCAAATGGAGGACCATCACATTTTAGGCTTAACTCAACCTAAGTTTGGACCATTCACCATGGATGATTTGTCTATACCCAAAGAACACCTTAAGACTAAGGTAGACCAAACAACTTGCCTAAACCCTCCTTTGAACACTTTTAAGGCCTCTAGCACTGAACCATCCAACTTAGGCCTAGACCCACCACTAGAAACCCAACCCTTATACATAGAGGATCCTTCATCCTTAGATCTCAAACCACATGAGTTAGGATCCCCCACCACTAAGGAAGACTTAGAACCATTTGAATTCGACTTAGATCCTAAGCCACACCCCTTAGGACATCCTCTAGACTTAGAAGTTCTTCCCCAAGACCCAATGAAGCTAGAGTCTTGTCTCTTAGGTCCCTCTACCCATACCCTCAAACCACCCTTAGGGCCAACCAAACTTGAGCATGCTAAAGATAACATTGCTTTGAATTTTATTGAGCACATAGACTTTGTTATTCCTGCATACTTAGACACTCAAATCCCTTACTGCAAGTGTACTAATTATGATGGCCGAGAAAGGGATTTCACTATAGGAGCACCTGATATAACACAAGGAATAGAAGCACAAAGACTCTATGGTTGTAATGCTTACTCTTGCTCTTACCTTCATATGCATGCTTCATATGCTTGCTCATCTTTTACTATGCCACTTCTGTACGGGAACCCTACACCTTATAATGTGGAGTATCCCATCCAATTTTTAGACATGTTTTGTGTGCATGAGCCTATGGCCAACCTTGTGAACCAAGGCTTGTTCACCCACTCCAATGGTGAAGAAGTTTGGTTAACCAAGGAACATTTTACATGGGCCACATCTAGACATTTCCACCCGTGCAATGACAATTCTTCGGAGAAGAATTTTTTTCACCCGGGGAGAAATGATGGGGGTAGAGACCATGACCCAAGAAAATATAAATGGAGCTTAAGGCTACCCTAGTTTATGGGTACCCTAAGGCACCCTTGCATTGCATGCATCATGTAGCTACATATGGTAGATTTTGTATTTTTCTTTTTATGGAAATTATGTTGCATCATGGTAGGATTAGTGCATGGTAATGTTGCATCATAGTAGGAGTAGTGTAATAAGCATTTACAAGTCATGTGGACAAGCTCAAGGCTAGCTCAAAGCTTACTCAACAAAGCTAGCTCCAAATTTGGAAGGTTCACTTATAACTAGCTCAAGAGAAGACTTCAAACTCAACTCCACTTCAACTCATGTTCAATGATTCCTTTCCAATTGAAGAGATCCCAGCCCATGGATTTAATTGCGCCAACCTCAACAACAATTGAAGAAATGCTCAATCTAGATCCACAATTCAAGGGGTGCCTAATCTAGATCCACAATTCAAGGGGGACTTCTTCCTTATTCTCATTGCCGCCCAAGCCATTTAAGGAAAGAATTTTGAATTTGAAAATTTTAGCCCCAAAGGAATTCGCCCCAAACCAAAGAAGGAAGGAAAGCTAGCACCTTAGCCGAACATGCAAGAAAGCCTTCAAGCAAATTCGGCCACACCACCTCTACAAACAAATAAGGGAAGTTTTCAAGGCAAATCACGATCAAAGGAGCCATTGCCTCGACAAAGCATTGAAGACTATTATTTCTTTCTTAATTTGTCTTTTTGTAACGTTGAGGAAAATGTCTACAAACTCTTGTAATCGCATGGAACTTGTAGCAAGATTTGATAATGGAATGGTCGATTAGTTGCCTAGCAACCTTGGGTGCTTGTGTCGCCCTCCCCTTTCCCCTTCTCATCTGAGGTGCTTGTGTCACCTATCTCCCCTTCTTCCCCAAGGGCCAAGGTTCCTTTCGCTAACCGTTTCTTCAAAGACACCTCTACCATCTTGGCGCAAGAGCAACCCCTTCAACCATTAGCCGCGCAACATCTTCAAGGAGCATCTCCCTTAACCTTGGTGGCGCATCTACATCCTCTCCACCTTCTTCAAGCTCTTGTGGCGCATCAACATCTTCTTCAACCTTGGTGGCGCACCTCCTCTCTATACATAGTGACGCAATTTCAACCTCTTCACCCAACAAGTGGCGCACCCCCTCTCCTCAAGGGCCTCTTCAACAACACTTTTAATAAGCATCTCTAACTCTCTCTTTAATCTATGTTTGCTTGATCTACACTTATGTTGTTGTTGCATGTTGTAGGATGCGCAAGCCCTTCATCTCATCATTAAGAGGCGCAACTTTCCATCAACTTGGTGCAAAGTCATCCCCACTCCATCATCAAGGCGCATCTTCCTCAAGGATTCATTCACCCACTTTGGCGCATCCCAAAGCCCTTGCAATATCAAACCAAACACTCTACCCTTATTCCTTGTTATCTAAATCTTGAATATGATCTTACATGTCTTCTTTGTTTGTTGAAGCTCTCGGCATCAAAAGGAACTCCATGACATGAGACATCTCCAAGGAATCATTCATGGCCGAAAGTTACAAGGCCTTCAATCCATGACTTGAGCAACACATCATCATTAATTAGATTAGATTAAGTAGTTTGTTTGAACTTGTTAGCAAGAGGAATTTGGAGGCTTAACCTCCCCTCTTGATCTTAGCATTGTAAAGGTCATTTAATATTCTATACCCAAGCATGTTTGGGTTTGATGTGTTGGAGTGTTTGTAATGAAGCAATTCCTTCCATCAGAGTAGGACCGTTGAAGATCGGGAAGGACGATCCTTCTATTCTCAAGGATCGCACGGTGAGCGCTTCTTTTCAATATTGTCTTAATGTTCTAGAAATGCATGTTTAGTCATAGGTTTGCTTAGTCTTTAGAATCGCATGCTTAATGTTAGCCTAATGTTAGTTGCATGTTTAACCTTAGATCACATGTGTAGTGTACCGTAGTTTTTTATACAAGCATAACTCAGTTTTTATCATACCAAAAAAAAAACATATTTTTGAAAACCCCATAGTAATCTTGCATGCTAGCTTTTCTATCTCAAATTTATTTTCATGCTAGCCCAAATTGCATGCTTCCCCCCTACATCAGCATGCAAGGGCAGTGGGTCTGACTTGATCTGATGAGTGGATCCCTATTAATGGACCGTTGTAAGGTAGTAGGGCACATAAGGAAATAAAAGTGATACCATGGGGTTTTTCAAAATTTTATTTTCCTGTTTGGATCACATGTTGTTTGTTTAACCTGATTGGGTGTCTATTTCATCTTATGTGGGCTGCCCTATTTATGTGCTGTGCTGGGGCCTGCGTGCCTGGATTAATTAATTGTAAATTATTTTTGTGATCTGTGAATCACATCTTAAGTTATGTTAATGTGTAATTGACCTGCGAGTCAAATCATGTCTAGATAGATTAAATGTAAATTAATCAGACATGAGCACAGAGCATACATGGCAGAGGCGCATGCAGCAAGTGGGAGGCCTAGAGTTCGACTCTAGTACTGGCGCATGCTACCTGGTGGGCGCATCTGAGCTGCAGAGGGCGCTTGGGCCCCGGCTGAGCCAGATGAAGTGCAAAAGACCCATGAAGAGCACAAGTGAAGACTTGTGTAAAACTAGGGTTTTACTTAGGCTTAATGGGCGTTTACCACATAAGATCATTGTGCTTTCTATTTACTGTTTAAGTAATATTGGCACCTGCATGAGTTAATCTTCTGCTATCACCATAGGATATCCATGTTAGTAAGAAGATAAAAGGACCGTTAAAATCCAACGTTAAATATCAAGCACGTAAGCCTTCTGACGCGAAACCTCACTGTTCTGACTATCGTTGGGGCCGTGTTGTACCCACTCAGTGGGCACGCCCAGCTATCTTCAGACGGTGTGTGATTACACCTACGTGTTACAGAGAAGGGATTTATCGCTTCTCGTTGCTCAGTATAGCACGTGGTGGTCCAGGGAGTAGGTCAGGTCAGCTTGACCATGTAGGCTACATATTGAGCATATGTTAGCTATATGGAGGCAGCCATCTGTGGAATCAGAAACTGTGTTGTACCAACTCAGTTGGCACAGTCTTCTGGATTGCCTAGATGAAGGGGAATCGCACGGGTTGGCGATTGGCATGGATAGCCTACCAGAGATTAGTGCTTGAACTCTCTGTGCATCTTATCTCGCCTGAGCGGGACGCGGAGACCAAGTATGAAATCTGGATCCCATCTCACTAAAAGAGTTTTACTCTTTCGGACTGTTTTATTAGATTTTTCAGTGAGATAAAATAGTGAGAAAGGAATCATTCTTAAGTCCTGGATTGATTCTAACATCGATACTGACCTTGTTGTTCTTGCTTTGTTGTAGATTCCTACAGCAACGAACACCACAGGGTTCAATGTGCGATCCTTACTGGAAAGGGAGAAGTTTGCTGGGCCAAACTTCTCAGACTGGTACGGACACCTTAAGATTGTTCTTAAGGCTGAGAGGAAGCTGTATGTCCTTGAGACGGCAATACCGCCTCAACCCGCTGCGAACGCCGCAAGGGCGGTTCGGGATGCTTATGAGAAGCATGTCAATGATAGCATTGATGTCGCTTGCCTTACGCTTGCGTCTATGACGCCAGAGCTACAGCATCAGCATGAGGATTTATCTGCTATTGAAATTATAGCAAATCTCAAAATGCTGTATACTGCACAGGCAAGGACATAACGCTATAACTGTTGGGGTATGCCCTTAAGGCTAATGTTTGAAGCCTATGGGAGTGTAACAAGTATCATGTAATAAACTCATATGTTTATAAAGGCATGGTTGTTATTCAGTTAGCTACATTGTCTGCTGCAATATATGTTCTTCTGAATAATGTCTCAAAGCTGTTCAGCTGGGCTGACATGCTATTATGTCCTTGGTCGATGTATCTTGGTGAACATGAGACAGCCTTGATATGGTTAAGACTAATATGTGTTCTAATCTTATAGGATGCTTCGAGCATGGAATAAGATGTAGACTCATGGGTACATGGGATGTACTGGACAGACCCTACTAGGATGTTCAATTGTTTGTCACAATGTGAATATTCCTTGATTGCGACAAGTGGCACATTTCCTCTGACTTGAGATCACTTGTGTTTTCTAAATGATGATTGTCATTGTTTTGAGGTAGTTCAATATCATTTGAAACATAATGATTATAGACTATCTTGGATGATGAGCTTGAGTCAGGTTAGGACACTAGTGATAGACATAGGATTGCCGTCTCCTTGTTTAAGGAGTGTGATGTTCTATAAGGGCCCCCCTGGATGAGATGATTGAGAGAGTGTATGGCCATACCCAGGTGACAGTGTTCATCTGATCTAATCATGCTCATCATATTGGAGTTACAAGCTTGACAGGCTTGTCCAATAAGAACATCAAGTGGCAAAGGAAGTATGCATGCCTAGTGAATTGGATTCACACTTGTGCTGTGGTTTGGGTGAAGTCTTGGAAGACTCTTTCCTTTATATCGGGAGACAGTGATGTGTTGCTAGATACCCCTCACTGATCGTGATAACGTGAGTTATCGTTACCGACATTTAAAGGAAACCCTTAGGGTCGCACAATTTGATGATATGGCTTCTTTAAGTCAGATCGTGTGGACTGAATTGTTTAGTTCAGTTTAAAGGGGTGTTAAACTCTGATTGAGAGTGAGATCTGGTCTGATCATGTTTGATTGATTAGGGCTTTAGATCGGTAAGCTTCGATCGAGAGTTATGATGCCAGATCAGTGAGATCTAGAGCATCGAGAGATCAACGGTGATCTTGAACCTTGTGGTTCAATAAGATCGACCATTGCTTGGGCCGATTTGGTCTTGAACCAAAGTCACTTGAACCGGCTCATGTTATGAGCGCTTGGTTCAAAGGTTCGAATGGGAGAAGAGGGTTGCGGTTCACTTCATGTGAACGCATAACCGAAGTGAGTAATGGGTTACTATTTTTGGATAGCAACGCCCACGTTGATTACAACGTGTTTACTCCCTTGTCGATCATCAACTTCGGACGACATCTCCTCCCTTCTCGTGTGACAAAAGTCTTGACGAGTGTAGAGGAACTTCTTCTTCGCCAAGCCCAAGGATCTCATCTCCTCCATGCGCAAAGGACCCTTGAAGCTTTGCTAGCACAAAGACGACAAGGAGAGGCCATTCTTCATCGTGTGTGCGTCGACTAGGGAGAAGACCCCTTTCGGTTTTTGCTTCCAACACTTCATCCATAGATGGCGATGGTATGAATCTTATTGGCATTTTGCAATCGATTTTTCATAGTTGATCATATATCATGCTAATGATCCCTAAAACCCTTATTTCCGCTGCGTTGAAACACATGCGCCCATTAGGGTTTTTCGCTCCCCCTTGAAGGGGACCCCTGCAATAACTTGACAAAACTTTTCTTTCAGAGCAAACTGACTGAAGGGAGTCCAGTGGGAGCTCACGTACTCAAAATGATTGGGTACAAAGAGGCTCTAGAGAAACTGGGACACATCGTCAATCAGGAGCTTGTTGTAGACATCATCTTGCAGTCTCTCCCGGCCTCTTTCGATCCGTTCATCATTAATTTTAATATGAACAAGATCGACTGTACACCGGCAGAGTTACTGAACATGCTCTGTACTACAGAGCAGACTCTTGAAAAGGGAAAGCCTTCATCCTCTGTCTTGATGGTTCCTTCAAGGAACAAGAAGAAGGGGAAGAAGGGCAAAGTCCCTATCAAGAGCTATAACAAAGCTCTGAAACAAAAGATGAAGCGGTCGAAGGACAACAGATGCTTCCATTGTGGCCAGTTGGGTCACTGGAAGAAGGACTGTAAAGCGCTCCAAGGAGATAAGAAGGGAAGCAAGCCTTTCGCTTCTGGCTCAGGTATTTTTGTGACTGAAGTCATGGTATCTTCTTCTATTTCATGGGTGTTGGACACTGCATGTGCAGTTCACATTTGTTCAAATGTACAGGAACTCAAGAGAAGAAGACAGGTGGGACAGCATGAGGTGGACCTACGAGTTGGAAACGGGGCACGGGTTGCTGCTGTTGCTGTAGGACAATATAACATCTCTTTACCATCTGGTCTTGTATTAGAACTGGACAATTGTTATTTTGTACCGAGCATAACTAAGAATATTATCTCTATTCCTGCTCTTGTCAGGAAAGGGTTTTCCTTTGAATGCAAAACTTTAAAGTGTTGTATTTCATTTGATAATATTGTTTATGCTACTGGGTCGATTAACAATGGGTTATTCGTGTTGGACATGGAATGTTCTATACAACAAATTGATAATAAGAAAGCCAAGTATGCTGATGACAGCACCTTGCTATGGCATAGTCGTTTAGGCCATATTAACAAGAAGCGCATTAAGCGGTTGCATGACCATGGACTGCTGGGATCATTCTCCTATGAGGAGCTTGATACATGCAAAGCTTGTTTAATGGGTAAAATGACGAAGTCTCCTTTTTCTAATAAAGGTCAAAGGGCTTCAGGTTTACTTGACCTCATTCACAGTGATGTGTGTGGGCCATTTAGTAAACATGCCAGAGGTGGCTATTTATACTTCATTACTTTTACTGATGATTTCAGTAGATACGGTTATGTCTATCTTATGAGACATAAGAGTGAATCTTTTGACAAGTTCAAAGAGTTCAAAAATGAAGTACAGAATCAGTTAGGCCGAAATATCAAGGCATGTTCAGATCGAGGTGGAGAATACTTGAGTCGAGAGTTTACTGACTATCTGAAGGAGTGTGGGATTATCTCACAGCTCACTCCGCCAGGAACACCGCAATGGAATGGTGTGTCCGAGAGGAGAAATAGAACCTTATTGGATATGGTTCGTTCAATGATGAGTCAGGCTACTCTATCTTACTCCTTTTGGGGATTTGCACTGGAAACAGCTGCAAAGGTACTAAACCAAGTGCCATCCAAGGCCGTTTCAAAGACTCCATATGAGTTATGGTATGGGAAACAGCCGAGCTTGACATTTATTAAAATCTGGGGTTGCGAGGCTTATGTCAAAAAGCTCGCCTCTGTGAAACTAGAGAGCAGATCTTATAAATGTATCTTTGTCGGTTACCCTAAAGAAACTAAGGGTTATTATTTCTACGATCCCAAAGAGAACAAAGTATTTGTTGCTCGTACGGCTATTTTTCTTGAGAAGGAATTTCTTCTGCAAGAGGCCAGTGGGAGAGAAATAAAGCTGGATGAGAGTCCAGAAGAGGGACAAAGTAGTCAAACTCAGTTGGATGAGCCTGAGCAAATAGAACAGGTTGATGTTCAACCGAGGCTCAGATATCACGGGAACCGCGAAGATCGGGAAGGATCCGTCGACAGCCTTGAGCGCTATGACGGAGTCTACATCATTGATGATGAACCCCTCACTTATGCGGATGCGGTCAGTGGACCGAAATCAGCAAGATGGCTTGAAGCTATGCGAACCGAGATGGACTCCATGTCAGATAACCAAGTCTGGGATTTGGTTGATCCGCCTCCGGGAGTAATCCCTATAGGCTGTAAGTGGATCTTCAAGAAGAAGATTGACATGGATGGTAACGTAGTTACCTATAAGGGCAGGCTAGTTGCGAAAGGTTTCAAACAAATCTACGGGATAGATTATGATGAAACTTTCTCTCTTGTAGCTATGTTCAAGTCTATTCGGATTATTCTCGCGATAGCTGCATATTATGATTATGAGATCTGGCAAATGGATGTGAAAACCGCTTTCCTTAATGGAAAACTAGAAGAGGATGTGTATATGACACAACCTGAAGGTTTCATCAATCCATCAGATCGTCATAAAATATGCAAATTAAAGAAGTCCATTTATGGACTTAAACAAGCATCGAGAAGCTAGAATATTCGTTTTGATGAATCAATCTGTGAATTTGGTTTCATCAAAAATGAAGATGACCCGTGTGTATATAAGAGGTTTAGTGGGAGCGTGATTACTTTCCTAGTCCTCTACGTCGATGACATCTTAATCATTGGAAACGATATTCCTGAACTGCATGCCGTCAAAGCATGGTTTAGAAAATGTTTCCAGATGAAAGATTTAGGAGAAGCAGCCTATGTATTAGGTGTGCGGATCTACAGAGATAGATCTAAGAGCCATCTCGGGCTGTGCCAGAGTACTTACATCGATAAAGTCCTGGAGAGATTCCATTTAGAAAATTCTAAAAGAGGAAATCTTCCAGTCAGACATGGTCTGAATCTTTCGAAGAGCTAGTGTCCTCAAACACAGTCTGAGAAAGATGAAATGGACAACACGCCTTATGCTTCGTCTATTGGGTCCATTATGTATGCGATGTTGTGTACTCGCCCAGACGTCGCTTACGGGTTAAGCGTGACCAGTCGATTCCAAAGTAATCCAGGTAAGGCACACTGGATTGCAGTCAAGAATATTTTGAAATATCTTCGGAGGACCAAAGATATGTTCTTGATTTATGGAGGTCAGGAAGAACTCAGTATTGAAGGATATACTGACGCTTCGTTCCAATCTGACCAGGATGATTTCCGATCGCAATCAGGCTATGTTTTTAGCTTGAATGGAGGAGCAGTGGTGTGGAAAAGTTTCAAACAATCAATTATTGCTGATTCCACAACAGAAGCCGAGTATGTTGCAGCCTCAGAAGCATCAAAGGAGGCAGTGTGGATTCGTAAGTTCGTTCAGGAACTTGGTGTTGTTCCTTCGAGTGCAGATCCTTTGGTTATCTTCTGTGATAACACTGGAGCAATAGCACAAGCAAAGGAACCACGGTCACACCAGAAGTCCAAGCACATACAGAGAAGGTTTCATTTGATCCGTGAGATCATAGATCGTGGAGAGATCAAGATCTGCAAGGTTCATACAGATGACAATCTAGCTGACCCGCTTACAAAGCCTCTGGCACAGCAGAAGCATGAGAAGCACTGTAATAATATGGGTTTGAGATTTCTCAACCATTAGATTAAGTGCAAGTGGGAGATTGTTGGGGTATGCCCTTAAGGCTAATGTTTGAGGCCTTGGGTTATTATCAGTATCATGTATAAACTATGTTTATAAAGGCAATGGTTGTTATTCAGGTTGTTGCATTATCTGATGCTATATGTATACTTCTGAATAATGTCTCAATGGTGTTCAGCTTGGCTGACATGCAGTATTGTCCTTAGTCGAGATATCTTGGTGAACATGAGACAACCTTGATATGATTGAGACTAATATGTGTTCTAATCTTACAGGATGCTTCGAGCATGGAATAAGATGTAGACTCATAGTACATTGGATGTACTGGACAGACCCTATTTAGGATATTCAATTGTTTGTCACAATGTGAATAATCCTTATATGCAAACAAGTGGCATATTTCCTCTGACTTGAGATCACTTGTGTTTCTAGATGATAATTGGCATTGTCTTGAGGTAGTTCAATATCATTTGAAATACAATGGTTATAGACTATCTTGGATAATGAGCATGAGTCATGTTAGGGCACTAATGATAGATATAGGATTGCCTTCTCCTTGTTTGGAGTGTGATGTTCTATAGGGGCCCCCTGGATGAGATGATTGAGAAAGTGTATGGCCATACCCAGATGACTATGTTCATCTGATCTAATCATTCTCATCATATTGGAGTTTCAGGCTTGACACGCTTTGTTGGGGGTATGCCCTTAAGGCTAATGTTTGAGGCCTTGGGAATGTATCAGTATCATGTAATAAACTCTTATGTTTATAAAGGCATGGTTGTTATTCAGTTTGTTACATTGTCTGCTGCAATAAGTGTACTTCTGATTAATGTCTCAAAGCTGTTCAGCTGGGCTGACATTCTATAAAGTCCTTAGTCGAGATATCTTGGTGAACTTGAGACAGCCTTGATATGGTTAAGACTAATATGTGTTCTAATCTTATAGGATGCTTCGAGCATGGAATAAGATGTAGACTCATGGGTACATTGGATGTACTGGACAGACCCTACTAGGTTATTCAATTGCTTGTCACAATGTGAATAATCCTTGAATGTAACAAGTGGCACATTTCCTCTGACTTGAGATCACTTGTGTTTTCTAAATGATGATTGTCATTGTTTTGAGTTAGTTCAATATCATTTGAAACATAATGGTTATAGACTATCTTGGATGGTGAGCTTGAGTCAGGTTAGGGCACTAGTGATAGACATAGGATTGCCGTCTCCTTGTTTAAGGAGTGTGATGTTCTAAAGGGGCCCCCTGGATGAGATGATTGAGAAAGTGTATGGCCATACGCAGGTGACTATGTTCATCTGATCTAATCATGCTCATCATATTGGAATTACAAGCTTGACACGCTTGTCCAATAAGAACATCCAGTGGCAAAGGATACATGTATGCCTTGTGAATTGGATTCACACTTGTGCTGTTGTTTGGGTGTAGTCTTGGAAGACTCTTTTCTTTATATCGGGAGACAGTGATGTGTTACTAGATACCCCTCACTGATCGTGATAACGTAAGTTATCGTTACCGACATTTAAAGGAAACCCTTAGGGTCGCACAATTTGATGATATGGCTTACTTAAGTCAGATCGTGTGGACTGAATTGTTTGGGTTCAGTTTAAAGGGATTTGAACTCTGATTGTAAGTGAGATCTGGTCGGATCATGTTTGATTGGTTAGGGCTTGAGATCGGTAAGCTTCGATCGAGAGAATAGATGCTAGATCAGTGAGATCAGGAGCATCAAGAGATCAACGGTCAGATCTTAAGCCTTATGGGTTTGTTATGATCTGGACTAGTTGCTTGGCTTGTTTGGTTTCTTGAACCGAACCAACTCGATTTGAACTGGCTCATTACATGAGCGCATGGTTCAAGTGATGAGAAAAATGCGCTTTGGGCAAACCCATAGTCGCATGAGCGCATGAACGTTGAGGCTTTCTATTTTTTGAAAGCATGTCTCTAAACGTGACCATGCCTCACGTTTTTCTCCCTGACGCCTATTGTCGCTTCTCTCTCTCGTGTCTCTGAGATTTCAAAGTGTTGGTGGAGTTGACGACAAGGAAGGAGATATCGCCAAGCAAGGATTCACTCTCTAATCCCTTTTTCATTCGATCAAGACTTCTTGGAACCTTGCTAGCACAAGGAGCACCAAGAAAGTAGGCGACATCATTTGTGTGCGCCACCTTTGGAGGAGATCCCTTTCGCTCTCTCCTTCCAAGACACCATCCAAGCGATGGCAATGGTATGGATCTTTTACTTCTATACAAGCATTCGGTAGTTGATTATATTATTCATGCCATGCGATCCTAGGAAACCCTAGATTCCGCCCATGCAATTTTATGTTTGCGCATGCTTTAGGGTTTCGCCCCTCTTATGGGAACCTACAATTGGTATCAGAGGAGGTTGCTCCATGATTTATATGATTGCTACATGTTTTTGTGATCCATGTTTGACATGTTTAGATCTAGGATTACAACATGCGAAAATACATGTTAACTTGTTTCATGCTGAAACTTGTTTTTGTTTTTCTTGGCGCATGCTTGTTGGCGCAACTATGGTTTTATCAAAAATCTATATAACTTGCGCGACTTACACTAGATCTAAGGCCCTGCTTTAAACCCTTAGACGGGTTATTAGGGTTGAAGTCATCCCCTAAGTTAGATCCAGACAGTCTGATCAGACCATCTGACAGCCTTGATGGGTCGACCAGATAGCATCTGTGCGCAAGCACGAGATGGCTATAGGTCGACTGCAGACAGGCGTGTAGCGATGTCTGATTGAGACAACTTATGAACGCACATGAGTTAGGCCCGGGGTCACACCCGCTTGCCAGACCTCATCGTGGTCGTTCAGCCCTTGGCGCATGCATTGTTGACCTTTTGGTCGACTCAAGTCAGTTAGGACTTGGTGCATGTAAGGGCAGTGGATCTGACTAGGTCGGATGAGTGGATCCCTGGTAATGGACCGTTGTAAGGTAGTAGGGCACATAAGGAAAAATAAAATTGATCTCAATGGGGTTTTTCAAAATTTTATTTTTCATGATTGGATCACATGATGATTGATGCCATTTGCTTGTTTATTTAATCTTATGTGGGCTGCCCATGTTTAATGTGTGCTGTGCTGGGGCCTGCGTGCCTGGAATTTTACTGTAAATTAATTCTTATTTTTGTGATCTGCGAATCACAGTTTAATTAATTTATAAAATGTAATTGACCTGCGAGTCAATCTTGTCTAGATAGATTAATTTGTAAATTAGTCAGACAAGAGCACAGAGCACACTTGGCAGAGGCGCATGCAGCAGTGGCTTGACCATGTGGGAGGTCCAGGGTTCGACTCTGGGACCAGGCGCATTTACCTGGTGGGCGCACCTGAGCTGTAGATGGCGCTTGGGCCCTGGTTTGGGCCAAATGAGCAGCAAAAGACCCATGAAGAAAAGCAAGTGAAGACTTAAGTTAGGTTAAGGTCTTACTTAGGCTTAATGGGCTTTTACCACATAAGATCAGCATGCTTTCTATTTATTGCTTTTATAATTAGAATTGCATGAGTTTATCTTCTGCTATCACCATAGGAATTGCATGATAGTTAAGAAGATAAAAGACCGTTAAAATCCAACGCTAAAATATCAAGCTCGTAAGCCTTCTGACGCGAAACCTCACTGTTCTGACTATCGTTGGAGCCGTGTTGTACCCACTCAGTGGGCACGTCCATCTATCTTCAGACGGTGCTGGATTACACCTGCGTGTTACAGAGAAGGGATTTATCGCTTCTCGTTGCTCAGCATAGCACGTGGTGGTCCAGGGAGTAGGTCGGGTCAGCTTGACCATGTAGGCTACATATGTGGCGCATATGGTAGCACATGGAGGCAGCCATCTGTGGGGTCAGAGACTGTGTTGTACCAACTCAGTTGGCATAGTCTGCTGGATTGCCCAGATGAAGGGGAATCGCACGGGTTGGCGATTGGCTGGGACAGCCTACCAGAGATTAGTGCTTGTACTCTCTGTGCATCTTATCTCGCCTGAGCGGGACGCGGAGACCAAGTATGAAATCTGGATCCCATCTCACTAAAAGAGTTCTACTCTTTCGGGCTATTTTGCTGGATTTTTCAGCCAGATAAAATAGTGAGAAAAAGGAATCATTCTTAACTCCTGATTGATTCTTAACATTGATACTGACCTTGCTTTTCTTGCATTGTTGTAGATACCTGCAGCAACGAACACCATGAACTTCAATGTGCGATCCCTACTGGAAAGGGAGAAGTTTGCTGGGCCGAACTTCTCAGACTGGTTCGGACACCTTAAGATTGATCTTAAGGCAGAGAGGAAACTGTATGTCCTCGAGACGGCGATACCGCCTCAGCCCGCTCCGAACGCCGCAAGGGCGGTTCGGGAAGCTTATGAAAAGCACGTCAATGATAGCATTGATGTCGCTTGCCTGATGCTAGCGTCTATGATGCCACCGCTGCAGCGTCAGCATGAGGATATGTCTGCAATAGACATGATAGTAAACCTCAAAATGCTGTATGCTGCACAGGCGAGGACAGAACGCTATAATCTGACAAAGCTGTTCTTTCAGAGCAAACTGGCTGAAGGGAGCCCTGTGGGAGCTCACGTGCTCAAGATGATTGGGCACAAGGAGGCTCTAGAGAAACTGGGGCATACCATCAACCAGGAGCTTGCTGTAGACATTATTCTGCAGTCTCTCCCGCCCTCTTTCGATGCGTTCATTATTAACTTTAATATGAACAAAATCGATTGTACTCCGGCAGAGCTACTGAATATGCTCTTGACTACTGAGGAGACTCTGAAGGGAAAGCCTTCGACCTCTGTCTTAATGGTTCCTTCAAGGAACAAGAAGAAGGGGAAGAAGGGCAAGGCCCCTGTCAAGAGTTACAGCAAGGCTCTGAAGCAAAAAGTTAAGCGGTCAAAGGAATACAGATGTTTCCACTGTGGCCAGCTGGGTCACTGGAAAAAGGACTGTAAAGCGCTCCAAGGAGATAAGAGGGGAAGCATTGCTTCTGGCTCAGGTATATACGTGACGGAAGTCATGGTTTCTTCTTCTTCTATATCATGGGTGTTGGACACTGCATGTGGAGTTCACATTTGTTCAAATGTACAGGAACTCAAGAGAAGAAGACAGGTGGGACAGCATGAGGTGGACCTACGAGTTGGAAACGGGGCACGGGTTGCTGCTGTTGCTGTAGGAGACTATTTCATCTCATTACCATCTAGACTTGTATTAGAACTAAACAGTTGTTACTTTGTTCCCAGCATTACTAAGAATATTATCTCCATTCCTGCTCTTGTTAGGAAGGGATTTTCCTTTGAATGCAATATTTCAAAGTGTGTTTTATCTTTTGATAATATTGTTTATGCTACTGGTTCAATTAACAATGGGTTATTCATGTTGGACATGGAATGTTCTATACAAAATATTGATATTAAGAAAGCCAAGTATGCTGATGACAGCACCTTGCTATGGCATAATCGTTTAGGCCATATTAACAAGAAACGCATTAAGCGGTTGCATGATCATGGACTGCTGGGATCATTCTCCTATGAGGAGATTGATACATGCAAAGCTTGTTTAATGGGTAAAATGACGAAGTCACCTTTTTCTAATAAAGGTCAAAGGGCTTCAGGTTTACTTGACCTTATACACAGTGATGTGTGTGGGCCATTTAGTAAACATGCCAGAGGTGGCTATCAGTACTTCATTACCTATACTGATGATTTCAGTAGGTATGGGTATGTCTATCTGATGAGACATAAAAGTGAATCTTTTGACAAGTTCAAAGAGTTCAAGAATGAAGTACAAAATCAGCTAGGCCGAAATATCAAGGCACTTCGTTCTGATCGAGGTGGAGAATACTTGAGTCATGCATTTACTGACTATCTGAAGGAGTGTGGGATTATCTCACAGCTCACTCCGCCAGGAACACCGCAATGGAATGGTGTGTCCGAGAGGAGAAATAGAACGTTACTTGATATGGTTCGTTCTATGATGAGTCAGGCTACTCTTCCATATTCCTTTTGGGATTTGCACTGGAGACAGCTGCAAAGGTACTAAACCGAGTGCCATCCAAGGCAGTTTCAAAGACGCCATATGAGTTATGGTATGGGAAACAGCCGAGCTTGACATTTATCAGGATCTGGGGCTGCGAGGCTTATGTTAAAAAGCTCGCCTCTGGGAAACTAGAGAGCAGATCTGAGAAATGTATCTTTGTCGGTTACCCTAAGGAAACTAAGGGTTATTATTTCTACGATCCCAAAGAGAACAAGGTATTTGTTGCTCGGACGACCATATTTCTTGAGAAGGAGTTTCTTCTGCAAGAGGCCAGTGGGAGAGAAATAAAGTTGGATGAGAATCCATAGGAAGGACAAAGTGCTCAAGCACAGTTGGATGAGCCTGAACCGGTAGATCAGGTTATTCAACAACCTGAGGCTCATATATCACGGGAACCGCGAAGATCGGGAAGGATTCGTCGACAGCCTGAGCGCTATGATGGAGTCTACATCATTGATAATGATGAACCCCTCACTTATGCGGAAGCGGTCAGTGGACCGGAGTCAGCGAGGTGGCTTGAAGCTATGCGCGCTGAGATGGACTCCATGTCAAATAACCAAGTTTGGGATTTGGTTGATCCGCCTCCGGGAGTTATCCCTATAGGCTGTAAATGGATCTTCAAGAAGAAGATTGACATGGATGGTAACGTGGTTACCTATAAAGGCAGGCTAGTTGCGAAAGGTTTCAAACAAATCTACGGGATAGATTATGATGAAACTTTCTCACCTGTAGCTATGTTTAAGTCTATTCGGATTCTTTTCGCGATAGCAGCATATTATGATTATGAGATCTGGCAAATGGATGTGAAGACAGCTTTCCTTAATGGAAATCTGGAAGAGGATGTGTATATGACACAACCAGAAGGTTTCACTAATCCATCAGATCGTCATAAGGTATGCAAGTTAAAGAAGTCTATTTATGGACTTAAACAAGCATCAAGAAGCTGGAATATTCGTTTTGATGAATCAATCTCTGAGTTTGGTTTCATCAAGAACGAGGATGACCCGTGTGTATATAAGAGGTTTAGTGGGAGCGTGATTACTTTCCTAGTCCTCTACGTCGATGATATCTTGATCATTGGAAATGACATTCCTGAAATGCATGCGGTTAAGGCATGGTTAAGGAAATGTTTCCAGATGAAAGATCTAGGAGAAGCAGCCTATATATTAGGTGTGAAGATCTATAAGAATAGATCTAAGAGGCTTCTCGGGCTGTGCCAGAGTACTTACATCGATAAAGTCCTGGAGAGATTTCATTTAGAGAATTCTAAAAGAGGATATCTTCCAGTCAGACATGGTCTGAATCTTTCGAAGAGTCAGTGTCCACAAACACAGACTGAGAAAGATGAAATGGACAATACGCCTTATGCTTCGGCTATTGGATCCATTATGTATGCGATGTTGTGTACTCGCCCAGACGTTGCTTACGGGTTAAGCATGACCAGTCGGTTCCAAAGTAATCCAGGATGGCGCACTGGGTTGCGGTCAAGAACATTTTAAAATATCTGCGGAGGACCAAAGATATGTTCTTGGTGTATGGTGGTCAGGAAGAACTCAGTATTGAAGGATATACTGACGCTTCGTTCCAGTCTGACCAGGATGATTTCCGATCGCAATCAGGCTATGTTTTTAGCTTGAATGGAGGAGCAGTGGTGTGGAAGAGTTTCAAACAGTCAACTGTTGCTGATTCCACAACAGAAGCCGAGTATGTTGCAGCCTCGGAAGCATCCAAGGAGGCAGTGTGGATTCGTAAGTTCGTGAGAGAACTTGGTGTTGTTCCTTCGAGTGCAGATCCTTTGGTTATCTTTTGTGATAACACTGGAGCAATCGCACAAGCAAAGGAACCACGGTCGCACCAGAAGTCCAAGCACATACAGAGACGGTTTCACTTGATCCGGGAGATCATAGATCATGGCGAGATCAAAGTTTGCAAGGTTCATACAGATGACAATCTGGCAGACCCGCTTACTAAGCCTCTGGCGCAGCAGAAGCATGAGAAGCACTGTAATAATATGGGTTTGAGATTTCTCAACCATTAGATTAAGTGCAAGTGGGAGATTGTTGGGGGTATGCCCTTAAGGCTAATGTTTGAGGCCTTGGGAATGTATCAGTATCATGTAATAAACTCTTATGTTTATAAAGGCATGGTTGTTATTCAGTTTGTTACATCGTCTGCTGCAATAAGTGTACTTCTGATTAATGTCTCAAAGCTGTTCAGCTGGGCTGACATGCTATAAAGTCCTTAGTCGAGATATCTTGGTGAACTTGAGACAGCCTTGATATGGTTAAGACTAATATGTGTTCTAATCTTATAGGATGCTTCGAGCATGGAATAAGATGTAGACTCATGGGTACATTGGATGTACTGGACAGACCCTACTAGGTTATTCAATTGCTTGTCACAATGTGAATAATCCTTGAATGTAACAAGTGGCACATTTCCTCTGACTTGAGATCACTTGTGTTTTCTAAATGATGATTGTCATTGTTTTGAGTTAGTTCAATATCATTTGAAACATAATGGTTATAGACTATCTTGGATGGTGAGCTTGAGTCAGGTTAGGGCACTAGTGATAGACATAGGATTGCCGTCTCCTTGTTTAAGGAGTGTGATGTTCTAAAGGGGCCCCCTGGATGAGATGATTGAGAAAGTGTATGGCCATACGCAGGTGACTATGTTCATCTGATCTAATCATGCTCATCATATTGGAATTACAAGCTTGACACGCTTGTCCAATAAGAACATCTAGTGGCAAAGGATACATGTATGCCTTGTGAATTGGATTCACACTTGTGCTGTTGTTTGGGTGTAGTCTTGGAAGACTCTTTTCTTTATATCGGGAGACAGTGATGTGTTGCTAGATACCCTTCACTGATCGTGATAACGTAAGTAATCGTTACCGACATTTAAAGGAAACCCTTAGGGTCGCACAATTTGATGATATGGCTTACTTAAGTCAGATCGTGTGGACTGAATTGTTTGGGTTCAGTTTAAAGGGATTTGAACTCTGATTGTAAGTGAGATCTGGTCTGATCATGTTTGATTGGTTAGGGCTTGAGATCGGTAAGCTTCGATCGAGAGAATAGATGCTAGATCAGTGAGATCAGGAGCATCAAGAGATCAACGGTCAGATCTTAAGCCTTATGGGTTTGTTATGATCTGGACTAGTTGCTTGGCTTGTTTGGTTTCTTGAACCGAACCAACTCGATTTGAACTGGCTCATTACATGAGCGCATGGTTCAAGTGATGAGAAAAATGCGCTTTGGGCAAACCCATAGTCGCATGAGCGCATGAACGTTGAGGCTTTCTATTTTTAGAAAGCATGTCTCTAAACGTGACCATGCCTCACGTTTTTCTCCCTGACGCCTATTGTCGCTTCTCTCTCTCGTGTCTCTGAGATTTCGAAGTGTTGGTGGAGTTGACGACAAGGAAGGAGATATCGCCAAGCAAGGATTCACTCTCTCATCCCTTTTTCATTCGATCAAGACTTCTTGGAACCTTGCTAGCACAAGGAGCACCAAGAAAGTAGGCGACATCATTTGTGTGCGCCACCTTTGGAGGAGATCCCTTTCGCTCTCTCCTTCCAAGACACCATCCAAGCGATGGCAATGGTATGGATCTTTTACTTCTATACAAGCATTCGGTAGTTGATTATATTATTCATGCCATGCAATCCTAGGAAACTCTAGATTCCGCCCATGCAATTTTATGTTTGCGCATGCTTTAGGGTTTCGCCCCTCTTATGGGAACCTACACGCTTGTCCAATAAGAACGTCCAGTGGCAAAGGAAACATGTATGTCAAGTGAATTGGATTCACACTTGTGCTGTGGTTTAGGGGTAGTCTTGGAAGACTCTTTCCTTTATATCGGGAGACAGTGATGTGTTGCTAGATACCCCTCTCTGTTCGTGATAACGTAAGTTATCGTTACCGACATTAAAGGAAACCCTTAGGGTCGCACAATTTGATGATATGGCTTACTTATGTCAGATCGTGTGGACTGAATTGTTTTGGTTCAGTTTAAAAGTGTTTAAACTCTGATTGTGAGTGAGATCGGGTCTGATCATGTTTGATTGATTAGGGCTTGAGATCGGTAAGCTTCGATCGAGAGTTTTGATGCTTGCTTGATGAGATCAAGAGCATCATGAAATGAATGGTCAGATCTTGAGCCATTTGGTTTGATAAGATCTGAACCAATGCTGGTTTGATTTGGTCTTTGAACCAAATGCATTTGAACCGAATTGAATTGAACCGGTTCACTTATGTGAACGCATGGTTCAAAGAGAAGAGGAGTGATCGATGGCTTTAAGTGGAGTTGTGAACTTTCTATATTTGGAAGGGCGTTTTCTTTGAGAAAACGTCTCCACGTTCGAACGCCATTTTTGTCCTCTCGCCTCTTCTCCTCTCGTGGGGTTGTCTTCACGCCAAGAGGAGTATTCGGCCAGCAAAAGGAATTCATCTCATCTTCTCCACACGAAGAGAATACCTTGGATCTTTGCTAGCACAAAGAGGAAAAAGGGAGTAGCTATTGTCACCTTGTGTGCGTTTCCTTTGGAGAAGAAGCACACGCCTCTTTCCCTTCCAAGTCGCCTCCTTCCTCATGGCCATGGTAAAACATCTCTCTTGATCTTTGGAAGCTTTAAAGTTAATCTTATGAACATATCATACGATCCTCAAGGAATCCTTATTTCCGCCCATGCAAATGATCAAAGTGCATGCGATTAGGGTTTCACCCCCCCTTTCAATGTCCAATTTCAAATCCTCCCAAGACACAACCTCAGGATGATCTCCCTCGATCCTCGGTGCTACAGAAGTGCGCCACCACACTTTGGCATCTCCAGTGAGGAATGATGCACAAACCTCAATCTTGTCCTCTTCTGGCACCCGAGCTGCTTTAAAGTAATGCTCCATGTCGAACAGAAAGTTCTCTAACTTTTTTGCTACCCTGGCTCCTCCAAAGGTAGATGGATCAGGTATATTGCGCTTCACTACTGGATGTGAAGGCATGATCCCAGGTACAGGTGTAGGCGGGTTTGAAGCTACTTGTGCCAAAGCAAGCTTCAACATAGCAATCTCAGTTGATAAAGTCTCCATAGTAGATTTCAGTACTCTAACTCTGGCATCATTTGTGTGCTGATAATGCTGATAGAGCTCCCTGAGTGCCTGCATGCGCTCAGCCAGTGGATCTCCTTGCCACTCACCCTCGTCTAATCCAACTGCTAACTCCAGTCTGATGAACCTCTCATCCAAATCTGGCAACTCTGGAAGGTCTGGCTCTGCCATCTGGTGCTGTGATGAATGAACTGTGCTGACGATTGAATGGAACCGAAACTGAGCGATGAGTTGTGTAACTGAGGAATTACGCCCCGACGCTAAGCACCGACGTACGCAACTCCCAAACAGCACAACAAACCCATGTCTATATCTCGGTGTCACAAACAATCACTGCTTGTCAGGTTGATGGTTGAGTTGTTGCTGTTGCGCGTGGGCTCTGATACCACTCTGTCACGCCCCAATTTTTCGAAGTGTAAATTGAGGGTGATGGCACGACTTACACAATGTGTAACCCTGGTATCACGGATTACACAATGCGCAACCCGTCAGCCAACGCTCAATGCACACGCGCTATGCGGAAGTCCCAAGGTATCACAACACTGCGCTAAACCCCAATGTCTGCGCCCTCAACCAAAATGCACGATCCCCAGATGGGATAACCTCGCACCCTGATCAACTATCCCTGTGCTCTCTGTGGATCACTGTGAAGAGTCCCCTTCAAGGGGGAGCGAAACCCTAATCAGGTGGCGCATAAAACTTTCATAGCGGAATCTAGGGTTTCAAATGATCTTTTGCAAGAACATATGATCAACTTAAATAATGTTTGGATTCATACCATAGCCATTTGCGTTGGATGGCGATTTGGAAGAAGAGAGAGCAACGTTGATCTCCTCCAAAGAGTTCACACACAAGATGAAGATCGCCTACTCCCTTGGCGTTCCTTGTGCTAGCAAGTCTCCAAGGTTTTTCTTGTCGAATGGAAGGGAATGATGGATGAAGACTCTCTTGGCCGAACTCTCTCCTACGTTAACCACCTTTTGCAAGAGTGTCTCGTCGAGAGGAAGAGGCAAGAGGAAGTCACGAAACCGAAGTGGAGACGTTTTCCTCAAACGTGGAGACGTTTTTCTATATTGGGAAAAACCGACTTCCAAACATGGAAAGCCCTTAACTCCATGCGTTCATGCGATCCATGTGTTCACTCCAAGTGAACCGATCGCTCCTCTTTGAACCAAGCCACGGTTCAATTGCATTTGGTTTAAAAACCAAATCAAAATCAACCCAAGCCATTAGTCCAGATCAAATTAAACCCTAAGGTTCTAGATCTGACCGTTCATCACTTGATGCACTTGATCTCACCAATCTAGCATCAACACTCTCGATCAAAGCTTACCGATCTCAAGCCCTAATCAATCAAACATGATCAGACCAGATCTCACTTACAATCAGAGTTTAAATCCCTTTAAACTGAACCAAAACAATTCAGTCCACACGATCTAACATGAGTGAGCCATATCATCAAATTGTGCGACCCTGAGGGTTTCCTTTAAATGTCGGTAACGATAACTTACGTTATCACAATCAGTGAGGGGTATCTAGCAACACATCACTGTCTCCCGATATAAAGGAAAGAGTCTTCCAAGACTACACCCAAACCACTGCACAAGTGTGAATCCATTTCACAAGGCATACATGTTTCCTTTGCCACTGGATGTTCTTATTGGACAAGCGTGTCAAGCCTGTAGCTCCAATATGATGAGCATGATTAGATCAGATGAACATAGTCACCTGGGTATGGCCATACACTTTCTCAATCATCTCATCCAGGGGGGCCCCTTTAGAACATCACACTCCAATTAAGGAGACGGCAATCCTATATCTATCACTAGTGTCCTAACCTGACTCATGATCATTATCCAAGATAGTCTATAACCATTATGTTTCAAATGATATTGAACTACCTCAAAATAATGACAATCATCATTTAGAAACACAAGTGATCTCAAGTCAGAGGACATGTGCCACTTGTAGCAAACAAGGATTATTCACATTGTGACAAGCAACTGAATATCCCAATAGGGTCTGTCCAGTACATCCAATGTACCCATGAGTCTACATCTCATTCCATGCTCGAAGCATCCTATAAGATTAGAACTCATATTAGTCTCAATCATATCAAGGCTGTCTCATGTTCACCAAGATATCTCGACTAAGGACATGTAGCATGTCAGCCTAGCTGAACAGCTTTGAGACATTATTCAGAAGAACACTTATTGCAGCAGACAATGTAATAAACTGAATAACAACCATTGCCTTTATAAACTTAGAGTTTATACATGATACTGTAAGAATCCCAAGGCCTCAAACCTTAGCCTTAAGGGTATACCCCAACACACTGTGCTGCGCACTGATGGTACTGAGCTCCAAGGCTGATCTCGGGATGGTGATGATCCTAGCCTTCTCCTAGCCCTAGACCTACGTCAATGAGTGGCGGGTGGGCAGCACATGTTGCTCCTCAACCCAATATGCGCACTCAAGGACCGTCCTTATACTTAGAGCGCCCTGTGAATGACACACACCCAATCACAGGCAATCACAGTAGTCGGGCACTAGACATATGCACCAAATCCTAAGCAAGATATCCACCACTACACAGCAAGGAGGGAATGCCCTATCAGTTAGTACACCCGCCCCTAATCACACACAAAGCACCGGCCGGCCAAGCACTATACCAATGATATAACAATGTGAGGAAAACCCCTTCTCAACCCAATTTGGGCTAAGGGATCAAAAACCTCACTCTACTCCACTACTAGAACTCAATTGTCAACTACAAGGTTCTTACAAGTTATTACAATGCAATAACACAAGTAAGGTTGAGTTCTATACCACTCCAACGCTAATGCTAGGTGGTGGATGGTGGTGGATGTGCTCAGCCCCTCCAAGCAAGACGAACACTTCCAAAAACCCTCAAGGGATGGCCCTTTGTGTTGGTGTATATGCCCTAGGACCTAGTTTTGGTCCATCTTTGTACTACTTGACTCTGATATTCATATATCTTTCTGGCATTATCGTTATCATTGTTTGTCTACACCTGCGATTGTGTACTTACATGATAATGTCCCTGGAGACAGATTGGATCTGTGCTCAAATGATTGTCCCCAGTCGATGTACCTGAGTGGATATGGGACAGCTCTGGTACTTGTGAGACTGGTATGTGGGATGGTTAGGCACGTGGTGCTAACGCAGACACATGGGTATATCTTTGGAGGATATAATGGACTGACCCGCTGTGAGGCTATGACTTAGTGTCATGAGTTATCCTCACAAGTGACAGGAGATGCATTGATCCCTTGACTTGAGGTCATTGATCATTCTATATGGTTAGGGACTTGCTTTGATACAACCTAACACCTCGCCGTAGTTGGGAGGAAATAACGGTTGTCATTGAGCATGTCACGACCCATATGAGAAGGTCAGACATAGGATTTGCCCCTTCCTAAGGGAAGTATGATATCCATGGAGCTCCTCTATGGTTCTATGACTGAAAGTGTATGGCCATACCCAGGTGAGAACCTGATTTAGTCATAGCCATGTGATTGGGTGAAAACAAGTGGTGACACACTTGTCCAATCGGATATCAGTTCGACAAAGAGACTGTAATGCATCTGTACCTTGTTGCAATGATGGGGATGTCGATGTCGATATCCATTCCGATGACTTGGGTAGCAGCGATGCACTGCTAGATGCCACTCACTGCTTGTGGTGACATTTGGTCAGCACTGCCAACGTCAAAGGGACCTACAGGGTCGCACACCTTGATACTCGAGTTCTCGTATTGATGGGAAGCCTTATGATCGAGTTATTGGATAACTCGGATCTAATTGGGAGATTTCATCAGCGCCAATGGGCCTAATGAGATGGAAGAATGTTATTGGAGCCAAACTTCATTTTTGGCAGGTTGACCCGTATTTGACCATGATTGGTCACATTTGGATTAGGGTTGCATTGGATTGGATCCAAGTGCTTAATCAACCCATGTAATGAAGTTTGGGCTAGCTCATTATCCAATGAGGCCCAATAACAAGTTCACATGAAGTGAGAGAAGGCTAAAAGGGTATAATGGGGACAAAACTTCTCCCTTAGGCGCCTATGGGAATAATGGGGAGAAGTGGCGCAATTTGCTTCATTAGGAAGCTTTAGGCGCCTTGCCCCTCAACCTTGGATGGTATGCTTGCTTCTATGGCAAGTCTTGGGGCTGATATGGCTTGGTAGACTTCTTTGGAAGGTCTCATGCGCATATGGATAATTATGAGAGGTTTATGGTAAAGTCTTGGAGACTTTCCTTACCTCAAACCCTAATTACTCCCTCCCCTTTACCCTAGCTGCCTCCTCCTTTGAGAATTGCGCCCACACCCTATTATTGCTGCCCCCTCTTGCCTCTCTATATATACATGGGTATATGCGAGAGCAAAAGTTGATTTTGGCATAAGCAAGAAATAGAAGGGCAAAAAGGGAGGCTTTGGCGAAAGTCTTCTCTTCCATCTTCATCCTAACCGCAAGTCTCTTCTATCCTTCTTCTCTTGGAGCAAGGAGGGATAGGACTTGGTGTCTTCACCCTCTTGCCTCTTATCTGTTGGAGTATATGCCCTAGGACCTAGTTTTGGTCCATCTTTGTACTACTTGACTCTGATATTCATATATCTTTCTGGCATTGTCGTTATCATTGTTTGTCTACACCTGCGATTGTGTACTTACATGATAATGTCCATAGAGACAGATTGGATCTGTGCTCAAATGATTGTCCCTAGTCGATGTACCTGAGTGGATATGGGATAGCTCTGGTACTTGTGAGACTGGTATGTGGGCTGGTTAGGCATGTGGTGCTAACGCAGACACATGGGTATATCATTGGAGGAAATACTGGACCGACCTCTGTGAGGCTATGACTTGGTGTCATGAGTTATCCTCACAAGTGACAGGAGATGCATTGATCCCTTAACTTGAGGTCATTGACCATTCTATATGGTTAGGGACTTGCTTTGATACAACGTAACACCTCGCCATAGTTGGGAGGTCATAACGGTTGTCATTGAGCATGTCACGACCCATATGAGAAGGTCAATGGACAGACATAGGATTTGCCCCTTCCTTAGGGAAGCATGATATCCATGCAGCTCCTCTATGGTTCTATGACTAAAAGTGTATGGCCATACCCAGGTGAGAACCTGATTTAGTCATAACCATGTGATTGGGTGAAAACAAGTGGTGACACACTTGTCCAATCGGATATTAGTTCGGCAAAGAGACTGTAATGCATCTGTACCTAGTTGCGATGATGGGGATGTCGATGTCGATATCCATTCCAATGACCTGGGTAGCAGCGATGCACTGCTAGGTGCCACTCACTGCTTGTGATGACCTTTGGTTAGCACTGCCAGCATTAGAGGAACCTACAGGGTCGCACACCTTGATACTCGAGTTTTCATATTGATCGGGTAGCCTTTAGATCGAGTTATTGGATAACTCGGATCTATTTGGGAGATTTCATCAGCGCCAATGGGCCTGATGAGATGGAAGAAACTTATTGGAGCCAACTTTCGTTTTTGGCATATTGATCAAATTAACCAAGGTTAACCTCATTTGACCATGGGTTAAATTGGATTGGATCCAATAGTTTGGTTAACATGCATAATGGACTTTGGGCTTGGCCCATTGTTTAGTTGGGCTTGCTAATAAGTTGTATTGAAGGGCTATGAGGCTTGAAGGGTATAATGGGGATGAATTAATAGGATAGGCGCATATGGAATCCTAGTTGGACTAGGATTTGCGCCTATGCCTTGTTTGGTATCTCCTAGATGATTAAATCAAATTGGATTTGTTTAAATCACCCAAGATAATTGATTGGATTGTGTTTGACAATTGTGGGCTTATTATTAACATAATTAGAGTCCTAATTGGATTAGGACTTGCGCCCAAGCCACATTAGGTAATCCATTGTATTGCCTTGACTAGGTCTAGGCGCATAGATGGGATTAATGCCTCATATGGCATGATATGGGTGCATATGGCTGATACTTGCTTTGGCAAGTCTTAGGCGCATATGGGAGTGGAGATTTAATCATTATATTTGATTAAATAATCTCCTAGAATCATGCCCTAATTGTCAACACTTGCCTTTCTCCCCTAACCGCCTCTTGCTCCTATAAATAAGCCCTTGCCGCCCCCCTCTCTCGTTGATGCTAATTCCTTGGAGGCGTGAAGCATTAGAGGGCGACGGCTTGGAGAGCTTAGAGCTCTTCTTCTTCCATCAAGGGCGCAAGCATGCTTCATCTTTCTCCTCTTCCTTTCCTTGGCGCAAAGGAACAAGAAGGCTTGCGGCGTTCCCTTCTCTTTCCATCTCCTTGGTGCATCACATCTTGGTGGTGGTGCAAGTTGCTTGGAGAACTCTCCTAAGGCATGGATCTTCTTCCCGAGGCTAGCACCGGGCGAGGAAGAAGAAAACTTGAGGAATCCGTGTGTGCAAAACTGCAGAGGGCGAACACTTGGGCGCCTTCATCGACATCGGCTTCTAATTGCTTAAAGGTACTTACTATCACATCGTGTCGACCCCCTCGGAAGAGATCTTAAAGGGTTTTTGGGACCGGCCTGTTTCGGGGACATTCTTCCGCTGGGTAATATGTATATCTATGACTCTGAAAATTGTAAAATGTCCCCGGGGTTTCCCAACAGTGGTATCAGAGCTACTTGCGAGCCTCGAACGATGTTCTTTCATGCTTTTCAGGCTCACATGCCATATCTACATTTTCGCATATTGCATAGATGTTGGTGCATGGTTTTTCCTTAAATAGAAAAATTGTATGTCTCTTGTTTCTTACTTCTAATTAAGTTCTTGTGGTTCTTTGCTATCTTCATGTGATGGGATAGACCCATACTTGGAAGAGAAAATTTCTCCTCTCATAATAGGATAGACCTATCTTAAGAGACTTGTTGGGATAGGGCATGGACTAGGTGATTGCCCTTATCCTAACAAGTTAGGGATTGCAAGCAGGGCAACCGGATGCCTCTTGTAGACTCCTGAGAGAAACTTAGAATCAAAGATTTGTGATATGAAGGGAAGGAAGAGAGACATGTTTTATTAAAAAGGAAAATTTCAGATTTTATGTTTTTCATGAACATGTAGAATTGCATGAGTAAGTACTTGATTGTGCATGATGTTATGGTCATATGTCAAGCCCCTTAGCATGCCTGTGATATATCCTTGTGAGGCCTGCGTGCTGCTTTTCATTTTGCTTTTAACTAAGAAGAAGATTAGGGTGGCGCATCTACTTGGAGCAAGGCGCATGCTTGCTTGGTTGCGCATCCTTGCCTGATGGCGCAACAAGCGTCAAAGGTGGCACATCCTTGCATGGGGGCGCAAGTTAGGGATTGGCCGAGCCTTGTGCTTGTGTGCTATGCCTCTTGTGGCTTGATAGATGGCGCACCTTCCTTGGAACAAGACCATGGCATTGGCCGAACCTTGTGGGTGTACCCTTAGGGTTTGAGAGCTAAACCATGAGAGAAGGACCTTGGAGCCAACTTTGAAGATAGAGATAGAGGTCGGCTAGGCTAGGTCTCGTCTTGGGGCTTGAATCCTAGGTCAAGAGTTGGACCCCCTTTTGGCATGGATTGGTTCAATGTCTTGAATGGGCTATGATCACATCATCCTTTTATTGCTTTCTTTACAAAAGCTAAAGCATACCTGTGATGTTTTATTGTTATGTTATCACCATAGGATTGCATGCCTGTAATGATAGACATAAGATAAAACTGAGATGATGAGACCTTAAACAAAAACCCTCAATTAAAAAATCAAGTCTAGTAGCCTTCTAACGCGTAGCCCTCACTAAGCTATTGATCAGTGGAGTTGTGAATTGTTTCCCACCCTCGTGGGACACACCCACTTATCTTTAGAAAGTGCGTGGTGGCAATGGTTTCCCCAGTCCAGTTTTAACCTGGGCGTGCCTTCGCAAGGAAACTCGTTGGCCCTGGGCATAACGGTTAGGAATGGACTTGACTAAATTTTCATGTGTGCTAGGCACATGATGAAACTCTAGAGGCATCGTTGAGAGGTTAGGGTTTCATGCTGTATCCAACCCTCGCTGGACATGAAATGCCTGGACTGTCTCAATAAGGGGAATTGCTTAGAGCAATCGGCCGGCGAGCCCACTGTAGGAAACATGGGTCACTTTGTGCATCTCATCCCACCCTCGTGGGACGCGAAGCCCTATGTGGAATGAGGATCTCATCTCACTAGGAAATCTTGGATTTCTCGATTGACTTTGTGGGTTGTCAATTCGATTAAAAATAGTGGGAGCCATGGTCATTTAAAACAAGTCCAGTTTAAATGACTCAAAGTAGTACTAATCTGCTATTTCTTGGTTGTTGTAGAACAATGGCTGTGAACAATAGCAGTTGGTCACTGCGATCTCCCCTGGAAAGGGATAAGTGTTGGGGTATGCCCTTAAGGCTAATGTTTGAGGCCTTGGGTTGTTATCAGTATCATGTATAAACTCTATGTTTATAAAGGCAATGGTTGTTATTCAGGTTGTTGCATTATCTGCTGCTATATGTATACTTCTGAATAATATCTCAATGGTGTTCAGCTTGGCTGACATGCAGTATTGTCCTTAGTCGAAATATCTTGGTGAACATGAGACAACCTTGATATGATTGAGACTAATATGTGTTCTAATCTTATAGGATGCTTCGAACATGGAATAAGATGTAGACTCATAGGTACATTGGATGTACTGGACTGACCCTACTTATGATATTCAATTGCTTGTCACAATGTGAATAATCCTTATGTGCAAACAAGTGGCATATTTCCTCTGACTTGAGATCACTTGTGTTTCTAAATGAGGATTGGCATTGTCTTGAGGTAGTTCAATATCATTTGAAATACAATGGTTATAGATTATCTTGGATAATGGGCATGAGTCATGTTAGGGCATTAGTGATAGATATAGGATTGCCTCTCCTTGTTTGGAGTGTGATGTTCTAAAGGGGCCCCCTGTATGAGATGGTTGTGAAAGTGTATGGCCATACCCAGATGACTATGTTCATCTGATCTAACCACTCTCATCATGTTGGAATTACAGGCTTGACACGCTTGTCCAACGAGAACATCCAGTGGCAAAGGAAACATGTATGCCTAGTGAATTGAATTCACACTTGTGCTGTGTTTGGGTGTAGTCTTGGAAGACTCTTTCCTTTATATCGGGAGACAGTGATGTGTTGCTAGATACCCCTCTCTGTTCGTGATAACGTAAGTTATCATTGTAAGATCCAAGGATCTTAGGTTCTGGTAAGCATTATTTGGATTTAAATAAAATTATTGATTGTGATATTTTTATGTATTGGTTGATAGTTAATTAATTAGAGATTATTTGTTTGATTATTGACTGTTAATTTATGATAAATTATCATTGGTTGTTTGTGATAAATTAATTAGGATTTTGGGTTGTAAATTTTAAGTTAATTAATTAGACCTTATTGGTTAATTAATTATACTCTATTGGTTAATTAAATCCTTATTGGATGTTAGTTAAATCCTTAATGGATTTTCGTTAAATGATTGGTTAATGGTTAAATTAATTAAATAATTGGTTAGTTATGAGATATTGGGTTATTGGGTTTAAAATTCGAAATTATTTAGTTAATGGGTTAAACCTATTGGATTTAATTGGTTAGTGGGTTAAAATTAAGCAAAACCGAAATTTTAAGTGGTAAGTTCGGCTAGGGTAGATTTTTTGGGCGATTTTTGGCTTGGGAAAAATTTAAGTGGTGGCTAGAGAAGAAGTGGCGAATATTGAAGAGTTCTTGGGCGATTTCTTCTTCCTCTTCCCTTTGGCCGACGTTCCTTAGTGTTGGGTGGAGTTTCTTCTTCTATTGGTGGCGACATCAAGGCTTTAGACAAGTTTTTGGGAAGTTTTTAACCTAAGTTTCAAGGTGAGTGGATTTTCTCTTCCACTTAATCCATGTATGCTTGAGATTATTGCTTAGAAACATGGCATGAACCCTTAATTTCAATTTTTGTACATGTTTCTATGTTTTCCCTAAAATTTCGAAAACCCTAGATTGTATGAGAATTAGGGCTTTTCATTTTTAAGGCTTCTAATCATCAATTAGACCTTGTTTAAGCATGTATGTAGCTTTAGTTTTTCAATTGTATGAAGTTTAGGGCTTGAATGAGAATTTCGACCCTTCTTCATGAAGTTACGCCCAAATGCATGGGTAAAATTTGGGGAAAACTTGATATTCATGAAATTAGGTATATGAGGACTCTACTGTAATTTTTTGAGAATTTTTAGAAATAAAAGTTTCTGTTGACTGACATTGACCTAGGGGTAATTCGGTAAATTTTCTAGTTAAAATTGGGGAAAACTTGAAATTTCGAATCTAGGGATCATGAGGGATGTAATGAATATTTTTACGAAATTTTTGGATAACTTTTCCTGCATGACTTAAACTTTGAACTAGGGGTATTTCTGTCTTTTGTTATCAGAACTAGTAGAAAACTATGAAGTTGTGATATTCTACATTTATGTTAATTGTGAACGAAATTTGGTGAATTTTCTGTATTATTATGTATTTTTAATTGAGTGGTGTATGTAGAAAGTAATGACATGAAATATTGATAGAGAACATTGGTTGATAACTTAGCAAAATTACACTGAACTGACCAGCCTGAAATTTAAGGACTACACTATGTTATGTGATTTTTTAAATATTGTGATTTGTGATTTTTGGCATGTTAAGTGATCTTTGAATATGTGAATATTATGTGGTTATGTGAAATTCGAAAATTATGTGGTTATGAGGTTCGAATATTATGTGTTGTGATTATGTGATGGTTAGGACTAAGGCTAGGTGTAACTATGAACTCAAGGGGATAGCCCTGTTGTGTGATATGTTAAGGGTTTGAATTTCAGCCCTGTATTGTGATATGTGTGGGGGTTGATGTTCAGCCTGCCTATTATGATTATTGTGATGGGGGTTGAAGTTCAGCCTGCCCGATGTGATTTTTGTGATGGCTATCCTAGAGTCAAGTTGACACTTAGGAGTCCACCTTTGTGAAATATGTCCACCTATGTGAAATTATGAAATAAGATATGTGTGTTGTCCAGTAGTAACCTTTTGGGAGAACGGGTTTTGACCCAAAGTGCCATGTCTTGGTCAGACAGGGGCCACCTCTTGATGTCATTACTCTTTTATGTGTTGGGAATGATATAAGACCCAAAGTGCCATGTCTTGGTCAGACAGGGGCCACCTCTTGATGTCATCATTCTCGTTTTATGTTATGGCGGGATAGACCAGCGTGCCACGTCGTGACCTGACGGGGGCCACCTCCTGATTCTATTCTCGTTTTATGTTATGGCGGGATAGACCAGCGTGCCACGTCGTGACCTGACGGGGGCCACCTCCTGATTCTATTCTCGTTTTATGTTATGGCGTGATAGACCAGCGTGCCACGTCGTGACCTGACGGGGGCCACCTCCTGATTCTATTCACTGTCCATGTTTATGTGTTGCACGAGATTTTGCAGCTCCCAGTGCTTTGGCCAAGCCGGGTTAGACCATATTGGTCACTTATGATATGCTGGACAACTAGGTTAAATATGTGTTGGTGTGTTTAGTTGGTTTAGAAGATGTGTTCGGTTGGTTTAGAGTATAACTCTAGAACCTGAGTTTGTTTAGAACCTGAGTTGATTATATGTTGGTGTGTACATCTGACTGTTATGTGACTTTGTATTAAATCTTTTTATTTAATCTGGTGATATGTTGACACTATGTTCCTGTTAAAGATTTTTAAAACAATCTGCCTATATTTTTGAGTGTATGTTATGGATGGTCAATTAGACTATCCACTCACTGGGCTGTGTAGCTCACCCCTCACTATTTTCAGGTAAAGAGCAGGGGCGCAGTTAGCTTGATACTGATGTTATGATTTATGCTTATGGTGCCGGTTGTGGCCCTATGTTTTTGCTTAATTAAATTGAGGCCGGCTATGGCCGAATATGAATTATATGATCTATGTGAACTCTGTGATGTGAACCATGTGAACTATGTGACATTGTGTTGCCAGATTGTGGCAGTTAATTGAGTTTGACTTTTGTGTCACCGCGGGCTTCGGCCTGGTTTCGGTGTTTGGTATTAGTTTATAAAAATCGATTTTGTGGGTTTGTTTTGAAATTGAAATTGATGTGTATTTTTGCAATCGGTTTTGATATAACTGTAACGTGCATATGTCTAGTGCACGTATTGCGTGGTGGCAGGTACCTTTATGTGATATAAGATTTGTGATTCGAAGATTTTATGTGTTTGGAGTTTTGAAAATTTTCAGATCGTGTTTTCCTTGAACTCGGTTTTACCTAGCATTTGATCGATCTTATATGAAACATCCTATTGCTTTTGCGATTGTGTTATTTGTTTGGGGTTAAGTATGTGGGATGTTACAGAATGGTATCAGAGGAGTTCGCTAGCTAAAACTTAGTTTGGGGGAAAACATGTTTGTGTATTGCTAGACACCGGATAGGTTTATGTTTGTTTTCCTGACTGTGGTATGTGTGTGTCACAAGCGCTATGCCTCGCTTGTGAGTGAATTCCAGAAACTGGGTCCTAGCTCATTTTATGGGGGCTCAGAATCCAGTACTGCTGAGAACTGGCAGTTGTGCTTGGAAAAGATTTTCCAAGTCATGCGCTGCTCAGATGAGGATAAGCTATGTCTGTCCACCTATATGATGCGTGGCGACGCAGATGAGTGGTGGAAGGGAGTTGTGAGACTAGCAACGGAAAGACATGAGACAGTTGATTGGCCTTACTTCTTGTCTCGATTTAACGAGAAGTACTTCCCAGATAGTTTGGTGGAGGATCGAGAGGTAGCATTTATTCACCTGGAGCAGGGTGATATGACAGTGGACCAGTATGAAGTACAGTTCACAAAATTGGGAAAGTATGCTCCTCATCTGATAAACACTGAAAAGAGGAGAGCTACTAAGTTTCTGAGAGGTCTCAGATGGGATATTCGAGAGCAGGTTGGTGCTCAACACTTGGAGACCTATGTTGAGACAGTTGGGTGAGCACGCACTGTAGAGAGGTATATATCTGAGAGGAGTTCTCATGCTACGGTGGCAGTGGTTCCTGCAGCTGAGGCAGCGGTTCCTCAGTATGGCAGTGGCGGCAAGGGTAAGAAGTACCCTAGGCATAAAGATTACAAGAAGAGCAGGTATAGGCCTTACTCCTACAAGGCACCGCAGCAGTATGCACCGCAGCAGTCCAGGGATACCAGGGATGTAAGGAACAACCACACTGAGAACGGGACTTGCAGTTATTGTGGGCTCAGAGGACATCTACTGAAAGACTGTCACAGGAAGAATGGCATGTGCTTCAAATGTAAGAAACCTGGGCACATGGCCAGGGACTGCAAAGAACCTGAGATGCAACCTAGAGGCGCAGATAAGCCTACAGTTCGGACTAGAGTGTATGCTGTGGCTGAGAAGGATACACGAGCTTCCCGATCCGTCGTGGAAGGTACTTTATTCGTATTTGATCAGTTAGCTCGCATTCTATTTGATCCCGGTGCAAATCTGTCTTTTGTATCTGTTAGATTTGCTGCATGTTTACCTGTGTTACCTAAGATGATGAATTATGTTGTGTCTGTGAGTACTCCCTTAGGAAAGTCATTGTCTACAGACACTGTGTGTGCTGACTGTGTAGTACATGTAGAGGGTTATGAGTTTCTGGTAGATCTAATCCTCTTAGACATGCAAGATTATGATATCATCTTAGGAATGGATTAGTTGTCTTCCCATCATGCCTCTGTGGATTGCTTTGAGAAAGTAATCACTTTGAATTTGTTAGATGGGAATCGACTGTTTGTGAGAGGTCTAGTGTCAGACCAAGGACCGCATGTGATATCTTTCTTGCAGGCCAGGAAATTACTGGCTAGTGGATGCAAGGGTTATCTTGCGCATGTTAAGGTGCAGGATGATTCTACTTCTGATTTGACTCAGATGGCGGTGGTGAAAGAATTTCCTGATGTGTTCTCTGAGGAATTTTCAGGTTTACCACCAGTTAGAGAAGTAGAATTTGGCATTGAGTTGGCGCCGGGTACGGCACCTATCTCCAGAGCTCCTTATCGTATGGCTACTTCAGAGTTGGCCGAGCTTAAGAAACAACTGGAGGAATTGCTAGAGAAAGGGTATATTCGGCCTAGTGCTTCTCCCTGGGGAGCGCCAGTGCTATTTGTGAAGAAGAAGGATGGAACCCTGAGGATGTGTATAGACTACAGGCAGTTGAACCAAGTGACCATTAAGAATAAGTATCCTCTTCCCAGAATTGATGATCTATTTGATCAATTACAGGGAGCTACAGTGTTCTCTAAGATTGATCTGAGATCAGGGTATTATCAGCTTAGGGTCAAGGATGAGGATATATTTAAGACTGCTTTCAGGACCAGGTATGGGCATTTTGAATTTTTAGTTATGCCTTTTGGACTGACGAATGCACCTGCCGTCTTCATGGATTTGATGAACAGGGTATTCCATGAGTTGCTTGACTCTTGTGTGGTGGTCTTTATAGACGATATATTGGTGTACTCTCGGACTACTTCAGATCATGTCAGTGATTTGCGCAAGGTACTGGAGGTTCTGAGGAAGAACCGGTTATATGCCAAGGCTAGTAAGTGTGAGTTCTGGTTAGAGAAGATCAGTTTTCTGGGACATGTGATTTCTGGTCAGGGAGTGTCTGTGGATCCTGTTAAAGTACAAGCTATCCTTGATTGGGGAAGACCTACTAGTGCTACTGAGATCAGGAGTTTTCTGGGTTTGGCAGGTTATTACCGGAGATTTGTTGAGGGATTCTCCAAGCTGGCGGGTCCTTTAACTAAATTGACCAGAAAGGAGGCTAAGTTTATTTGGGATGATAAGTGTGAAGAGAGCTTCCAAGAGCTGAAGAGAAGGTTGACTAGTACACCGATCCTCATTATTCCTAGTGATGGGGAAAGGTTTACTGTCTATACAGATGCTTCAGGCAAAGGGTTGGGTTGTGTCTTGATGCAGAAGGGTTCTGTAGTAGCCTATGCTTCGAGACAACTAAAGGAGTATGAATTGAACTACCCTACTCATGATTTAGAGTTGGCGGCCGTAGTCTTTGCATTGAAGATATGGCGTCACTATTTGTTGGGTCAGGAATTTGATCTGTTCACTGATCACCAGAGTCTCAAGTATATCTTCACTCAGAAGGAGTTGAACATGAGACAGAGAAGATGGATGGAGTTGATCAAAGACTATGACTTCTCTATTCAGTATCAGGCTGGAAAGGCCAATGTGGTGGCGGATGCACTGAGCAGGCATCCAGTTACTTCGGTAGCTGCACTGCGGGTCAGTGAGTGGCAGTTACTGCAGGAGTTCAGAGATCTCAGGATCAGTGTTTCTCCTAGAGTTCAGACTGGTTATGTGGCTTTTCTCAGAGTACAGTCTGCTTTGTGGCAGAAGATCAGAGATCAGCAGTCTGTAGATCCGAAATTAGTTCAGATCAGGGATAGTCTGGTTGATGGCGCAGTTCAGGATTTTAGCCTGTCTGATGATGGTATTCTTCGGTTTCGTGGAAGGGTATGTGTCCCTGAGGAACCGAGCTTGAGGAAGGAAATATTGGAGGACAGCCATAACTCCAAATATTCTCTACATCCTGGCGTGACTAAGATGTATCAGGATCTCAAGAAAAATTTTTGGTGGCCGGGTATGAAGAAAGAAGTGTTTGATTTTGTCTCTAGGTGTTTGACCTGTCAGACTATAAAGGCTGAACATCAGAAGCCTGGTGGTTTGTTGCAACCTCTTCCTATTCCTGAGTGGAAGTGGGAATGCATCAGTATGGATTTTGTGTGTGGTTTGCCCAGAACCAGATTGGGTCATGATGCTATTTGGGTGATTGTTGATAGACTTACTAAATCAGCCCATTTTCTCCCGATTAAGATGACTTATTCATTAGAGAGGCTGGCCAGATTGTACATTGATGAGATAGTCAGACTGCATGGAGTGCCAGTTGATATTGTGTCTGATAGGGATTCTCGATTTTTGTCCAGATTTTGGAGGAGTTTACAGGAGGGTTTGGGTACTAAGTTGAGTTTTAGTACCGCATACCATCCTCAGTCTGATGGCCAGACGGAGCGTACTATACAGACTCTAGAAGATTTGTTGAGAGCCTATGTGGTCGATTGGAGTTCTGAGTGGAACCGGGACCTATCTTTGATAGAGTTCACTTATAATAATAGTTTCCACTCCAGTATTCAGATGGCTCCTTATGAGGCTTTGTATGGAAGAAGGTGTAGGACTCCCTTGTGTTGGGAGGAAACTGGTGACAGGAGGATTTTGAGATCTGATGCAGTACAGGAGACTACTGATAAGGTCAGAGAAATCCAGGATAAGCTGAAAATTGCTCGGGACAGACAGAAGAGTTATGCCGATGACCGACGTCGTCCTTTGGAGTTTATGGTAGGAGACCATGTGTTCTTGAAGGTGTCGCCTACTAAGGGTGTTATGAGGTTTGGCAAAAAGGGCAAGTTGAGCCCTAGGTTTGTAGGCCCTTTTGATATTGTTGAGAGAGTTGGTCCAGTGGCTTACCGTTTAGCTTTACCTCCTGCTATGGACCATGTACATAATGTATTCCATGTCTCTGCTTTGAGGAAGTATCATCCTGATCCATCTCATGTGTTGGAGTTGGAACCTCTTCAGATTCAGAGTGACTTGACTTTTGAGGAAAGACCTCTCCGGATTGTGGATAGGAAGGATAAAGTTCTGAGGAACAAGACTATACCTTTGGTAAAGGTTATCTGGGGAAATCAATCAGTTGAAGAAGCGACTTGGGAGACTGAAGCTGATATGAGGAAAAATTATGCTTACCTCTTTGATGATATGGATGCTGAGCTTTAGAGGACTAAAGCTCTATAAGGAGGGAGGAATGTAAGATCCAAGGATCTTAGGTTCTGGTAAGCATTATTTGGATTTAAATAAAATTATTGATTGTGATATTTTTATGTATTGGTTGATAGTTAATTAATTAGAGATTATTTGTTTGATTATTGACTGTTAATTTATGATAAATTATCATTGGTTGTTTGTGATAAATTAATTAGGATTTTGGGTTGTAAATTTTAAGTTAATTAATTAGACCTTATTGGTTAATTAATTATACTCTATTGGTTAATTAAATCCTTATTGGATGTTAGTTAAATCCTTAATGGATTTTCGTTAAATGATTGGTTAATGGTTAAATTAATTAAATAATTGGTTAATTATGAGATATTGGGTTATTGGGTTTAAAATTCGAAATTATTTAGTTAATGGGTTAAACCTATTGGATTTAATTGGTTAGTGGGTTAAAATTAAGCAAAACCGAAATTTTAAGTGGTAAGTTCGGCTAGGGTAGATTTTTTGGGCGATTTTTGGCTTGGGAAAAATTTAAGTGGTGGCTAGAGAAGAAGTGGCGAATATTGAAGAGTTCTTGGGCGATTTCTTCTTCCTCTTCCCTTTGGCCGACGTTCCTTAGTGTTGGGTGGAGTTTCTTCTTCTATTGGTGGCGACATCAAGGCTTTAGACAAGTTTTTGGGAAGTTTTTAACCTAAGTTTCAAGGTGAGTGGATTTTCTCTTCCACTTAATCCATGTATGCTTGAGATTATTGCTTAGAAACATGGCATGAACCCTTAATTTCAATTTTTGTACATGTTTCTATGTTTTCCCTAAAATTTCGAAAACCCTAGATTGTATGAGAATTAGGGCTTTTCATTTTTTAAGGCTTCTAATCATCAATTAGACCTTGTTTAAGCATGTATGTAGCTTTAGTTTTTCAATTGTATGAAGTTTAGGGCTTGAATGAGAATTTCGACCCTTCTTCATGAAGTTACGCCCAAATGCATGGGTAAAATTTGGGGAAAACTTGATATTCATGAAATTAGGTATATGAGGACTCTACTGTAATTTTTTGAGAATTTTTAGAAATAAAAGTTTCTGTTGACTGACATTGACCTAGGGGTAATTCGGTAAATTTTCTAGTTAAAATTGGGGAAAACTTGAAATTTCGAATCTAGGGATCATGAGGGATGTAATGAATATTTTTACGAAATTTTTGGATAACTTTTCCTGCATGACTTAAACTTTGAACTAGGGGTATTTCTGTCTTTTGTTATCAGAACTAGTAGAAAACTATGAAGTTGTGATATTCTACATTTATGTTAATTGTGAACGAAATTTGGTGAATTTTCTGTATTATTATGTATTTTTAATTGAGTGGTGTATGTAGAAAGTAATGACATGAAATATTGATAGAGAACATTGGTTGATAACTTAGCAAAATTACACTGAACTGACCAGCCTGAAATTTAAGGACTACACTATGTTATGTGATTTTTTAAATATTGTGATTTGTGATTTTTGGCATGTTAAGTGATCTTTGAATATGTGAATATTATGTGGTTATGTGAAATTCGAAAATTATGTGGTTATGAGGTTCGAATATTATGTGTTGTGATTATGTGATGGTTAGGACTAAGGCTAGGTGTAACTATGAACTCAAGGGGATAGCCCTGTTGTGTGATATGTTAAGGGTTTGAATTTCAGCCCTGTATTGTGATATGTGTGGGGGTTGATGTTCAGCCTGCCTATTATGATTATTGTGATGGGGGTTGAAGTTCAGCCTGCCCGATGTGATTTTTGTGATGGCTATCCTAGAGTCAAGTTGACACTTAGGAGTCCACCTTTGTGAAATATGTCCACCTATGTGAAATTATGAAATAAGATATGTGTGTTGTCCAGTAGTAACCTTTTGGGAGAACGGGTTTTGACCCAAAGTGCCATGTCTTGGTCAGACAGGGGCCACCTCTTGATGTCATTACTCTTTTATGTGTTGGGAATGATATAAGACCCAAAGTGCCATGTCTTGGTCAGACAGGGGCCACCTCTTGATGTCATCATTCTCGTTTTATGTTATGGCGGGATAGACCAGCGTGCCACGTCGTGACCTGACGGGGGCCACCTCCTGATTCTATTCTCGTTTTATGTTATGGCGGGATAGACCAGCGTGCCACGTCGTGACCTGACGGGGGCCACCTCCTGATTCTATTCTCGTTTTATGTTATGGCGTGATAGACCAGCGTGCCACGTCGTGACCTGACGGGGGCCACCTCCTGATTCTATTCACTGTCCATGTTTATGTGTTGCACGAGATTTTGCAGCTCCCAGTGCTTTGGCCAAGCCGGGTTAGACCATATTGGTCACTTATGATATGCTGGACAACTAGGTTAAATATGTGTTGGTGTGTTTAGTTGGTTTAGAAGATGTGTTCGGTTGGTTTAGAGTATAACTCTAGAACCTGAGTTTGTTTAGAACCTGAGTTGATTATATGTTGGTGTGTACATCTGACTGTTATGTGACTTTGTATTAAATCTTTTTATTTAATCTGGTGATATGTTGACACTATGTTCCTGTTAAAGATTTTTAAAACAATCTGCCTATATTTTTGAGTGTATGTTATGGATGGTCAATTAGACTATCCACTCACTGGGCTGTGTAGCTCACCCCTCACTATTTTCAGGTAAAGAGCAGGGGCGCAGTTAGCTTGATACTGATGTTATGATTTATGCTTATGGTGCCGGTTGTGGCCCTATGTTTTTGCTTAATTAAATTGAGGCCGGCTATGGCCGAATATGAATTATATGATCTATGTGAACTCTGTGATGTGAACCATGTGAACTATGTGACATTGTGTTGCCAGATTGTGGCAGTTAATTGAGTTTGACTTTTGTGTCACCGCGGGCTTCGGCCTGGTTTCGGTGTTTGGTATTAGTTTATAAAAATCGATTTTGTGGGTTTGTTTTGAAATTGAAATTGATGTGTATTTTTGCAATCGGTTTTGATATAACTGTAACGTGCATATGTCTAGTGCACGTATTGCGTGGTGGCAGGTACCTTTATGT